>JAGFMF010012021.1:4370895-4513886 GCA_019455555.1 Galemys pyrenaicus
TATGCTTAGCGAAGTAAGTCAGAAGGCAAAAGAAAAATACCAGATGGTTCCTCCCCTAGGAGGAACATAAGGGAACCAAATAAAGATCAAGGAAAGGAAAGGAATAAGAACAATAATAATAATAACAACAACAAGAAAGAAACAAAAACCAAAAATGAAAAGACAAGGACATACTGGGACACTTGGTGGGGAGGGAAGAGGGAAAGGTTTGAGGGCAGACAGGAGCATGGGGGACTGAGGTGATGGTGCACTGGTGTTATGGTGATGGGGAATACATGGGAATACAACTGATGTCAAATATATGTAAATTTTTAAAAAATTATATTTAAAAAATTTTTAAAAAACATGCTTGTTTTTTTATTTAAGAATTTTTTAAAAAAATTATTTATGCATACAAGAGCTGGGCCAGAGGTGCAGGGGATGAGAGGATTCATCAGAGACAGAGTGAGGAGCAGAACAGGCAGATCTACTGAAGAGGTATATCTACTGAAATACCCTGCTGAGGGGCGCAGTAAGTGAGGCAGGAGAGGTCTGCTGCATCATGAGGATCCCCTCTCTGGCTGGGGATTGAACTTGTGCTGCAGTAGCTGTAGAAGCCCCAAAGTGTGGCGCTCAACACCTCACGCCACCAGGGAGGCTTCTCATGACTGTTATTTTTAATGCTTACTGACAGAACTTCTCAAGAATTTATTTATTTTCTAAAATGACTTTTTATATCACTGATATTTAAAATGGGACAATTTAACCACTGAAATATTACCTCTTGAAAAAAAAAAAATCTCCCAAATGTTTGTATAACATCAGTAGCATCATATTTAAAAGGGAGAGTTTCCCAAAGTAAATTACTTTGAATAATTCCTATCAGTAATCACTAACCATTAATTTAACAGTAAGGTTAACTCATTTAATACAGTCATAGGAGGTCTCTCAGAATAAGCCAATTTTTTCCTTACTGTTTCACCTTTTACTTTGTCTCCCCTTTTCCCAGCATAGAATGTTGATTAAGTCTTTTTTCCACTTGCATGATAGAACTAAATTTTGCAATAATTTAGTTTTTTTCTCTTATCATTGTTGGTGGAAAATGAAGACAGTCCTAAGGGCTCACTTTACAAGGATGCCAAAAAACAGTCATTTAAATCTTAGGTGCCTACATGGTACATGTGTGATATAGCACAGTTGTAATGACTATATATGACAACATGTGTGTGTTTACATATTTATATCTGAAAATACACTCACAAATCAACCTATCACTGTATTATTTTTTAAGCTATATATCATCTATCTATAGCTGATGATTCAACAAAGTTACTCTATAAGAAATGACATGAAATTATAGGTTACCTTCCACTAACAGAAAGTATACAATATAAATAGGGTTATGTTAACTACTAACACCAAGAGTCAGTGAAGGAACATTCCTTCTTTATGCCTAGAAAAACAATCTCCAAATAGTAAATAGAAAAATTTTATCAACTTGCAAGTTTTTACTTAACTTGTAAAGATCATTCTGGGAGACAGGGTTGGGAGAATTAAACCAAAATCACAAATAAGAGAAAATTAGTGTAGTTTAATAATTTAAATTGTATGATTATAAGTGGGCTTATTTTGCACTTATATTATTCTACATTTTCCAATTTCCCATATTGAACACATTTTGAAAAACATTTTAGATGAAGAGAAAAGTAAACATAAAATCAACCTTATTAAATAGCTACCAGTGGTTGTATGTTAATTAGTCTTCATTCAATATAAATGTTTTCAGAATGTATTTTGAAAAAAAAGTTATTTTTTAATAATTACTATGGATGATTGAACATTTGTTTGAACTTTTGTACTTATCTGTCTTACTTGAATAATTCAATGTAAGTCTAACCAGTGTTATAGTACTGTGGCAATTCTCAATGTTTAAAGGTATTTGCTTTTGAGATACAAATATATTTAGGAAGTGTTAGTAAATTATTCTTTTTTATTTCTAAAATAATACTGTGTTGTTTCTATTGTTGTATGTCTTCTCTCTAGGGAGATTATGGTGGCCCACTTATTTGTGAACAACATAAAATGAAAATGGTTCTTGGTGTCATTGTTCCTGGTCGTGGATGTGCCATTCCAAATCGTCCTGGTATTTTTGTTCGAGTAGCCTATTATGCAAAATGGATACACAAAGTTATATTAACATATAAGGTACAACAGTAATAACTAATGATGTGTGTCTGAACCTTTCATCAGAACAACTCTCTTTTACAAGAAGATCTCAGAGAACATGGAATTAAAATGTCACTTAAAAACATCCTAAGACAACTACTTGAGTGTCATGTTTGTTAAAGATACTCACTGATATTTATGAGTGTTTTCTGTTGTTTCGTTTGTCAGTGTTATTTTATAAATATTGACGTGAATTAAGGTACATGCAAGTGTAGTAACATATCTCCTGAAGATACTTGAATGGATTAAAAAATGCAAAGGTATAATTGCTGGATGATAAAAGACTTAATGGAAAACATCAATTAATCTCTATGCTGCTTTCCAAGTTTAATTTCTTAATAATGAATAAATCATAAGTTAAACATTATTTTAACCTCACAAAACAATTTATTCCTTTGTTCATAAATTGTTTCTCTATATTAAATTATATTAACTTTCATGTGTCATACATTATATTTAATTCATTTCTTCTAACCATGTATCTTGTAATAATGGTACACATACTTTAAAAGTATGTACCCATATATCCATGCCTGGGTACACATGTCCATGCACTAGAATTCAAATTGTGTAGTATCTAATGTAACCCCTAATATTTTAAATGTTGTGTGCCTATAGTTTTTCCTAAAGAAAAGACAGAAATTTCTGAAGACCAGTAGAAATATTATGGAAAGTGGCAAGTGGTTGGCATATCTTTGTACAGAATCTGTAGATAACTTTCACTCGTTGGCATTTAAGACATGTATGGTCATAACCCACAGGTTAGATGATCCTTGGTCTATGTGCACATAGACTTATCATCTTAATTTTTTAATGTAGATTCTAATTCTTAAAAGGAAAAGAGTTACTATGTGTGTTAGTACTATTTCTTTTCTACAAATTTAGGGTCACCTATTTATGCAAGGTTTTTAGACCTATTTTTAAAAACACTGTTTAAAACTTAGTTAACTGTTTAGCTGAAGGAGTTTAAATGTATTTTTTCTTGAAAATGTTTTTTTAGTAGTTTAATTCTAAGACTTCCTGCTGTGATTGGCTTCTAGCTTACCCTCTTCAAATTTAAAAAAAGTTGTTGAATAGGAACACTTCCATGTATACAAAGATTTGTAAATAGCCCTTCACAAATTATACATTAAAGTATATAGTGAAGAAAAAAATCAAAATAATTTTCTCAATTTAGAAATAATAATAATTTTAGCATAATAAAACTACTAAAGTGCAGGAAAAAATTTAAAGGAAAGAAACCAGCTTATCTAAACTCTGTTCTCAGTTATTTTTTAAAGGAAAATTAAATTTGCTGAATAAGATATCAAGATGTCTTCATTATTTACTTTATTCTACATGCATCTTCCCTAATGTCTAGGGATATATTAATTCAAATTTTGTATTCTTTATGGTAATAACCAAATCACTGTATTTATTATTGTATTTGTTGTCACTAAGTATCATGTGTTTGTCAACAAGTGGAATAATAGAGTAAAAACTTAGCATCTGAATTTTCATAAAACCTCCCATGTAAATGATCTTTATTAATTATTTTAAGACTTGAATGTAGGGTTCACTCCATTAAATAGTTCTCTTGAATAATTTCTTTTAAGGCCAGAAATCCAAACAATGCTCAATAGGATACTGCACATGTTGAGTAAAATGGTTTTAAAATTTACTTGAGAACTTGGTCCACAGAGCATAGGGAAGAAATCCAGAAATGCCCTTCCAAAGTGTGTTTTTATGGCACGATATGTGCTGGTATAAGAAAGAGTGAGAAAAAGAGTCAACAATTTGCCAGTCTACATCAACTTTCAGATTATATTTCTCTTTTCTTTATATAATATAGCACTTAAATAAAAACATAGAAATTTCAAGACATATTGCTCAAAAATTATAAAGTAATTTTCAGTTTCTTCTTGCCAAACTGACAAACTTTTAAAAGTCACATATTAATGATATTTGTAAACAGTTATAAAATTGTTATAGTTTTAAATAGTTCACATTTTAAAATATTTCATTATGTCTTTTCCTATAAGTTTTCATGAAAAGAGAGATAGAGATTATCAACATAGAACTGCAGCTAACATTTTAGACATTGTAAACTCAGTGTTTTCCAGCTAACTGAAGGGTAAAACAAGACTGCCAGTAAGTTATCAAGTATGGTGAACAAAGCAGCTCTCTCTTCTGGAGGCTTCTCTTGTGATAGAAGATCAGCAAAATAAACAATGAAAGCAAAATGAACAAGATTCATGTTGTATTAGGTGGTAGGGTAGGGTATTATCATGTCAGCCATTTTTCTTTGTTGCAAGACACTATATTTCTGGGCATTCTTTTCTTAAACTACAAAATCTCACAAATCCAATTTATCCAAAAAATCCACTTTATTTTGAGTCCTGGGTGAAGGATCTTTTAAATTAGAAGTTTAAGTAGTATTTTTGTTTTGGCTGTTCTAACAGTGGTTGTATGTTGCTATAACTGTGGATATTTTCTTATGTCTACAGTGAATAGAAGTGTAAAATTAAAATACTTGTCTTAATGCCTCTGCTGTGCAGAGGGATGATAATTCTTTTGTATACTTCTTTAATTTTATTGTAAAATATGTAATAACTTTTACCAACTTCTGTGGGCAGGTCCTCAGTAAAATGGTTTATATTGAGTCAGTCTCTAGTATTAACAGGCTCCTGCTTGCTATCTAAGTGTTTCAAACTGAGGGAGATATGAGACACTGGAAGGCAAGAAAAATAACAATATGGCATGTGATAGCAAAATTGTATTTCACTTATTCCTGTGAATATTTCTTGTTGGTACCAATGGTACTGTACAAAGTGAATGTTATAGCCACAACATTCTCTTGAAAAGAACACTGTCAAGAATTGAAAAACTGCTGTTATGCATTTTCTAGTTGTTTCTAAACATCTTATTATAAAATAATAGTTTTGCAAATAGAGATCATGTGGTGAAAATCTTAAATTTTCATAGTAAAATTTTTAAATTGATTTATATAACTCAAAAACGAATGACTTTTAGCCAATCATATCTCATAATTATAGAGAAATTCATTTGAAAATGAAATTAATTTGAATAAAGGGACAAATGGTTTATGTGAACAATATTGTCTCCAAAAAGGTACTCTTTCAATATTTATTGGGGTTTTGATCTTACAATTTACTAAAATAAAGTTAAAATTCCTGAACTGTATAAATCTTGACAGTGTAATTTTAAGTAATTTCATTTCCATTTGCACAGAAAGTTTCTGTCTTTAGGAAACTGAAAATGGAATACTGTGGATATTATGACTGTTTGTCTTATGTGTAAATAGGAAATTAAAAAGCTGCCTATTGAAAGTTGTAGCTGAATACTTACCCAAGAGGGAACACTGTGGTTATGACTTGTAAATAAAGTGTCTGTAGTTAATAAAATTGCTATTTTTATAGCCATGATTATATTATTATTAATAATAATAAAATATTTTATCAAAATGCTCCCTTTCTCTTTTTATAATTATATACATGGACATATTTGAATCTGCTCTACAGCTTAAAGCAGGAAACAATGATCTCACTGACAGAAAATGCATATATTTTTGTTGCAAGAAATGTTATATAAACTGTTTATAAGATGAAGACAAAATATCATCGTTCCAATTCTATCCATGTAATGTCAGTGGTCTTCAGTATCATTAATCTCTATTCACTTCTATTTATTCTACTGTGGAAGATAATTTTTTGTCATTGTTCATATTTTGCTTGACTAGTGTGATGATATAACTTGCTAACATATGCAAAGTATTATCATGACCAATAAACTAAATTCTCTTTTTTTTTAAGATTTATTTGTGCATACAAGCACTGGGGTACAGGCCAGAGGTGTGGGGGTGAGAGGATTCATCACAGACAGAGTGGGGAGCAGAACAGGCAGATCAACAGAAGTACACTGCTGAGGGGAGCAGCAGGCACAGCAGGAGAGTTCTGCTGTGCCATATGGGTCCCCTCCCTGGCAGGCAGCAGGGATTGAACTCGTGCTGCAGTGGCTGAGGTTTGCTTCATAGTGCATTGCTTAACCCACTGCGCCACCAGGGAAGCCCCAATAAACTAAATTCTTTCACCCTGCCACTGTTAATACAGAGGTAATTCTAAATGGTTCAATTAATCAATTTGGAATTTATTTTTAAAATATGTTAAATTCAGAACCAATATGAATCTAATGGACTTACTTAATTCAAATTCAAAGAAACTGGTAGAACTAATCAACTCACCTAACTAAAAGAGCCAGGGAAAATCAATTATGATTTCAAATTATATTTTACTGTCTCTTACCCAAAAAGTTTGCTTCATTTTTCTAGCATGTGTACTTATTTCTAGTGATGATTAACATATCTAATCCTGTAGCCTATGATAAAAATATATTAATTTTAATGATTATGATCTAAGTAGAATATATGCAATTACTACTTCTGGTGTCAGAAAGAGTATTTCAAATATTTAGGCTCTTGATTTTTTCCAAACCTTTGAATTCTTCTTCCCTTTTTTAGTACTCCACAAGCTCTATATTCTACAATTTTAAGTAGAATAGTTCAGAAATTCCCAAAGAAATTTGAACAGAATCCTCAAGAAAGTCAGCGAACTTTGCAAACATCTGTAGTCTGATAAGTAAAATTCAGACAATATTTTTGACAGTTTCTTAAAATAGTTTATCTTATATACTTTAATGACTTAGTCACCATGTATCAATGTCTTGAATGTAATCACCGTAGTCTACATTTCCTATGTTTTAGTCACGCGTTTTATCACCATTCTTTTTCATTATTTGCCCTACATGGGCAACATCTTTAATTTATGCCCTCCTAAAAATATTCTACAGTACTTGCACCAAGTTATCACTCTTGTGTAAAATTCAGATAAAAGTCTTCTTCTAGCACCCTATATATTTTTGTTCCTTACATTTACAAATATCCAAATTCCTGTGTTGTTTAGGAAAACTGAAATTTAAATATAATTTCAGTATAACAAGAATATTTGAAATTTGGACAAAGTTTATAATGTTATAAAGAACTTACTGCTTACATTTAAGTAAAAGACAATTCTAGTACTTTCATTCACTTTATATAATGCAAAATAAGTATGAGACCATAGATTTACTTAGGTATATGTTTCTACTTTAAGAGGCAAACAAGAAAAACAAAAGGAAACCTATTAATCTGACAAACTAACTCCAAACTAAGTTTAGACCCTCATTCCTTCCCCAAACTTTTGAATACCCATCACTTTCTTTTCATCATTTTTAATGTCCCTTCACATTTAAACTCCATGCCTATTTTCAAATAATCTCTGTAGACACCAGTCATTTCTTTAACATTTTAGACTTCAAGATAACTTATTTTCCCTGGTAAATTCAGAAGCCACCACTTTATCAATCTACCACTAAGCTTGCTGATGTCTTTTCACTTGTTAAAATAATCTGCCTATGACTTCATGAGATTTATTTTATTCTGCTTAGCTTTTAATGTGTGATTTAGCTCCTTGGAGACATCAGCAATGTTTTGTTGTTAATATTTGTATATTCTTTATTTTTTACAGTATTTCACACATCATGGTACTCTATGTGTTTCATAATTATAAATAGCTTATAATCTAGCCTCTCTTTGAAGGCTTAGCACTGTTATTAAGAGATTTGGAATTTTTATAGAAAATTATTAACTGAAAGTTAATAATCTTAGGTTTTCATATTTAATTGTATTATTTCAAATTGAATGGGTAAGTCGGTCTATTTTAAATTGGTTTATCATATTTCATGCACTAGATCATGCAGCTGGGAAATAAAGGAATTACTAACTTAAAAATATTTACAAATTTTTGTTTGTAAATGTGATTACTAAAAAAAGATAGACAATTACATTTTAATTTGCTAATGAATATAGGTATTTATTTTATAAAAACTTAAACAATTTAGATTATATTGGTGAATATTTTCCAGCTAAGTTTCTTCCATGAAGGGTTGATGGCATAACTTTGAGGGGAAATGATTATAACAATTATTGAAAAAAAATCTGAGTCAACAATTGTCTACTCAGTACTTAAGTGCAAAGATGCCATCTGCTGTGCATTGTGAAGTTTTACAATATTATTCAATTAGCAAAAGGTTTTCATTGGATGAGTTTTCTTCACTCAGAGAAATAAACATGGATAATAGATTGCA
This sequence comes from Galemys pyrenaicus, assembly GCA_019455555.1. Taxonomy (NCBI): domain Eukaryota; kingdom Metazoa; phylum Chordata; class Mammalia; order Eulipotyphla; family Talpidae; genus Galemys; species Galemys pyrenaicus. The sequence continues at coordinate 4,379,281 of JAGFMF010012021.1, forward strand.
ATGAAATAAGATGGAGAAAAGTTAAATGGAATTTTATAAAAATGTTTTCATGTATTTTCTTAATTTGTACAAAATCACGTTTTTAAATTGGCTCAGTTTTCAGGTCTCTGATATTTTGGTGGCTAAAATCCAAATGTGATGATAGTTTAGAGTGTATGACTTGTCCTAAATTGAAAACTCTATATACTGTAAAAGAATAATTATGAATAATTTAGTAAGCAGAAATTTGACACCGTGGAAAGAAAAAGTGATTAGATATATTTAGAGCAGAAAAGTATCTCTGGTTGTTCAAAGAGTGATTCTGACAGGAAATATTTAGGTCCTTCTGGTTAATAGAAGGACCTAAATCAACAAGATTGATATTTCAGTCAAATAGTTTAGATATCAGGAAGAACTTCTTAATTATGAAGTTTACAGAGTATATGAATAAATAGAAACCTCATAGACTCTGTGGCTCTGGCCAGTTTTTAAAGTAGGAAATATTTTTTTCAGTGACTTAGGCAAACTTTACCCAAACCATTATCTGGTAGAAAACCATTTTACAGGACACTGCTGATGAGAACAAAATATTCAAGGCTTGGAAAGTTTTAAAGATGCCAGAATGCTTTACACAGAACACTTTGCTGTAGAATTGTCAAGGGTCTTTGTGTATTCACATGTTTATGTATATTTTGAAACTCTAAAAGAGAACATATTATACCAATTTAACATAGCACAGAATGCCTGTAAAATTATGGAGATAATAATGACATATTTAGTTCTAGTGTACTGCTAAAAGCAATACAGAAAAACTGGATTAACATATTTACTTCTGAGTGAAAGTGACAGCTATATATCTTGAGATTTCTATTGTCTTTTGATCTATAATATTTTTCTCTATGAAAGCATCTCATTAGTTTTTCCATTTGACAAATTTTTACAACTCAATATTTTTTATATGATTTGGTTATTTATATTTAAACAAAATTCAGACACTTAGGAGGCATTAAGGTATATTGTTCTTTACATGTATACTATCTACTTGGCCTATCATCATATATGATCAATGTAAAGGCAAAATTGATAGCACAAACATATGAAAGTGATGTTAATAGCCAAAGTTGATAAAGGACAAAATAGCCTATTTTAAAAAAATCTTGCTAGCCCTTATAATAACCTCATGTCTACTGAAAGTTTTGAAAGTGGGGATATAAGGGGAAAGAAAGACAAATAAGGGTTATAAAAGGGAAAGAGGAAAGGCAAAAAAAAAAAAAAATTAAATGGAGGGGAGTTTAGGAGATGTTTTCTGGAGTTTACATATCACCAAAACCAAAGTCAACAAAGAGGTCTAATGCATTTTTTTTTATTAGTATCTTTCCTTCTTAGTCACATTCAGTTATAGTTTCCAAATCCACTTGTAAGCAGTGAGTCATCTCCAAATTAGCAAACAGCACATGACTACAGATAATCCACATACAGTGTTCCATTTTTATTCTTTCTCTTTCAATTATATACCTATGACCCAAGATAAATGAAAAACAAAGCCTTCTCTTTACATCTTAGTTCTGCTCTCTAATATATTACAACACTTTTCTCACCTTCAATGACTTCAGCATCTTTCTATTGCCATAGGTTAGAAAGGACTTTGGCTGGAACTTCATTCTCTAAGGAAGTTTAGTGGGAAAGAATGGAAGCACCAGGTGGGAGCACAGAGACAAAAGTTCAACTTAGCACTTTACATCAATGTTTGGATGTATTCTCAGCATCTAAACTGAATGTATCCAAAACTGAAACTTTTTCCCTTAAATCTTCTTGATAAAATCAATCTTCTATGTACAAAGCAAAAGCTAGAACGTCACTATATTTGGTGTGTACCTTTCTATATCTCCAACAAACAGCAAGACATCAATTTAAACTCCTCAACATATCTTGAATACTTCAAATGTTTCCATCTCCAGTGATATCGCATTCCAACTCACAATTTTCTCACTTTAATTACTACAATGATATTAAAACTTGCTTCTCCCCTTATACTCCAGACCATTTTCAATTCAGCTTCTAGAACACATGTATAACATAACTCTGAAGAGTTACATTTTAAAGCCCTTCAATGACTTCCGTCAGGGCCACCAATACCTATGTGAGCTATCTGTGACAGTTCAAGTCTTCCATCAGTTCTTTTCTTAGTCCCACAATATTATAGTGACATCAGACTCTCTAATCTAAGGAGAAAGGTTAAGCTCCTTCTTTCCTTAATGTCTTATCTGCTGTTCTTCCTGCCTGGAATTATTCCCCCACCCACCAGTTCTTGCCTGACTAATGTCTACTTCATACTTCAGCATAAATGTCACCAATTGTTCCCACCCACTTTCCTGTCTGACATACCTCAAAATATGATGTATTTCTATTTCAGAAGACCTAATCTCAGTTACATGAATTGTTTATTTATCTTAGTAAAATAAATTACTATAATATAAACATATACAATAGATTAACATTGATATTAATATAGAGGTATATTATACATATAATATCTTACTAGATATTATAAGTAGTAATCTCTCCTACTACTTTGTAAACTCCATAAGTACACAACCTAGGTTGCATTCTTCACATGTTCATCTTCAGTACTGGCTAAGTGCTTGATAAATACTTGCAACAAATACCATTAATTATCTGCAGGATGTTTTGTGTAATCACAAAATATAATCACACTACAGTTGCTAAATTTTATTTACTAATAAATAGCATTCCTTCCAAAATTTCTTTGGTGGTAGTGTGGGGAAAGTGATTTCTGCTGACTTCTGCCATATACCTTTGTTTTAGGTCATGTTAATTAATTATTTACTAAGTAACATTAAGTGTCTGGAGTAAATTTAACTTGATCCCTAAATATTTTATATATACAGATAAATCTGGAGGACAGGCATGAAACGAGACTTTGGAAGTGTTAACTGAGAAGTGCAAGTATCTTCTGGACCCAATAGAAATTTTTACTGAGCTTTTTGCTCATCTTCCCTTAATGTTTCTGTATTGTTATAGGCTTAAATCCTGTCAAGTTGTATATTTTTTTCTATCTTTTGAACATTTTCATCATTATACTAGTAATTGCTTAAAGTTTAGAGTTACTTTCTTTTTCCTTCTATTTTCTTAATTCAGTTTTTCCAGAGTTCCAATCTTTTAAATCCTACCCCTTCCTCCTTACAGTCTTAAGAAAGCTTGACACTTGTAGAGGGAATGATGCATTAATTATCAAGGGAATAATGTGATTTCTTAAATGTTGAGAAAACCAGTATTTTTTTAGAGATCAAACTAGAAAGCAGTTTATTTTTGCTAGCATAAGAATGACACATGTTTTATCATCATAAGTTCTTAATTTTATTTGAAGATGACCTAATAAGCATAAACCATGCTTTTCAGTTCTTTCTACATGCCAAGTCTCTTTTTATCTTATTTAGCCATCATTAAAATATTAACTTAGGCAAGATCTATGATTATATCCATTTTAAAGAAAATAAAATATTCAAATAACTTATGATAAGAACATACTTCAGCACAGATTTTCAATAATTTGGCTAAATCTTTTGGTTTTGTGCTGTCCAATGAGCATTTAATTTTAATTATTTTCAGAATAGGAAAAAGGGGGAAACTCTTATTTAAATAAGAAAGTGCTACCATCATCTGGGCAGGATATGAGCAAGAAGCTATTCAGAGGTCAAACTGCTTTCAAGAAGGCCTTGCCCAAAGTCCTGTGAGATATCATCTAATGGAGGGAGTGTGGCCCCCACATCCTCCAATAAATTGAATGCTGGAATTTTGAGTTGTTTGCAATACAAATTACTTTGAGGCTTAAGGTTAGTGTAGTAAGAGGTTCTTAAGAATTTTCTTTGGGCCTCCCTGGTGGCGTAGAGGGTTAAGCAACACACTGTGAAGCAAACCTCAGCCACTGCAGCATGAATTCGAGCCCTGCTGCTGGCCAGGGAGGAGACCCACATGGCGTGGCAGACCTCTTCTGCTGTGCCCACTGCTCCCCTCAGCAGTGTACCTCCGTTGATCTGCCTGTTCTGCAACCTGCTCTGTCTGTGTTGAATCCTCTCACTCCCTCCCCACACCTCTGGCCTGTACCCCAGTCCTTGTATGCATAAATAAATAAATCTTTTTTTAAAAAAAGAATTTTCTTTGGTGGGGAAGGAGGATAATATACTCATTCACAAAGAAAAGCAAGAGATTTGTGAGATAAAAATAGTAAGAACTGTAGAAAAACATGTAGTGGTAAGAATTCAAAGAAATTCTAGCAGGAACAAAGCTCAGAATTTATTCTGAAATAAAAACTAGTAATGGTTCCTATCCTTTATTTTGATACCAGAGAGTATTTTTGAAAGAGGGCATGCTTTCAAAGGAAATTATAATTTTCACTTGGGGCAGCATACTCTTGGTAACAGTTGGGTTGATTGATTTATTGCATTATAGTATATGAAATCTCAGACTATGACAGCTACAAAGAGTGCTAAAAATTACCTCTTTGATTTAAAGAGGAAATAAAGAAAAAGAAATGAGTAATGACTTGCCCAGAGTCACACAGTTAGAGGCAGAGTCAGCCCTGGAAATAAAAGCTACTACTTTTTTATTTTTAATTTTTTTTTATTTTTTAAGATTTATTTATTTATACATATAAGAACTGGGGTACAGGCCAGAATCCAGGGAAGTGAGAGGATTCACCAGAGACAGAGTCAGGAGCAGAACAGGTAGACTGATTGAAACACACTGCTGAGGGGAGCAGCGGGCAAGGCAGGAGAGGTCTGCTGTGCCATATGGGTCCCCTCCCTGGCCAGAGGCAGCGATTTAACTCGTGCTGCAGGGATCGAACTCGTGCTGCAGTAGTTGTGGTTTGCTTCCTAGTGCATTGCTTAACCCACTGCGCCATCAGGGAGGCCCAAAAGCTACTACTTTTTAAATTAAAAATCTTGGTTTTATTATTAATTTATTTTCAAACTGATCAATAACGAAAGCATACATTATCAAAATTTAGTCAAAACCTCAAAAGAACTGGTATACTTTAAAAGAATTACAGAAGTGACAGATAGTTAAGAAAAAAATTTGAAGCACTTCCCAGGCAAAAAGAGAAGCTCAACTTCCTTTATAGCCAAAAAGGACTAAGACAAAGTCCTGGCCAGGAAGGCCAGAGCCAGGTAAAGATTTTACAGGCTCCTTCAACTGGAGTGAGCTAGGCTGTCATTTGGCTTCTTTCTCTCGCTTGCTTTGTGATGGGTCCTTACCCCCTACTGCAAAGAAGCCTTCTAAGGACAAACTGGGGAACTGATTTAGGTTTTTAAACAGATATGAAATTGAAATGTGAGCAGTCAAGAAGCAAATGCACATAGTAATAAATCTGTAGCATAAAACTGAATGAAGTGTACCTGACCATCCTTTCCACCCCCTGGTAAAATAAACCTGTCATGGCTAACCAATTCAGAAATCTGCAAGAGGCAATTTTTTAAAGCAGTTTTAGAACACTGCCTTTGTTTTCAGTTTTACATATAAGACCAGGGATGTTTTCTATGATTTTATAAACTGTGAGAAGATTAACTTCAAATTCTAGCTCTAAATTTTCCAAATACAAGTTTATATATTAAGGTTAATATAGTATATAGCATATTATTATATAATATATGTTTATATATACTATTATTAAATAGTACTTATATATCTCAATGTCATTCACTTGATTTCTATATTCCTCAGTTGCTTTCATCCTAATTTTGAATCTTCAAAATCTTCCTTTATGTATGTAGAATATGATGATCACTTTCAGGACACTGACATGTCTAAAAATATTTTGAAAGCCAATTTTATATCAAAGGGTACTCAGAGATCCCTAATTTTTCATGCTCTAAAGGGATGTAACCTTTCATGTACACAAAGGCAAAGCAGACACTTAGTGTGAAGTAACTTTACTAATATCAGTGTGTATATATACATATATATAGAGAGAGACAGTTCTTAATGAATTTGCCCAATTAAAAAAAAAAAAAACAAAAACAAAACCACTTACCTATCCCTTGTAGGCAAATATCCAGCAAGACCATGGACGCCTAAAAGTTGGCCACACATCCTTCTGGCAAAGAACCAGAGAAAGGAGTTCTAAACCAGTTCCCAGAAAGTTGGGACAAAAGGAGCTACCACATCAAGATAATGACTGCCTCCCTCGTGGCACAAGACATTAAGCACTCTACTATAAAGCATCAGCAGTCACTGTAGCACGAGTTCAATCCCTGGCCTGGGAGGTGACCCAAATGGCGAAGCAGATCTCCTGCCTTACTTGCTGCTCCCCTCAGCAGTGTATTTCAGTCAATCTGCCTATTCTGCTCACCACTCTGACTCTGGTGAATTCTCTCATCCCCCATACCTCTGGCCTGTACCCCAGTTCCTGTAAGCATAAATAAATAAATTTTAGGAAAAAAAGATATATAAGATAGCTGGTATTTATGAGTGCTATATGACAGATATTATACTAAGAAATGAATATGGATTTTTAATTTAATCTCCACAGTGATATTCATTATCAATAATTTAATATCTTAAATTATTGTGAACCAGGTATGGAATGGTGATAGCTATTTACTGATGTGCTTCCAGTTTGTGCTCTTTGCCATGGAATTTTCATTTTATTCTACCATGACATCTATTTTGCTTTCATTATAAGCAAATGTATTTATAAGATGTAATGTATTTATAATATACTTATAAGTATAATATACAGTGTACTTATAAGATGAAATAGCTAAAACAATTATTTTGACAGATATGTTAGTTTTGTGACTATAAATGTATGTCCTAATTTTCTAGTTTTTAAGTACATATTTTATGAAATTAATTCATTTTCTGCTTGTTGGTATTTATGAAAATTTCTTGTGGCAAGCCAACAAACTATTTAATCAAGAATGTGAAACTCAGCATTGTTCTAAGTTATATGTACTCATTTAACTTGTATATATTTATCAAACAGATATTATAGACTGCACGAGAACAACAGTGAATGTTCAGGCAGTAAACACATTCTCAAAATATAAAAACAATTGTTTTAGAAGTTACAGGCAAAAAAAGATAATAAGGAAATAAATTACAAGACCTTAAGTATTAAACCTACACTAGCAAAGACCTCTCCATTAAGCTTGAGTACGAAGAAAACAAGCTCTATTGGAAGGAAAGGGAGAAAAAGGGCATGATGGCATATGACTGGAGTACAATAGCAACAAGAAAAATTACATATCTGAAAGAGACTATGGAAAATAATGGAAGATGAGGTTTGGAGGTAGACAGAAGTCAGATCATATGCAGAGAACTTTGTAAGTCATTGTTAGAAGTTTGGAATTATTCTGAATCTACTAGAAAGCTCTGCTTATTCAGCTTGATGGAAAAACTTCAGTCTTGATCACAGTCAGTTATTATTGCAGAAGAGACTTAAAACTGCTGCCCAGAAACAGCACATATCACTTCTGTTTTCAGTTCATTGACCAGAGCATGTCCCATGACCGAGCCTGCCTCTATGAGACAGTGTAATCTTTCCCCAGGGAGGGACAGGGAACATTTTGAATATTAGCATAACCTATCACAATAGCTGTCTTTCACTTTGAGTCCTCTGCATGCCCCAAATAAATTTCATATGCTTTTGATATAACACAATTGAAATCCTACCATTAAAATATATTTTTCCAATTTTGCAAAAAGAAAAAAAAAATCCAACTATTTCATTGAAACAAACAGATTTCAACAAACAGGTTTAAAACCTCAGAAGAAGAAACCTCAGGTTATAATACTAATTATTCCTGAAGTTCTTCACACATATAATCAAATTTTATTCAAGACAGGGTTGCGTGAATTTAAGCTCCCATCAATAATGTATTAGAATGTAATTATTATAGAAGTATAATTTTTTGAAGTTTGGATTCATATGTTTTGGTTCCTTATATGACACAGTAGAAACATGTCCTGCTTTGGCTTCCATGAAGAGCCAAAATTTCAAAGCGTATCTGCCTGTTTCTTAAATGAATATAATATGCTTCAGAAGATTTCAACTTACACTAAGCCTCCCAAATGAAGGTCAATCGGTAATAACTTGCAGAAGCATTTAGATTCTAAGACTTCTTTTTTTCAATTATATCTCCATAAAGCTAAAAAAAAATCAACATAAAATTCCATAGAAAAAGTATATAAGAAAACAAATGATTGTTTCATGTATGAGGCTGAAATTAAAATTCACACAAATAGACATTCCAAAGGAAAAGGTTTTATGTTAGAGATGACCTGTCACTCACAGGGAGCTCTGGTTTTGGCCCGTGTCAGTGGCATCATGAAGGTAAAATTAAATATTATCACTGATTCTTTAGAGCAAGACGGAGAATGTTAACTCATGTTATCCTAAGAAGGTAATTATTTTTTTTAAAAGATTTTATTTATTTATGCTTATAAGAGCTGGGGTACAGGCCAAAGTCCAGGGAGGACGGAGAGGATTCACCAGAGACAGAGCAGGGAACAGAACAGCCAGACTGACTGAAACACACTGCTGAGGGGGCAGCAGGAAAGGCAGGAGAGGTCTGCTGTGCCATATGGGTCCCCTCCCTGGCCAGAGGCAGCGATCTAACTCGTGCTGCAGGGATCAAACTCGTGTTGCAGTGGCTGTGGTTTGCTTCATAGTGTGTTGCTTAACCCATTGCACCACCAGGTAGGCCCCTAAGAAGGTAATTATATGCAAAGGAAAAGCAGCTGTTTACTATTGCATTTTTATGATATTAAACACTGAAATGATGTAAATATCCAACTTTAAAGTGTCACACTTAGTATACACATAGATATATTTTACTACTATTAAAATGTTACATTACTGAGGCTATGTGTAAACTTTTAAAGATTTTATTTATGCATACAAGAACTGGGTTGTATGCTATATATCTGTGCATTACAATCTCTTTATAGAGGTATGAAGATGTCACAGTGAAAATAAAAGTGAAAAGAAAACTACTGAATGCAAGAAATATCAACAGCAAAATGTTATAAGATAATGAAAAAGGAGTTTTTAAATTACTCTCACTACCTTATACTAAATTTTATTATTGTATAGTGTATACAAACATGTAATACAAGGGAAAATAGTTATAGAATTTTGCAGGTAATGTGGCATGACTGATCTTAGAAATATAAGATTAAACTGAATGAGTAAAGAAATTAAACATGATGTGTTTGATTAGCAGGTAATTTTAGTTTGCATTTTTCCAAATGGTCTCTCTCACCCTTGAGATTATCTAAGCAGAAACTGTAATATATACAGATACAAAATGTTCAAAATATGTTTAAAAGAGAAAAATCTGAGTTCTCATCTATGTGAATAATAACATTTTTCCTCTTAACACTGCCAATATTTCTTTGTGTAACTCATAATGAGACTCTGATTCCATATTAATCCATTTCACAATCTTATAACTTCAATTTATCATTTAAAGATGATACAAACTCTCTTTCTGAGAACATACACTATGTGGTTGTAGGTCTTATATCTGAAATTTAATTTTGTCTATTTATCACCTCATTCTCTGACCCCTTTTGCTTCTAATTCTATGTGGGGTAAAGGTAGAGATTTATCTTTATTTACTTCGATCTAAGCCTCACAGATTGTCTCTGCTAGTCATGTACAGCAGCAGTGTTTGTAGTCATCACCATACAAGAGTAGAGACATACACATCTCTTCAGTCACCCTCCCCTGCACGTTCTCAATGTCAGCTTTGTCATCATTAAAGAAAAGTCACCACTTCCTCTTTGCATTTTGGGAGCTGGGTCCCTGTGAAAATAAAACTGGTGTTTTGTCCTTTAGTGCTATATTTTGTTATAGTACCATAATGTAAAATAAATAGCTGAATGAGGTAAGGTTGTGTGTTTGCATGCCAGTATGTCTGCATATTATTGAGTTTTGAATTTATAATAAAAATTCAATACAATTCAATGTTAATGGTTTTAAAAATGAAAAGAATATAGAAAAGTATAACAGTATAAGGTAAACTTAAAAGTGGCTCTAATCACAGAAATGACATTAACAGTTTGACAGATAGCTTTCAAATAGAATCTAGTTTTTTTTTTATAATAAAACATACTTTGCTTTAAAATATGGTCAGTCTAATGAAATTGCTTGATAATTTGGTTTTTTTTAAAGATTTATTTATTTATGCATACAAGCACTGGGGTACAGGCCAGAGGTGGGGGGCGGTGAGAGAATTCACCACAGAGAACAGAGAGCAGAACAGGCAGATCAACAGAAGTACACTGCTGAGAGGAGCAGCGGGCACAACAGGGAGGTCTGCCACGCCATGTGGGTCCCCTCCCTGGCCGGCAGCAGGGATCGAACTCGTGCTGCTGTGGCTGAGGTTTGCTTCATAGTGCATTGCTTAACCCACTGCGCCACCAGGGAGGCCCGATAATTTGTTTTAATGCTTTATTCTACCTTTATCCATCATTCCACATTTATAGACCATCTCCTTCTCTCATACCTGAAACCATTATGTTCTTTGCTCATATACAAGTTAGCATATCATTTGAAAACTATTATATTGTGTGTGATGGAATATCCCCTAGATTTTTTTCTGGCACTTTCAAAATGAGTGATTTTTTTGCCTTTTCTGATGAAAATAACTATCAAAAAACTGCTTATTTACATTAAAAGTAAGGAGAAAGGAAAATTAAATATTGTGCTTCCTATGTGTGAGGATTTATACTAAGAACTTTAAATGTATAAGTTAATTTTTTCTTCCTAAAAACATTGTGGATAAACCACTGGTGGTGAAATATTTTTTTAAACACCCACAGCATGCCTGATACAGAGTGAATTTTGAGCAGCTCTAAGTGGAAGTTAACTATATTATCACTAATACACAAAAAGGAGGAAAGCCAGGTTCTAAGATGTTAAAAAGAGAAGGTGATAAATGGCTCTGACAGTACTTTAACATATCCTAATAAAAGCATAGCTTTTATTCTTTCCACTAAACCACCTAACATCACTTGTTTGTAATGAAAAAATATTTGTTTTACATAGTCTCACAATTTATCTTTCTTTAAAAATAAAATTTCATAATCCTATTTAAAAATCTCCAGTGATTCCACACTCTCTACAGATCTAATCATAAATAACTAATAATGTTTAAAAATCATCCAAACTCTTTTGTTCTCATGTCCCCTTACCATTGTCACGTAGAACTAATATTCATTCACCAACATGATGTTTTTTCACAACTTCGTATGTTTTCTCAGATGTTACCCCATCTCTCTTCTACAAATGATGAACTTATATTCATATTTTATATACAATTAAATTTACCACCATCTCTGGGAAGCCCTCCTAGACTTCCTTAGAGAGAATAATCACTTCCTGCTATAACTCACCAAAGAAATTTGGACATGTCCTTAACATAGTGCATCTTTTAATACTATGTTGCAATTATGTTTCTGTTTCCACTTGAAATGCACAAATTTCTGAAAAGTAAGATTTGTGTTTAAGGCTTCTATTTCTTTGTCATAGTCTACATCATTGGCTGGCAAATTGTTTAAAATAAGAGTTGAATAAAAAAGATGAAATACTTTGAGGTTCTATACTGACTGAATACAGAATAAGAAATCACTAAATCTAGAAGAGATTATGCATTAGCTTTAATATAAATTTGCATCTTTGAAAAGAAGGTGTTTTTACACCTTAGGAATGATATTGTTTCTAATTATATTCTAAACCTTATCATTTCTGTGGCATACTTCATAGATGCTATCACAAATGATAGATTGCAATATGGATGTCTTTAAACATTATAAGAAGTCAACAGATATTATCAGAATTTACTATGATGTAAGGTCTAAGTCATACATATTGTTTATTTGGGTACAAAAAGAAGACCTAGAGAAGACTTAGACCTCTTTTTAAAGGCATCAGAATCTTTTGTAGTGTCATGATAGATATGCCTTCTCTATTTATAATTTTCTAGTTCTGACAAAGCCAATTTGGAAAGTCATGCCTGTGTCTCTTATTGGATTTTTGTACAACTTTTGATTCATTTTATAAGAAACCATTCTTGTGTTTATAGAAATAGTCTTTCTAGTGTGAGATAAAAGAAATCCCTTCAAGAATTCCTGTATTTGGCATTGTTTTCCTCTTATGAGAAAATTTAATGGCTGGATACATATTTATATTATCACAAAATACTTTTCCAATGAGGGATTTATTTCCATAAAATGAAATTCAAAACTTTATTTAAAAAATAAGATTACATTTAAGTGGAGAACACTATCAAAATAGTGAATAATTGCATTGCTATCATGTTTAAACTTACTATTTTCAATTATTCCATTATATATCAGAAAACGGCTATTAAGCCCAGCATTAGTTTTATTTCAGCTATGAATTAAGTGATGTAGACGCTGAATACATGACAATGACACAGCAAAGTCTGTAAAAACAAGCCTTCAAATACAAAGTGACATGGACTGCAATCATTTGTTTAATGATCCCCCATTGGCCTGTGAGTAATTTAAGAGTGGTATTGAGAAAAAAATACACTTGCCCTTTTCTGTTGCTACAGTTGACTTTATAAAATCCATTCCTGTTTTCCTCAAATAACAGCTAGTTGCTTATTTGCCTACTCTAGGGCTTGATTATATTATAAAGCACAATAATCAACAAAAGAAGTCATAGCGTGAAAGGTGGTTTTGCCATTGTTTGGGTCTTTCTTTTCCAATTCCTCTTTGTAGGTTGCTGAGTAGATAAGATCCTAGCCAGTCTTGAGCTCTCAGTCTCTACCTATGCATAGAATATTTTTACTTCAGTTATGTTATGACTTACTGCCTGCAGATCTTTGTCAAGGTACAAAGTTCTCAATGAGTTCTTCTCTTGTAAACCCTACTGCACACTTCATTTGTTTGTATCCATTTGATTCTCCTTACTGATTTTCCATACTTTATTTATTTCTCCAGGCCACTCCAATGAACTAAAAGTCTAATAAATTAATTATCTTTTTTCTTTCAATAAAATATAAACTCTACAACGGTAGAGAGGTATAAGTTCAGTCCTGCAGTCCTAGTACTCACATAACTTAGGTGCTCAGCCGTTATCAAATGAATGGGGTGTGAGAGATAAATTGGCAGAAGTGAAAATGACTTAAACATACATTTCAACTTAATTTCACCAGCTTTCTGTTGGGATTATGGAATACTTTCTCAATGGGTACTTTACTCCCTTTGCTGCTATTTTTAAAGATTAATTCTACAGGGAAATTCCTGTGCTGGTAGAAGATAAAAAGTTTTTTTACATAATCAGGGGAGAAATAGTTACTCTTTGTCCCTGGATTTAATATTACCAAATTCCATAAAGTCCCACTATAATATCAAATAATCATATACTGGTGCCCAATAAATATTATTTATAATCACATAGACATTTCCTTTATTCTATACACCTGAATCTTAGAGAAAACCAATGGAATGATCCTAATTAACATCCTATTAGAACCATCTATGCCTCACTTTCCATCCATAATACCAACAATTTCATAAAATGAACACAATAATATTCTCGGAAAGTGAGCACTGATAATAGTGTTCAGCATATATTAAGTGTGTAATACAGAGCTAGCTAGTATTACCACCGTTGCCCAATCATTAACCAGACTGTGATGGGACTCTCAGTGTCTTTCAACTCTATACACTTTAGTTTTATGAAGACGGCATTATTTTTCAAGTTGTTCATTTGCTACTAGAAGATTATTGTAAATAGCACATAAGAGTAAATCGCAAAAAGATATTTTAAGATTTTTTATATCTGAATGTATAGGTTTAAAGCAAGATAATTACAACAAAGGATTAAAAAATATATATGCAATATGTTGACATGCAAAAAAAAATTGATGGCTTTTTAGAAGAATGATTGATGTTTGAAAAAATATGTTACCTAGACTGGCTTTTAGGACTATTCTTATTCTCTAATCTTTCTATCTCCAAGTCGTCCTCTGAATTTTATTTCTAAACAGAAATACAATCATCTAACTTGTCACCTTACGTATTTTCTGCTCTTAAGTTTTCCTATAAACCAAATCCCAATCTTGGGAATGCACAAATTTCCTCATGATCTGCTCCCTCTTTTGTCGCTGACCTCACTGAGTACAACTTCCATAGCTTCGTTTGTGCTCCAGATAAGTCAGGCTGATAAAATTCCTTGAGAATATCTCATAAAACTTTAAAAATTCTGTGCATTCAGGAAACTATTTTCTTTTTGCCTGGATGGCCATTTATTTACTTTGCACTTATTTTTACACTTTAAGCTTCAATTTAAATTATATTTTGGCAGTCTTATGAAAAGCAGAGTTGGTTACTTCTACCTCTATAATCACCTGACACTTTACATTATTTAACATTTTCCTCCATCATCTTATATTTTTAAGATTTATTTATCTATGCATACAAACACTGAGGTACAGGCCAGAGCCTTGGGGGGTGAGAGGATTCACCAGAGACAGAACAGGCAGATCAACTGAAATACACTAATGAGGGGAGCAGTGGGTATGTCAGGAGAGGTCAGAGGTCTGCCCCAACATGTGGTTTACCTCCCTGGCCGGCAGCAGGGATCCAACTCGAGCTGCAGTAGCTGCGGTTTGCTTCATAGTGCATTGCTTAACCCATTGCACTACCAGGGAGGCCCCCATCATCTTATTTTTGATGTTTTCCATGTATATGTGTACATATTATCTCTTTCTGTGGACAATGATAAAAGAGTTTGTCTCCATGCCTTGCAATAAAATTGACATAGCAGGAAATAAATATTGAAAGAGTTAATGGGTAAATGTATATGTAGCTTTCAATAATATATTTTTGTGTTGAGATGTATGGAATAGAGTAATAACTATTAATGACTTAAGCAGATTGTACTTTCTTTCATATTTTCACTTTCATCTTATTTTTTTCAGTGAAATTGCTCTTCGAAAATTCACCTATATCTTGCCAATTGTCAAACCCAATGCCTTCATTTCAGATGCCATTGTATTTGACTTTCCACAGCTACATGAGATATTGTTTATTCCACTCTTCTCCTCACTTCTGTCCTTATGTCAGTGAATATTAAATGTAATATGCCTAAATTATTCTTACTGTTTTCCCAGTACCTCTTAAATATTCTGTTTCTTTATTTTTTTTACCATTCTAATTACAAACAATTCAATTTTCAAGATTAAAATCTTAGCTTTGAACTTAATAATGCCTCCCTTTCCCCCAAAACAGATCAATTTGTATAATGATTTTTTACATTACCCATCAGAATGATTGTTAAGGTCAGTTCTTGGGCATCCATACTATTTCAGGTTTGAAATCTTATCTATTAGTGAAATGTCTTAACTGGTTATATTGGGATTCACTTAATTGCATCAGAATCTTAAACACAACCAAATTACTTGAAAATGGGAAGTTTATTGGCTTATTTTATCAAACTGCACTGCTTCAACAATGTTGTATCAGAATAACTGAAAATTCTTGGTAGAACATAACATTAAAATTTATTTTGTTTTATAAGTCTGTGAGTTAGATAAGCAATTCTTTTGATACGGATATTCTGTTTGGATAACTTGGCTGGATTCACTGATATGTCTGAGGTAAACTGGTAGGATGGCTGTTAAATGGCTATGCTTACACAATTCTTCTCCATACAGGCTAACCTGGATTTGTTCTTGTGACAATGACTGAGTTACAAGAAAATGACTTTCTTTAGGTATCTTATGGACCCAAGTTCAGAACTGCTCCAGTCTCTTTAACCTCATTCTATTGACCAAAGCAATTGACAAGAGTATCCCAGAGTCATGGTGTGGAGAATAGACCCCACTTTTTGATGGAAGGAGCAGAAAATTCACATTGCAAATGGCACAGAGACAGGAAAAGGAAGAATTGGTGCCATTTCACACTTAACCTATTATACTCAACTAAACAAAATTTAGAAATGAGACAGTGCTCCTTTTAGAAGAGGCTGGGTATGGGGATAGAATTTTATTAGTATTCAGTCTTCCTTTTACTACTTCAGTTCTAATCTGCAATTCTCAGGCAGCTATTCCCACAGGTTGGTTCAAAGGTTGAAAGAGGCTCCGTGCTTGTAACAAAAGCAAATACTTCCCCAGCAGTAAAGTTGGAAAAAAAAAAAAAAATAGTTCCAAGGGAAATCATAATTTCCTCTGCCAGGCATATATCCTCACCTCTGGCCCTTTCAGTGTAGCCAGGGATCAGGGGTACTATAATTAACTCAACCAAGATAGGATATTGTGCACCTTGTTCTTGGAATCAGAAAAATAAATTAAAAAAAGGTGCTTTCACTGGAAAAAAAAAAGAAAGGAGATAGAAAGATAAAATTAATATGAACCTGGGCTTGTGCAATTCAGTTCCTTCATATTCTCAGACTATGTACCATCACTGTAGTTTTCCCAAAGGACAGACGTCATCATGTTATTTCCCTGCTTAAATTTACATTCCTTCAATGACAACAATTAAAATACAACAAATAAAATATAGGACAGTGTAATCCTATTACAAAACCCTTCTCAATTGTTTTCATATACAACTCTTTAGTTTAATATCATCCCTTTTTTCCCTTTGCTACCCAAAGATATTTTAACCATAGTGATGTATTTACTATAACAGAATCATACCACACAATTTTGCCAAAACTTCAATTAAATTTTCTTTATTACCTGACCCAAATCTACATCTCCTATACTGTTTTCCACCAGACCATTTCAGCACCTTGTAATAAGTGGTCAAGCCATAATATATATATGCTCTAAATAATACTAGTATTCTTTCATAGTCCAATGCCTTTTTTCAAGCCCCTTGAAAAGAATTCCTTTCCCTTTCTTAATTTGGCATAATTTGATTACTCTTCAATGCCTGGGTACAATATTTTCCTTTACATGAATCATGCCTGTACATAAATTGCTAGCTCAATCTTCTCTCATAATCTCTATTACACACTATTCTGATTGTTTATTGTTGTTGTTGTTTTAATTTCTCCTCCCTGACCCTGAAATACTTTATTTTTTTCTTTTATTCCACTGTGCTTAGCATCATGCCTAGACTATACTACCTGCACAATATTTCCTGATAATTATTTTGTTCAATATTGTAAAATGTACATAAATACTAACTGCCAAAAAGAAAAGTATTCCATGTAGTTATCAAAAATATTTACAAATCTTTTTGGATGGAAAAAAACATTATTTTAATCCTAAGCACTAGAAAAATGATGAGTGACTATTTTTAAATATTTAGTCTTTCCCCAAAACTAAAACACCTGAGTCTAGCAAAGCTCAAAACTAATTCATTAACTTTATTTTAAAAATTTCATTATTGTATTAGTTATGAATTATTTTCTTTTTTCATATAAAAAACGTTGCCACTATCTTTTGAAATTAAATATCTGATGTTTCTTCCTTGGTCAATTCAAATGTATCCTCTTTAGAAGCAGAGATAGATGCATTTTTACTTTGTTCTGTAAAACCATACATGCTAGTGATAAATGAGCAGTGTCTGTGGTTACATTTGTTCTTATCTCTTTTGAAGCAGAAAATCTGGCAGTCTCTTATCTAAACTTTAACAAGTGGAGATAAACCTTGATAGAAAAATGTTTCTGGACTGTCATTGCTTTTAGCAAGAGTAAACTATTTAAACTAAAAGCAGCTGTTTGATTTTTTCCAAAAAGCAAATCTAAAAGTAAAATTCTCTCCAAAGAATAGCATATAATTCAATGTAGCTTTCAATCAAGTTCAAATACAACTCCACTGCACATTTATCTATTATAAATATAAGGCTATTTTATAAATTAAATTATTTTGGCTTAGGACCTAAGGTTGTTAGTGAAATAATGTCTAGTCTATGCTATTAATATGATCAAGGAAGTCATGCTAATGTGCAGTGCAGGTTATTAAGCTCATAAACATCTATATTTTATTTTTTTAACAATTGATAAAACCGTTTGCTACATTTTAACTTTTTAATTTTCTGGGGGTTCCCTAGAAAGGTTTTAGAGTAGATTTTGACTCCCAATGGAGGGAAGCAATTCAAGAGTGGATTTCCTGTTCAGAAAGGACTTTAAGAAGGAAAAAAAAATCCATGGAAGAAGAGAAAAAAATAAATCCTAAGGTTGATAGACAGCAATTATGCAAATACTTCTACATTATCCCAATTAATTTACTGCTCTGATTCCATTGATTGAATTGCAGACACAAATTGGATCTTTTGTTTTTCTTTAATATTTATCCTTGAGGATTTTTGAGTAATTTATTTTTCCCTTCACAAATATGGCTAATATATAACATATAATAGTATTTACAAGTATTTTCATTAACAGAACTTTCAGATTCCCTTTCTTCCTTCCACCAGCTCTCTCTTCCTCCTTTTTCCTTCCTTCCTCTCTTCCTTCCAACTCCCTCCCTCTTTTCCTTTTTTTTTTATTTGTCAGATCAAAAGAGATCATTACTATAGTTGAACAAAAATTATGTATGGGCACATATAATTTTAACTAAATCATATAATATCAAGTGGTAAATTATTCTAATTTGCCCAAAATGATAATATACACTTCCACATGTGAAAAACTAACTTACTTCTTATGAGTTTTCTTGGGTAATTAGGTTGTTTACCAGTCTATCACCTTGATGGCTGATGTTGCAAGTTTCTCAATTTGCCATATCTTTGTCCTGTGGGAGACTACATCTTTGAATAAGTGCTTGTGTTTGATATTGTGTTTTAGTTGTAGTCCCAGTTTTCATAGAAATACGCAATAGTTGAATTTAAATTATACTACTATTTAAAATTTTTGAAATGTTTTCTTGACACGACGATGCATTTCACAGATATGATTTTTTCAACAAAATTTATTAGAGACAGCAGATAGCAGAAAAGGGGTGGGGCACTTCAGAACCAGTAGGATTGGGTAGAGGTTATTGAAAGTTGACTTCAAGAGAATTAAATTTATGTTTTAAAAGGAAAGCCAGAATCATTCTTTAAAGAGAAGTCTTTAAGATTTACTGTCACCAACACTGAAACTGTTACATTAACTCTCCACTCCAAATTGTGGCATCAAAAAAAAAAAAATGAACTTAGTTTTTCATAATATTCTTCTGCCACTATTTGAATAATTTCATTATCAGCAGGCATTAAACATAAACAAATTACTTTATCATAAAATAGAAACTACAAAAGAAGAAAATTACAAATGAATTACAAGTAAATTATAATCCAACATTACTTTAGGAGTTTTATCCAACCTAACATGTTTATCTACATTCTTTTTGTCCACCAGTTAGAAGTTAGTGCCTCTAACAAGTATATTTTGGCAGTTAAAAAAATCATTTTTGCAGTTCATATACAAAGTCTTTGGTTTAAACCAAAATTATTGTTCAAAACATACAAGCTAGTTGTTATTTTTTGCTAAACTACAATATCCAGAAGTCCCTTCAACTAGTCTCCTGAAGTAGCCAACAGAGGACAATATATCAAGATAATTATTTAAAGATTGCTTCTTATGTTCTCATTTTTCTCTCATTTTCTGCACAAATTTTTATTTGTTCTTTTAATATTTGCTAGTTATCTTTTATGCTGTATATTGGCATACAATTTACCCCCAGATATAATCCCAACCTTAAATGGTTGAGACTATCATTTCCTGATCTCTTTTTACTGTTTGATCTATATGGTATCTCTTTTACCATTCACTGAGTAGATCTTTTAATGAATCGATTAAATTGAATAAATTGTCTTTACAAAAAGACAAATCAAGCATCAACCTTCACACCATATTTTAGTAGTAGATTTATTTGAGATTGGGCTTGATGCCTGGAAAGACATCTCATACCAATTCTACATAATTAAAAATGGTTGCATTTTATGTGTTCTCCCGTTTTTTAATCTATAGGCTTAAATGACAGAACCAAAACTTTCAGTTCTATAGCTTAATTCATCATGGTTTGATAGAATTTTTTACACAATTTAGATATCTTATGAATTAAATGAAGCTACTAGCAAGTCTCTAATTCTTTTCCTCACACTGTTTTATCTACTGTGGTTCAAATTTCATACTTTTCACTTAAAAATTTCCAAAGATCTTTTCTGAACACAAACTTATAGTTAACTGATAATGCTTATGGCTACATCAATTCTGAATCATCTTGGAGTTTAATAGCCAATTAAAAATTGTTTTATGTATAATGATGACTTTCTAGCTTCTGCTATATAAGGCTATGAATTTCACTTTAGCAATATATCTGGATGAAATATTCTTATCAGAGTATTCAATTATGTCTTGGCATCTGACACCTTCCATTGGCTCTTTAAGACACTGGCATTTGAAGACAGTATAATGGACATCTTTACTATCTACTGAAATACATTTTCCCAGTTCTATCCCAACAAAAATATTATGTAAATAGTTGATTAAATTAATTAATTAGTATTAAATAGA
Organism: Galemys pyrenaicus; assembly: GCA_019455555.1. Taxonomy (NCBI): domain Eukaryota; kingdom Metazoa; phylum Chordata; class Mammalia; order Eulipotyphla; family Talpidae; genus Galemys; species Galemys pyrenaicus. The sequence continues at coordinate 4,399,772 of JAGFMF010012021.1, forward strand.
TATATTCACAACATATAGTTGCTGAACCTTACTAGAAATGAATAATACTAGCAATTATCAATTTGTGATTGATTTTAAAGGGAGTATATCTCAAAATTAAAAAGTATAATTAGTAACAATTTATCATTTTGTGTTGATCATATTTGATAAAATACCTTTGTTGATTTATTTATTATGTAAGCTTGAGTGTAGAGAAAAAAAATCACTGCTTCCTATTGAGATTTTAATTTGTGGTGTGATGTCACATATATGTTTAACATAATGAAAACTAAGGTCTTCCACGAACATACATCTGCTACTGAAGAGCTACAACTACATGTCACGTGTCTTTTCTTAAGAAATGGCATGTCAGAAAGGAATGCTTAACAAAGTGAGAAATAAAAAAAATATATAAACCCCTAACAAACACATTAAAATTGTATGTTCATAACAATACAAGTATGTCTCATTAAAAGATTCTGGAAAAAAATCTCTGGAGCACATATGGAATACGACAGCTGTTAGTTTGCTATAAGTTTGAACAGATTTATAATACCTCCATTATACTCCCCACATGTGAATATCAAGGACTTCTAGGAGTGATTAATATTAATGACATTACAAAGAAAACAAGTGTGTCTTTCTTTGAAAAAATCAGATTTTGCACATTATTTTTGAATTGACTCAAATGTAAGAGTATGCAAGTAAAAAAATGTTATTTTAGGCAAGAGTGAAGAATGTTTTAAATAAATCCAAATGAGAAATGGAAAATACTGAAAAAGAAAAAAAAAACAGTGCTACTATGAGAGTCATGTAAAAAACAGCTAATTCTTTCTTTTCATAAATTAGAGTCCGTAACATTCATTCACAATGATATTACAAATAATATGAAGAAAGAAAAATGAATTTAAAAATCTGAATGAATCACAAAGTATGTGAGAAATACAATTTTGTGATCAATGTTACTTAAAGTTCATTTACAAACATTGTAAACTTAGAATATTTACATAGTCTATCTCTATTTTTATTTCTTTCTCGCCTCTTTTCCCCTTTATTTCTATCTTTATAGACTTTGCTGTGTTCCAAAAGGGTTTACAATACTTTATATAGAAATACACAAAATTCAGTCAGATAACTGTTAGGGTCTAACAAACAAAAGAGGAACTGCTAATCATGTTTAATAAAATAAGTCTAATAGAAGACATTGCACAATTAAAATTCTCATTGTGGTAAATTTATTCCCATTATATTTTAAAATCCAAGCACCATTGAATATGAATCATTTCAGGGAATGCTTTTCCAATGGGAGAAGTACCTACTAGAAGGGTAGGCTGTTCTCTGATCATCCAGATTCTCTAATCCATGAACAGATTTAGAATAGGGTAAAAGGTCAGAATCATCAGCTGCTAGTCAATAATGAAGAACTTTTGGTAGACATTACATAATAGGAACTCATAAAATCTCAACTCAAAATCTTTCATTACATAAAAGATTAATGTCATAAAATCCTTGTAGAACTATTCAGTTCTGTCTGCCAAGTCTGAGAATTTGTGCATTGATAAGCAGTTGACATTGATTTTAGGTTAATTACTTACAATGTAATTATAATACAACAGTGCATTATGGATGAATAAATCCTTTCTTTTCTAAGACTTTGTTCTCTTTTCCATAGTTTCAAATAATTGGTATATGGCCATACTATTAGAGAATGACATAATTTACACTTACAGCTGTATCTTACAATGTGAATCTCTCAAAGAATATTATTTCCCAACTCTTCAAAAAATGCACTTTGCATTTATTATCACATGTACAATTCTTACATTTTTTTTCCACTGAGGATGAAAAAAGGTCTGAAAAAAATGTATACTGAAATTTCAAATTAGCATGTCTATACATTTTGCTCCAATTCCCCCTTTATACCATGCCAGGTTCAAATACCTATTTAGATCAAATTGTAATCATTAAGGAATATAAAAATTACCTTAGAATAAATATTATTAAAAAGGGATGTAAGGTTCAGGGAGATATAATACTAAATAAAACAACCTTTGACTTTCATTTTACTATTCATAAGTTTCCTTTTCTAAATGCTCTGCAAGTCAGAAGCAACTGAGGGCTGTGGTTAAGGACCTAGACTCAGAAATCCATCTAACAGCCAGGAATCTGCTTTGGCCATTGACCTACTTTGCAAGCCTTGGGAATATGTCATCGATAATATAGAGGCTACACTCTTTTTTAGGTTCTTATGATAGTTTAATCATTATCTGTAAACTGTTTAAAATTTGTAAACATTGTTTAGCACACTCTAAGTACCATAAAATAGCTCTTAAGCTAAAGTTTTCATTATATCTGATGAATGTGATGACATACATCTGAAGAAATGTGAACCTACCTTCCTTATTCATATACAGTATTGTATACCAATGTGACCTCAGTAGAAGAAAGTTACAAAAATTAAATATTAAAAAAGAAGATTAAATTATCTGCTTATTTTGTATGTGTAAACTTAAAGCATTTATATAATTTTGATGAGGATAAAATAGGAATATCTGAACATGCTGTTTTTATATTCATAGACAATCATTGGCATATATATATTTTTTGAACATGCCATTTATCAGATCAAAGTAATGTTTATTACTTTGACCATATTTTTGACCAAGTTTTTCTTGACCATATTAGAACTGCATGCATTTTTACTACACAAATATGTGTACATCTATAAGGAGGGGAGAAGAGAGGGAGGGGGAGGGTAAGAGAGAGGGAGAGAGAGAGGTAGGAAGGCGGGAAGAGAGAAAGAGAGAGAAAAGTACTCCTTATGCATGAAGTTGAGAAGAAATATGTATCTGAAGACAAAAACACAGCTGAAGTATGGTTATGGCTAAATGCTTCAAATATAAACTCTTTGTTTAGTACTTAAATAAGTTCTACATCTGGCTGGCCATTTATTATTCATTCTACATCCTAGGGGGAATATAGCAAATGACAAAGCATATGTTGATTTGGGATCATTTCAATAAAAACTCTTTCTTATGAAAATATTTATCTTAAATTTCTTAAAGCTACTAATGAATGCAAAGATTCTGAACAGTGAATAGAATATTGCTAACCCTGGGGACCAAATAGCTTAGACTTCAAAGTTAAATTGAGTATCCTATTGTTTAAATCTTGTTAAAGCATGGATGTGTTACTTTATAAGCAGAACAAACCTTATACAGAGATTCAAACATTAAATATTCTATGTTAGCTGCAGCAGACCTATAATTTTTACTCTATTGTTTTTCTGATATTATTTCATTTGATCTCAGCAATCACCATAAAGTAAGGAGTACTTTTATTAATTCAGAAAAAGGAAAATGAGGCTAACAAAAGTTAAATATCTGAAATTATCTTCTTATTGTTTATATGATTACCATATATCATCCTCATTAGAATAATCCCACAAGCAAGCAATGACTTTGCTCTCTTTTCGTGAAATATTCTCTGTGCTTAGAATATATAGCATAGCATAGCATAGCACAACAACATAGCATAACATATGTATTAAAGAAAGAAAAAATAAGGATATCAAATTCATCAGCTTGCTATGATTCCACAATTAGTGCAAATTCAAGGTGCAAACTCAAATCACCCTAGAGGATTTTATCCACTGCAACTATATATATATGTGTGTGTGTGTGTATGTATATATATATGTATATATATTTATATATTTTAAAACATAGAACAATATTTTGAAAAATGTCCAGTCATTCTCTGAAAATTTGAATGTTTTTTATGAAGTTCTTCACAAAGCAACAATGATTTCCCAATCTAATAAACTTTTTTTTTTTAAAGCTTTTTTTTTTTTTTTTTAAAGATTTATTTATTTATGCACACAAGCACCGGGGCACAGGCCAGAGGTGTGGGGGGGTGAGAGGATTCACCACAGAGAGCAGAGAGCAGAACAGGCAGATCAACGGAAGCACACTGCTGAGGGGAGCAGCGGGCACAGCAGGAGAGGTCTGCTGCACCATGTGGGTCCCCGCCCTGGCCGGCGGCAGGGATCGAACTCATGCTGCAGTGACCGCGGTCTGCTTCACAGTGCGTTGCCCAACCCACTGTGCCACCAGGGAGGCCCCCAATCTAATAAACTTTTTCCCAGAAAAAAACTGTGTGACTTTAAATCAAATGCTTAATTTATTTGAATAACAGAGTAGAAGACAGAGTTTGAGGTGATGATGACTAAAAACCTTAGTATTGCAAAGGTTTTAGAATAGCAGCTGGTGTGTAGTAAGTATTTTAATAAATGTTAGCTATTATTGTTATTGCCATTGCATTTTTCAGTTAGTTACCCTACCTTTTTGAAGTCTGTGTTAGGGAAATGTCGGAAAAACAAGGATGTCCAGTTGGTCATCTTTTCAAAGAGAATAAATTTGCTTCATCCTATCCATACAAATTTAAAAAAAAGTAAAAAAAAGGTAGGTAAGAAAAACAGGAGAGAAAAAATTCATTTTAAAACATGTTTTGAGCAGAACAATTTCCAGTTCTCTTGAAATAGTGAAATAGTGTTTCTGCCTGAACTCTTGTATTATCAGGAAGAAAAATAAAGGAAAGGAATCCATATCTATTATCTTTATAAAAACATGTGTGCAGTTATATAAATGTATGTATGAGTAATTACATATATATTTTGCAATTACTAGATATTATTCTCCTAATGAATATATCGTTGGTTATTTATCAAACTTTCCTATCACAATTATGCAAGAGTATGAAATTATTTTTGGTGATTTTTTTTTCAGAGCTGGAGATAGCTCCTTGGTGTAGTTTTCACTCACCAATTCAAAGACTAGAAATGGCTAAAGGACAAAAAATTATTTTGTTTTGTGAGTTAAAGGTAAAAGAAACTAAGGTCAAAAACTCATTCTCCCTGATTATTTTTCTGCTGAGTCTCAGCAAAAGGTGTTCTTGCTGTTTGGGTAGATATCTGCAATACTTAGTATCTGTAGCGTGCATTTTAGTTCATGAAGTTTCATGAAGTTTCCTATCGTACCTCAGAGTGCTAATAAGTCTCTCAAGTGCCTCCCTTTTAAGAAAGGTTCCAGAATGTGTACGATACACAAGATGATCATAGCAGGACCTCTCACCTACCATATTTAAAGCAAAACAAAACAATAAAAATGTCAAAACCTAGCCCCCAAAGCAATTACTCCTGGCAAATAAAGGGCTCCTGAATGATTCCAAAATGTAAAGTTGGAGGTGCTGTGGTATTTCATGTAAGAAAATAAATGGAGAAAATATTTTGCCTCAAGTGAGGCCAATTTTTCATGTGCTAGTTGTCTAGGTTTTATAGCTTGAGATCTTAGACTTAACTGAAAGACTCCTTTCAAGTGGTAATTTGGCATTGTGCATTTTCCTGTTGGGGAGAGAAGCCATTGTTTCTTACTCTCCTCCTTCTCTGAGAATGACCCTGTGCCCTTTTATCACATTCAAGTTTTACTTATCATGATCCTCCTATGTTGAGTTGGATATGGTCTCTAGAAATAGAGATATAGATATAGAGATGTCTCCCACAGAGTCACTCACCTACATATTTGTTTCAGTTGTGTATTTGTTCATATCTTTTTATTGTATAATTTTTTGTTGAGGTAAAAATTGGTTTACAACATTATATATGGCTTAAGAACATAGGTTCAGACCTCTTCAGATAGATTTTACTGTACCACACACACTACCAGAGGCAATCATAATGCTCTACCACAGTCCACTAGGAATCTCCCCACTTTGTTCCCCACTCTCACCCTCCCCTCTGGATCCTCAATTCTGCAGTTAGTATTCTAGAGTTTGATTTGGTTTGGCTTTGTTTATTCCTTTGTTTTGTTTCTTTGCATTCCAAATATGAGTAAAATCATCTGTTATTTGTCTGTCTCCTTCTGACTATTTTTTCAGAAGTCAGATTTCTGAACTGAGACTATATTGAATGCCTCTGAAAGAGGGCCCCCATGATCATGTCAGAAGTAGTGGTACATTCTCGAAAATCCCAAAGCATAACCATTCTTTAGCTTTTAAAAGGCTTTATGTATCTTTTCCTGAACACCATTTTACCTGCTACATCACTTTTTAGTGAGTGTGGTCTTCCTTTATTATTCATTTTCTCTTTAATCTTTTTAGGAAGCTTCAACTGAGTTTGCATTAGTTTTATTTTCAGTTATATCATGTCATCTTTAGTGTACTTGAACCAAACTGTATCAGAATACTTTCTTTCCTTTTTCTTTCTTTTTTTTAAATCTCACCCAATATCTGCCTGCAATCCACATTTATAATCTTCTGTTTGTGTCCTTGTGTGGTCTTACATAAAATAAATAGTGAAAGTTTGTTCAGGAATCCCCAAACCAACAGTGTATCAATAAATCTTACACATGTTGAAGTTTTACTTTGGCAGAATTATACCCAAGAGTTGTCCTCCCATAAGAGCATCACCTAGCTCTGGAGACAACCTGTCCTTGTCTTTCTATCCTCTGTGATTCATATTTTTTTTTTTTTTTATCTTCCTGGACCTTCTCTTAGAGGCTGTATTTCACACATCTCTTAAGTACAGGCAGTATCTGAAGTTGCACCTATAATGCCATTTGAAAATCACTCACTAATCCTTTGAGTATTTTGTCCTAATATTCTTGGTCTGCCCCTCTCAAGTCTAAACATTCTGTTTCTCAATCTTTAAGAAGATAGTTTTCCTACTACTCTTTCTGTGGAGACACTTGCAATTATTTTCTGTATCATAACTTGTTTGCGAGGAATGCTCCAATCTGTTCTTTCAGGCTTTGCTGAAAGAACATTGGGAACTCAGTATGATCTACTAACAGCTAACACATTTGCCTCATTTACTCATCTCTATAAGAATAATTAGACCTGAAACCATCAACTTTTACCTTCAGTATATAATTTTTCCAATTTATCTCTCTAGTTTAAACTTTAGGTATTATTCTGTGATCAAATAGTAGCATCTCTTTTCTTCCGTTTGAATTCACTGTTTTTTTTCTGTCTTCCTTTCTTCATTTTCTTTTTCTTTTTTTTCTCTACCATCAGCTTTTTATCTGTCTTATTAGTCAGTTGCTCCTTTTACAAAACACATTTTCTCTTTAAAGAAATCTGAATTCAAGGCACAATATAACATCAAAGTTCTGCTTAATTACCTGCTTATATATAGGTTTGGTTGATTTATCTCAGGTTTTTTTATCCCAGAATAACAGTTATATATGTCCTTTATAATATAGGCCTACATTCTTTTCATTTGTTCTTTGATAAAGACTACAATATAATATTTCTCTAGGTAAAGTTGAGAACTAATAGTCTCTGATTTTCAGAATGTTATCAGAATTTATGTAGTTAACAGATCCAGGGAAAATGGATAAATGTGGATGGTAAACCATAAAATCCTGTGGACATGTCACATAAATTTAGGGTGCATCTTCTGCCGTTATCCTCATATTAAAAGGCAGAATGGAATTTGGAGCAGTTTAGCATGCTTTGTTAAGTCTGACAGTAACATTTGAAACTAGAACTTTACTCACAGTGCCTGATAGCTCACATTGCTTGTATAATCCACATACAGCTTTTTTATTTAGGTGGCAGTGGTTCCAGGACATGCCACTTTTTTGTTTGTTTGTGTTCTACCATAATAGCCTTTATCCATGAGTCAGTAAAACAATGTGGACCTTTTGTTAACTATTAAGTACAGGGCTTCCCTGGTGGCGCAGGGGTTAAATCTCAGTGCTAACAAGCTATAGCCAGCCACTGCAGCATGAGTTCAACTCCATAAGGGAGCTAACCAACATGGCACAGCAGACTTCTCCTGTCTTGCCTGCTGCTCCACTCAGCAGTGTATTTCAGTAGATCTACCTGTTCTGCTCCCCACTCTGTCTGGTGAATCCTCTCACCCCCTGCACTTCTGGCCTACACCCAGCTCATGTATGCATCAATAAATAAAAATAAATCTACAATAAATCTACCATTTAAATAAATCTACCACTATATGATCTGAGCAATTAACTTTTATCAATAATGGTTAGGGACTGAAAATACCTTATTGCTATGTTGTATATATTTCATTTTTAAGTTTATACTCTAATTGTTTATAAGTATATAAACAATATACGTGACATGTATACTAAACATCAGTCTTCTTAACTTGCTAATTTTAATAGTAAAATAGTAATCATAGAAAATAATTACAATAGTATACTGTATATTCTTTTAAATTTTAATCTATACAATAATACCAATTATAAATAACAACAATTATACTACTTCTCTCATTAATTTTACCAAGATATAAAAAAAATGAATAATATAAATGGTGATAAAGTGTATCCTTGTCTCATTTCTAAATTTGGAAATGTGGCATACTTGCAATATTTGAAAAATATATGTGTTTGTTTTGAAAATGAATAAATACATATGCATGTTTCTGTACATGGCTCATTTCAGATCAAGAAGATACTATATAATAACTTGTTTCTGAATTTTCAGAAATTCTCATATATGTATCTGGATCAAATTAGTTGATATTTGTTTTGAATTTTTATGATGAATTTTGTGAGAAAGAGTCATAATTTCCCTCTCTTGTGGGGTTTTGGTATTATGCTTATGTTCTTCTTATAAAGTATGTAGGGGAGTTTTCCCACTTTTTTCACATCCTTTGAAAAGGTTCATGTAAGATTTTTTTTATCATCTTGTTCCCATTGTTTTCTTGTTTAACAATTGGTTTACAGACAAGAAAGGGGTGACCTCATATATATTCTGACAGTAAAGACAAGATTCTCAGAGAAGGCAGTTCACTCATAAATATAAAACTGGGTGAGACGTTTCCCCAAAATATTTTTCTAGGTCATAAAATGGAGTGGGGGCAATTATTGCCTTTTCACTATGGAAAGGGCAGAAGCTTAGGGAATGATGATGTCTCCACTGGAGAAGAGCAAATAATTTAGGCAAGGAGAAAGACCCTTACTCCTCAAATCAGTAATGAAGTAATGATAATAGAAATCCAGATGCACAAGTCCTTGATTAACCTCTATTTCCTAAGCCAACGTGATTGAAGCCCAACTATAGGAATATTGAGAAAGTCTAACAGACTCTTTTGTGGAGACTGACCACACAGCAACTATTATTTTACTGGCAAACACATTTAGAATTCATGTCTTGGTGGATTGATGCTTTTATCCTTACTAAATATCCACTGGCATTTCTAATATGATTCTTGTATGGTATTTGTCTGATATTGTAGAGACACTTAAGTCTTTAGTAACTGTTGCTATTGTTTGTGTGAAAATTTTAAAATATTTTTGTTTGAATGGTCAACAGGCATATGAACAAATGTTCAACATCTCTCATAATCAGGGAAATACAAATTAAAACCACAATGAGGTACCACCTTACACCGGTAAGAATGGCACACATCACAAAAACCAACAACAATAAATGTTGGTGAGGATGTGGATAAAAAGGAACTCTGCTACACTGCTGGTGGGAATGCAAGTTAATCCAACCACTATGGAAGACTGTAGGGAGGTTCCTCGATCTACTAGAGATGGAACTACCATATGATCCAGCAATCCCACTCCTAGGGATCTACCCCAAAAGACACAAACACCAATCCAAAAGAGTACTTGTACCCCCATGTTTATTGTAGTGCTATTTATGATTAGTAAGACCTGGAAACAACCCAAATGCCCAAATATAGATGCCTGGATCAAGAAGATGTAGTGCATATCCACAATGGAATACTATTCAGCAATCAAAAATGAAAAACTAGAGACATTTATAGAAACATGGATGGAGCTAGAAGGAATTACACTCAGTGAAACAAGCCAGAAGTCAAGAGAAAAACATTGGATGGCTTCACTTTTAGGAGGTATGTGAAAGAACAACAATCAAAACAAAAAATAAAAAAGAAAACAAAAAAACAAGAGAAAGCTCAAAGAAATGGGCAATTACAACCAAAACAAACAAACAAAAAACTCAACAAGATCAAAAGGTCAAAGATAAACCAAAGGGATCACGGAGGTGGGTGGAGGGGAGGGCAAAGATGGGGATGAGGGCATAAAGAGCACAAGGGACTGAGGTGATGGTGCACGGGTGAAATGGTGGTGGGAACCCCCCTGGGGACTACAAATGATGTCAAATACAATTAAATAAATCTAATAAAAATATTTTTGTCTGGCATTTAAATGTGTATATCTTGTTAGCAGCATGGTAGTTGCTGTTGAATTCTAGTGCTTTTGGACAATCTTGCTTTTTTATTGAACTATTTGATCTACTTATTTGAAATGCAGTTAGTGATATATCTAATTTTACAGCTACCACTTTACAATTTTTAGACCACTTTTTTCTTTGTTTGTTTATATTCCTTCTTTCCCCATCATTCTGTAATGGTTCTTTTAATTAATTATCTTATTTCTCTCCCATATTTAGCTGTTCTTTGTATACTCTTGCTGATTATTTTGAGTTACCTTGAGGTTATGAACATATATCCTTGGCTTGCTGCTGTATATTGCTATTTTCATCATTTCCAAGACAATACAGGATTATTAGATCTATCAGATATTTTTTGATTTCCCTTTTGACTTTTATGTGTGTTTTTTGGTCAAATATATGAGTTCTTCTATTAAGATTGATTTATAGAGTCAATCGTAATTCAGATATGTTTATTTAACTCCCATTTTCATGTTTCTAATCCCTCTTAATTTAATGTTTTTTTTTTTTTTTGCTTCGTTCTTTGGAAATTTTCCTTTTACCAAAATAGTTCCTTTAGTAGAGGATCCTTCACTGAATTTTCTCAGGTTTTTATTTTCTGAAAACATCTTTATATTGCCTTCAATTTTTATCATAATGGCTATTCATTAATAACACTGGTTTGAGACATAACTGTTTTCAAAGGCATAAAAAATTTTCAATAAGCTTTCTATGTGCAATTTTTTTAGGAAATTACAAGTAGATCTTACCTACTTTGCAAGGTACTAACCTTTCCTGGAGCATTTGCCCATAAATCTGAAAACTTAGTTTCTAAAAAGAAAAGATAAATCCTGTTGCTAAAATATCTACTAATTTGGACTGAAACACTATCATTTCATTCAAAAGAGAACATTCATATTCAGGAATGAACAAAAAATGTTCTTTATATTATATATGGATATTTCATCATGTTCCTTAGAAATAGCACTGCATATATATTATTGTCAGCAAAGTCATATTCTGAAAAAAAAAAAAAATAGTTTTCATGTACTGCTATGATACTTGCTCAAAACAGTCCAAGTGAAAAACTGATTTGCTTTCTGCATGACACACTAAATATAAATTATGCTTAGAATTTATCTATGATACAAAGGGTACATAAGACAGAATTTTAAAATCTTAAAAAAGGATTCATGAACGCTTGCTTGTTCTTTTGTTTCAAAGTATTATGCCTTTTTTGTAAAGTTACATTTATTGAGGTAATGTTGATTTGCATTACATTGATTTGTATAGGTTTATACCTCTACAAATATATGTTGTTTCACCATACCTGCTACCACAGCCTCTGTAATCCCCCTTTGAAACCTCCTTTCCCCTTTGTGCCTACTCTCCACATCTCCTTATTGTAGCTTTAGTAGTAGTTCAATGTGCTCTGACCCCTCCTGCTTTCATCTCCCCTGCTTCTTCTCACTTCTCTCCCCTCCTGGATGCTTCAGATCTCTGGTGTACTTTCAAGATCTGTTTGGGTTCATGCATACTCCACTTATAAATAAAGTCTTTGTCCTTTTGACTTATTTTGCTGAGCATAATCTATTCCAGCTATATTGATGCTGCTGGAAATGACGTAAGTTTATCTTTCTTGATTGCTGAGTAGTATTGCATTCTGTGTATATACCGTTGCGACGGTCCAGCGCAGCTGGAGCACTGAGACCACCGGGACAGGGACCCAGGGAAGGTGGACAAGGATTCGGCTAAATGACAGACAGACACAATCTCAAGGGATTAGCATCTGAATGTAATTTGCAGCAGTGATCATCATGCATTTATACAGAATATGTTGGCATTTAGTATAATTGTTTTTCATCTTGTAGTTACATTGTTTTTAGTTGAATATCAGATTTCCTAGAACAAACAGGTTAGATCATATCCTGATTACATGGTGTTAAGACTGCGGTTTCCTCGGTGACCTTTTGAGGTTACTTATTAACCTCTGATACTGTCAAGTTCTGCCACTATGGCCACTACCTACCCTTAACACTGTCTTTAGGCATACATTTTTGTATATGATGTGTGTGTGTGTCTGTTGGCTCTGGGAATTTTCCCATGTGACCTCCCTTAGATGGTCTCCACAGCCTGCCTCCTACGACATATGCTAGACCAAGCTGAGTCACAATCATGAGGTGCAGTTGCATTTTACTATCGGTTTCTCCTGAGCCTTTTCCTATAATCCTATCTACTTTTGGTAATCCTGTTTTACTTTCTGTCTGAATAAGTAGTTTTTCTTATTGTAAGTTATTAACAAATTTTTCAGGATTATGTGCATTTTGTTTGGCTGCCTTAACTATAAACTTGAACAGCAAAGAAACATTTGAGGGCAAAGTGACTTCAAGACAAGGTGTTTTTGTGAGTGACTGACTCTGTGTATTTAGTGGTCAAGGGTGCTGTTGTAGAAGCACCTGGTGTTCTAAAGGATACAATACGTTAATGCTAATTACAAATTACCAAAAGAATCAGACAAAGAAACCAAAAGGAAAAACATCCAAGAAAGTAAGGGGCTGACAGTGCACCACCTCCTCCTCTGTGCATACTCCTTGAAGCATTTTGCCAAGTCCTGCCCGATTGCTCACCCACACTCCGCAGGAGGTGGCGTGACATACCATAACTTTTTAATCCATTCATCTGTTCTAGAGCATTTAAATTGTTTCTTTATCTTGGCTATCATAAACAGTGCTACAATATACACAGAGTGCAGCGTTTTTGTATCCTTTGGGTAGATAACTAGCAGTGGAATTGTTGTGACCTTATACTTTATATTTTTAGCCCATGAAATACAAAAAACAATGTACATGTTAATATGTATGCATTACTATATTTACTTTTTTAGGTAAAAGGTCTGTAGTTGTTCATCTACTTTCAGTATCCCTATCACCATTATCCAAATTTAAGCCATCATTATTGCATGCACAGGAAACTGTAATAGATACACTGAGCTTTTTTACTCCATTTTCCAATGAATTATCAGAATAGTTTTAATATAAAATAATCGTGTCACTCCTTTATCCCCATAAAAGCTTTTATTAGCTTCTCATGTCATTTTAAAAAATGATCTAGAATAATATAAATCTAAAATACTCTTCAGCCCTTAGTATCATTCAGTAGTCCATCTAGAGGGATCATAAAACTCTTTGGCTAAGCAAACAATCTCTATAGTTATTTGAAATAATAGTGCTTCTACTTAATAACTATGAAGTTGTAGGCAATTTATTTAATTTTCTGTATCAACTTTATTCCTCTATACAATAAGGATAAAATTCACTTACACTATAAAGTTAGTGTGAAAATTATATCATTTTAAATAATGCAAGGTTTATAAAAAATACCTAAGAAGCGCTCGATAAATATTTTCATAGGTGTTAAATTTTTCATGCTAAACAACTCTCTTAATCTCCATATTTATTGCATGTATATTTCTAACCCCTTGCCTACTGATGAAGCTTATAGTTTAGACTTACTGGCCTTTTCACAGTTCCATGAATAGCATGAAGGTCACCATATCCACTGTTTCTTTCACTTCCAGAATTTAGGCAGTCTAGGTCTCTGTATGAATAGTTTTCATTATACCTCATTAACAAGATATGATTATAATAACACAAAATTATTATTATCATTATTATTGATTTTACTCCTTTCTAAATTAAATGTCTTAATATGGGAAATTTGATCAGAGTTTCTTCATCTTTCTATCACCAGCACCTCTAAATAATGTATATTTACTTCATGATATATTTTGTTGAATTGCTATGCTGAAAGAAGGAAAGGGAAACTGAATCTTCAAAATGATAAAAAGAGTTTTCTCTTAAAGAAGTAAGTAGAAGAATTAAAGATAGAATTGAAAATTGTACTTAGGTAAAGTGATCTTAAGAATTTGGTGGACAATTGTGGTTGCTCAGGATGGTGAGAAATTTTTTATTTACTTATTATTTTTTTTAAGATTTATTTATGAATGCAAAGCTGGGGTGTGGTCCAGAGGTACATGGCATGAATGGATTCACCAGAGACAGAGTGTGGAGCAGAACAGGAGGATTCAGTGAACTACACTGCTGAGGGGAGAATAGGCAAGACAGGAGAGGTCTGCTGTGCCATGTGGGTCAGCTCCCTGGCTGGGGATTGAACTCATGCTGCAGTGGCTGTGGATAGCCTGATAGTGTTGAGACTTTTAACTCTTGTGCTACCAGAGAGGCCCAGAGAAATTTTTTAATAGAAAGACAATTCTAGCAATAAGTTCCAGAAATAGAAAACTGAATTGTTGGAATTAATACCAAGGAAAATCTAGCTAAAATAAATATCAAGCACAATTTTGTCAAGTATGAACTGTACCTAATAAGGATATTTTGTTTAAGATCGTTAACAGAATGATTTTTTTTTTCCCCCTCCTCTTGGGACAGTCTTTGAAAATCTTTCATGGAGTCAGTCATTTCTTGTCAGTTTATCCTACTACCTGCCAGCACCCCACAGAGATATTTTTAACCATATTAGCCAACCTCTTTTCCCACACAGAGGTTCAAAACCATAAGAAAACACAAATAGGCATGTATGTCTTTGAAGCTGATAGTTTGCCAAAGAAAAGTATTCATGCCAAATCAAACTTGAAGCTCTAGTGCTTTCACACTTAAAACATTGCAGTTTCATGGCAATGCAATGTCCAAGAAAACCACAACATTAAAAAATTTTTCAACACTTCATGATGTTAGAGGATAAAAAAATGAAACATAACATTTTGATTAAACTGAAAATCAAATTAAATAAAGGTACAATTTATCATCTTGTAATTTTTTAAATTTAGAAATATTAAAATGTGTTTAGCCTAAGTAAATCTATGTGATCAAAGTAATGCATAATACAGAATAGATTTAAAAATGATAGACACTATAGTTAAGTATGTATAAAATATTACGTTTTCTTTGAAGGACTCATGATTTTAAAGTTAAAAATAAACACTGGTTTTGTAAAATAGAAGTATATAACATAATTAGATTTTCTACAGTCTGTTTTTGCTTAATGGTAAACAAAGATTCCCCCAATTTTGAAAGATTTAGATTTTACATGTCTTCCTTCTTGTCTAACAAACATTTAAAATTATATAGATGCTCTATTTGATTGTTGGTTTCTTTTAACAGAGAACTCATTTTAAAAATATGTGAACTGAGTGTATCTTTTTGTTTTTCATTTGCTTACTATGCTAGGTAATGTTCTAAGCATTTTACTTGGATTAATTTATTTCTTCTACAGTATAGTACTCTTACATTCAATACTATTATCAAAAATACTATACAGATTTTTGATAATACAGAGATACTGAATACATTTCCAAAGTTTACACAATTTTCATATGACAGGATTGAGATTTGAACCCTTGATAAACTTCAATTCATATACTTGATCATAAAGAGATCCCTAGACTTATAATTTGTGTTTCTCAACCTAAAATAATCTGATTCGTTACGGAAAAACTGATTTTGCTATTATTATCAAATCCTTCCAATTGCCAAATTTCTTGGGAGTCTCTGAGTTTAAGTTGTCCCACTTCTTTGCCATAATTAACACTATCATCCACCTTATTGTTGAAACTCTCTTATTTAGCATGCATTAAAACATCTTCCTTTTCCTTCTTACCACTTTGGTCACATATGTTTATTATTGTTATCATTATTATTTATTGTTATTATTATTTATTGTTTCTTTCATATATCCTTTAACTCTTTTAACCTTTTAGCTGTTTTATTTTGTTTTAAAATTTAGCCTCAGCCCCTTCATCATTACTTAATTTAACCTAAAATCCGATTCACAAGCCTGAATAGTTTCTTAAAACCTAATCTGAATATGGGATAGACACCTTAAATTCAACCTGTTGAAGAAATTTAGTTCATAACATACCAAAATATGTTATTCTGGCATACTATTTTGAGTTAAAGATAATGGAAACCACTGGTGTAAGGACATTCTGAACTTCTGACTTTTTCTTAAAAGCAGATGAAATTTTCTGGATAAATTAGTGTTCTCTTTGTAGTCACATTAGTGTTATATTTTTCATTTTTTGGTGCTTTTCATTGGTCATTTCTCTGTTTAAAATGGGCCCTAAAAATAGTGATCAAAATATTGTCTAGTGTTCCTAAGTGTGCTTAACAGAGAAAACTTGTTAGTTATATACACTTCATTAGGCCTGAATGACAATGTTGTTGGTCATGAATTCAGTGATAATGAATCAATGATATATATTAAATAGCATTTTTTAAACAGAAAAACACATAAAACAAATTAACATAATTTTAAATTGTATTAATTAAGAATATTGGTTATTTCATGATACAGAGGGAAAAAGACAGGGACAGCTACACATATATCAGATAAATATATAATTATATATAATGCAATATTTATTATCTTATGAGGTACAAAAAGAACTTGGGTTACATTTAGCTAACACTACTTTTAAAATAAAATATGTGAAGGTAAGTATGACAAATTTATTGTGAATTTCTTGTACAAATCCTATTTTAAGGTAACAAAATACCAGTGAAGAAATTTTTATTACGTAAGTCCAGCCAATCATTCAGATAATGATGGAATTTTCAAAGTCACCATTTTATACACCCGTACCAATACAGAAAGAGATTTGCACTGGCATTTGATTGCTTCAATGATTTCACTCACAGATAAAGCTACTTTTGCCTGTAAACAGCTATATGTGTCGTAGTGCAAACTGTGGAGTTATCAAGGTATGTTTTGCAGATTCCTTAGTCCTACAACCCCCATATTTGGATAGGTCTGTTTGTAGCTCATCTTGCTTCAAGAGCAGTTATTGGTTTGTAGGCTAGGGACAAAACCCACTTTCCTATCTAGCTCAGTTGTTCAGAATGAAGTTCCTTATAATCACTCTGATAATTTCCCTAAGCTATACACAAGAATTCTGAATTTATTAACTACCAGTTTGAAGCTTCTTTCAGATCTTGTTACCCTTAGCTTTTGCATTGCTGTGCACTTTCTTCAATTTATCCCATAATTCAATTTCATTTGTTCATAGCGTTCAGCATTTTCTTATGACTTCCAAATTTCTTAACAATTCCTCATTTTCTAACACCAGGATAGTCATGTAAAATTGTCTTTTGGAGAATGGAGTAGGATGACATTGACAATGGAGAACCATAAGTTCTAACTAAAAACGTATAATAGAGAAATTATCACCCACAGTGGTCTCTGTTTTTCTTTACTTATTTTTTTAATTCCCTTGCCAGAGGTTTCACAGTCTTAAATTAACTCAAATCAATTCTCTTCAACCTCTATAATGTATCCTTGTGTTTTTAAAAAAGTGAGGCATGTAGTCACAAACTTCTCAACTTCATTCACATGCCACAGGTCAATTGATCAACATTTACTGGCTTATTTTTTTCATTTCTCATTTCAGAACTTTGGGAGACCTTCCCCGTAGAAGCCAGTTTCTGCTTCAAAGCTCCTTTCCTTTCAGGGAGCATGAATCATTACTGATTTCTCTTCTCTATTTCTCTCTCAGCTCCACTGTTTAAGTTTGTTTATATATTTATATATGCTACTGTTCAAAATTAAGACTAATATTTTCACAATTAAAGATTTGAAATAGAGAACAAATTTAACATAAAATAAACTATTATTACTCATTCTGGTAGAAATTGATTGGTTTGAGGTTTAACTTTCTCACAGATATTATTTCAGATGACATAGTAAAATTTTCCTATTACTTGAGGCTCTGTGGAATGGAGTACAATATCTGGATTTTTCTTTCTTTTTTTCTTTTGCTTTTATATTTTTGAATCAAGGAATATCTCATAGATGGTTACTTCAAATAAGGTATTTTTTAAAAATCTGTACTGTGACAGTCCACAAAGCAACACTACAAATTTTCTAATTGAAATATTATCTATTTAAATCCATAAAGACAGAAATCCCTCTGTTTATTTGCAATGTTCTATTTGTAGATCTCTATGTAATCTGTATAATATCTTCCCAATAAGACTCCATAGGCTCCTAGACATCAGAGAGCTTTAGAACATCTTCTTGCAAGATTGACATGTATATTGGAAGAGACACTCTTTAATCTAAACTCTACAATATATCACATTTCCATTTATCTTATGTGTCACTATATTTTATTGATACTTCCTGATGTGTTCAAATAAGTTATGTTTTCATGCCAAAAATGATTGTACTGTCTCTGTTTTTATTGGTTTACCATTTTCTCTGGGGAACTGACTAAGAGGCAGACTTAAGAGACTGTTGTTAAGTAAAAGTTAATACTGGATCCTAAGAGGAATTGTTGGAAGTAAAAGGAAAAAGAAAAAAAGAAAACCTTCCTATCTTTATTTTCTACCTCTCATTCTCTCTGTTTAAGTTTCTGAAATTAAAATTGAAATGCTTTATATGACCCTTTATAACCGCCCAAACCTGGGGACTCAAGTGTGGAGTCACATCCAGAGAGAATTAGTTCATCCAAAGGGTAAATCTGTTGAAATGTTATTATATGGAAGTAGACAGGATTTTGGCTATGAAAATATCTTCTAGAATACTATCTGTCATATTTTTTGTATTTAGTTCATTTTGGGGACACCAAAGATCCCCAATATTGACTGACTGATTGTATAATTTTTCTTCAAGCAGAATTAACCTGGTTGCTTATTTTCTAACTCTGTAAGTACAATGACTATAGAATAATACTTGTTTGCTGGAGATTTAACATCTTATAATAATGTATTTGGTGACTATATATATACTAAATACATATATATTTGGTGACTTTATACTCATAATCATTTGGTGATTATGATGCATTGTTGATGCATTGGAAGGACATCAACTTTGGCAATAGACATATTTGCATATTTTTTTGAGTTAGATCACTGATACCTATACAAGAGTTTGATGTTATAGTGATATTGACATATTTGTGTTTTGATGATATGTTGATGTGTTGATAATTGATATATTGATGTTAAATTCCAAAAAATAATCACCTATTTCATAGTGCTATGGAAAGTATTATGTAAATATAGTTACTATTAAGTTATTATGCATAACAAGTATTCATTATCTATTCCAATGACAATACATCTTTTCTTTTTCTCCAAAACATCAGTTCACTTTGCTTGACATCTTTTGACTAGGCCTTGAAAATGTGGAATATACTTTGTGAATTCTATTGATAATCTTTGATTATATTGAAATAACATATACATTATTGGTAATCATCTTGACTATATCAGTTTGTCCAACCATTCTGAAATTAAATTTGGATTAAAAAAACACCAAAACTTTGACTGCTTAATTTCATTAATTCAAATAACAGAATTATTAAAGGACAACAAAATGATTGCTTCATGAAAAATCATGAGACTTTTAGTCTAAATACTTTATTTTCACTTCTGATTAAATATGGAAAAGAGTAATAATGAGGAAATGGAGTTGATATTTCTAATCTAAAAGTAAAGATGCCATTCATTTCTTGAGAACTATAAATAAGAAATAAAAAGAGTTATGATCTAAACATAGGTGACATTTTATGGAAAAAGATCTAGAATATTCTCCCTTAGAGGAAAATTACCATGTCCAATAAAATATTTTGAAAATTTAATATGATTTTAATTGAAATGCAAGACACATCAAAAATAAACCTATCACAATTGCACAGAATAGAGAACTCTCACAGAATAAGCATATATCCACTAATGTGTTAATATTTTAAATGACATTTAAAATATTTAATAATTTAGTATAGCAATAAGAAAACCATTACATATCAATATAAGAAAATATTTTAGGTTTTCAAACTAACTGCAACTTGGGGACCACCATGATTACCCCAACCACCCTGTGAGGATCACTGTGTTGTACAGTTTTTCATTATTTGAAAACATCTAAATTTACTTATTTATCATTAACAAGTCTTGGGTTATTTACTTAAAAAGTTATTCTTTCCACCACTGTTCTTCAGTCTATTTTTGTAATATGTACATCAGTTTCTACATTCTGTAATTTTGCATTGTTTTATCTGTCTAATATTATATTCATATAACAAAATATTACTTATCATTACATTATATTTTATCTATAATAAAATGTCTTCCAATTATTTCATTCAATATTTTCTTCTCTAGTTTTGCCTTTTCAATTTTTTTTGAATTTATGTTCCCTGATTTCTTTGTTTTCCCCTTTATTTATATATATTTGACATAAGTTGTGGTGCCTTTTAAATTTTAATGTTAATTTTAAAATCTAAAGTATCCATGTAATGACTTTTTGTTTTCTCTGTAGACTCTTACAAGACATTGACTGCACTCATTACTAAGCATTTTGTTTTTTGATGCAAAAATCTTTTGTTAATAAGACAATTAAAATTTCAGTTTCCAATTCTGCTGAATTTATGGGAATACAATTATCCTTTTATAGTTTGAACTGCTAAATTTACTTGTCTGAATAATTTAGTGCACATTCTGTTTGATTTTCTCACACAAATTCATGTTATATGGAATAATTCCAATTATATTTCTTCTCTCCCATTACTTCTATTGCTTTATTGCACTAGATATGTAAAATCTCAATAAAATATTAAACAAAACAATGATATCAAATAGCACTGTCTCATTCCAAAACTTAAACTTAAATTTTCATAATTTCACCAAATGTGCTTGCTAATAGCTTTGTGCAGAAATTCCTTTAGATTTCTGATTCTCAGACTTTGGTATCCTGAATGTGAATGTTGTCAAATTATTTTGCTTCACCTAAAATATATTTTCTCTATATCCCTTTTAAATATAATAAATTTTGTTGAGGGAATTTTTAATAATAAAAGACTCTTACATTCATAGAATAAATCCAACTTGGTTGTTATTTTACACACACACACACACACAAACACACACACTCACTTATACACACACAGAATTTGAATTGCCAATGTTTCATTTAGAATTTTAAAATATATATTCATGAGAGAATGGCTTGTCACTTGTCTCTCTTATATTAGCTTATCAGGTCTTAGTATTAAAGCACTGTAGACTTAAACCAAATAAGAAGTGTTCCTTTTATTTTTGTTTGGGTGTGTTTAAATTGTTTTCTTTATTGGTGGAGGAAAGTGGATTAATTGTTCAGTATCTTTAATGATTAGAGACAATTTTTAATATTTTATTTATTCATGGAGTTATAATACAGATATCTATCATTGTCTATATTTACTTATCAGCTATATCTACATAAAATGTTACATCTTTAGTGCTAAGTTCCTTGAATCTTAACGTTTATAACTCTCTGTGCCTTTTTCTATTACCTTTCATACTTCTTCAACTTCCACCCCGAGAGATAAAACTTCTCATTTCTACCAAGTTAGACAAATTTCATCTGTTTTTGAATTTAGCTAAGTCAAATTCTACAGCATGTATTCTTTTGTATTTGTTTTCTCTCAATATAACATTTTTGCAATGTATCTATGTGACTGAATACATGAAGTTTATTTATTTTTACCATTAATTTATTCCACATAATAATGTATTGCATTTTTCATTTTTTACTAATGGATGTTTTGGTTGCTTCCAATTTATGGCTATTATGAATTTAGACCACTATGAACACTCTTTTACAGAACTCTGTAGGATATTTTTTCCCCAAAATATCCAGGATTTGACTGTGGTCTTGGATAAATGTATGTTTAACATGACAGGGATTTATGTCAGTTTTGCAATGGTGTTGTATCATTTTTACTTCCACACAATGTATACAAACTTTAGCTGTTCCACATATATCATCATTTGGTAATGTCAAGTCAATCTTTTAAATTTTTTGCTTTCTAATGTGTTAAAATGAAATCTCATTTTGATTTTCTTTTGCCTATCATTGTAGCACATGTTCATTAACTTCTGACATCATCATATATCTCTTACAAAATGATTCTTCAAGCATTTTACCAACTTCTAGATGTATTAACTTTTATGCTTTTATCACTAATTCTTAAAGATTATTGAAATACAGTCAATTAATTATTAATGTTCTACTCAACATCCTTCAAAGTTTTTGTTTGGATCTCATATATTTTAAGGGCTATTATGTATTTTTGGTTTATAGTTTGTACATTGACTTTTAAAGTAATTATTTGGTGTGCAACTAATAGCTACTTTAATTTTCTTCAGATTTCAATTAATTTTGCTATTTGTAAAGTTAAGTTTATTAATTAAATTTCAAAGAACTTGATTTTATAGGAGCGCTTCTCACAGATGAACTTTGAGTTGATAGGAAATTTTAAATTTATTATGGTTACTCCATTTTACTGAGTCATTATCATCTATTTTACTGTTCACTATCAGTCACCATGTATTAGAAATAGAACTTAGCAATTTCCTTTCTATAGGTCCAGAGTGTCATTTGTGAAAGAAAATTGTTGCTTATAAATTCATCATAATAGTCTTTTCTGCACCATATACTTCAAAAAGAGCTATCTATATTTAATATAATGGCACAAACTTACTCTTATTTTAAATTCATAAGGTTATTTTCATTTTCATAGAGCATAGAATATTGATTTTCAACATTTGTGTACTTTGCATATTATTATACTACAGAAGATTATTGAAATACCATTTACCTATCTACATTTGTGACTATAAATTATGATTTGAGTCCCTTTGAATTTCTGATTTATAAAAGGGTGCATTTATAAGAATAAGGGTATGTTATATAAGTGATTTGGAGATTCTAAAACTGATTCCTATTTATTAAATATATATGAATTAGGGAATTAAACATTCTGAGAAAAGTTTAATTCAAAGGACAGAAAGTTTATATTTACAAGTCTGAAGTGCATTATATATATTTACAGCTAAAATAATTTGATATACAAAAGAGTTAAATTGTGACACTAAAAAATTAAAAAAGGGAATAAAAGTTTAGATTTTGTATGCAAATCTTGTATGTGAGAACTTAAGTTTTATCAGTATAAAATAGATTGCTATATTTTGTATAGGCATAACTTTTCTAGAAAAAAAATACATAGATGTTGGATTTCTTAAATGTAGCATAAAATTACTGATTTAGCCAGAGTGAAAAAAAAAAGAATATTCAGTGTTATTCTTCCATCCAAAACCCCCAACACATATAGTCATTTAAAGTGAAGTAATAATAAAGTGATCATATTTCATATTTTTCACCATAATTTACAAATAAAACAGAACAGTGCTATTAAAAAATACACAAATGGACAACTGTTGCTTTTCCTTTTGCAAATAATTTATAAGTATTTCTTTCACATTACTGCTAAAAATTGACCTTAAATCTGTACTTTTCCCTGCCAACAACCAATTCCAGTGGACCATTCAAACCATCTATGACCAGTTCTCAGGCCATTGTCTAGCTCTGTGATCTAGCAGTATTATAGTTTTTCCTCAGTGAATCCAAATTGGGAGATCCACTGGAGAGGTTTTGAAATGTGACCAAGGTCTCAGTGTTTATTCTTTAACTGTAATCTAGGAGAAACTTAATTATCCCTAACAGGAAGTCATTCACAGGATCAGTATCCTGTAAATGAAGACAAAGTGATCAGATATTGGGCGTCAAAAGCTTAAGTAGTTAACACAGGATGAAGAGTGTTTTTAGGTACAGGTTCTGTTTCACTTTGCTGAAATTTCATTGGAAAATCAATGACAGAAGGTATCTAACAAGTAAAGATTAATGAAATCTGGAAGAAAAATCTGAATAAAATACATATGAATCCTTTCCATAAAGAATGACACCTTAAATGAAAGTATGTAAAAGAGGAAGACTCCGATGAAAAAGCAATGATTCTTGCATCAATCTAGTGACTAACATAAAAAATTAATATGTGTTTTAGCACTCTTATCTCCTCTAAAAGAGGAAGGCTCTATAATTTTTAAATATTTGTACAACACAGTTCTCAGTCTATGGAAATATTATGTTCTACAAAATAGAGATTGCACTTGCAGGTGAAATATTATTGTAATTTCACTGCTGAAACCAGTGTTTGCATTTTTTAAACTCATTTTTATATCTGCTATAGTGAATAAAATTTTAAAACATCTTCTAGTCTTTCAAGAAACTCCTTATAAATCATAAACTACAAGAACAAAGTGTTAAGGAAAATTAAAGAAAATATTATATTTTGAGTTAAACATAATTCCAAATTTTTAAAGCAAAATTCTATATTCTAGCCAAGATAATTTTATACTATGTCATATAGAAGACATTTTTCATGTCTTGAAAATATAAGAAAACCTGTTGTTATTTTTACATGATATTTAAAGTTCTTGCTATTTTTAATTTGTAATTGCAAATAAGTTTGTAAAGTAGCTCTTCATAGTATACATCCTGATAAATTCTGAAATATCTGTGCACAGAAGCTATTGATGGCATACCAGAAGCGATGCTGTCATGGTGAATAGATACTTCTGACTTATCACTTAAATGTAAGGTAGTCCGTTGGATCAAACACATACAGATGTTTAAGGCTTATGGTACAAATTAGAGGCCTTAAATAAGCCCACTTGTTTAAGATGCAAAATTGTCTTAAAAATTCTTCTTACAGAAACACAGCTTTCACTGAAGTTTTGTCTACACTGGTAATCATTTGCTATGAGATTTGTCAACCTTCACTGTCTATCCCCATTGGAAGAAAGAAAATGGATGTTTTCCATCTGCAGCAAAATAGAGTCAAAACAAACGTATTTAAATTGGAAACATTTGTGGCTAAAAGAGCTGTTCTCCATGAAAACATCTGGTTGCACTTTCAAGTCATTGCCAAATAAACGCATGCTGGAAAATCTATTTTATGCCACACATGGTCACCCATGTAGATGTAGCCTAAAACTGTTTTTGTTTGAGGTCAACACCCTATTTTAGAAAGGAAAGTACAGATTTGTGAGTGTGCAGTGCTTTTTTATTTCTTTTTTTTTTTTAATAATACTCATGGAATGCCTACAGATGTTTGAACATGTTTACTTTTTTCCAGACAAGGAACAATATGACAGTCAGTGCTTATAATTGTTCTCAGGTAGACAAGGCAAGGTTTGAAATAATGATGACTGTGGAGAGATCAAAGAGCTACTAACTTGTGAACAATGGCTAGTTGTGACTTCTGATTTCAGTTTATTTTGGTTATATTTTTATTTACAGAGACTCAGAGATTATCGATTGGAAGATGTGAAGATAGAATTTCAAGTTATTTGGTTGAGTACCCACAAATACCAGTTATTCAACTAATGCAGATGTTTTTGGCTTGTGAGCAGTTTTCTACTTGGTTATTCATTGACCCAGGTTTCTTTCAATAATGTAGCTCTCCCAATCAGTAAGGCCCAAAGACCACAAATGGTTGTACTGAACCAGATCATCAGAGAGACTTTATAGGGTCATGCTGGAGAGTTTGTGTTAGACCTGTTCTTCTACATCACACTGGCCACATCTAATAAAAGACTCAAACAATTCCTCTAATTGTGTATGAGGAAAAATGATACAAGTTTTGGTGAATGCAAATATCTCTGCTATATGCGGGAGTAGAGTGAAATATAATGTGCTTTAAATATTGAAAACAAAATATTTCATATTACATTATATATCTAAATATACACATGATGCAGATGTCAGAATAGGGTAATACTATTTCATAATACATGTGAAGACCTTCCAAAGGATGTCCTTTTCAAAAAAGTATATCAGCTACTTATAAATTAAACCCAAATTATGCTCTGAAAAATGTCTTATTGATATTCAAGAACAAACCTACTCCTGCCATACCACCTTTCCTCTGCTAGGCATCTGCGGAATATCACTCTCTCCATTCATTACGTATCTATTTCTACTATTATCTACCACCTTTCCCATATGGATCGTTTGTGGATTCTGCTTCATCTAAACATACTAAGCATATCTGAAGACAATACAAACATAGAACTTCAGGATGTCAAATTTACACAATCTTACATTGCAAAATGGGGAAAAGTATTTAAGTTATATCCAGGTATAAAAAAGGCAAAATTTACCTCTGCTTTCTTGGGGTCTCTGCCTGTGCCTAAGAATTAAATTGATACTACACAGAGTAACAGCATAAAAACATATACATTTTCACATGTATATGGGAACTTCCATAAGAAAGTGAAAACCTAAAATGTGGATAAACTCAAGTGTTTGTATGTTATATGCTAAGTTGATAAAAAAGAGTAACAGTTGTGGAAACATAGCTAAATTATATCCAAAGACTAAAGAATGATAACAATTTGAACAGTTTGTATAGCTTTTATCAACCTCAGCTCACCATCTCTGATGAGTTGAATGTTTCTTTCATCCTGGTGAAGGGAGGGAGTTTTTCACATGAGAGCTTTATTACTGCTCTCAGAAACAAAAGAGGAAGCCTGAGTGCCCTTTTTGCATCTGCAGTTTTTTAAGTGTTTTAGTTCCAATTAATCCTCATGCTAAAGTGGTATATTTTGGGGTGGTCTATTCTGACAAGCTTAACAAGCATTTCTGTATATATTCTTATCTCATATCCTCTAGGTAGACATTTCCTTCACTTTTTAAACAATTTATTTTTGCATACAAGTACTGGGGTGTAGACCAGAGAGATGGGGCAGGGTGGGGTGAAAGGATTCCCCAGAGACAGAGCTGGGAGCAGAACAAGTAGATCGACTGAAATAGCTGAGAGAATCAGAGGGCAAGACAGGAGAGTTCTGCTGCATGATATGGATCATTGAACTCAGGCCTTAGCAGTGACAGCGCTGAGACTTCACCCCTAAACCACCAGGGAGGCCCTCCTTCAGTTTCTGCTTGCAGTTCCTCACTTTGTAACTCAGATATTTGTCTCAGTCACTTATCAGTGCCTAAGGTGTGATTAAATCCTTTATGCTCAACCAAGAGTGCATATAAATTATTATACTTAGTTTCTATAACAAATCTAAATGGATCTGAAATGGTATAATCATTACATCTCCTACCTCTTAGATGAGGAAACTTGACCTCTGAGAAGTTAAGCAGTTTGTCTAATCAAGTGAAATTCAGGTCAAATCTCTTATTCCAAGGTATGGCTCTTAAACAATTGCACTAAACTGCTTCCTTTGAGATGAAGATGAGGCCATCTTTTCATTTCCCCATCTTTTCATATTTCTTGATTTTTTTATCCTACTTAAAATGTCAATCATTCCCTTTCAAGTGAGCATAGAGGTTTTCAACTTTTAAAAAATCCCAGGTTACTGCTGTAATAAAACTCAGTGTATCTCATGGTCAAATCATCCATTAATAATTCATGAGACATTCTTTATATAATAATATAGGAATGGCAACTGTTTGTGCCAGACTAAAGGGGGCAACTACTATCTCATTTGAGCCAACAATTATGTAGTAATGCATACGATGTGTTGGCAAGCCTTATGATTTTTTCCAAGGGAAATTAGGATTTGGAGTTTCATGTGCAATCTCCAGGTTTTAAATGATTGACATTTTACTCACTTTAAATATGAAACAAAATGGGTTTCTAATGTGCAACACCTCAATGTGGTCCATTTGACCCCTCAGGTATTTTTATGTATAGGAAATAAAATAATTTCATTCTCCATGGTTGGTGGTGCTCCAGATTTAATAACCATTACATTTCAGTGATTCACTTACTCTTTTAGTTATTCATTCTTTCATGTAATTCATAATTAACCCCTTATTGCAATAATTAATGACATACTATGTGCAAGTCACACAGTAGAAAAAAAATGAAAATTAATTTTCCCTGCTTTCAAGATACTAATTTCATACAGGAGAGAGTCATACTCACAAGGAATTAAATGCTACTTGGTAAGTGCAATAATAATGGAGAGAGCAACTAACTATATCCAAGGATGTTATTTAATGACAAGTGGGAGTTTGTCATAGAAGAAAAATAAAATACAGAAAGCATAATGTATAGAAAAATCAGGTAGTTTATAGTTGAGAAAACATAAAATTTACATGTGCCTTGAGTAGAAGATGCTGTTGAGAATAGTAGAAACTAAAAGATACAGGTTTGTGAGAATAAACCATACCTGATAAGTCACTTAATACTGTTAACCATGACACTGTTCATGCCATCCCATCTACACATAGCATAACCACCCTGTAGATTGACGACTGCCACAGTGCCACCTGTATGTACACACTTTATTCATTAACTGTTTATTAAGTGAACAAGTCAGTGAATGAATCTCATGGCGGCTTATCTGAAAATGTTTGCACTAAAATTAATATAGTTTACTCATTTCTTGGAGTGAAGATACACAAGTAACAGAAGTAAAAATAAATATATGTTTGAAAAGTAAGGGAGACAATTAGCTGTGAAATCATATATGTGCTTATCTAGAGGATGGGCTGTCTTAAAACATCATGTTTGCATAGTTTTTGATAGCAATCAACATGCTATAAAAACTATAGGTAGATCAATGTTTCTACTAAGATGGATGGTAATTTATCCTCAAAGGTGGTAATAGTCTGAGAGTGAAAGGGCACTTGGTAATTATAGCAGGATAGCAGGTATGAACATGGACTACCCTGGGCTAACAAGCAGATGATGATCGTCCCATTAACAAGTAGTGACTAAGAGGCGTGTTTTAGACTTCTATTTATTTCCATAAAGAAATATTTAAAAGTGAAAAAAAGAAAAACAAAACTAACATTGGTTGTATGGGGCTTACATCTATGATAATTTAAAGATGTTTTTCTTGAAAGAAGGAAAGGTTAAGTATTTTTTATTAATAAAGTATCTATGTTTATAAAAAGCTATAGGTTGTGGTGATAACTTCTGGTAAAGATTTAAGGAGAAAGGAGTATATCATAGACTCCCTGACCTTCAACTAATGTGTTGGTCATTTCAAACTTAGAGTAAGAACAATTAAAGAATGAGAGAACCATGAAATGCATAATAGTTACTAAATATGTCACATGATGTGACAAATATCACAAAGCTGAATCACAACAAGAACTATTCAATAATCCAGAAAGCAAACATAATTTTCACTTTTTGAGATGATCACCCATATTTTATTCTTTTTCGAGGCTATTTCTTCTCTCACACATTTAAATAGAGTGACTAGTAGAAGTGCTATTTTGTTTTAAAAATGAAATAACAAGGGGTAAGTAACATTAGTCTTATTTGGGGAAATAGGGCCATGCCACTTTAATGTACAACAGTGGTCAAAGCAAAAAAACAAAAACATCAGAGTGATCAAAGATAATCTCCTATACATTAAAAGTATGGGCTGCCCCAACTTTAGAAAAAGGACTTCACATCTGATAATTCTCATGGCTGAAGAGGAAGAATTTTGAAACTCATTTCAAGCTTAGTTCCTTTCAAGTAGAAAAGGACAAATTTTTATGAAGACATGGTTATTTAGAATACCCTACAATACTGATGAAAATGAAATTGTGACAATTTCCTATTCATACCATTATTAAATAATGTTGTTCTATGTGCCAAACACCACACTCAACAGTGATCTATATTATTATACTTATTTTACAAAAGATACTAATGAGACTTATACAAAGTTCACATTTCCCAAAACAATATAATAGACATGATGGGAAACATTGTAGGCTTAGTGGCTATGTAGTTAGCATTCAAACCTAAGTTTCTTAGAATGTAATTAGTAACAGCTATCTTATTCTCAAAAATAGCAGAAAATAACAGGAGATGATAAAGAATAAAATTTTGTTGCAATTTTACCATTATTAAGCATAATGTACACCTCAAGATAATTGTGCTCTGTTTGGAACCAACCATCCTTCTCTTGTACATGTTGATTTAGGACATTACATCTCAGAAATCTGCAGGTGTGCTTTAAGAAAAAAACAACTAGATTTTGGAGTACTCTTGAAATGATATCACCTAGAGAAAAGGATGATAGAATGATTAAGGAAAACTATGTTGTTTCTTTACGAATTCATGCAACAATAAAAATTGCAATGCAATTTGTTTAATGTACCTTCCAAGAACAAATTTGGGATGATGAAGAGGAAGATAAGCAGACAATTTTCACTCAATATACAGAGAAAGGTGGTTGAGTTGAGCATATGTGATATTTCTATGAGCGAAGAAATGTTATATAAGTCATAAATGTAATCATGTAATGATTAATTTTAAAACTTTAAGGAAAATGTTATCTTAATTTTAAAGAGAAAAAAATGAGGGGTTTTAAAAAGCTAAAAATTATAAGCGCTATTAAGATATTAGGTGACCTTCAGTGATCTCCCCTATCAAACCAGGTACATAAATACAATCTCCAAGAACGAAATGAAATACCCAATGTATCCATTCATGATCTTGGACTTCTTATGTGCAAAAGAGGATCCTAGAAGTAATTAATGTTTCTCATGTTCTTCTAATAGATTCATAGCTTATTTTTATGACATCTAATTAACCAATGTTGCAATACATATGTTCCTTTCATATATTTAAATGTATGAATAAATTATTTTGTCATTACAACCTCTTTTGTCATTGCAACCATTACAATCTTCAGGAAGCTGAAGGGTTACTGCAATTATCTTTGGCTCTTTTAGACTGCCTATTTAAATCTCAGCAAAATCTTTTTTCAATTTTTATTTTGTGACAGACTGATTCAACATGACCCAAATACTAGTTAATAAGTTTAAGAAGTCAAGACTTTACTTGAATAAACAGTGAAACTATCCAAAGAATATTTTAGAAAAGCAACAAGTACAAAAAAACTATTTGCCCTTGACTTCTTACTTCATTTTCTGCTTGTCAACATACACATTCTATTCAGGAGAAATAAAGCCAAAATGAGATTGTCTTTTAACTATATAACTTTTTTATCAGAGCTAAATTAGCAGAAAAAAATAATTTAGGTTTTTTAAAGTGTTTTATAAAAATAGAATGCAAGTAAAAACCTACCTACTAACCAAACAATAAGAAACAAAAACTCAAAAAAATTTTCATTTCTGATAAATTAGTAATATTAAATAAACATATCAACAGAGGAAAAGATATTGCTACTTTGTAAGTTTATACTTATATCTATTAATTTAATATGTTGCATGAGGAAATTCATGTATCAATGGGTTTTTCCCAGTTACAAAATTAAGTAATAATTCAGAAACCAATTATAAGCTTCCATTTCCTCTAAGGGTTATTTGACTCTTCGGTCAAAAGAACTTGAATTAGTCATAAAAGATCTGTATTTTTCAGACATGCAACCAGTGACTCACAGGGTGAGTAACAAACAGAGCCAGCCTTCTTTCCTTCCCTCACTCCCCTCTGTTCTTTTTGCTTCGCCAGAACACAAATTAATTAACTGTTTTCAGCATACCCTTCTGTTGCTTTTCTTAGTTATTGACTTTCAAAAATGCTTTTAAAAAACTAAAGTTATTTCATACATTAACTTTGTTTTACAGGGAAATGACTAATAGATAATCACTGAGAGGAAAAAAAAATCACGTAAGTATAACCTAATCTCTTCTCTTTGGCAACAAAAATTCCCCTACACTAAAAAATAGGAATAAACAGAATTAAACTCTAACAATCCTTTGTTCTTACTTTCCCTTACCCCTACTTGTGATTAACTATTAACTTGTTCCTGGAGATTTGGAAAATTGGTTGTGTTACATCCTAATAAAAATTGTCAGTGTCCTCTGAGATTGATAGTGACATCAGAAACAAACAGCTACTGGTTACTGAGAAAACACTGCTACAGGAAAGTTAAATACCTTGGTTTATGTCACCTGGACTGCCAAGCATGTTGTAATTGTGAAATATCACATCATAAAGTTCCCTTCTTATATATAATTATATTTTCCATTATTATATCAAAAATCAAATCCTTACTTTTTTCTCAGAATCAGCTTTCATACAATACTAAAATTAGAAATAATGCTCTAATTAATAAGGTTCCAGGTTAACTAACCAGAGATGGTTATTTCAAGAAGACTGTGGCAGCAGTCAGATAAGCCTGCAGATAGGTGGGATTTTAATATATGATTCTATGAGACTATAGAACTTATAAATAAATATAAAATAAGAAATCAATCAAAGGAACTAAATTCTCATAGTAGATTTTAATTTTAATCTGTAATGTCATGGTAGGTACAGACACTTTTGTTTATTCATTCATAAACAAGACAGAGTAAGTCTTTAATTATCCTGAATAGGGTAATACAAACATGAGTCAAATAATAGGGAAATACTCATGTAAACAAATCTTTATATGCCACATCTTAAGTACCATAATACAATGTGTACAGACATCTTTTTTTTTTTAAAGATTAATTTATTTATGTATCAAGCACTGGGGTACAGGCCAGAGGTGTGGGGGGTTAGAGGATTCACCACAGAGAGCGTGGAGCAGAACAGGCAGATCAACAGATCAACAGAACTGCTGAGGGGAGCAGCGGGCACAGCAGGAGAGGTCTGCTGCTCCATGTGGGTCCCCTCCCTGGCCGGCAGCAGGGATTGAACTCGTGCTACAGTGGCTGAGGTTTGCTTCATAGTGCATTGCTTAACCCACTGCGCCACCAGGGAGGCCCCAGACATCTTTTTTCTGATAGTGGTATAGATGGCTGATTATACATGGAAGGTGATAGATGATTTCACTGAGGAATGATACTTGATCAGTTCCTGAAGAATGAATAAGATCAAAAGGAACAGAGAGAGAGATTTCTGGGTATGGAACCATATTTGTGAAAATGAAGGTATTGAAGAGAATATGAAAAGCAAAACAAAACAAAACAAAAACCCTTGCTTTACTGGACACGTGGTACATGGGAGGGGAAAAGGTAATATGAACAAAATGTGAAATACTGCATACTAGGTTGTTTGGACCTTCTGTGAGGAGGGTATTTTACTAGAAAAGTGAATAATCGAGTTCATAAATAGGAACTGGTTAATGGTGGGTGTGGAGGATGAATTGTACCACTCAGGCAACCTTCTACAGTTACCAGCTGTTCATAAGAAATCCCTATAGATACATGAATAAAGATGCTTTAATTCTTCAGGGAAAGCTTTATAACATTACATAGGAATCTTACTCTAGTGTTGATGTAGAACAGAACTCAAAATAGGATAGGTTACTTCCGGAAATATTCATATCACAATCCCAGGGGGTATACAATATGAGGGTCTACAAGATTTTGTTGTAGAATTTGAGTTATTTAATGAGGTATGCTAAGTAACTCTAACACACTATAAAATATTAGTTGAGTGCTTTTTATATATCCTGTACTGTGTCCATTCCTTTTATGCATTACTTCATATAGCCATCATAATAGCCCTGAATTAGTTACTATAGCTATGTTGTAAATGAGGGAAATGATGTATAGGGAGATTTAACAATGTCTAGAGATGAACCAACATGTTTGAATAAGGTACCTTTGATTTGCAAGTGCTTTGCTACACTACTGCCCTGAAAATTTGACAAGTATTTGTGAATCTACTATTTTTCCATTAAGGCACAGAACATATAAGGACTTTTTTCTCTTCTATGGATTTTGGACTTGTTTTGTATTATGCACTGGTATCTGCTTTAATGAATACAAAGATACAATGACATTTCTCATGGCAAGAACTTTTGAAGACTCTGAATTTTTTTTTTCTTAAATGCAAGATAGTAGGTTTGCTTCTCATAGCTACCTTCAAGGCTTCTGCTAGAAGATTATGAGACTTTTGGGTCAAAGACAGGAAATTACTACTCCCAAGAATTGCACAGAGTGTCAGTATCCACACTGGTTCCTTATGTTGCAAATTTCAAAAAGTGATGTAAACAGAGGCCTTTGAAGCCTGCATATGCAGTGGGTGAAATTAGGAGACAGAATCTTTGAATTTAGTAAATTTTAATTAAGAATACCTGGTCTTTACCTTGGAGGGAAACTTTATATTGGACAGTAAACAAGTCAGGATATTGGTCTAGAAAAAGACATTTCTATCTTTTAAGACTGTTTCCTTGAAATCAGGCCCAGTTTATTGAAGATTGGCTTAATTTATAAACAAATTTTACTCTAAATATTTAGTACAAGTGGAATGAAGGTAGACAGTAACATGTGGGTGAGAGACATGTAGGGAGGCTGAAATGATAGTCATTATCTTAATGTGGTATCTCCTTTTGTCCCGCATGTTTGGGACTTGCCTTACTCCTTTCTTTGCTGTTTCCCACCAGAAGGTGCCTTAGACTTGTGTGTAAGCTTCTGATCCTCAGTGGCCCTGCTTTGGGCCAGCTCTGTTTGACCAGGCATTTGCCCACCAGAGGAATGGAAATTTTGGAGGTTTTATTGAGGAAACTATTATAAGGAATATCCTCTTTTTCCTTCCCTTTCTAATCACACCTTTCATACTAAGACCCTGAATCTCTTGTCTTTATGGGCAGATGGCAGAGCCATGTTTTAGAACACGTATCACTGTAGAGCATGACCCTGATCAAGTGGAAACGGTTGAAATTTTCTACCTATAATTTGGATGGCATCCTTAATTTTTCTTAAATCTGGCTATGAGTTTTCAAACTATAATTTTCAGCTCATTTTTCTCCTTTACTTGGATTATAAGAACTAATGCTGTCCTCCTTGAAGCTATAGAAATTAGAAATGGAGAAATTGACATTAACTTGAGAGCAATCACCACAATGGCTGTTGCCATGTTCCTAAATACTTAATGACATCAAACTACAAGTAGGGAAACTACTACCTGCCCTCATCCAATTTGAAGATGCTTCAATGCCAATATTTAGAAATCTTCTTGACTGGCTTCCTTGGAAATGCCCATGGACTCGTTTTTTTTTTTTCAATGTTTAACTTTTTTTTTGTTTGTTTGTTTCCATAGAAATGCCTTTAATTATTGCTTGCACAATGTAAACTTAACTTTGGACTCTTCTACAGAACTGCTTCCAGAAATTGGATACAGCTGTTTAATTGAACTGACCTATTCTCATGAGTGAGAGACTAGGTCCATAACATAACTGAAAACTCAACTCTTGAATTGTGGAAGTTCTGGAGAAGTTTCAAAGGTAGGACTATAGAAGAACAAAAACCTCCCTCTCCAAAATATGTATTTTGGGAAAAAGACTTATTTCATGGTGGGGTGGGCTTTGAAGACTGGCGGTAGGTTGTGTGCATTTTGAGAAATACATTTACAGGTCTAAAATAGAAGTTCCCTTAAGGACAACTTCTCACAGTTCCAGGAAAACCTAATGCTTTTATGCTTTGTCAATGGTGAAGTCAGAATGCAATATCTGCATACTTCTGTCTCAGTCATTCTGGGTCTTACCCATGTATATTAAGACTTCTTTTTGACTTTTTCTCTTGAAAAAGAAAGATTGTCTCCTCTACAAGAATCTTTGAAAAGATAGTCTAAACAAAGTTGGTCAGGTGCTAAGTTTACAAGGCCCACATGAATTCAACAAACTCTTACAGAATTGTCTGCCAGCATCTCACTCAAACAGACCTGTGCTAGAGTTTATGTGAAGAAGACTGACTACCAACTCTATATGACAAACCTAGAATCTCACAGCAGACTCCAAATGCAAACATTCCCTAGAATTTGACCTGAGTAATCTAAGTTCTATTTCACTAGCAGAGCCATATAGCAGTTTACAGATTCCCTTACATAAGTCTGGTAAGGAATTGAATTCATTCAAATTGTAAGAAATTCTTACTCCTTGGTAGATTTTGATGCTACAGTTTAAAGATGATATGCTTCTAAGTATTTTCCCAGCACAGTGACTTACACACACACACACACACACTCACACAACAAATATACGTGTTTTTTTTTTCCAGGGTTAGCGAGACACAATTGACAAAATAATTTATCTGTTAAAACACTTTTCTAAACACACAACTGAGTGGTACACAGGGACCTAAAACTACTAAGGGATGCACGTGTTAAGGGTTTCGCCACTGACATACAAAGACAAAGAAAGTGGACTCTTAATGTAAAGGATCTTACATTTGTGTGCATAGAGAGAAACAGAGAAGAAAGCATATTACTGACAGAACCGTGAAAATTACCCTTTCCTTGTGGGCAAAGCCCTGCTAAATAGATTCAGCAGAAAACAGGGCAACTGAGACTCAAAGACATGCCACAGGTAACACACTTTTGGTGGGGAATCCTGATATAGGGCTTAGGCAGATCTCAGAGAACTGAGACAGATGGAGAGACCAAAAAGTCAAAGTATACCATATAACCCCCCACAAGATCAATATAACAGCTGACTTTATCTCTGCTATGGACAAGCATTCCCCACATGTCCCTTACCCTTGTGTGAGGGACAAGCATCTCTCCTATGTCTCTCCCCCTCTCCCCACCCCCTTCTCTCTCTCTCTCTTAATCTCTCTCTCTCTCTACCTCATCCTTCCTAGCTGCTCCCCATTAAAGAACTCTAGTTAATGGCTTGCTAGAAGTTGTAGTCCTGGTGCTACATGTAAGTGGGGGTAGGGAAAGTGGTCCCCCTTCACTGTGCTGTGATACCCTTCTCCCTCTCAATAAAATGAATCTGTAACATTTTTACTGTTCAATAACTCTTTGCATCATTTTGATTATCTTACACTGGTGAACAAAAACATAAAATTTTTTCTTTTGTATCACTAAACATAATTATTATGCCAATTAACATATCAAGGAATTGTTTCAACTTGTGACTCTTATAACCTTAGATGGATATTTAGACAGGCTTTAGACACAACAGATCATGCAATTTCCTTAACTGATGAAATTATGATAGAAAGTATGCATTTGAAATCATGAAAGCATCCACTAAAGGATAGTGAGTAATTTTCATGCTAACTGGCATAAATATAAAAACTTTCTGTGAAAATAAGATTGCAGGATTCCATTAAAACATAAATAGAGTTAACAGAAGAAATAGCTGATTGTGGTAGTTTTGACACTGTCACCATTTGAGAAAATTTAGACCTGCTGTCAGTGAAATACAACTTATCAACATAAATGAAGAAAGTGGTTGTGACAAAAAGAGTGAAGATGCACCAGTAAATTTAATATCATCAAAAAACCTTCACATTAAAAGAAATCTTTAAGAGATTTCACAACACCAAAGGTGCAAAAGATAAAATATGGGAAGCTGATTCAAATCAAAGAATAGGACAATTTGCCAATATACAGAATAGTACTATTTCACACTTCAATTAATGTGAAAAGAAGTAAGCAAGCACTCTTTAAATATTTCTTGATAAGTTTTTTAACAAAGAAATGAAACACCTTCATTCTCACTTAAATTGCAACAAATAGATACTACACTTTTTTATTTCCTCTTCACTTATAACCTATAGTAATTCCGTACTGTTTTGCTGACCATTGTTGTAGTGCTAGAATAATCTTATTTTTTCTTACTGATTAATACCTATTTCATGATTTCAACTTGTAGGAGCATATTTACATTCCTGCAATACCATGTAAAGCAATTTATTTTTGATATATATGCATATATTATGTGTGATTGTTTACAATATGAACATATTTCTTATGTCAAATATTGTTCCATAATAATGAATTACAAGTATCTTTCTATGTTCCTCACAACATCCTACGTTGGGTGCTCACTTCTGCTCATATAGATATTAATAAAGGATCTTTGCTTTGCTTTGTTTTATCATTCTATCCTTCATTTTCTAGTCCTGCTAGTCAAACATTAGTGTCCCTTCACAAGAAACTTTCTGAGAAGCATTTGAGGTCATGCCAGAGACTTACTCAAATCTGAATAATGGGAAATTGCTTATATTTCATTAAACAAAAATATATTTCCTCTGTCCAACTTTTATTCATCTTGCTCTCTCCACCAGTGTCACATTCTCCTATTTTCCTCTATCCCTTATTACATGAATGTATACGTTATGGATAAAGGATTAAATATTGGTGGGAATTTCATATAAATTAAAGTAATATTCTCTAAAGTGTGAATCTTATGCATAAGCTAATATGCAAATAATCTACTATAGCACAAGAAGGAAATGTTAGTATTTCTGCTTAACTTACTTTTTAAATCTAAAATACAGAAGAGAAAATAAACTTTTAACATCCTTATAAGGAAACACAATGGTCTATGGAAGTGGGATATGGGGGAGTTGGTAGTGGGTGTACCTACAGTGGTAATAATACCAATATTACCTCAGCTAAAAAATAATTAATTAGGGCCTCCCTAGTGGCGCAGTGGGTTAAGCAACGCACTATGAAGCAAACCGCAGTTACTGCAGCACTAGTTCGATCCCTGCTGCCGGCCAGGGAGGGGACACACCTGGCGTGGCAGACCTCTTCTGCTGTGCCCGCTGCTCCCCTCAGCAATGTACTTCCGTTGATCTGCCTGTTCTGCTCCCTGCTCTCTGTGGTGAATCCTCTCACCCCCCCACACCTCTGGCCTGTACCCAAGTGCTTGTATGCATAAATAAATAAATCTTTAAAAAAATAATTAATTAAAAAAGAATAAACATTTTTAAAAAAGAATTGCCAACTCTTTATGAGTTGTTTTTCCCTCACAAAAAGACAAGTCTTCTAAAGTTAGTTACCATTTCTGTACTATGTAAATGCTTCATGGAAGACAAAATTAATAAAGGTATTCTATCAGCCCCTTAAAGATTAGTATAGCATTTAACAACGAATGAGAAAAAAAATGTTCTAAAAAAAATATCATTATGGAGAGAGGAATTTGGAAATGTTGGCATTATTTTATGACCCAAAACATTACAAGTGCATTAACTACAATCAAGTCAGCCCACCTGTACTGAGGAACACACTTTTCTATTCAGTATTTAAATCTTCCACATGAAAATTCTCAGAAACTTTTAAAATAGCTGACAAAAATGGGAAATATACGGTACTTTTTAATTATTTTGAAGTAAATATAAATTGAAATAAAATATGCTTGAAATAAAAGATTAAATATGTCTTATAGTTATCAATACTTAATTATTTTGATGTACTGGGAAAAAAACCCTAAGAGATCAGCTCATAGCTTATTTAGTACAAACTGATGTACTTCTTCCATTTAGTTCTACACGTGCTACTGAGGAAAGTTTGGGATCTCTATCATCTCTAAGAGCCACAAAGTGTGCACACACACATGAGAAACAAAACAAACAAAAAAAACCTACACTATGACTATGAACTTAATTATACAATATAAAATTCAGATTATTAACAATAATAAGTATCTTCATTTGTTTTTGCTCTAAGTATTATTAAAAACAACAAATATTTATATGCCACTTTATATAAAATGTAATTGTTTAACAGTTTAATATGTAAAATGATTCTTGTGTGATTGATGGGTAAAATGAGTTCTTAAATATTGTTTGATCTTCAGCTGATAGTCATATCATTATGAATTATTAAGTAATAGATAATAAGCTATATTATAACATTTTAAAGTTATGAAATATTCATAGTGGTATATTCATATAACAATAAAATATTCATAATCATAATATAATATGTATAACATGTATAGTTTCCACTCATATAATTCTTTTAATTTATTCTAATTTTTGTTTACATGTGAACATAATATATGATACTGTTACATCTGGATAATTTATTGATTACAAAATGAACATATATTTGGAGACTCTCACTAAAAATAATTTTCCTGATATGGATTCTGTTCTCAAAAGATTTTGGTGCTTTTGGGATGAGAGCAGAAAGAGCACAGGGGACTGAGGTGCTGGTGCACTGGTGAAATGGTGGTGGGAACTCCATGGGGACTACTATTGATGTCAAATATATATAAATTAATTAATAATAATAAATAAAATATATTTTTGTGTTTTAAAGTCTTTCTTTACAAATGGTGCATATTCATTGAAAGTCTTTCTATTCCTCTTTGTACAAGTGTTTCTTCTTCTGATTTATATGTTGTTTTATTGAAAGATAGGATCCATTTTGCTTGGTATAGCTAGTTTTGTGATCCAATATCATTGTGAGGTTGCAAACTCTCTTATGTTCTAGCTCTCCTCTGGGACCCTTAGTCATCAATACAGTTGGGAGGTGTAGTTTGTACCAATCAGTTATGTGTGTTGACTGAACTGCATTAGGGTGTGGAAATATGTATGGAGTCATGTTAAAAATAACTATCCTATTACAGAGCACATTCTATTATGTCAATAAGATTAAAGCGCAAATTACCTACATTGCTTGCCAAAAAATCTCCATAGGATACCACCTATTAAGTACTTATAAATTGACGTTATATAAAATCCAGCTTTGCTGATAATCTTCTCACCAGTGTGTATGGGAAACAGACACAGAAGCTGAAATATGATCTTCGTGTGTAATCATTCATTAAAGAGAATAAAATGATTGGCTTCAATGTTGAGTAATAATTTATTGACCTGTTGGCTTAATTTTAATAAAGACTGAATTTGTATAAGTAGCTAAAGCCACACATTTGTTGGTAGGCATTGCTATTGGCATTATAGAAGCTGGTCTAGAGATGAACATCTTTAAGATTTTGTTAACATGCACAGGTTTGTTTAACCTTCGACGTTACCTTTACTATTAAGAAACTCTGTTAAGGAAGTTGAATATCTGATGGCATCCTTTTCATTTCAATGACTATTATACTTTGTTACTAATTCTCACTCTCACTGTGTATGTTTTCCTGCGTGTACACGTGTACATGTTTAAAACTCAACACTTAATCTTGAATTATTTCAAACAGTGCTCTACTTTTCTTCTTTTATGGTCTTTTCTTAGAGTAACTTACTATATAAAATGTTGCTCTGTTATATAACAAAATTGCACATGAAATATTATTTATTGATCTGATTATTTAAAATATTGGGTTAATTTTATATTATTTCTATTGTCACTTAGTAATATTGCCTACTCTGGTAGTGAATTGTAGGATATGTCTATTTTTACTCTTCACTCTAGAGGTGTAACATAATATAATTTACAATAGTCACAATTTAACCAAAAATAGTCTTATTCCTTCTAAAAAAAAGCCATGAAAATAATTAATGTAATAATGCAGAAAGGATATCTTATTTTAAAATAACATTTTAAATTATAATACAAAGTTTTGCCATAAAAATTTAGTTATGTGAACATGTAAAATGATTTGTCTGAAAAAGCAGTAATATAGAAAATAAATGAAACTGACTTTTGAATATTCTATATAGTAGTTGTTAAAGGAGTAAAATAAAGATGTAGTAAAGCTGGGATTTTAACTTGTTCTTTCTTTCAAGTTGGTTCCACCCAAACAAAACAAAAAACAATATTAAAGTGTGTCAAATTTTAAATTTATTTTGAAATAATTTTGACCTCTCATAAAAATAATAAATATTTTACTGAATTTTAGATGAAAATTTCTCATCAATTTTACATACAGATGTAATTTAGAGGGACAAATGCATGGAAGGAATTATTAATATTTTCATTTTTATATTTTAACTTGGGTTTACTAAAAATTCTCTCCGTGTTCTCTCTTTAGTGTTTTCATACATGGCAGCAGACATTCAGATATTAATTAACCCAGTGAATTTGCTTGAAAATTCTTTGCCTGGAACACAATTAAGTCGAGCTTATGATAAGGATGTAGCTGGAAAAGCGAATGCCTATCACTTTCTGAATACAACAAAAGATTTTATCATCGATGCAAGTAAATAATTTCAGAATTTACATTTACATTCACTCTATTTCTATTATTTTGAAGATTCGTACTTTAAAGAAAATTATTTAACTAAATCCAAGTGTGATACTGCACTTTTTGACCAAACTTATTGTAGGTACTTATATAAACATTTAATTTTAAAAGAAGCCTATTGCTATCCTGCCCCTTATCAGGAATACTCCAACAGTGCCACAAATGTTTTATGAAAAAAAAAAAAAAATTTTTTGTTCATTGATTTGTATGAGATTGAACCCTGTTATTTTAGAGAAAAAGACCTCTGAATGATAAGACTGGTGATTCAAGATATACTGTTTGTACTAGTTTAAAAAAAATAAAAAGAAAGTGATTAAATTTTCCAAAAAGTAAGAATTAAAAAATTAGTTAAGGTAGGGAAAATGTGCAATGCTTTGCACTCCCCACAACACCCACTCTGCTTTGCATGGTCAGTTCTCAGTAGTTTTAAAGAAAAAGTAGAATAGGATTTTCAACTAAAATCCAAACTGAAAAAAAAAAAAAAAGTGTTTCAGTAATCTAATCAGGGCTAGTGAAAAATACAAATGGTATTTCTGAATTACTCTGAAATAAAGTCTGCTATTTTTCTTACCAGGATGCATTTTATTCGGGTTATAATTTCTATTGCCTGATATGATTTTTATAAATTTAAGAAAATGGTTTTGAAAACAGGACTAGACAAGCTTGTGTCTCACACACATCCCACTGTCACTTTTCTTGAAAGCTTGGCTTGTGGCTCAGCTCAGCTCCACACTGAGAGCAAGTTCAACCCTTTTTCTTCAGAAGCAGATTCTAAGCTCTGCTGACTCACTTGCTTCCCTCCCTCTTAATAATTAAGACTGTGTTTTAAATCTCCAAATTCCCAAAAACATCTGAAAAATCAAAAGCCTCTGTAAATGTAAATATTAAAAAAATAAAGGGAGGCGATCAAGTAATTTAGGATTAAATAATTATAATTCAGAGTACACAGTTTCAGGTGAAACCTAAAACATTTGCTGAGAAGGTTTGAAAGTTAGAGAGATATAGGCAAGAAAAGATGAGTAATAGGTTAAAGAAGAATGTTAACAAGCTTAAACTATTCTTGACTCTATGTTTTCTGACAAAAGTTCATAGTCAATGATCTTTGGATCAGGAAGTCTGTTCTGCTGGGTTCTCAAACAGGGGTTCATGTAACGATTGCTGTGTGACCTAGTCTAGAGGTTTTTTGACCTAGAGCAGACAAAAAGCAGTTTTTCTACCATGACAACTTTTTCAAAGTGGCTCCACTTTTGTCTGTTTTTCATACCTCTCAAGAAGATGAAGATACTAGAAGCCTTTCATTGGTGGTAGTTTCTGGTTCTCATAGCCAGTCTGCAGATGTGTCCACTTCCTTAGGTTTCCTGATTGTCAACCATTTAGACCTAAGCATCTTTTTTTTTTTTTTTTTTTTACTTTGTCCTCTGTAGGCGTTGGCCACAGACATTGGCTCAAAGCCCAGAAGACTCCCCCATTCTTTTGTATACAGCCTCCTTAATAATATGGAAATGCCTGATTCTAATTATATAGAGACTGTATGCCCACATAAACCCTCTGTTTCTCATATTCCTGTTATCCTTGGTAATTGCCTACAATGAAAATGTATTTACCCTCTTCTCTGTTCCTATCTTGGGACTTCTCTAAACTTCCTGTCCCCAACCCAACTTCACACTCATCTTGCATTTACACATAATTTGATTCATGCAGTGAAATCTCCATTATATGGCATATAAACAAATAATTGATTTCACTTTTTTACCCCTGTTATATCACTTCTATACATCTTGCTTTAACTTCAACTTGCTGTTCTATGGCACAATCACAGCATGCCTCAAGCTGATGTTATTCATCCATTCACCCACATCCACCCACTCTTTATCTTTGGGTCAGGAAGTGGGAAGTCAGCATACTTCTCACTTCCAAGGCAGACTCCTGACCACTACTCTGGTCTTCTTTGGAATTCCCCATGCACATTTGGAACTCAGGATATTTGGCTCCTTACTAAAAATATTAATCACTCCCCCTCAAGCCCTGGAGACTTGAACACAACATTTACAGTGTTTTTTGTCTATCTCAAGTGCGGCTAACATCTGTTAGGTTGCTTCAATATACATGTTATGGCCAATATAGCATCTCACATTTTCATTATCTTTACCTTCTCTGTTGTAAATTTCTGTCCCTAAACCCCTGTCACTTAAAATTAGCTTCTATCTACATACTCCCATGTCATAACCAGAATTTCTTCATGTTCAGAACTATTCCACT
This sequence comes from Galemys pyrenaicus, assembly GCA_019455555.1. Classification (NCBI taxonomy): domain Eukaryota; kingdom Metazoa; phylum Chordata; class Mammalia; order Eulipotyphla; family Talpidae; genus Galemys; species Galemys pyrenaicus. The sequence goes on from JAGFMF010012021.1 coordinate 4,443,916, forward strand.
TCTGCACTCTTGTTCTCCAACATCTTACTCCTATGTTCTTAAAGTTCTTCAGTTATCCATACTATATTGTTTTGTCACTGTCAAGAATGCCACAAGCCACTGATTTATTTTCTCTATATCCATCTTGTAAAACCTCCTTGACAATATCCTCAGATTAACATATTCATTGTTCTATAACTTTTTTACCTAGGAAAATCTTAAGACCATATAAATCCAGCTGTTTTCTTCCTGTTATGACCAGACTGATGAGTATTTTTAGAGAAAATCAACTGAGTCAACATATTAACTCTAAATTTCACTTGACCTAATATAGTTTCTTGTAATCCTTCAACATACCTCTAGTCAAAACTTTTTTCATTTGGTAACTTTGTCATTTTAATGTTTCCAAATTTCTGAAGTCTCCTACTCATCTAAAGTCTGGTCTTATCAGATGAACTCAACTCAAAGTATAAACAATCAGGAGATAATTTCCTTTGTTGCAATCTGTAGACATTCTGTTCTTTTTAACCTACGTTTTTCCTTGTTTTCTTCGTGAAAAAAAGTTTTGTGCTATCTTTCAACTACTTCCATTACTTCATCCTTATTTAGAATTCCAATTTTCCTTCTTCAGAGATCTTCCTGAACTGATTATACCCCTTTTCTTACTTTCATGTTTTTTTTTTTCCCCTTTCTGCTGGTTCCCTCATAGGATTAAGTTTTAAGTTGTCTTTTAAGCCTTTCTTAACTTAAAACACACTTTAGACCAGTATCTCTCTTTTTACTGTCTTTCTTTTCATAAAATAATTTACTTCTCTAATGAACCAATCAGTTTAAGGAAGTCTGTACACCACTTTTCCCCACTCCCGCATTTATTGAGTAAAGTCAGTATGAATAATGACAATACTGTTACTAAGATATCACTATACATAGCAGTCTTCTTTAGTATTGAATGCAATATCATTTTCAGGCACTCATGCAACATCTTTTTAAGATTTAGAACATTTAGTAACACCCCATCTTTTTGAAGTACTCTTATCCTTTGATTCATCTGACACTATATTCTTTGTCTTTTTATTGGTCCTCCTGTGTTCTTTTTCATGTGCATTCTTCCTTTGCTTATTCTGCATATGTTTGTATTAATAAGGCGATTTAGGGCTTCTTTTTTTTTTTTTTTTTCACAATAAATACCTACTATCTGAGCCACTTCATTTCTCCCCTGGTTAGAGTTACAACTTATTGTTCATATATACAGACACACATACATATATGTATGTGTATAAATACATATGTGTGTGTATAAAGTTAAGGTTAACCTCCAAACCAATATATCTATCTTAAAGAAACACTCACATTTGGGTCTCCCTGGTGGCAATAAGGGGTTAAGTCTCAGCACTATGAAGCTATCTGCAGCCACAGCAGCACAAGACCCATCCCTGGCCAGGGAGGTGACTCACATGGCACAGCAGACCTCTCCTGTCTCGCTCACAGCTCCCCTCAGCAGGGTATTTCAGTCAATCAGCCTGCTCTTCACTCTGTCTCTATGAATCCTCTCACCCCCTGCACCTCTGGCTGTACTCCCTCCCGTTCTTGCATGAATAATCTTTAATAAAAAAGAAACACATTTATCTTAAATTTAATTATTCAAATCTGGACTGATTAACCTCTAGTTTAATTTTAAAATTTGTATGGTTTATATAAAGCATCTATCTTAGAGGCAGAGACAAGCAAACACTAATGCATGTAATCAAACCTCAAGTAAGGCAGGCATGCACTACTAACTCCTTCTCTCATAATTTTGACTTCTAATCATCACAAAATCCTATGACTTCTTTCTAATTCTCAAGATATTTATTTCATCTCCATTATCACAAGCTCAGATTTTTTCTCTATTACCTTTACCAGATTTTGATCCTACCATTTTTTTAAAAGGTGATTACCATTTTTTAAAAGATTTATTTATTTATGTATACAAGAGCTGGGGTACAGGCCAGATTTGGGGGAGGTGAGAGGATTCACCAGAGACAGAGTGGGGAGCAGAACTGGCAGATCAACTGAAATACACTGCTGAGGGGAGCAGCAGGCAAGGTAGGAGAGGTCTGCTGCACCATGTGGGTCTTTTCCCTAGCTGGGGACTGAACTCACAATGCTATGCAGCGGATGCTTTACAGTGTGGTGCTCAACCCTCTTCTCTAATAGGGAGTCCCAACCATTTATTCTCCTTTCCTCCATATTTCTTCCACAATTTTGTCTTTATTGTCTTGGCAATTTTATGAACATATATAGAAGATCACGTAATTATAACTCCTTGATATCTATATCTATCTTCTATCTCTCTAATAACCTATTTTCATCATATCATTTATCAACATCACGAAAGTTTTAACTCTGATAAATTCCTACTTTCCTGAAAGGAAAATCTGAATACTTTAAAATGACACATGGAACTCTAAATTGTTTACCTTTTCAAGAATTAAAGATGATACCACTCTACACTACAAGCTATATATTTTAATTTAAAAAATATATATTCTAACACAAAATTACCTTCTTCCTGTTACCCTTTGCTGTTAACCTATCATACCTTTTTTTTCCCCTATTCTTCATCTGACCAACCTTTATACATCTTTCAGGGATTATTTCAGGAAGCAATATCAGTAATAATCCTTTTCCCAATATGAAGTAAATGTCCCACCTTTTGTATTTTTAAATCATTCTTATTATAGAAATTTAATTCTGTGTTTGAATCTCTTGATCACAAGGACTGTGGCTGGTTCCATTATTTTCTTTCTTGATATTGTATCTCTATGCATGTTCATACAGTGGATAGATTTTTGGTTGCTTCTAATTCTTCACTGTATTCTTCAAATCTACATGCCTTCTAGATCAGTTTGATGCTGATGTGTAACATCAAGTTTTATTTCTCAGAATTTTGTGAGTTGGAGTTGGCTAAGTGATTTGTGATTCTTTTATGTTTTGCCTGGGTTTTCTCATAAGTTAAATTGCATAGGGGTGTGTGTGTGTGTGTGTGTGTGTGTTAATTTCTAAAACCTACTCTAACCATGTTCTCTAACTAGTCAAAGCCTACCAGATTATGAAGAGGTCAGGGAGGGGCTAGTAAAAGAGGGGGTAGCATAGTTGATTTTTAAGAAAACTATGGATGCTTGGGTGGTGGGTGAAGTATAGTAACAACCTCTGAAGGGTGAGATTCCATACCTCTAAAACACAGTGTTGTAAACCACAGTTACTTCAATTAAAAATATATATACACATACAAAATTTCTTCCATCTGAGACAGTTTCAAAGGGATAACTTTACCACTTCTAAGTAATTAATAAATACATGAACTATCAATAGAATGGACTGAACTTCTTAGCATATAGGTTAAAAACTGGAATGTCTTTTGAAAAATAAATAAGCAAATAAAATAAATAAGTAAATAGTTATCAAAGTCTGCTTCTCTAAGATTGTCAAGGCCTTTTTTTTTAGTATATGGATTTTTTTTTACTTTATTGTTTCTCTTAGGTGTATTCACCATAGAATTCCCACCACCAAGTTACCCATGAATCATCACCATATTCTCTTGTGCTTGTCAAGGCTATTTCCAATGACTCATACACAAAAGAGTTGAGTTCCACTAACACTGGAGAGATGCATTCTACATAATTTCCCAACATAGAAAATTCTACTTTTGAATCCAACTGATCCAATTAATCACAAGTTGTTTGATAACATTATTAACATCGCACTGAGACTCTTTTTTCCCTTATGTCTTTGACACCTAGAGTAAAGGGTAAAATGTTTTGCTTATGATTAGGACATACCCACTGGAATATTTGATCAAATTTTAGTCCCATTAATCTGGCTGGATGAGACCTACTAGAGATTTTATATATAAATAGTTATATATATAAATTATATATAAATATATAAACATTTCACTCAATAGTTTGAAATCTTAAGAACCTCTTTAGGTTTGATTCTGGCCTCCTCCTTGAAATTATTTTCTAATCTGGAAGGCATATATAAGAAATAAATGGTGAAACATTCTGAAAGAATTAGCAAAATATTAAAAAACTATTACATTTGCTGTTTATTTTCATATTTTTCCTTGTGGAATAGATAAAAATATAATTGAGACTACTTTCATTCCTCATTTTATTCCCTTCAGTTAAAGATTCATATGATGTTTTTGCATTGGTTTGAGCAGATCATGTCTTGTCTTGCTTTGGTTCTTTATAAAATAGCAAAATTATGTAATTTGAAAATGTAAAGGTTTAAAACTTATGTATCCACATATTAATTATAATTTATGTATTATTTGCCAACTAGGTTCTGGTGTAATCACATCTACCAAAATTTTTAATTATGAAACTGATCCAAGAAGGTTTCTATTGATCATTGATACGGGAGGAATCTACAGACGTGTTTTGACCATTAATATCATTGATGTCCCAGAACCCCCAGACTGTACTGCTGATGTCCAGTTTATTTTGGGCACAGGTATCCTGCATCATTTTCCTATAGTTAATTTTTAAAAGCTATCAAAAATGAATGAGGCCAGGCATACTTATCTACTTGGAGAACTTCAGTGATTTTTTTTTTAAAATGTATAATTGTTTATGTAAGTATACAAAAACTATGTGCAGATATTCATTTAGATGAAAAACATATAATCTCGGTAAAAAAGATATCTGTGTAGGGCCTTCCTGGTGGTTCTGAGTGGGCAGAGGAGGTTAAGTCTCAGCACTATGAAGCTATCTCCTACAGCTGCAGCATGAGTTCTACCCACAGCCAGGCAGCTGACACACCGTGCACAGTAGATCTCTCTTGTCTCGCCTGCTGCTCCCCTCAGCAGTCTATCTGTATTTCAGTCTATCTGCCTGTTCTGTTCCCTACTCTGCCTCTGGTGAATCCTCTTACCCGCTGCACTCTGGCCTGTAACCCAGTTCTTGTATGCATAAACAAATCTTTAAAAAAAAAGGTATACTGTGTAGAAATTCTCATTCTACAATTAAGAAATTAGAGGGGTATATAACTATAAAAATCAACAGATTCTTCAAACAACGTATTATAAGAAAGTGAGGCAAAAGAGAAAAAATAAACAGGTTTTACAGCTTAATACATAAATTTTAAACCTCTACTGGTCAAATAATCATGAAAGCAATTTATTTTTAATACCCAGGCTTCACAAAATATTTTCATATTATGACAGCTAGCAATGTGTGTGTTTGTGTGTGGATTTTAAACAAGTCAGCAAAGCATTCTCACAAGAATTGAGAATTTACTTTAAAAAATTATTGAAATAACATTAGTTAGATCCAAATTGTGATATGAGTAAATAGCAAGAGAAATAGTATTGTTTAGTGCATAAGGAACTGCATGTACAAAGCTTGGGGACAGGATACAGAGGAACTGAAAGCCTATTGTGATTGATAAAGAGAGAGCATTAAGTAATATGATATAAAATGATTATTAAAAAACAATATAGGAATTTTACAAATGTTGTTCTTTGATTAGTGATATTGAAAATATTTTAAGTAGATCGATATTTTAAGCAGAATTATTTGAGTGTGGAGAAAGATTGTATGGAAACATAAATAAAAGAGACATCCAGAGATGTAACTTTGAATTTTGAAGACCAAAGATAAAAATCAAAAATAATGTTTATGTAGTACTTACATAATAGTGTATAAAACAAAATTTTAGTAAGAAATTTAAATATAATAAGCAATTAGTTAATTTTTAAAATAGAGTTCTATTAATGGGAAGTGTGACATTTTTTGTTGGGGACACAGAATTTCCTTTTATTGGGTGAAAGTTAAAAAATCCATATTCAGTGAATGGTTTTCCTTGCTTGTCTAATAAATGAGTAACTCAGATTTTATTTTGGTTGTGGCTTCATTTTGATTTACTTTTTTTAATGGAATCTATCATGATGGGATATTTTTCCATTTTGTATTTCTTCTGATCATCGTTTTCCCATTAAATTGGAATATTGTGTTAAGTGTTACTTATGTACTTAATGTACATAGTATTCTTTTAGCACAGCTATAGTGATTTGTCTATTAAGCCCAATGCCTTGTCTCATAATTCAATAACAAAACACACTCCATCATGCCTTAAAAATCCATTCTTCATTTATTTTTTAGGAATGATGGGTAGTATGATAATGAAAATAACATAGTACTCAGAAAGTTGTTATGACATAGTTATTACATTTATTTTATATAAAGTAATGAGAATACCATATATGGTCTCTTATGCAACTCTCCCAGTATAACACAAAGATGCAACGAGAGCAAATATATAAATAAGTATGTGTGCATGTTTTTTAACACATTATAAACACTGAAATCTGAATTCCACATAAATTCCATGTGTCACAAAATATTACTCTTTGGTTTGATTGTTTTAACTATTTAAAAGTATAAAACCACTCTTACCTTACAAGCCATACAAAAATAGGCAGTAGTCTAGATTTGGCACATGAGTGGTAACTTGAAGATCATAGATAGAAGAAGACCAATTATCATGTTATTTCAATCATCCAGGCATGGGATGGTATAGTTTGGCCTAGAATGGTGATGAAGATAAAGAATAATAATAAAAAAAATCTTGAGATATTTAAATAGTAAATTAATCTGGTACTTAAATACAAAAGAGGAGTGGAAGACTGTAAGATTTTTGATTTGCATAACAGGTTTGGAGATCCTTAGCTAAGATAGGAAAATGTAGAAATAGACTAAATTTGGAGTGAAAAAAATATGAGTTCACTTTTGAACATGTCGTGTTTGATATGCCTTTGTTATATCTAAGGAGAGATTTAAGTAAGCAGTTGAGCTCAGAGGTCTTGCCCAGAGCTATAAATGTTTTGTAATTGAAACCATAGACTTGGATGGGATTACTCAGTCAGAGCTGAGAATTAGAAGAAAGGAGGGCATAGGGCCAAAGCTTGAAGCACTCCTACTCTTAATGACCTAGAGAGGTTCAGCCTGCCAAGGAGACTATGGAACAACTAATGTGGTAGTAGAAAAAGCAGATATTTATGCCCTGAGTGACAAACGAAGAGACTGTTGCTGAGAGAACAGTGGTTAGCAAACATGAATTCCCAAATCAAATATTAATATCAAAATGTCCATTTTTTAGTTAGTGATATAATTGTACTGGCAACTAATGAGCCTACTGAAAACTCTTTTATTGGTGTTATATGAGTGGAAGCCAGAAGAGAGAAGTCTGAGGAATGAATTGTGAAAACATAAAGGAGGGCAGAGTTCTATATTGGATTGCATTCTGTCTGTTTCATTTGCTTTTAAAGAGAGAGTCTTAGAAAATTTATAAACAGATGGCAGATCCAGTTTACTGGAAGGCTGAAAACTCATGAAAGAGAAAGTAAGGATTGGGATCAAATCTCAGGTGGAATCAACCAATCAATTATTTATCAATCTACTCACATGTCACCCAAATTTAAACTTTCTATTTGCTTTTATATTTAGGAAACACACACACACATTTAAAACTTCAAGATTTCCCCTTTGGGATTATACCTGTAACTCAAAAAGTAGTAGTGTATCAGCGATCCCAGTTTCTTTCAGGAGTGCCTAAAACAAATTTCCTCTATCCTTGTTATTAAAACATGGTGTTCTGAAAATATGTTATTTCTTGTTTCAAAAATCATGAATATAAACTATACATTTCCTTTGAAAATATAAATTTTAAAATGACTATTTTGAAGTTTGGAGCATATAAAGCATATAAAAAAACCCAATTATTTAAATGCCATATTCAATGTCTTTTAATTTTATTATTTTTAAAAAGGGGATTTTTTCTGCGTATATCTTTTATAGTCTATGCTCATATATCACATTCATTCTCTTAAAAACAGTATAAGGAACATAGTTACATTCAGGAATGACATGTTTATTACTTTGATACAAAGTATTTTCTCTGTTTCACTGTTAAATGCAATGCTCTCTGTTAACCACGTGCAGTAACTTTTCATTTCCAACATGTACACACACACTTAATAAGGATATGTTAAAAAAAATAAGGATATGTTATGGATATAAATAAGTAGAAACCCTTCATTGTTTTTAATATTTTTCTTCCTTGATCAAGATTACAGACAATCTCTCCCAAGCTCTCCTAGGCTCTCAGATACCCTTCCTATTTTTCCATTCCCAGTGCTGGCTCTGTCAAGGATATGAAGTTGTAAAAGTGGTGCACTCAAGTCCAATAGAATAAGGTAGTAAATTATGGAGGCCGCAAATAATTAGGAAGTTGTAGGTTAAGATTTGAAAAACTGATCTAAGAACTGAATAGCCCTTTAGGCAACTTACCACATTTGAATTCCCAGGCAATTTTCTGGCACTATTCAAAAGTTTTAGAGTAAATCCTACACAAGTGCCATGATCATTTTGTGACAAGAGAAAATACAAAAATCAATTGTGTAAATGTTGAAGAGAAGACAAATAAGATGGACACTAAGTATCAGTTGGGTCTGGCACTATAAAGACCCTTGGAGAAATATCAACATTTATAGGGAAGCAAAATTTCTAGTACAGCTGACAAAAAAAAAAAAAAAAAAATGAACAGGAGGTGAAATACACAAAACTTTTGCTTTGAAGTGTAGGAGAAATATGGCTATAGATTGTGTTTGGGGTCAAGGTGTGTGTGTATGTGTTTTAATGGAAGAGAATCGGTCATGTTTAAATGCTAATGGAAAGCAGATAGTAGTAAGGGAGTGCTGGCAATCACAGATAAAGCAAAAGTCAAGTTTCTGAGAAAGTAAGAGAAACAGGCACCTCCCAGTAGACAAAGATTATCTTTAATGACAAGATATTCTCTCCTTTTAAGATAGAAGATATAAGTAGGGTGTAGATCTAATGGGAAAAGGTGAGCTATTACTAGTTTAATGTTTCTATTTGTTTTGTAGTTAAGAGAAAAGATCCTGTATGGGAAGTGAAAAATAAGGGAAAGAGTAAGATTTGGAACAAAATGACAGTTTGAAATAAGGTAGAAACTTGAAGAATAAGTAGAATAATGACTTGTTGAGACCAGTGAGGTTCCATTACAATTATTCCTCTACTAATTTTCTTTGTAATTAATATTTTATGCTTATACTTAGTGTCATGAAATCTAATAGTTTATCTGATATTGAATAGTTTAATAACGTTTAATGTCAATTTTTGATTGAGTGAAAAAATTCTAGATGCCAATATATCTTCAGCACATATTTTTTTTCACTCATTGTTTTGTTTAAAAATATTTATTATCTTAAAATCAGTTTCTTTTTTTTGTGTGTTTGTTTTAAAGAAAAAAATAATGGGATATGAAACTTCCTTTTTATCACTTATGAGTCTCCCTATAGTATTATGTTAATTATATATTTTTTTCTCTAATGGAAAAGGAAAAAATATTATTGACATTTTTCTGTATTACTCTTTGATTGATACAAGGGCTTATGGTAGAATAATCTGGGCTATTATCTGTCAGGATTTGGTGAACTTGTTTCTTTTCCTTTTTATTTTTTAAATACTTAGTTATTATTAAGTTTGGTCATTTTCTATCTTCAAGTTTTGTTGAGGGAAGACTTTTTTGTAACATTTCTTTTTCCTGTGTTGTTTTTAGAGAAAATACTGGAAGACTGAGGTAGCTGTCATCATTTATCTTCACCTACCCAAAAATCTCCTGGTCCGTCACTTTAAATATAATCACACTTTAAATATAATCACATTAAATTTAACGGGACAATATATTAAATTTAAATTTATTATAACACATACAAATCTGTTCCACAAATGTATGTGTGTGAAATAGGAAATTTTTAAATGTCTTATTTATGTGAACACAAGTTAAACTCTATTTTACATTCATACTCCTTAGTGTGTACTGTAATGAAACACACACATACACAAACACATACCAAACACCAAGGGAAAAAAGTTAACCTGAGATTTTCCTGAGGTCACTTCATACATGTTGTATTGTAGGTCAGTTTTTTTGCTCAAAGTGCAAGGCTTCTGGGAGATATTAGAGGGTGTATGAGCTGGTGGTTAATCACTGATCTATTGCTCCATGCATGGCCCTATCATGTCTAGAAATTGGAGTAAAGTAATCTTTTGTGAGCCTACCCATGAAGTGGTCTGTCAGCAGACTCTTGTTCTATACACTGCGATTACCACAGACAGTGTCAGGAAGCAGGGAAAGATATTCCTTAGGGGCAAGAAAGATGAGAGGAAGCCAAAGAGATAAATTAGATAGTGTCTTAAAATATTCTTATGATCCCTTAGTTAAATCTCAAAATAGCATTGACCTGACTTTGAGATGTGTATGTGTGTGTGTGTGTGTGTGTAAATTTGTATTTGGAGAGAGAAAGAAAGAATGTGAATGAATTCATCATATACTTTAAATTTTGATAGTTTTTTTTTGTTTTGTTTTGTTTCACAGCTACCTTAGAAATTGATGAGAACTATCCATTATTTAAGTCCATTTATGGAGTGATAGCCACAGATGAGGACTCTTCAAATGGTGATAGACTGACAGTAGGTTGTGATAATTATTGTCTGAGATGCATATGTATTATTAGGCATGCAAGCACTAAGCTTGGAGATTAAGTATTTAAAATATTTAGTTTGCAAATCAAACAGGCTATAATGACAATCACTCTAATGCAATATTGGTGTTAATTTAGAAAATAGCATTTTTAGGGGAAGATATTTTTCTTGATGTGTATAAAATAATTGTATGATGTTTAATAGTGATGGGCAGCCGGGAGAAAGATGAGCAGTGCTGAGCCAAAAGTGAGGCTTTGTCTTTTGGATTCTATTCACAACTGTTCAGCTTTTCTAGCATTTCAATGACACATGTGAATGTGATTATATATTTTTTGATGTTTCAATATCCTAATTACTAGATCTAATTGTAAAAACTTGCTTTTCTCATAACTGATTCATGGTTGTAAAGTCTTGGCGATTTGGCAAAATAAAAAGAACTTAAAAAGCTCTATCTGGAGAATTTAATGGTACATTGAGTTACAAAAGTCAGTATACTTGCTCTGCAGCTGTTCTTTTTACACATGTATTGAAATAGTTTACTACATCTAATTTAGTAACTCACCATATGAAGGAACAGAGCGCTGAATGAGGATGAAGTAATGGAGCTGTCAGATGGATTGGTTTAAGTCATGGCTTTACCACTACTAGTGGTGTAATCCTAGGGAAGTCATTTAATCTCTTTCTTGCCCTTGATTTCCATTTAACCTTCAGTGATATATGTGGTGTTGTAAGTGAAAGTACTCAAAATTCCTGCTCAAAATATTTTGTTATGTTAGCCAATATGTAATTATAAAGGAATATACAATCATTTCTATTAGATTATATATCTTTTTAATAGATTAAAAAATGTCTACTGGCTAGTTGAAAATAGCTGTTACTCATTCTGAAATTTGCAAGAATGTGATTGGGATATAACAAATGAGATTTCTAAAATTTAGTATTTTTGGAACTTGTGACATACTAAATTTTAAATAATCTGCATATACAATTGATTTTTTTTTTAAATTAAATTTACCTAATTTCAAATTAAATTTCCTTCATTATTTTGAGAATACATTTATCTACTCGTCTCATCTTAAAGGTGGTGACCAAGTGATTAAACATAATCAAAAAGTAAGATAAATTACAAACTGCATATTCACCTTAATATATGAAATTGATTTGTATCATTATAATTCCTTTTTGCATCTTAAAATTCAAACCTAATGACTGAGTTTATTTTTTACACTCTCAGAATTATATTAATTTGTAGACTCAGATTTAGGTATTTTTTAAATCTTAGAACAATATATAGTGTTGTACACTAAAAAGAATAGTGTATCTCTTAGTTGTGTTAATAGGCTAAACAACGCTTATTTTTCCTGTATTGTACATCAGGATGTGCTAGTGATTTTAACATAAACTAATTCTTAAGGAAAGACTGAAATTAATCAGTAGACATTTGTCTATATATTTGCTTCATTATTGTATCATAATGATTTTTCTTTTAATTTTGTGTACGTAATATATATTTTCTTTTTTTAGTATTCCATTGAGACACAGTTATCTGGACCAAAGACAGGAGCAAATTCTTTTGAAGTAGATTCTGTAAGTGGCATTGTTAGCTTGAGAGGCAGCAATCCCTTGGATTTTGACGCTGGATATCATGTAATTAATATTTAATATATTTACTAAGTGAAAGTGAATTTTATAACTTTGAACTATGCATGAAAAATTAAATACAATATTGTTTTTCACATTGTATTTATTGAGATAAAGCTATTTCACATCATTGCATTAGCTTTGGGGGTTATAATTTTATAATTTATAAATAATAGTTCTCTACTATATTCCATTGAGCCATTTCCCTCTCCCATTACCCCCAGCCACCCAACCCTCTGGTTGTCTCAGTTTGATCAAAATATTTATAATGGTTCATTTTTTACTAACTCTTTGTTTTTGCAAGCATATGGTATTTGTCTTTCTCCTTCTGATTTATCTTATTTAGTATTAGCCTCTCAAGTTCCATCCACATTGTCATAAATAGCAAAAGTTCTGAGTAGTATTGCATTGTTTGTCTCACACGCACACACACACACCTTTTTACTGATCCACTCTTCTGTCCTTGGGTTTTTGGACTGTTTCCATAACTTAGCTACTGTTAAAATAGGGGTGCACTTTGAATTAGTGTTTTTGTATTCTTTGGGTAGATAGCTAAGAGTGAAATTGCTGGGTTATATGGTACATCTATTTTTAGTATTTGTAAAATCTCCACAATGTTTTCTGTTTCAAAAATCATGATTTTTATCTTTCCTTCTAATGATTTGGTGAATTACATTGATTATCAGATTTGAACCTTCTCTGTGTCTCTGGAATAAATCCCACTTGGTCATGATGTATGATTCTTTCATGTATTATTAAATTTGTTTTGTTGAGGGTTTTCTATGTTCAACAGAGAAATTGTGCTGTAATTCTCTTTGTATTATCTTTGTCAGGTTTAGTATTAGAGTAAAATGAAACACATAAAATGAAACATAAAAAATGAAAAAGGAGGGAAAATATCACATGAAATATTTTCATGTGATTTCTGTGGAAGATTAGGAAGGTTAATGAAAAGCCTAGATCTATTTTGTGTGTGTGTGTGTGTGTGTGGTTACTTAAAACCTAGAAATCACATCCTCATTTTTTAGATCTAAAGAAGTTTAAATTTTAAAGAGGAAAAAGGGACTTCAAATGTCTTCCCATCAATAATGATGCCTCCTGCAGAGTCATAGTAATAACTAAAAGCCAAACCTATACTGGAAGAAGGATCCAAAATAGGTATTTTCATGGTGGATATCAGCATCTAACTAATACAGTTTCATACCCATGACCTTTAAAAATTACATTTAACCAGGAAATAGATTAATAAATGTAGTATACATAGTGGTCAAAAATACTGTTTCCTGTCTTAGTACTAACAATATCATACTGCTTATAAGGTAATTAAAATGCAAAAAAGAAAAAATGCCACAACTTTTACTTTTCTACAATGTGTCTCCTTTTGTTTCAAATAATATATATATATACACACGTTGTAAAATGTACACATTTGTATTTATATTGTCTATAAGTTTTTAAAGAATACAACTTTTCAGTCATTCTCTCACTCATAGCATTTTACTTAATTTTACAATTAAAAAAGTGTGAAATATGTGAAATGGTCCAGATCATGTCTTCAAGAAACTACAAATTAAAAGAATGAAGTATCAGCTTACCATCCACTTTAATGGCTGAAATACAGATTACATGAAATACTGACAAGGAAGTAAAACACAGGTTCTCATTCATGACTGGAAGTAGAACTCAAATGAGTGAATATTAATAAGTAAATAATTAAAATTTAAATTTTTCTGAACATCAAAAACATGAAAGAAACTTAAAACAGTCAATTTTATATTGATGCTCATTGAACTTTCATGTCTCACCCCCACTTAGAGTGACAAAAACATAATTTGTCAAAGGTCAATAAATTTTATAAATGATTTAAAAAATAATGTGGAAGGAAAAAGGAACAAATTCTTATATTTCTATGAGAAAGATAAGTTAAGGAACGAATTATAGGAGAAATCATTTATGATTGGAAAATGAAGGATAATAAGAACAACTGACTAGAAAGAAAGCAGCCATAGGGCTATTGAGATAGTCTGTTTGTAGAGAGATGGGGGTAATTTGTGAGAAATAAAAGAATTATTATTTTACTGTTGAATCATTTCCATTTTTAGAAATACATGTATAATTACAACAAAATGGCTAAGAAAGCAAAAAGGTGATAAATGCATGAATTGATAGAAAAACGTAGAAAGTTTTCTGCTGAATAGATATTTAGGAGAAAAAAACTTCAGTAGTTGAAAGTGGTCTTAATTTCCTATCCTAAAAGAACATAAATGATTGAAGAACCATAGTGATTTCTATTTCAATCTCAATAGGATGATGGTGAAACCAATGGTACAGTTCTTTAAGCAATTTTATTGTGAGGACTACAATACAAGTTTACAAAATTATGTGGTATAAAAGGAGATTATGCATATTAATGACCTATTAAGCAGTCCACTTCTGAACCTTGATTTACACGTTCAACCAACCCTCTGTTAAGATCCACTTGTCAACTATATGATTAATCAATACATAATGATGTTTGATATGTTGAGACCCACTCAACAGTTTCAAATTTGATATTATCATTTTCAGCCCTTCACTCATCTTGGATGCTTATACATTGTAAACACAGAATATTTGCTAAAAAAAAATTAGAGTAGGTATCTTACTACCTCAGTGGTATTTTGTTTTTATTAGTTTTCTTTCCTACAAGGACACTTGCTAATATGTATGAACAAATGATATCTATAGGGTGAGGCATGTGGCAGACTGATGAAGATATTTGAGATCTGATGACATTCTTAATTCTTCAGAAGTTACTTCCTGTCCTTTACCTCAAAGAGTAACTCAATGCCATATTTTGTAGTGTTGCCTCAAACAACCTGCTTTGTGAGTAGCTTCACTGCAATGAATTTTAGGTTTATGATCACATCTGAAATTCACTTTTTTCCTTTTTTGTTCCAGTCCATCTGTAAGTAGGCATACAGTCAAGTAACAAAATAATTTTAGTAAAATTTAATGGCTTATAAAATGAAAATACTTTGAAAACTAATCCTGTTAATTAACCAAGCACTAATATTATGTTTTATGCATAGAAGGAAAACAAAAAGTTATGCTTAATTGGAGAAAACAAACAAAAATAAACCTAAAAGGAGACATATTTTAGAAATATTATTACCAAATAAATTATAATTTTCTTTAAAACTTTTTTTCAGGTTTTTCAACTTGCACTGAGAGCAACAGATACAAAAGGCTTGTTCTGTCAAGGGACACTCATTATCACAATTAGAAACATAAATGATGAGAAGCCTCAATTTGAGTAAGCATATGTATTTAAGTTATAAATGGGGAATGAATAACTAAACTTTTAATATATAAATATAGTTTTCTAGTAAAAAGTATTTTGCTGTATAGGAAATATTTTATGGTGTTATTTTAAAATAGATGATCTAGATCTATGATTAATACATATACTGATAGAAAGTAAAATATTTATTAGAAAATACTGGGAAGCAAATATAGAAGGGACTAACTTGTTATATGGTAAAAGCATTTTGGTGTTTCATTTTTTTCTTTTGTTCTCTTTCTCAAAGTTTTTATAAAGTTAGTGTGTTGTGCTTTAATGTTAATGTGAATACAAAATAATTATATAAAAATACATTTTAAAACATAGTTTTAAATGTTTTAACTTTTAACTCTCATCCCTAGGTATAATTGTAATTTTCAAAAACAGATTATGAATGACTGTTAAATGTTTTCCCATACTTCAAATATAGTAATCATATATATTACCATCAGTAAAGAAAAACAAATACATCTTAGATTGGTGAAGAGACAAAACAATAGTAGTTTTAGTATTGCTTTCTTTTTATTGCTGTAACAGTAATCACTTAGAAATGACTAAAGAGAGTAAATAATTGTTTGAGTTCCCAGATTCTCTCTAATTTATGTTATACGAACAATGGAACCAAATTTGGAGATCAGTTAACTCCTTTTTGGGGGGATAATTGTTCGAACTGTCCACCTACATTTGAAATAGAGGTTATTACCAACTTTTTGGAGCAAGTTTTCTGTTGCATCCAATATATATTAACTCACTGATAGTTTTATTTAGTAGAATATTAAAATTGTAGATAATATCAAGATAACTATTTTTTTTCATTTCTTGAGAAATAGCGTGTTAAATTACAATTAGTAATACAGAATAAGAAATGAGTTAAAGTGGTCCTGAACGTAAACATTGTGAATTACGTTACATTATCGTATAAAGTAAAAAACACACCGTAAAAGAGAAACTACTTTGGATGGTTGTGATCAAGAGGTTGCTTACAGGAATGGTATTACTCATCTACCTTTCCTTTGATTGCATTCCTCTGAGACATCCTTGAAGCTCTCTGACAGTTCCAGTTTTAGCCTTTTCTTCTCTTTAAAGTTACAGCACTTATCACATAACTTTATGGTTATTTATATCTGTATTCTACTCTAGCAGTGAGTTCCTAAAGAGCATGAATAGGCTTATTTAAATGTGTATAAAGTGGAATAGCACACTATAAGTCATCAATAAATATCTCATGTTTGAATGGAAAGCTGAATGAGAAATACATAAGAAATAAAATTAGTCAGGGGCATTATTATTATTTAAATAGATGAGCAATAAATTTATAAAAAAAAAATACTGACAGCTTGTTTTAATACCTTATGACTCTGGACAGCATTTCATCATACCAGATAACAAGACAACAGATAACAAGATGAAAATGAACATATTTAGCTTTTATATTCAACTGCCAACTATTCTATATATTTGATGTTTGGACTAACAGAGGTGCACTATTTCATTTTGCTTTTCAGTTTTCATTTCTTTGATGTCATATTTTCTTTGATGCTTGGCATGATGCCAGATACTAAATGATTAAACGTTTATATTTGTTAAAAAAATTAAGGAACTTTATGCCATAAAATATTTCCTCAACATTGAATTTTTTGGAACTCAAATTCTTGACAAGTGGAGGAGGTATCAAAAATCTAAGTTTCTTTGCAGGTTATCATAACTTAGCAGATATGTGCTTACAAATTTTCATTTTCAATGTAATTTCACCACCATTTTTTTTTATCTAGGCCATTTCCCCTGAATTCTATAAATGTGACTGATAAAAAAACTGTTGGAGAAATTATAACCAGAGTAAAGGCAACAGACCGAGATGAAAATGACAGAATCACTTATTCCTTTAAGACTCAGCAGGAAATGTTTGGTTTAGATTCTTGTAAGTTTTAAATAGACTAGTTTAAATTTGAGTCTACTTTGGTTAAACGTTTCATTTAGAACTTGGACTAGTCAAAGTACCTTTCACTAGAGTGAAGGATTATGAGTTTGGTGTGGCAATACACATATGAAGGGGTATGGACTCCTAAATCACAATAGTGTTGTAAATCAATGTTACCTCAATTAAAATAATAGTTAAAAATTAAATTAAATATGGAAAACAAAACACACCTAATATGGTATTTTAATATTGCTATGTTGTTTTGTTAAAATGACATTTTTATGAATTATAGATGTTACAGTACCTTATTTCTATAACTGACTTATCTTTCACAGCAACCAATACAAATTCTTCTGTAAATATTTTGGAGACTATAGGACAATTAAGTTATATTTATCCCTTAATTTAATTTATGGCAACTGAAAATTACCTTGATTGATTAGACTTTGGATATTTGATATATAGATAGATTCCTGCCTTCTGACCATGTGGTCAGGATTACTACTCTGAAATATTGTCTAGCATTTCACAGTACTTTAATTGGTCACTGTTCAAAGAGAGAAAAATAATGACTAAAAACATAACTATGAGAGCAAGATAAGCAGTTTTTGTAAGGCTATTTTCTCTGAGTTTGATGCTGGACATTGGTATCTGTAAGGCAGAAACCCAGAAAGGAAGACAGATATAAAGTGGTAGTAATTAAGAATGGATCAGAACAAGTAAGTGCTGAACTCATGAAGACAGACCAAAACCCATGGAAGTTCTTGATATCTCTGACCTTGATAGTGTAGGTGCCTTGCAGAATCTAAGGTTTTTCATGACAAGACTGAACACACACCTATTCTAGGAGTTAGAGAGCTGAAAGAGGATTCTAGAGGTGGGGAGAACAGTTGCAGATCCAGCTGCTACTAGAAGTTATAGTGAGACTGTGAATCCATAAAAATCATTTGTGAAATAAAAAGGTTGCTGCTACCTTTCCACCCTCCCAGTTGACTTAGTATCAACCTTGGCATGAGGGATGAACAGTAACCTTCATCTTTATAATTTTACTGTTGTACTCTTGAGCTCATATCCCATCTTTCTATACAAGATGACTTAAGCTGGTTGGCAAAAGTGATACATAATTAGGAGTTCAACAAGATTTGGCTAGTGTTTGCAGGTTCAAATGCATTAATAATTTTACCATTGTAATGAAAATCAAATAGAGTGCTATGTGTCTAGTAATTTTAGAGTAAGTATGCTAATATGCTTGGTAAATTATAAATGTGTTAGAGACTTGGAAGAATTTATGATGAAATCATTTTTAATATTTAATAATGCTTTAAATGTAACCATAAGGCAAGTAAAATTTTTAAAGAAATATTTTATGAGAATCTAGAATTTGCAAATATCACTTTAATGCCCTAAAAGCATAAATGATTTAAAACATCATTAATATGAATTATGTTTAATTATTTGAGGTTGGTAATTTTACTTCATTTTATTTGTTTTCATTAGTCACAGGCATAATCACACTTCTTCAACCTTTGAATCTCGACAACCCAAACAATCTTAAAACATACTTTTTGGAAATTGAGGCCAGAGATAATGGAAATAACACAAGCACCTATATGTTTACAATTTTTGTGGAAAATGTAGATGATCATATTGTCTGTGACTCAAGCTTTTCAACAGGAGCAGGTCAGTTTTTACTGGTAACATTCATGAAACAATGATAGAGTAAAATACTTTTAATATAAAATTTGAACTCATAGTTCAGTTTTTGTTCATTTTTTTAGAATCATAAGAGAAGTAGATTAAAAAAACTGGATAAAGTGAGGGATATATTGCTCAAAAGAAAAAAAGTAGTAGAGTTAATATAATTTAACTTTCAAATGATCATTTCTTTGTGTGGCAAATTGAGGACAGGAATAACTATACAATTATTTGATGAAGAAATACAGATTAACAGAGATACATGAAATAAGAGTCCCGCAAACTGTCAAGTATATGAAAATCAAAGCAACAAAATATAAATTCACCTGATAAGTTGACCAAGACTTAAATTTTAGAGAGGAAAAGAGTAGTGTTGTTGTTTAATATATAAATAAATTAACATTTATAAAGTCAAATTTTGAATAACCACCCATTTTTTATTGGTCTTATAACATTTGTGCTTATAATTGGACTGCTTATGCTGATTATTTCATTCTGGTTCAGTCCTGGAGTGTTATATAAAACTATAATTTGCCCATTCCTTCTAGGTTGCTCAGTGTGTTTGCATTGAGATAATCACAGCCAGTTTTTATATTCCTTTGTGTTTCTCCAGCATCTGTTGCAATTTTATCTCTCATTTCTGATTACTTTTATTTGGATTTTCTCTCTTCTTAGTCTAGCTATAGGTTTGTCAATGTTTATATTCTTCAAAGAATCAGCTCTTGGCTTCACTAATCTTTTGGAGTGTGTTTTTTATTTCTATTGAATATTTCATTTTCACTTTTATTTTCTATTTCATTTATTTCTACTTTAATTATTTCCTTTCATCTTTATTTTTGGGTTATTTGTTCTTTTTCTAGTTTCTTTAGTTGTAGTGTTAAATTTTCTGGAGATTTTTCTACTTTCTGATGTGTTTGATTTGCTATGTACTTCTCTCTGGTCACATCAATTCTATTAAGAATAATTATCCAATAATGTAGAGCTAATGTGATGAAAAATACAGTTGAGGACAAATGGAACAAGGAAACTTTAAGTTTTTTTTTTTTTTTTTCTGTTTTCTTGTCTATTACTGCTATCTACTACCAGCACTATCTGCTCTTTATTTTTAAGTAAAATAATTCTTTTGGAAACATAAAAATTCCAAAACAGACACATACAAACAGAGTTCTTTGAACCAAAGCATGCTTTCTGGTATATGTAATATAAATTTATGAGAATTAACAATTTATGCTAAAGGGATCTGTTCACAGAAGTTAAACTAACAAGAAAAGTCTCCTTGCAAAGGTAGGCCTTTGCAAGGGATTAGCTTAGAGAATTGACATTTATGAAAACATTAGATGTTGGATCAGTTTGTGAGAATTTAACTGATGTTCTTTGCAATATCCTTTTGGCCTCCCTCAGTTATAGAAAAGTTTATAAAGAAAAGGGTGGAACACAAAGAGGTCATTCTGACCTGATTTGTCTTGCAGACTTGACCGAACCTGCATGAACTGCAAGGAGAGCATCAAGATCAAGATGCCCTCTTTTCCATCATGTGGACTCATAGTCCTTGGGACAGAGGGTTAGCAGAAACAAACTATGATTTCTAATAAAAATAGAATGACTTTGTGGGTTTCTGTTAGGCTCCTCAAAACAGACTATTGACATAATTCTCAGGTGACAACGATACCTCTCTAGTCAATTCACTTATTGCATTGACTTATCTAGTTGTCTAAATTAACTAAGGCAAACCACTAAAGTTGGGAATCTGTGTACTGATGTTCATTTTGAAAGAAAAGGTTCAAAATAAGCAAGACCCCATCACACAAAAATTGTTCCATATATTTCTAAGACTAGTCAAATCATTTAAGACTTTTGTCTACATTATGATAACATTATTTCCTGGACTTTATAGCCAGTGCAGAGATGTAAAGTAGATGGGACTTTATGTCAAGGGCACAGATAGTAGGAATACTTTTTTGAAAAAAGAGTATCATTTTAGTATCACATGTTCTAGACATGTGATTAATGTTTAATAAACATTAATGGATAGGGCCTCCCTGGTGGCACAGTGGGTTGAGTGCCGCACTGTGAAGCATATGCATCAGAGCATCACAAGTTTTATCCCCGGTCAGGGAGGGGACCCACATGGCACAGCAGACCTTTCCGGCCTCACCCTCTGTTCCCTTTAGCAGTGTATTTCAGTTGATCTGTCTTTTCTGCTCCCCACTCTGTCTCTGGTGAATCCTCTCACCTCCCACGACACTGGTCTGCACCTCAGCTCTTGTAGGCATAAATAATATTAAAAAAATAACATTAATGAATAAATTACTGGTGAATAATTACTTGTGAGATAAATGTGTGTGCAATTGCCATATTCAATTTTGAGGTTAGACAGAATTACTGTTGGTAACATTGAAAAGAAGATAAAGGACAGTGGTTGAAGAAAGACAAATAATATTTATGTTACATATAATATTTTATTTAGTCCTCAACCAATCTTTACCTGAAAATGTTCTTTATGACAATTGTGCTTATTAGAATATTGATAAATCAGAAATTCAAATGCTTTCTTCCTGACATCATAACTTGTGTCTATTTTTTATACACTATTATGAAAAGAGATACAAAGCTTTAGTTAATGAATGAGAATCAAAGTTGAAATAATGTATGAATGGCCTTGATTTTGTGACAGCAAATATGTATGTGCCATTTCATATGCTAGCTCAAAATTTAACGTGCAAATATGAAACATTATTATGGTTCTCTTAAAGTGGATATTAATAGGGATAATGATTGTGGTCTTTTTTCTGAAATGTTATCACTAAGGAAACAGTTATAGGGAGCGATATAGCGTAACTACTTATGATGCCAATATAAAGCAAGCGTTTCCCGTAGAATGCTTGAATTTAAATTATTGTTCATGGTTTATAAAATTGTTTAGGCATTTCAATATCTGTTCCTGAAAATGTTCCTGCATCTGCTTTTATATATATGATACTTGCTAGAGATCCAGATCCAGCTCAAGAAGTTGAAGTAAGTGTTCATCAACTGTTTTTTCCAAAAATGATAGTGCTTAAATTTTCAATGAACAAAAATTTCACCAGGATTTGAATTAAAGTAATCTTCATACCTTATGGTGGTTATTGGAGTGAAAGAACTTAAATCTTTGAAGATAGTAACAGAGCAAAAATGTTTACAACTTGAAAATAAAAGGAAAGAACCTTCTAAAATATTCTGAAGGCACTTTACAAAACCAGCGCTTACATTGACTCATATTTATTTGGTGAAATATACATAGCTAACAGAATACTCTTTCATGTGTCTTTACTTTTTATTCACCCCAGTTTAGCCATGTTTTATTTGTTATGCACATAATTTGAAAAAGACATGTCTTTTTCAAATGCTGACCAATAATTAATAAAAAACAGAGAATTAATAACAATGACAAAAATGGCTACAAGTTAATAGGGAAAAAATAAATACAAGCTAATTCATTACTTTGCTTTTTCTCAGAAACTGTAAATAATTCATATGACCTACATACTAATTATATTTGTAAGAAAATTTTATTTCTTTATTATATAATACTATATTATAAATCATAATACTATATTGGAATGTTGTGCCCTAGATGTTATGACTTTATTCTAAATCTCTAGAGAAAATTAAGGGCTTTCTTGTTCCATCTGTTTATAACAACAGGCTCAAAAACATCATTAGAGGCATTGTTGAAACTACAGGTTAGAGGATCAGCTCATGGGAGAGTTTAGTAAAAAATGTAAAAAAATGTAATTTCTTATTTATCAGAATCTCTGTGTGTGGAAAGAGAGGGTTAAAAGATAGTGTAGTAAATATTACATGTGATTGGAGTGTGTGTTAGTCCAGGATATGTGCATGTGTGTGGAAGAATGGTGTCTATATAAATAACAATATTCACATTTATATGTATATCCTCCACAAGTAACTATTACAAATTTTAAATTATGTGAACTTATTGTAAAAGCCATTGGGAAAGAAAAACAAATCAGAGTCTTGGAAAATGAAAAAAAATTAAACAAATTTGAAACTATAATAATAAGGGGAGAAACAAAGAAAGTTATGTTTTTCCATTAGAAAATTTACTGGATTTTAGTTTAACGTAAGCCAACTTTGGTTGCCCACTTACTGCAAACAAAAGTCAGTTAATATGCCCATGAAAATGGCTGCGAAGTCTTCTTGGAAACAGTATTTGATATCATGTCTCCTTTGTTTTTACTGTGTTTCTTTGGACCAGAAACTGAATGTAAATTTTTAAAAATATAATACTGGTGTTAAGTCCCTCTAAAAAATCTTTAATAACCATCTTGAAACTGAGCCCAGGTTTAAGTATGTGGGGAAAACAATGGAAAATACATGTTAATGCTCATAAAACACTATTTTTGTCTAAAGCAATATTTTATTGTGCCACAAAGAAAATTAATATAAATGGTCCCTCAAATAATTCTGTTCTTGTGCCTGCTTTAGATACACTTTCTGAGTATACAAGAGGGAAGGGAATGAGTTTTTTTATACTAGAAAATATGTAAATGCAACACTAGAAGTTAGATTATGAAACCAATAATAGCTATTTATCAAAAGCATTCTAATATTTAATTATAAAAACATTTGAACAAATTACATTTGAAAATGTGAAAAAAAATGAAATTCAGATGTTTTTGAGTTCTGGAACTGAAAGAATGTATAAGTTTTGTTTCATGGGACCTGTCTTCACAAAATTAATTTTCGCTTAGATTTTGACTAACCATCATTTTAAAAATCCATGTTTTGAATAATATATTAACCTTATGCTTTTTTTTTTTAAGTTTTTAATTTTAAATTCTTCAGCTAATGCCACTACCTACTTTGCTTTGGATGCACATAAAGGTGTCATTTCTAAAACCAATGAACCACTTTTGGACTATGAGATGAATCCTAAGGTGAGAGTAAACAAAATAACATTAAAAAAATAAATGTCTTTAAATAAGAATGAAGTCAATATTTCTAATCATAATGATATTTAAATCTTTGCCTAAGCAGAAATGAAACTTATTTTGTTCAGGAATTTTATCACTCATTAAGACAGTGAAAAAATAAAAAGCAACAACTCCTGCTCCAAGACAGCTGGCTACTGACTTATAATATTAATTTTCATTCTGGCATTTTTAGGATCATCTCTTATATAGCCAACGTTGTTGTTTGCCATTCATTCAGAAACAAAATAGTTCCACTTTTTGTTGTTTTTGTGTTACTTTTCTCCTTCACATAACACTCAGAATTAATTTCATATAAAAAACATCATTAACATTTTGATTTTAATTGCATTGAATTTATGATTTGCCCTAAAGAGTATTAACATCTTTATTATCTACAAATCTTGAGGATTCATTAATTTATTTAGAACTTTTTAAGTACTTTGATAAAAATATTTTTATCTGTACACTTTGTATTTTTATGCATCGTATGTATGGTACACCTAGATTTATTTAACTTCATTGCTAAATATTCATTTCCTATTTTTTATCACCATTTATGGAAAAGATTGTCTTTCCCCCATTGTATATTCTTGGCCCCTTTGCCATAAATTTATTGATTGCAAGTGGGTTTATTTCTAAGTAATTGGTTGATCTCTATGTCTAAATTTATTTTTGTCACTCCCATAATATTTTGATTGCTATCCTGAAGTCGGGATATATAAAATATTCCAATTGTTTTGGCTATTTGGGGTCTTTTGTGGTTTAATATAAATTTAAGGTTTATATTTTCTACTTCTGTAAAAAAAAATGCTATTGAAATCTGATAGGGATTACATTCAATCTCTGGATGACTTTATATGGTACAAACATTTTAATAATACTAATTTTTCCAATCCATGTGCTTGGAGTATTGTTCTTATATTTGGGTTTCATTGAATTTCTCTTATCAGTGTTTTATAGTTTTCCATGTACAGACATTTCATTTTCTTGATTAAATAGACTTCTAGGTATTTTCTTCTTTTTGATGAAATTATAAATGGAACTTTCTTTTAATTTCTCTTTTGGATAACCTGTCATTAGCATGTAGAAACACAATTGATTTTTTTGTACAGTGACTAGTTCAAGCTTTGGAGTCTTTATAATTTTCTATACATAACATGCCATCTGCTAATAATAATTTTTCTTCCTCCTTTCCAATTTGGATAGTTTTAATTCTTGTACTTTCCTAATTGAACTTCGACTTCCAATAAAGTGTTAAGTGGGCATCCTTTCTTTCTCATCATATGGGAAACATTTTCAACTTCATATTGTTATGTTACCCATGAGCTTTCATATATATATATAGCCTTTATTATGCTGAGGAACATTCCTTCTATACCCACTTTATTGAGAGTTTTTATCATCAATATATGTTGGCGTTGTCAAATGCCTTTTTTGCATCTATTATGAGATCATATGATTTTTATCCCCTATTTTCCTAATGTAGTGTATCACATTTATTGATGTTAAACTATATTTGCATCTCTTGAGTAAATCTTACTTGATCATGGTGTATGATTCTTTCAATATATTGTTGAACTAAGTTTGCTAATATTTTGTTGAGAATTTTTGTATTATGGCTATTAGGCTAGCTGTGGTCATAGGGGGCTGTTTTTACTGAGAATGTTATGGAGTTATGGTAAATGGTCTTTATTAAATAATGACTTTAGTATGAATTCCTTACTTCTATACTGCTATCATTAATGACTTGTTCCTTCTGAGAAACTATTGTCCTCCCTGGTGCTTTCCTATATACTCAACTATAAGCAATGGATGGGCAGAAACCATGCTGCTTATTTTAAATATTAGTGTCTGGTACCAAATGTATGCACTGAGAATGAATGAATGAATAAAATAATTGTTTTCTAGATCAGAATAATATATTGTCATGGGGAGTCAATTTAAAAAAAACAGTGTCAAAAAGGGAAATTTAACATTTTTCATTTTAATTAACTCCCCTTTTATTTTTCTGAATAATAATTCACATCACTGGTAATCTGTCATTGGTTGAGTCACACTGTAATTCTTTATGATCTTCATTATATATGAGCTACATATTAATTAAAAGTTAAATAAGGTAAAAATTAAATGATTTTTTCCTACACCAAACTTTATTAGTTCAGTAGACTACATTCTTTAACTATTTGAGACATTGGAATATCATATTTGTAAGTCAAACTTTACAATGCTTTTTAAGATTTCTATAATACTCATTTTTTTTTAATCTTTCCAAAAGTAAGATAAATTTTAGTGGTATTTTTTTTTCCTACTGGTGAAATTTAAATTACTCTTTTAATTTGGTATTTAAATACACTTAATATGCTTTGCTGTTTTAAACACAGCATATCTAAACCAATGTTTAAATATCTGTTCAAAGTTTTATAACAATTGCTAGGTAGCCTTGACTGCAGAAATCTGTATGAGAGTACAAAATATATTCCTTTCAACAAATGACTTCAAGGTGTTGTGGGAATGGTTTTACATTCTTATGCTTGCAAACTATGAAAGTTCAATTTCATTTTTAAGTAAAGAGAAATTGTATATTTTACACTTTCAAAGAAACACAAAATCTGTCTTCTCTTATTTATTTTAGCATTTCCAGATAGTGGTTGCTGTAAGAAATAGACAGAACCTGTCTCTGGAGTCATGTGTCGGCACCATCACTATAAACATCCAAAATGTTAATGATGAGAGTCCTGTTTTTACGTAAGCAATGGATAATCTAAATATTTAAATGCTAAGATTTCACCTTTCAAATCTTTTTTTGTGTGTATAATTGGGTAAATATCAGAGTTTTGTTAATATATTCCTTGTCAGTTTTCTAACAATTATTCAAAGTGACTTTGAACGTGAACTTCTTTGATTTTATATTACTGCTATTTTTACAGGGTGGGTGTTGACCTTTTTTATTTTGTGCTTGAAAACATGGAAAAAGTCTTTTTGTTTGATAGAATAAGAATTCAAAGCTTTCTATTTTCCTGTTTTTTTATCTTTAAATACGTAAATACTATAGTAAATAAATGTTCATTGATACATTCATATTGCAAAGTCAAGATTGCCAGTAGAGTATTTGAATAATAAGTACTTGATGATATGAAATATTTCCAAATATATATAAAATGATAAAGTGACAACAGAAGTGTTTGTAATATTTGTTGTTTGCAATAAAGTATAATTTATCAGTCCGCTAAACAACTGGAGAAAGGATTTAGGTAGGAATACACTTTTAACTACATTTTATAATATATAAATGTACTTTAATATATATACAATATGTAAAGAAAGATTTTTTTAAAGTCAGTGGTTTGAAAATGTTACAAAATGCATATCACATGATTTTTAAAATATTTACTATGTGACATAGATGAAATGAGACATTTGTTTACACTAAGTGATAAAAAAAATCTCTTTTGTCCCACAGATATATACCAGATGCACCTATAAATATTTATGAAAATCTGCCTGTTGGAACAAAGCTAGTCAAGTTGAAAGCAACTGATAGAGACATAGGAGACTCAGTATATTATGAATTTATCAGTATACAAAAAGAATTTTCAATAAATAAAGGTAATAATTTTTATTGCTAATCATTTTCATAAAGTATAATTCAAAATTCTCTTTACACTAGTTAAAAATAAACTTGATTATCACTATTTTATTAGGGTAAAATAATCTTTAAGCTATTCAACAGAAATCTAAGCATATTTTATGAGATTAAAAAAAGTGACCATTTCTTTTGTTTCAAAATTATGGATACTCTGTACAATCTGTCTGCTCAAGGGACTGCTGAGAAATTCAGACCCACAGCAATGTTCCCTGGGATTTTATTGTATGATTTTTCCATGAAAAGTGGATTTTCCCATGGAAACCAGAATATTGGTCACAGAAATTGAATCCTTTTTCTATTCATACATTCTTATTAGAACTCTGCATATATAATATTCCTTGAATTTTTACCATGCTAATCCACCTTTGATACATCTCTAATGAAATATCTTAATATACTCAAAACCATACAGCTAATTTGTGTCCCAGAAACTGCACTTGGATTTAGTCAGCTTAATTATGGTACTTTAATTGTTAAGTACCTTATACATGAACAAAAATCAGAAGTTCATGACAAATAACCTTGGCAGAAAACCAGAGGCAAGAAGAAATGTCTGTCCTCTTATTAAGAGATGCTGTACAATTTCACAGATGAGAAAGCAGGATTAACACACATTATAATTCTTAGTATAAAGAGCCCTGAGTAGGAAGTAGACTCTGAGAGAAATGAAGAAAGAGACCTGTGGAGAAGAGCTTATAACAAGTCAGAGCTTAAGCAGAGAGAGAATTCAGATAATAGAAAGATAGAAGATGAGTAACACACAGGAGGATTTATAAAATAGCTATATTAAAGACAATTGAAGGTTTATATCTTCAGTTATACATATGAATTACAAATATAGAAAATAGAAAAGCTAGAATGAAGCTTATGAGATGGAATGAAGTCAAAGGTGTCAGAATAAACTTAGGTTACTCAGTATGTATTTGTATACGTAAATAATGTATACAGTTACATGAATAAATATTGATGTAATTTCATGCAAATACACGTGCATAAATACATTTCTGTAGCTAGGGCGACAGAAGGACTGGAGGAGGATGATACTAGAATAGCAATGTATACATCTATCATTCATATACGGACATCTAAATGCCTTTCCCCACATAAGAATTCTTAGAAAAATGGCTCCTTTTGAAGCTGTAATAGTTAAGATATAATATGAGCATGCAATATATCATAGCGACGGAAGTCAAGAACATGCTTAAATATCAACAAGGATATGTAAGAAAGACATAGAAAACAACTAGAATCTGTTCTCCTAGTCACTTCAAGAGCAATTTAGACATTAATGTAAATAAAAATAGTTTTAGATTATAACCCATTATAAAGTATGAGATATAAGAATCCATAGAGATAGAAATGCATAAATATCCAGTTTGGTGGGAACAGAATGTTCACATAGTTTCAAAATATCTCACCACAAAATATTTATTATGTGCAAAGTAAAATAGCAACTTTGGAGTGGATAAAATTGGCAGACACTATCTTAATCAAGTAATTAATTAAAGTGGGCCTCATCAGTAAAAAAGAATAATGATGTGTGATTCTCATTGACTCGTTTTTTTCTCATAAAAATATTATTGAGATAACTGGTGAAACCTGAATGGGGGTTCTTGATATGATGTACTGATGTTTCCCTCATAATGCTGATTTTACTGGGTTATGTTGGAGAATAGTTTTAGGAAATATAGGCTAAAAAATTTGGGGATGATGAGACATCGTGTCAGCAACTTACATTCTAGTGGTTCAAGTTAAAACACCTTTCTAATTACAGACTACAAATAAAATTATAGACTAAAAATAAAAATGAAGAATGATAAAAAGATGATAGTGATAGAAGATAGAAATAATACATTAAATCATCATTCAGCAAATATTCCTTAATAAAAAGGATTTGAGGCTCTTTGTTACATATTCTAAAAGGCAGTTAAGTTTCTGGAAAACTAATCAGAGTGATGGAATCAGAGATATTTTCTATTAATTATTAAATATTAACTAAAAGATAGTGAAAATCAAACTAAAGACTTCTAAAATACCTTTTACACAAGTTAGTGGTGTAATATATTTTGGAAACCGAAGAATGTGAAGTATGATTTTGGAAATTTATATGCAGGAAAATGAATTCATCAATAAAGGAAGACAAAATTGTAGAACTATGGGAGCACTCAGGAAATATTCCCATAAGATTTTTCTAGAGAATACACTCCACTAGCGAATACACTCCAGATAACCCAAATAACTGAAGATATATCAAAATAAGAATTGACGGCAAAAATCAAATACATACTCACATATAGAATTAAAAATAATGTACAAAAAGAAAGAATATTATACAAAGAGATTACATGCTCTGAAAGTAAAGATAGAATAAAATTGGGCCTCCCTGGTGGCGCAGTGGGTTATGCAGTGCACTATGAAGAAAACTGCAGCTACTGCAGTACGAGTTCCATCCCTGCCACTGGCTAGGGAGGGGACCCACATGGCGCAGCAGACCTCTCCTGCCATGCCCACTGCTCCCCTCAGCAGTGTATTTCAGTCCATCTGCCTTTTCTGCTTCCCACTCTGTCTCTGGTGAATCCTCACACCACCCCCACATCTCTGGTCTGTACCCCAGCTCTTGTATGAATAAATAAAAATTTAAAAAAATAGAATAAAAGTATTTGAAAAGGAGGTTAATTAAAATATAATCAGATTGTTGCTATTTTTCTCTGTATACAGAACTCCATTCCAGTGCCACGA
This sequence comes from Galemys pyrenaicus, assembly GCA_019455555.1. Taxonomy (NCBI): domain Eukaryota; kingdom Metazoa; phylum Chordata; class Mammalia; order Eulipotyphla; family Talpidae; genus Galemys; species Galemys pyrenaicus. Next base: position 4,474,382 of record JAGFMF010012021.1, read on the forward strand.
TATAGCAGAAAAAAAAAAATTAACAGCAGAGCAAAGAAGGGAGCTAACTTTACTAGATGTTAAAATATACTTTAGGGCCTCTGATTTGAAAACTGTGTGATACTGACAAGGGCTATGCAGACAGAAAAATAGAACAGACTATAACATCTTGTAAAAGGTCCAAGTAATTACATAAATGTAATATTCAGTAAAAGTGCATACAATTTTAATAAGTGATATAATAACTTGATACCATTAGGGAAAATAAAATATTTTATATTGTATATACCAGAAAATATAAGACAGACTAGGTGATTTTTTTTGAAAATGAAACTATAAGCATTATAAAAAATATGATTATTTTAATAATCTGGAAGTAGGAAATACTTTTATAATTATGATTTAAAAGCTAGAAACCACAGGAATTAAATTGATGGAAGTAACATCATGATATCAACATAATTATCACCACTATTACAAAAAAACTGTGGTAAATAAAATCCTGTAAGCAAAGTAAAAATATAAATATAATCATATTAGAAGAAATAAGTTAAAATTAAATAAAAACGGACTAAGGGAAAAAATTAACATCTTAGAGAAATTGCAAATGACTGGGAACCATAGGAAAAGAGGATTAATCTTGTTCATAAAAAGTAAAAATTCAAATGATATATGTTAACATTTAATTTATAAGATTAGCAAAATTTCATTTTTGACAATATCCTCTGTTGGTAAGGCTTGTGATAAAACAGACTTCAAATATTGCTGGTGATAATGAAAAATGTTACAACCTTTGGCAGAATGTAGAAAAATTACATATGCATATACATTTTGATTTTGTAGTCCTGCCTTTAGAAACTATCTTAAAATACACTGACAGAAATATAAAAAGTTATACACACATACTATTTGTTGCAGTATTATTTTAATAAGAGTGAAAATATTCATATTATAAATAGTGACAATCCAGAAAACAGGCTCCTAGAAAAAGAAATGAATGTCTCTCTATATTACTAAGTATCTCCAAGAGATCATAAGAGTGTAAAGATTAAGAAAAATGTGCATTGTTACCTTTTATCTTATTAATAAAATAATACATAATTTCATATTATAGAAATTATTTTTAAGTTGGAGGGACTTATAGATTAAAGATAAGAAAAATATCAACTAATTACAAAGCATGAATGTTGGTTATATGATGACTTAAAAAAATTGCAAAGCTTTATAAGACAATACAAGCTATCTGATAATTATAGGATATATATGTTGACTAAGGAATTAATTTGATTTTATGTATGCTAATTATATCAGTTATATTTTGACAAGTGTCCTTTGCCTGAAAGAATAAATAAGAACATATTTACAAATACAATGCCACGTTGTTTGAGCTTTCCTTCAAAATAATCCAGGTAGTGGATAAAGTTGGCCTACTATATATGAAACAAAATTGGTCATATATTGCAACATTGAAGCTAGCTAGCTATATGAACACAGGATTTACTGTATTATTCTTTTGGAGTTGATATATGTAAGCTTTTAAAAATTAAAAAAAAATATTTACCATATATTCTATCATAACAAGTAGGTAATCAATATTGTCAGTTGCAATAAACTATATACTTAAACACATAATTTGGAAAGTGCATATACTAAAGATACTAACAATTTTTTCATTGCTGGTACTCCTCTTCTGTTGCCCAACTCCCCACCAGATGTACATATGTTTGTCAATTTGACCTGCTGAATATGAATTAAAATCCTCCTCATCACATTTGAAATTCATTTATTCACTTAGTATTCAGCAGTGCAGTGTAACTTTCTCAATATCTTGCATATAATTTTCCCTTTCCTGTGCTAATACACCTCCTTGGAGTGGCTGTTCTATGACTTCCTCTGTGGTTACCCTTTAATAAGTATCTCCTTGGCATCTTCACTCTACTGCAATTATCTCTGCCTGCCTGGACTTCCAGTGCTCATTTTCAACACTCAGCCTAGGTTTCACCGTGCACATCTCATGTCCACTGCCATATTCCACCTATAGAAAATTTTCTAACCTATGCATTTTAGGAAGTGTCTCTATTCCAATTCACAAACCATCACCCACAGATCCTCAGTAGTGACTAGTTTATAAGCTTCTTCAGGTCTACAATTGTGATTTGTCTTTTAATTGAACAATTGTTTTTCCAGATCATTATTTTAATTCACAACTTATTCACCTGGTGAATGTTAAACAATTTTGCATGTATGTTTTAGATACCGGAGAGGTGAAAATTGCCTATCCTTTGGATTATGAAGACACAGACACCCCAAATTCTTGGGTATTATATTTTAGAGCTTATGACAATGAACGCGTACATTCTGCTACTGGAACACTCACAGTAATTCTGCAAGATGTTAATGACAATCCACCTCAATGCACACAGGATATTTACATGTAAGGTTTCATAATAAAACTTAGCTTTTAGATTTTGGCATAGAGAGAAAATGAATGGGTAATTATAGGCAAGTAATATTATATTCAAAGAATAAAGAAGAAGCCTTTCCTTATTTCCTTACTATATTTGCAAACAACTGGCAGTTCTTTTTCTCTCTTATAAAATTGGACCTGTTTTATTGTTTCAAAATTTATAAAAATCAAAACTAGAAAGGACTCGAAAATGATTCTTATCTAGTCTTTGATTCAGGGGAGAAAAACAACACAAACATTTATATATAGCTTATATATGCATATGTACTAATATCTATATATTTATATTTTTATTTATATTGACATTAATTTAGAGTTAATTCTAAGGTCATATGCAAACTTAACTTTTTTGGTGAGGCTTTTTAACTGCATAAGATTTAAAAGTTTGTAATTAAGTTTAGTTACATAAGATTTATCTGTTTTTCTCTTTATATAAGTGGAATACCAAGTTCGTTAGATTTCATTTACTCACAAAGTTCACACAGTTAACTAGTGGTGGTTTAGACTCTGAAATCTAGATTTCCTGCTCCTCAGTAAGTTATGTCTCTACAGAATATCTGATTGCTCATAAAATTATTAACCTAGTTTGGGGGTATTCTGATAACACACTATTATTTTGTATTATAGTGACAAACCCCACTTTTAAGTGTGCACATAGTAATTGACCCCTGAGAAAAATCATAGATATTGATTTTTCATATCTTCAAACAACTGAAAATAATCAACTTAATGGAGAAGGACTTTGATAGTCCTGCAATTTGAGCAATGGAAACCCCTGCTTAATTGGAGTTTTCCTTCACAAAGCAGAAATGCTATTTTGTTCAATTATCCAGGAGTGTTTTTGGGTCTATTATGGAAATTTATTTAAACAATATTTGATTAATAATATTTTAGGCATATTATTTTATCACTTTGTAGTAACAAAACAGTCCAAAATCCAAATATAGAAATACTACCATGCTGTTTTATATAAAATATTGAATTGACTGAAAAATTTCTGCAAGCAACATATTCAATAAAAAAACAACAGAAATAATAATCAATTACCATGAAGTCAGTCCAATTGTAATGCACTTTTACTTTTTCAAGTAGTAGCTTACTGATTCTTAATGGAGGATTACTAGAAACATTGGTCTTGGAATCTATTTTTTTTTAAGCGTTAGACAACTTACATTTTATTCTAGTATATTTTAAAACCTAAGATATTTTAAGTAACTAAACTTAGAAATACTGCTTTGAAACAAAAATCATAGTTATCAATTGGTCAGGATACTTATAACTAGTTTCTGTAACAAAAAATTGAGACAAAACAATGGTCATCTCTTTGCCCCTTATGCAAAGAACAATAAAGTTTAGTTGGCTCTACTGAGTGATACTCCTCCATGCTATGACTCAGTGTCCTGGCTTACTAGATCTCTGGCTTTATGATGTTGTCTTTTGCTTCCATACACATCAAGAGAGGAAAGAAAAAATGTGAAAATTACCCCAATATTTAATCACCTTGCCTAGAACAATACATAGTCTTTCAGCTTACATTTCAATTGCTAATACACCTCTCCCTCTAACCCCCTGAGAAACTGTGGAAGTTTCCCTGAAACTAGGATATTTAGAGAGACAGATGAATATTGATAAAAATTACAGTCTCTGCTAAATATTAAGTAGTTTTAATAGACAGACACTTGTAGGACTACTATAGATCAATGCATTAATTTGTCTAATATTAATTTAAGGAACTTCCTAACAAGAAGACAGTTTTAATTACCAAGAAAATACTACATAAGGATGTAAAAGGTCACATATTTATGCTTATATGTTTTTTAAATAAATATTTATCTTCTCTAGTTTTTAGTTTTCTTATTTTTTAAAATGGGAACAATAATTTAAGTGCCTAAATGTGAAAGTATGGAACAAGTAATTTCAGATTATTTTCAGATTTAGGATCAATAAATATAAAAATGGTGAATCTAAGCACAAACTGCCATTTTTCCAATGATAATATATGTGTCATACTACATTTGATGTTTGTTAATCCAACATAATAGCATCTCAATTTCCTTAGGCCTTAGCAAAGATGACAATTTCTTATCTTACCCAGTTTTTCACCAACATTGATTTTATTATTAGCAGAAGTGGTTGTTCAAAATATGAACACATTTTACAACATTTTAAATTAAATATTATAATCAGTATAAATCAAGATTTTTTTCTCACTTTACTCATTACAGAATTGAACTTCCTGAAAACATCCCTGTTGAAACTCTGTTAGTCTCTCTAACTTGTGTAGATAAGGATGGTACTGTTCCCAATAACAATATCACTTATCATTTGATGATGGATACTTTTTCAAATGAAGCCTTTACTCTCACAAACAATGAACTTAAAGTAAGTGTTTTAAGTTACTCTTGATTGTGGCTCTGTGACTAACCTTAGACAGAAAAACACTTTATTTTTTTATTATAAAATTCTTAATGAACTACATTAGTTGAAATAGTTGATGGCAGAATTTGTTCCTGTATTTCCAACTGAACCTTAAATTGCCAGCAAAATATTTTAGTTTGGGATGACTGCTGGAATGCAATTTTAAACTTGGGAACTGAACTAGGAAGATTATAAATGTCCTAGAACAAATGGTTCTATGATAAAGTATTGGCTATTCCTTTGAAATGTGTTGAAATTACTGTAATTACCACTAATTAGTATATTAAATAACTATTAAACATGACATAAATAAAACAAATTTGAGTACTTGGTTACTACAACTATGAAATATAGAACAGCTTAAACATTTTTCCAATTTAGTAAATCTAAATTTTATTCTTAAAAATCTCTGAGACCAAAGTTAGGCTATATTCACATGTTTTAAAATAGAATTGGCATCTTTGGATTAGGCAACATATTCAGTCAAGTTCATAGGTAATATCTGAGTATTATTTTGACTAAAAATTGCTCATATGACCAATTGGCAAAGACATTGGACATATTCTGGGGTAAGATATAGATAATAGCTGCTTTTTTTGGCTTTGATTTGATAAAATCTCTTGCAACTGGACACCTTCCCAAGCCCCAAACTGCCTTTTACCAACCTCCTGACAACCTTACCCTTTGCTGTCTCATGTTCTATAATGGAAATACAAAGGGTCGCTTATACAACTTTAAAATGCCAGCCTTTCATCTGTTTTCATTCCTGCTGTTCACAACATTCATATAACTAGAAAATGTCCCCCAGCTATTTTGTGTCCTCATCAAGTATACACTTGGACAGCCTTCATAACTGGCTTAGACATCACTTCTTTTCTCCTGGAAAGCTATCCCTAATATTTCTTCTCCCGTTTGTCTGGGTCAGATACTTCAGCTTGTGTCCTCAGAGCACTTAGTATCTCTCCTACCATACTACTTACCACATAGCACTTTCCATTTAGAAAGCAAAAGCAAAGCAAACAAAACAAAAATTAAAAAGCCTAAAATCTGCTATTAAACCTGCACTCAGCATATATTCAGCAGTTATTAGATATATGTTCAATGATTGAATTAACAAGTGACAAATTGACAAAACTAAACTGTGAAATGGTTTTGTAAGATATTGACACCATAGTAATTTATCACTATAAATTACTTCCAAGTGCATCACTGCCACATTTTCATTATGCTTTTGCAATTAGAAGATATTGTTAATGTGATCAAAATGTTAAAACAGAGATTCGTTATATATGTGTGTGTGTTGATAATGATGGATAATACAATTCCCAAAATAAATGTGCACATGCTACGCATGTTTGTGTAAAGAACAAATCAATGTGTTATTGTACTAAATCTCCTCTTCGTTTGACAAAAAGCGAAAAAGCCACATATATTTTTTTTATTTTCATAGCCAAAAGCTGGTTTTGACTATTTGTTGAAAAAAATAGTTAATGTGAGGGTGTCTAATGTACAAAAGAGACCCCAGGAAAACTGAAGACAGTGTATGGAATCGCATTCCTTCCAATCCTGCTCTTGGATGGCCGCAGACCTATTAGGCTACGAGTACCTTGAAGATTGTGTGATTATGCAGGAACTGTGAAGGGGAGACATAAAATCACCCCCTTTATTTAACATTATGAAATGAATGAATCATGCTTGCCCTGCACATTCTTCCCAGGAGAGAAAAGTGAAAAATCAAAAACATGAGATGCTTTGACCTCTCTTACAAAGTGGGTTTCAAGTTCTGTTTTTGCATGATTTCAAAGCTTACAATTTAAAACTTGCATCTGAGAGATTATTCTTGTGAAAACTAGCCAACACCTAACTCATTTTTTACACATGCAAAACTCAAGGAAACTACTTTTTACAAATCTTTAAATACACACTATAACAACTATTTATAAAGAAAACATATGGAACAGAAAAAAGTCAACCATGAAATGAATCAAGATGAACAAATGAACCCCTCATATTGTTATTAATGTACTCTTACAATGTAATGTAATAATTACAAAGTGCCAGAATATATGGTAACAGTACATAAGCTTTTTCAATCAACTTATAGTTCATATAAAATAAAACATTCTTTTCCCATATGGAAGCCACTATCTGCATGTGGTTTCCAGTACTTACAATGTGGCTTGTCTGAATTGGGATATGCTGCAAGTATGAAATAAGCAAGGGGTTTCACAGATTTACATGAATAAACAAACATAAATATCTCAACACTTTTTGGTGTTCATTGCATATTGATGATATGTTGGATTAAATGAATACTTTATTAAATTTATTTTTACCTGTTTCTCTTAAGCTTACAATTTAAATTGAGAAATGTGGTACTAGAAATTCAAGTGTGATATTGCCTTGTACCTGATCATAATGGGGAAGATTTGAATTTCTCACCATTAAGCTGGAGGATTTTGCACATATCTTTAATCAAGCTGAGAAAAGTTACCCTCTAATCCTAGGTTGCTGAGAGTTTCTCCCCACCCCATGAATGGCTGTTGGATTTTGTTAAATGATTTTTCTGCATTACTGAAATGATCATATAAACTTTTCAGTTTAGTTGTTGATAAGATAATGTGACTACTAGAAGTGTTAAAATAACAAGACATTTGTGACTTGCATTTCTGGCTCACGTTCCTTTTGAATATATTCTTACTGAATAGCATAGTTAGATAACATCAGTTTACTTAGCCCTTTCACCAAAAATTTTGCAAGTCTTAGTTTTAGATTAATATAAATGATAGCCTCAAATGTTTACCCTACCATTCCTCAAAAGTTACCTCTTTTAATATAAATTCTTTCATCTGCAGACTGGACCTAAATATCTAGATTATGATAATGCTATTTTTGCAGAAATGCACTTCAAATATACATTGTTTGTGAGAGTATCTGATGAAAGAAATCCTGTTCTATCAAGTATGTTACTAATTTGAAATAGCAAATAGTTTGTGTTATACAAAATAACAATTTTTAAATTATTAGAAATATATCCTATTCATAGATGTCTTCTGATTTTATAATAATGTATATAAATTATCATCCATGACTTATTAATACATATTAAACATTCTTCTGTCTTGAATTTTTAAAAACATTTTAAAATTAATTTTTGTTTTAAAAAGAAAATTAAAAAAAGAGAAAGACAGAACATGAGTAGGAAAACGATGTTTAAATGCCATCATAAGAAATTACAACTACTTAAAGGCAATATCAAAGATGAAATTCTCTGAAATCTTTGTTGCCCAAAGATTTCTCCAGTTTATTTTGCATTAAAGAAAATACCAGTGGGCCTCCCTGGTGGCGCAGTGGGTTAGGCAACGCACTATGAAGCAAACCGCAGCCACTGCAGCACGAGTTCGATCCCTGCTGCCGGCCAGGGAGGGGACCCACATGGCGAGGCAGACCTCTCCTGCCTCACCCGCTGCTCCCCTCAGCAGTGTGCTTCTGTTGGTCTGCCTGTTCTGCTCCCTGCTCTCTGTGGTGAATCCTCTCACCCCCCCACACCTCTGGCCTGTACCCCAGTGCTTGTGTGCATAAATAAATAAAATCTAAAAAAAAAAAAAAACATTTAAAAAAAAATACCAGTAATGGGTTTCCACAATAAATATTTCTTTGTTATATTGTCATTCTAAAATATTATAATCAGATTTCAACTAGAGAATACTGCTTTTAGAAGCTATGATTTTCACTTTAAAATAACACTATAAAAGTCAATTGTTTTGACAGTTATTCAAAATATTTAATTGAATATTTTAATCCTAAACTTATTGTCAAATATTTTATTTTTGAAAATGTAATGTTTTAGTACTAGAACAATAGAAATGTATTTGTATGATTTACACACTTAGAATTTGACATGTATGGGATGATAATTTAGAAGGATAGGAAAAAGAATAACTATAGAAAGTACATTGTCACCTTAATTATATATTGATACTTATGTCCTTTTTCCCTCCATAGCAATTATTACAATCATTATAAGAGTAACTCGCATAAATGAATTCAATCCAGTTGGAACGATACCAGCATTTACTTTCAGTGTATTTGAAAATAGTCCAATTGATACCCTAGTTGGAAAAATTACATATACAGATGCAGACTGGCCATTTAATAATGTAAAATATACCATTGTTGGAGGAAATTTGGGATCCCATCCCAGATTTTACATCGAACCAGACACAGGTATTGTAAAGATGTTGATCTCAATTAATAAATATAGCATATATTTAGTCATTTGGAATTCACTTTATTGAAAAACATATGGTTTCAAATATCATAAAACTTTTATCATAAATTACATGTTTACCTTTTTTTATGTATCCATAAATTATTAGTTATTGCAGGAAAAACATTGAGCTTTGGTATTTGCTATAGTGATCTTCAGAAATCTACACTCATGTATGTTCTTCCATGTATATTAATATAAAGAAGTAACCAAATTGTAGTTTAGATCAACATCTGCCATGATTCTATTGATGAATTATACTCTGGAATATTAATATATAATCAAAATTGCATTGTATCAGTTCATTTCCATTTGTTATTGTAAAGATTATTTCACTTATGTGATTTCTACATTAGCATAAATGAAAGATATTTAGTGATCCTAGGATAACGATTCTTCCTTTATCTGTTTCAGGAATGATAAAGCTTTTGGATTCACTAGACAGGGAAGTTGAATCACAGTACAAAATCATTGTGAAGATAACAGACTTGGACAATGATGTTGCCCCCGTGCCCCTCAAACAGAGAAGTGGTATCGCTCAGGTGACTGTCAATGTTCTGGTAAGAATGAGTCATTGCTTGTAATACAAACAATGGTTGTCCATTAGGAAGCATATTCTTGGGAAATAGAAACAAGGACTACTGTGAATTATTAAAGTTCAGTGCTTCAACCTGGACCTAAGTTCAGAGAGTATCATGGGGGTTCAAAGATACTGTAACTTTAACATAAGTGATAAAATGGTTACTCTGGGTGACTTTTGAACTGAATTAGCTCATACATATGAATTTAGATTAAGAATGACTGATATCTCAAGTTGTATTTAAGAAATTGTCTGGTGAATTATTATTATACACAGTGCCATAAGCAAATAAATTTATGATTTAGCGTTTTAGAAAGATAATTTGCTTGATACTTTCAAAGAATCTGTTTCTCTATTTCTTCTGGCTGGTCTCTCCCTCTATGGCTTTCATTTAAGAAATATTTGAATATTTTCTACATGTGAAGGTTCTGAGAAGTCAGCTACAGAGCTTCACAATCATGAAGTATAGTGGCATGAATCCGAGCTTAAATTTTTTATATATTTATATATATTAAATTTTATATAAAATATATATTATATATATTTATATAGCAAAATTTTAAAAATATGTATTTCATATATTTATATAGCAAAATATATTTGACTTGTCTTGTTGTAGACATATCAATACAATTCTATACATAGCTTTTATTGGCAGAACTATACAAAAGGAGAAAATCTTTATACATAGTGCCAAATTTTCTTTCTCTATGACTTTGTGCTACTTGAGAGCAATAAGAATTCCAAGAGTGGATCCTATGAGGCAGGTAATGACTTGTAATAAAAGTGATTTAAACACAAATATTGTTCAGAGTATATGTACACCCCTACATTGTGAACACTTTCACATGTGTTCTTGGTGAACTAAAATACTTAAGTGGTGCCCACGACTCAGTATTACAGTCCTCACTGTAGATTCATTATATATCTGTATAATACAATGAACCTTGACAATGATCTTTGTGGAAAGGAATTTAATGATGAATCTTCTGTCCTTGTGCTAACCTTCTAAATATTCCAAGCACTAACCTAGAGTACCTTAGTACAATGTGAGAGATGTCACATTAGTACAATGTGAGAGATGCTACTTATTGTGAGACCTACCCAATTTTACAAAATGTAAATTACAAACACACACACACAAATCAAAGCATGAAAGAACAAAGCAATACTGCCTCCTGCTGCCTCTCAGTTGAGGAATTTCAAATCAACATGATTATAACATATAATTTACAATTTATGTTCATTTTCATTTATAAGATAAAGTAATTACCTCAAAAAATCTCCTGTCACAAAACATCTTTAAATGTATTGTAAATGTAAAATGTAACAAATCCTCAAATTTGAAAAATTAACTTTAAAGAAATTAAGGGAAATAAAAAACTGCTTAATATTGTCAACTGCTTTAGGGCAAAGTTATTTTTGTTCTCTGTAAAGAAGGTGCTCACAATTTTATAGTTAAATGTAAAAAAGAAATCAAAATTAAAGAACAAGAAAGGCAGGCAAGGAGGTATGAGGAGATGGCATCAAAGGAAATTCCTTGTCATATCAGAATATCTTGAAAAGCACTAAACTCAGAAGATTCCATGACATAGGTGAAACTGGAGCACCTCCTGAACATCAGAGATCAATGTCGACCACATGACAGAAAAAATTCAACTGTAGGCAACAAAAGGTGTGTGGGCAACAAAAGGCCTACGGAGTACAAACGTTTTGCTGTGGATTTAAAGATTGGGAAATATGTGTGAAAGTGCTTGGGTGATGCAGGTGAACAGGACTTCCAGTGAGGAAGATAAAGTTCAGAAAGTTATAATTTCCCACCAACTATGTTGCTTGGGATTGAGCAGACATGACAACCAAGCAGACACAGTGAAATTGACCAGGAATCTTCAGGGAAGGTAAATGGAAAGCTCAATGTGCAGTCTGCAGAGACATGTATCTGAAACATGGATAGTAGGGTTATCACCAGTGTGAGCCATACCTACCATAATCACACATACCGACCTGTCTAAGTCCCTCCTCCATCCCCAGAAAAGCCAGCTACAGATTAATTCTCCTTGATATGCAATGTCATGTACTTGGAAAGTGGAAGCTCTGTACACTTCATACTTAAAAAGATAATAATGAGATGAAAATTAAAATAAATGGTAACTTGAGTCCTAGGAAAACACTATACTACATAGAGAGAAAATCTCCAGAAACTAATCATAAAGACATGGAAGTCCTTTTCTTTCTAAAGATATAGAGTTTCCATGATAAAGAAAGTCAAAGAAATGGGAGAAAACATTGAAAAGCTGATCAAAGATATACAAGAAAACTCTGAGAACAAATGTCCTGAGAAATAAAGTTAATGAACAAAAGATAGAAATTGAAGCTTTAATGAAGAAAATGACAGCTCCAGGATGTGAAAATATCAATACAGGAGATAAAACTCTCTGGAGAAAGCTATGGAATTAGTACAGAATAAATAGGTCAAATCAGTGATGCTATAGATGATAATGGACAAAGAAGTCAAATGGAAGAAGAAAGAAATATGAAGAAAAAAATTAAGAAACATACCAATAATGTTTATGAGAAAAGGCATATAAGAATAATACAGATCACATAAAAGGAAAGCAAAAGATAACAGATAATTTATTTAAAGAAATGATAAACTTCCCAAACCTGGAGAAAGAACCAAATAGACAAGTCTGTGATGTTAAAGGAACATTTAGTGACCTAAATATACTAAGACTTACAAAACATATAATAGTGAATCTTTCATAAGTTTATTACAAAGAAAGAGTACTGAAGCTAACTAGAGTGAAGAAGCAAATAACCTATAAAGGAACCCATATCAGGCAAATGATGAACTTCTCTGAGGAAATACTATGAGCTAGGTAAGAGTGAATGGATTGATGTAATCAAAATATATAAAGATTAAAAATTGCTTTCCAAGAATACTCAATCAGTTGTTAGTGTTAGTGTGGCCTATGTCAGTTAGAAAGTGAGAATGGAAGAAGCATAGAAAGTGAGCAGTCATATAACAAAGCAAATTGCTAAAAGGAAATGTGTTTCTATATAGTTAGACAAAAGTTTTGTGCCCAGAACTTTCAAGGTAGGTAAATCAACATTCACAAATAATGTTCATGCCTAGATCTGAAGAAAAACAAACTAGGAATTTCTTTACTATTTAAAAAACTCTAGTATAATGATGTCTTGTCCATTACACCATATAGAACTTGTTGACAAGAATTTACATACAGATTGAAGGCTGTTTAGTCTCCTGCAAAGAGCATGATAAATTTCCTCAGAGGATACTTTCTAAATCATCACTGTCTCTCAGTGGTTCTTTTGAAGAAATTATTACCAAATACATTCCCTTTATTTCTAAACCAGATTGTGGTGGCTCTCCCACTGCCAGATGCTTAGCTCATTTCTAGAACATATAAAAATATGAACCATTCTTTTACCCCAAAATATTAATAGTGTCAATGACTTATAAATTAATGAATTAATGGTTGAGTTTCCTTAATTGTGATTTGAAGAGTAGTGAAACTCTTAGACCTCACTCATTTCTAGGTGCATAGTAATAGTCATACTACATTTATCTAATTTTAGAAATAAACTGCCTATTGGTAGGTAAATTTTACTAACTTGGCTTTCTAAAGGAGAGGTGCTAGGAAGCACAGGAACAACCTTCTGAAATGATGAAGCATTACTAAATTTTGAGTGTCTGTGAGAGCTTTTTATGACAAATAAATGGATACTGGATCTGTCTGTCTGTCTAATCTATCTTAACCTGACAAGTAACCATACACATCAGTACTATTAACATGTATTAGAGATGGTGGTGTTGCCAAATGGTTCTTAGGCCATTGCATGGTATTTAAGAGAAAAGACTCTCTAGCCAGATGACCTAGATATGAGCTTTAGTTTTACTAAATAGTATGCTTGTGACCTTGGGCAAGTTTTTGAAACTTTCTTGTTTTTTCACCATTATAAAATGACAATATTCCCCAGGGAGTTCCACTACCATTCCACCCGTGCACCATCACCTCAGTCCCTTGTGCTCTTTCTGCCCTCATCCCTGTCTTTGCCCTCCCCTTCTTCTGCGCACCCCCCCAACCCCTTGGTCCCTTTGGTTTATCTTTATCTTTGACCTTTTGGTCCTGTTGAGTTTTTGGATTGCTTTTGGTTGTAATTGCCTATTTCCTTGAGCTCATTCTTGAATACAAATGATGTCAAATATAATTAAATAAAAAATGACAATAATAATAGTGTCTACTCCTAAAGATAGAGGTGAGTTTTTCAAAAGTGAAAATTTATAAAGCACTAATTGGCTCACGGTAAGCACCTTACAAATTTCTGTTAAACGAACAACTAGAATCATTTTCACATGGAGAGGAAAGAGATGGAAATTGTTGCTCTATTGATTCTGCCTATTTCTTTAAGATTTGATTCCCCTCTTTTTCTCATCAAAACAAAGGCCAATAACCATTTAAATGTGACTGATAAGCACTTCAAACATCTTATTTTTTGCAGATTATGTAATAAAGCTGCAGCATAAAAAGTCACTGCATTTACATATTTTTAAATGCATGTTTTCTTGAATTGTTTATATATTATGAAACTGAAACTGTGAATCGATTTCTTTTATGTACTGAATATGGAATGACTTAAAGAATTTTAAAATATAGCATAAAGAACTAACCTACTGCACATTTTATTTATAAAATGTGTGAAATCACACTCTAAGAAAAAAATTTTTAAAGAATGTAAACTGAAAGAAACAAAAGAATTCCACTGCATTAGTCAGTTCTCCAAAGAAATACTGAGAAATATATATATACATATATTCATATATATATTCTAATATCTACCTATCTAACCTGTCTATTGATATAAAGATAGTTACTATTATTTCACATGATTATGGAGAATAAAATCCCCTCATTTGCCCTTTGCAAGTTGGACACCCAGGAAAGCTGGGCGTTTAGTCCCACTCTGAGTCTGAAGGTTTGGGCAGAAGCATCCTTGGCGTTAGTCCTAGTCTAACTGTAAGAAAAGACCTATGTCTCAGCTCAACAGTCAAGCAAAGAAAACACATTCTCTCTCTCTCTTTTGTTCTACTCAGGAATTCTGAACATTGGGTGAAGGCCCCCAAAGTGAAGAGGGCAATTTGCTCCACTCAGGTTACCTATTGGAATACCAATAACATCCAGAAATGCCATGTCAGGCCCAGCCAAAAATAATGTTTAACCAAGTAACTAGGCTTTCCATGATCCAGTCAAACTGACACTTAAAGTTTGTCATCTCACCAACCACAGTGCTAAATCTCTGAAACGTAAATATATTGTTCTTTCTTAATGTTCCAATGATTTTTATATGTATATTTTGTCATGTAAATATTTCTGACTTACATTATAAAAATATTTTTTATTTTATTATGTTCTTAAGTCCTTGGAGGTAGAATTTTTGATTATGTACCTTTTATTTCTCTGTACTAAGCATAAGATATATCAAAATGATTGTCTATTTCTGTCTCTATAGAATTTGATAATTCCTATCAAAAAATAATAAAAGCCATAAAAATAAACAGCAAATAGTTCCTTAACTTGAAAATTTTAAATAATTTAATAGCTCAATTGTCAAATAAGAGTAAATAAATAACAGAATTTACTCCCTACAATATATTAACCAGAAATGCAAAATATTTTGTCAATTTAAATTAGATAAAATCGATAGCAAATGAACTGTGACACATTTTTACTGAAAACATGCATATTTAATCCTGAATGAGAACTAATAGTTATTATTTTATATATATAAACTTGAAAAGTTTTAAATGATATTGTAATTTAGAGATCTATATTTTATATCAACCACTTCCTAATAATCCATAAACACCTCTGCAAATATGAGAAACATGTATCCATTTAATTTCAATACAGAATTTAATTATTTATTAGTTTTCTAAAACTGCCAGAACAAAGTACTGCAAACTGAGTGTTTAAAACAACAGAAATATATTCTCTCATATTCTCAACTAGAAGTTTAAAATCAAGTAGTTGCCAGAATCATGTTCTCTCTGAATACTTTGATGGATAATATGTCCATCCCTTTCTCTTAGCTTCTGCTATTAAAATCAGTCTTTACCCTTAATTTGGGGCTGCATCACAAGCATTTCAATCCTTGACACTATACAGTGTCTATTTGTCTCTTCTTTTCTTAGAAGAACCCCTTATTAGGGCCCACTCTATTCCAAAATTGCTTCATTTACCTAAATTTGATCTGTAAAGACTATTTCCAAAAAATATGATTCAGTGAGGTATAGCACTAGAATGTATCTTTTGCAGGAAGACACAATTCAACTCGTAACAATCACATATGTGGTCTCAGTCAGTTTTTATTTTGGAAAAATATGTTTAAAATCATAGTTGGCACAAATATTCTGGCATAAACCTGGTAAAATCACCATTTTACCTTTATGGACTATATTGCCAAAGGTAACTATTTAACTCTGGTTCTCAGTTTCCTCACACATAACTTGTACTGATAATATTACACTCAGCAAAGGTTTTAGGGATGATTTAATGAAAAATATATCCAGCAGAGTGCTCTGGACATAGTAAATATAAAGTAATATTTAGATTTATTATTGTTTTTTTCTATTGCCATAACTGTTTTGAGTTTTATCCAACTTTCATCAAATAGTTTCATACAGGGTCTAATATACTATCACACAAATTTGCATAGATAGTGTGATATACTTTTTGGTCAAGCTATTGGAAAATTTGATCAGAATTCAGTAACATTGGTACATTTAGGACTAAACCAAAATCTATGCTAGGGAGATAGATGATAGGTAGGTAGAAGATAGATAAGTAGACAGATATAAAATTAAATATGGAATAAATAAAATAAGTTATGTTATCCTCTGATAAATTCTTAGTCATCAGTACACTGAAATGCATTATGAAACTTTGAAGGTTAAGAAGTAATAGTATATAATAGGTCCCAAATTAATCTTTCATGGACCAAAATTTTATTTAATAACTTGGGAAAGTTATGTTTCTCAGAACATTAATTAATAATGTACATAAGTAAATGATACTAAAAATAAAACAAGAAATGTAAGTAATCTGCCACATAAATGAACTATTTCTCCTATATAAACTTTCATTATTGTTAGTGTTATTATTCAATACTATTTCATATTGTTATTAGATTTTTAAAATTTATTATTCAGGATGAAAATTTCAAAATTACTTTTAGGGATTTTTCTGGTGAAATTATTTGTCTTTTCTTTATTTTTTTAATTGAGGTAATGTTTGTTTAAATCATTGTTTGTATTTTTGGAGCAGAAGCTATTCCCTTCAAGTGTCATTACTGTAGTTTACCCTCCACTGAAGGACCTACAGTAGTCTACTACTATATTTGAATAATGTATAAACTATTTTGGTTAGAAGACTAGTATTGACAAGATATCAGTACTTCCCTACTTGATCGACAGACTCAACTAATCTCAAATAAAATCCAGCAGGTCATTTGATTAATATTGATAAAATATTCTAAATCTCAAACTTATGTAGAGAAGTTAAAGACTTAGAATAGTGAACACAACAGCAAAGACCGAAGCTAGAGAACAGAGACTACTCAACTTCAAGATTTAGTATAAAGCTAAGTTTTCTCAGCTATACCTACCATGTAGTTACACACTTACTATAAAGTAAATAAGACAGCATGGTGAAAAAATTAGACAAAGAAGGCAACAGAACAAAGAGCTCAGAATTATACCCACCTAAATATCAATATTATGGACTGATCTTTGATAACAAATCAAAGGCAATGCAATAGAGTAAGAGTCTTTTTAACAAATATTAGTAGAATAAATGGACATTTATATGGAAAAACAAATGTAGACACAGATGTTACTCCTTTCATGAAAATTAATTCAAACTGGATCATAGATCTAAAAGCACAACTCCAAACTATAAAATTCCTTGTAGAAAACATTGAAAAAAATCTAGGTAACATGGAATATAAATACAACACAAAACACATAATTCAAGTGAAAAATAATTGATAGCAGTACATAAGCTAAACATCCCCAAAGTTCAATATATTTGCTCTGTAAATACAATGCAAAGAATATTGAAGACTGGGAGAAAATTTTTACAACAGATAGCTAATAAAGTTATGCTCTCTAGGAGGCTGGCAAGTGTCCTAGCTCCCCAGACCCTCTGCTTGCCGTGTACCTGGTCGCCTCTGATAATAAAAGCCTGAAAAAAGCCAAAAAAAAAAAAGTTATGTTCTCCATTATGTACAAACAGCTCTTAAAATTTAACAATAAGATGTCTTTTCCAGCTAGAAAGGTAAATGATTTGTTGTTCTAATAAAAGTATTTGTATATGGTGGGAGTGAAAAAGATGATACTTTAGAGTGTAACAATGATCATTTTCTCATATATAACAGTCCTAATCATGTTGATAGTATGAAGGGTAAACGTTTAGGGACTTAATCTTGAAGGTCCTTGAATACCTCATTAATATAGAGAGAATCATGTACTGAAAATGAAGGGACAAATAGTATTGGAAGCTTTGGAGGAGTGGAAAAAATTTGGACAAGTTAATATTGGATAATCCCCAGTAGTACTACTATTTTTACTCTAGTTTGATAATGGGAAATTTGCCAGACTGTAACAAAGGAAATTCCAGATTATGATTTAGTAGATACTCTTATGTTGGCTTCAGTGCCACTTTGCTTTCTATATAGTCTGTCAACATTCATACCATCTTATATTAGTGCAGTGTGTCAGACATACAATTGCACTCACTATGGAAACCGAGATTTCTCATGAGAATGAACATTAGGATGACAACTATGTTGGATATATATACCCACATAAGAACTTTTTTTTTTTTTCTCTCTTTCTGAGTTTTCTCTCTCTCTTTTTTTTTTTTTTTTTTTTTTTTGGCTAAAACAAGAAAATGCAGAAGTAAAGCCTAAGGGGTTTTGGTTTTCATTTTTGTTATTTGTTTGAACCTGAATATAAGTTTGCTTCCATTTTTAATGTTGTTATTGAACATAACTATTTCTCTTTCTGCAGTGTAGCAAATCTTAACAACATGATTAAAGAATGGGTGGGAAGCATTATTTCTACTTTTTATGTTATTTCGGCTTAAGGAATATGTGTGGAAAAAAAAACACAAAGGAAAAATTATGTCTATTGCCCACACACAACAAGAAAGTTCTTCTAAGTTAAAGTAATTAAAGTCCAATCTCTGGTTGGAGGCTATGTGTGTGTAAACCCCAGAGATAATAAAAATGGTCTTTGGGGCATCCTCTGAGACAGAGGATGTTCAATCAGATTCCAAGAACTCAAGAACATGTGTTTTACAAGAAAGAAAGCCAAAAATACAAACTTTCCTGTAAGAACTACAAATACCATATGGAAAATTGATCCCATAAACAATGAAGAAAAACATTATAAAAGAATGACTTTTAAATCCCACTATACCAGTTAAGGGATATAGTACAGTTTTATCGTAATTTCAAGAAAAAATATATGACTAAATTAAAGAGGAAATTTTGATTTCAAGTACCACTTCTTATTCTCTTAACAAATTTCATCTTATTACTTGCAAAAAATAGTTTTTGAGAAATCATTATTTTTACTGGTTTCTGTCTCATACAGCATTTGAGACAATTGCTTCTATTTTCTTTGAAATAAAGGTATAGGATGGTGGCAAATTTTTGTTGTTTAAGTTGTAAAAGTCTCCCAATCTAGAGAGACCAGAGTGTCTACAGTCTCTGTATGGGAAAATTCATTTATTTTATTTTTGAAATCATTAAGGTAGAGCAGAATTCAATAGTGAGATAAATTATAATCAGCATAAATTTCATGCTTAAATATGAGTTTTACTTTTTTTTTTTACTATTTTTCCAAATAATTAAGCAAACTCTGCCTCATATAATCTCAAGCCTATTCTAACCATCCACACTGTGCATATATTAACTACAAGCTTCTTACTCTTTGGGCCCTGTGCAAACATGATGATCCTCCAGTGTTCAGGCAAAACAAGTTTGCACACGTATTTTACTGCCTTTTATTTCCCTCTCCATTTATAGCAATGACTAAATAAATATATATATTCAGTTATAATTAATATAACCATTATATTTAAATTTTCCTTTAGGAGACATGTTAAATTAATAAACAAAACACCTACACTAATACTACACTTGGGGGTTAGCTGACTTTATCTATTGTACACTTTCCTACACCAAATGACTCCTGGTTCTCCCTCTTTTCCAAATTCTGGTTGATGTTCTATTTCAGAAATTATAGGAATCTAGCCTAAAGATTTAGTAAGTATAATATTGTTCTTTGCTTATTTTAAGAAACAAGATAAGGCTGCTTTCTTGTTCTTATACAAAATATCTCTACTCAACTGCCCAATGTCTTTAAATTACAGAATTAAGTTTTGGATGATTTTTTGGTGAACACTTATGTTAATAAAACTACTTTTATAACAATAAAAAATGACTACATGTTCAAATAAAAAATCCTCGTAAAAAAAGCTGGTATTTCTAGGTATCTTGTGTGTGTGTGTGTGTGTGTGTGTGGGTGGGTGGATGGGTGTGTGTGAGAGAGAGCGAGCAAGAGAGCTAGCGAGAGAGAGAGAGAGAGAGGGAGAGAGAGAGACAGAGACAGAGACAGAGACAGAGAGAGACAGAGGAGAGAGAGAGAAATAATGTTTCCTTTTGGGAGTTTAACAGATTGACTTGAATTATTTCTTAAATGGTACAATTTTAGTACTAGTCATACATATGTTGTGGGAGAGAAGAAAACATGAGTAATTAGAAGGAGTTTGAGTAGCTACATTCTGAAAATTCACCTTGGATTATGCTGTGTAGACCAGTTAATGACTTTTGATGTAGATGATCTATACAGTTCTTTAACTTTCAAATTTAGTGGAATATTTTGCATTATAGTTGACTAAAAACTTTATATACATCTATTTTAATATAAGGGAAATCAAATCCTAATTCAATAGAGGATATTTTTGGTCTAATTATTCAAAATGCTAACATGTCACAAGTATTTCTATTAGATTTTAACATAAATTTCTGAATAGTATTTTCTACCTACCACTTTTGTCCTGTTTTCAACTATTATCATTATGTATTCTGAATACTACGTGAATATTATCATTACCTAGTTTGTCAATATATAAGACTCTGTCCACTTATTCCTTATTAGGTTAGTAAGCACTCATTGCATGGAAGAAATAGCTATAATATTTATTGTATGAATATTAATGCACATAATAGTTCTAGGCATTACAAGTGGAGGGTGTGCTTTTTTTCTTTAAAGATTTTATTTATTTATGCATACAAGAGCTGGGGTGTAGATCAGAGGTTTGGGAGGTGAGACATGATGGGGAACAGAACAGGCAGATCGACAGAAATACACTGCTGAAGGGAACAGCAGGGGAGGCAGGAGGGGTCTGCTGCACCAGGTAAAGCACCTCCCTGACTGGGGATCAAACTTACGCTGCAGTGGCTGCAGAGGCTCCATCCACAGTGTGGTGCTCAACCACTTGCACCACCAGGGAGGCCCCGGGGTATGCTTTTTTATTCTTTTTAATTTTTAAAATTTTTCTTTCATTTTTCATTTTTCTATAGTAGTTGGTTTCTCCCCTCAAAGTAGGAGAACTAGTCCCATAGTTCTCTTACTACCATATTACCTGTGAATCATCACCATATTCCTCATATTCTTTGCTCTCCTGTTTTGGCTTCTTTCCTCCCCCTTCTTTATTCCTCAGATCTATGGTCAGCCTGCTAGTTTTATCTTTTTCTTGACCTTTTGTTTTGTTTCTCTTTTGTTTTGTTTTTAGTCTGCAATATTTACTTTGTTTATAAGTGAGGCTATCCTATATTTATCATTTCCCTCTGACTTATTTCGGCTAGTGTAACCTAATATGGGAATTCTTGATAACCCAAAAGTTAAGCAGTTTATCTGAAATCATTTTTTATATTGCAAGGAAAGATCAAAATAGAAATATATATAATAATTCGGATAAGATGAGAGAGTTACTTTGACATAACATTAACTCATCCAACCTAGGTAGATTAGACTTTAGCACATACTGTGCATTCAATGAATATTAGTTGTAGTGATTATTTGTTATTGCTAAAGTAGTTGTCAGAAACTGTGAATGTACATGTACTGCTGTTTCCTTTTTTTTTTTTTTTGTATTATACTTGCAGGTGAATAGGGAGACTAATGATGATTTATTTTTATGGAAATATAGTATCCAATATTAAATTTTAAATGCATCAGTACTTAATCAGTGAAACAGAGCTTGCATATTAAAAAGTACCCTTTTATGACCTCCCAACATAACCCAACAAACCAAGATGCACTGCACTGGAGTGGGGGGGGGGGGGGGAACACAANGGGGGGGGGGGGGGGGGGGGGGGGGGAACACAACAACTAGAATTCCTCTGAATTCTCAGGTGGTTTCTAAGGAAATGAGTATTCAAAATGAAGGAATCCAGGATGTTCAAGAAATATTACTAAGAGGAAGGAAAGCATAAGTGGAACAGACATTTCATTTTACTAAATGAAGGACATAATTTGGTATCATTTCACATTACATTTTGATAAATTGATAGTTTCTTCACTGAGGACTACTCTGATAATATATCTGCAACTATGTTTATAATCTTCAGGAGAGTGAATAGATTAGCAATATCTGTTACAGATGTGAAGGAGAAGGGGGTAATATCAAGTAGCTGATCAGACACTTTCCAGCCTAGAACAGAAAACTTTAGAATTCAAATATTCCCAGAGAAAATTCAACTCCTTTTCCAATCTACCTGCTGGAATCTTCTACATGTCATATGTACTAGAAGATTTTGAGTTTCTTCAGAATGAAAACTGGGAAGTACAGGCTGAATTTGTAGGCCAAAAATACTAGCAATAAAGAAATCGAATAATTTTAGCAACAAAGTGGTCTTATGAATACTATCACTTCTGAGGAATTCTTCAAGAGGCAACTTGATCACATATATCTTCCAGATAAAAGGGTCACAATTGGAGTTGATAACCATTTTCAATCTAGTTTTAAAATTGAGTAAATTCATGAGTATCAAGCATTAGGTGGGAATAAAGCTACTCAGCTATCTGCCACTACAACAGTCATAATTCATGTGTTTCCTTGGACTAGTGAGATTTCATAGAAAATAGGCATATATTAAATGAAAAATAATTCTCTGTTTATAAAATAAAGGGTAGAATATGGTCTGTAACCAATGAATAATCCCAAACAATAACATTTTAATGCTAAAATAAAACATTATTATTATGATGTTATAGCAATATACTTAAAATGAATTATAAAAGTATGCTTAAGCAATATTGTGAAGGTAAAAATGAGTAATAGAAATTAAAAAAGAAAGTGATTAGATATAGTAAGATTTTTATGATATAATCTAAGTGCTATTCTTGCTTTATAGAATGTGAATGATGAACCTCCTGTATGCAATCCAGCACATTTGGAAACTCAGATTTATTCCACTATTACGATTCCTTTTATTCAGCTCAACTGTTCAGACAAAGATTCTCCACAGGAACAACTGAGCTATTCAATTGTAGGAGGTAAGACATAAAATTTCAAATAAGTCAATTCTTTGCTATTTTATAAGACACCCATGTGAGATATTTTATAACTGTTGGGAACATATAACCATGAAACATATTTTTAAGAAAGAACCTAAAAACGATGATAGAAATGATATAATGCACAACATAGCTTTATTTCTGTTTTATTACCTCATCATTCTCAGGAAATACAAATAATCAATTCACGCTTTTGAGACTAAGTGTTGATCCTCCTTCTTTGGCCACCACTCAGAATATTCAGCTTAATGCATTTCAAGAGATTCAAGATCCCATGACTTTCCAGCTACTTATTGAAGTTACTGATGAATTAGGTGGGAATGAAGCTACTCGGCTGTCAGCCACTACAACAGTCATAATTCATGTGTTTCCTTGGACTACAATGCTGCCAAGTTCTTCCACAAAAACAGCTACAACTACAGTAAGTAATTAGTGATGAAATACAATTCTAAAGTACTTTGAATTACTCATAAACATAGAAAACATTTGGGAACTCTCACAGGAGTTATCCTTACATGTTGGCAATGAAAGGTATCAATGAAAGTTACTTTAATATATTAGAATTTCCATTATCAAAATAAGGAAAATTTATTGTAGCATTTAGCCATTAATTTTTTATTCAAGGTAAATATGTCAGTGTGAATCATTTTCATAGGTCTTTTCACTATCATTTGATTTAGATTCTTAGTTATTCTGTTGATTGCCCTTGTAGCATAATTATCTCTAAGTGAATGCTCAGGGAAGTTTTGTTACATACAATGTACCATATAAGACTTACAAAAATATATGACAAACTTATTTCCTTGAAAAATCATACTATCTTACTGGAAGATATATCACTTGTAGCAATTTAAATAAGTACAAGACAAACAGTGCAATTTTTATGTAAGCTTTAGTTAGAAAAGTTTATTTGGATTGAGGTAAGCAGTAGTTCTCCAAACTACTATTTTTTTTGTAATTAAAGAGATGAAAGTTTTGCAGGGGTAAGGCACTGAATTATTCTAGGAAGAATACAATATATTCTGGGAAATGTTGAGAAGACAGTGAAGTTGGAAGCTAGATTTTGTCAGTAAAAAAAAGGAACCTGATGGTAGATATAGAAAATTTTCAAACATGAAACATTTTGAATGGACAATTTAGATGATTACTGAAGATAGAAAGTTAAAACAATTCCTTAGCGAAATAAAAAAAATGGACTCACATAAACTTTGCTAATATGGAAATAAAAAGAAAAATCACTGAAGTGATAGAATTAGCATGTATGGCATGTACATTCTGATTTCAACTAGGTAGAGTTTAAATAGTCATCTAGATATTCATATTTGTATCCTCATTAACATTATTATGAATTTCTCTAACTGAGCTAACCAAATGAAAGACATTTGAATTAAAATAATTACTGTTAACAAAGTTATAGAAGATTCCTCCTATTGCTTGGGCTCAGTCAAGAAGTTTTAAATTAATTATACAAAATTGTTATGTTATAAATTTCAATATTTTGATTCAAATAAAACAAAAAAAATGGTTTAAAATGGTGTAGTTTTGGTAATGCTCACAAGTGCCTAGAAAAGGCCATTAGTATTTTCTCCATGGGAAGGTAATAGCCTGTTAGACTGCTAACTACTTCAAATAATTTTCAATCCAGTAAACTCCACATGAGTAAATACAGCTACACAAACAATATATAAAGTTACGAAGAAGCAACAAAATGAGTAAAAAACAGAAACTAAGTAATTATAGAAATTGTCAAACACAAAAAATCATTTTGCCTATCAAGTTTAATTTGAAATTTGGTCAGGAATTATAAAAGTACCATAGAATATTTGAAATCTATTAAATATAATTGTTAATTAAAAATATGGTAACTGAAACTAAGATGACCATTTTGATGTATAGACCATGTAAACTTACATTTAACTACATGTTTTGCTTTTTTTTAATCAAAAGTGAATATTTACAAAATTTGATGACATATGAGGTAACAAAGCAAGTTTATACAGATTCCAGCTGATTGAAATTATTCAGGATATTATCAATGATCAAAATTATGCTAGAAATCAAAACAAGTAGATAATCAGATAATTAAAATATTCCTTGTCTTTAAACTTAGATGGCTTTGTACCATCCTAATTCCTGATTAATAAAACAAAATCTAGAAAGGCAGAATATTTATAATAACCCAAAACAGACAGATAAACAAATTCTGTAGCAAGATTTGCAAGAATTTTTAGGTTTGTGGTTCAGTGGTATTGTAATCCATGTAATTCCCATGGCAAACTACATTACGCTTGCTAAAAGAGGCAAACCAATTAATGCTGTCTTGAAATGATTACCAACCTGTGAGTTCCCAAAAACTGGGAAATAGTCTTTATTTTCTTTTTTAGAAAAGATTTATTTATTTATGCATATAAAAACTGGGGTACAGGCCAGAGGTGTGGGGGGTGGTGAGAGGATCCACCAGAGACAGAGTAGGGAACAGAACAGGCAGATTAACTGAAATACACTGCTGAGGGGAGCAGCGGGTGAGGCAGGAAAAGTCTGCTTGTGCCATGTGGGTCACCTCCCTGGCCAGTGGCATGGATAGAACTTGTGCTGCAGTGCTGCGTTTGCTTTATAGTGTGGTGCTTAACCCATTGCGCCACCAGGGAGGCCTGGGAAAATGTTCTTTGCAATTTTTTCATAAACCATATCAGTTTTTATGTTTATATGTGTACTTATATAATACACACATCTCTATAGGGAGATATATGTAACTCTCTACAGAAAACATTACAAAACCAAAAGAAATTTTAGAAATTCTGTAATGCATCACTTTGCTCATTACACAAATGGGAAATTTGGGAAATGATACCCAAACAGGTTATGACTTCCATTTGCTTGCAACTGAGCAGATATATAAACACATCTGCAAGTTTTAAGCCAAACTTTAAAAAATTGTTTCTAGAGGTTTATTAAATGTATTACAGACTGTCTATTGTTTACATATTTAGCATATTACAAAACTACCCAGTAAACATCATGTGTACCTCCAGATAATCTTTATATCAATTTCATGGTCAAGACTTCTAATAGTTGTTTGAGAACAAAGTTGCATAAGTCAAAGAAACAATTGAAGTAAGAAATACCAAACTAGAAGTAGCGCACATATAAAAACTCAGGTTCAGGACAATAATGGACTATTAGGGCAAAAGTATGTCTTTCTAAAAAACAAAGACATTTCTTACTGGAGAGGGTCTAAAGAAATGTTACAAGAGCAGAGTGATAACATCAGATATGCCTGATAACTCTGAGTGATTGTTGAATAATTGTGGAGGAAACATCAGGATTGGTGAATGAGAAAGTAGCACCCAGAAAGCCAGTCAGAATCAATTATAATAATCTAGTTAAGAGAGTTACAACCTAAAATAAAGAAGTGCAGAAGAAATTCTAGATCCGAAATGTATATAAGCAATGAAATTCATATTTTTTGTATTGAAATTTGTGCACTACACTATATCATCGGGAGAAAATTTCTCTTAAGATTTAACCATTATTAAACTGTACTTTTTAAAAATTCACAAGGCAGTTCTTTTACTTTTGAATGTTTAATATGATTTGAAAACCTTTCTAAATGGTTAGGATATACTCCCAGGATTTTATCTACCTCTAAATGGTAACTGTAAAATCCCATTATGAATTAGAATACTCTTTAAGTCACATTGCTAAGAATATGTTTATTAGTGACAGAGAAATTAAGGCTTGAGAAGAAAAATAGAAGAAATTAAAAGATAATTCAATTCACAGTAAACATATGGGGAATATCTTCAACATGAAATGCAATTTATTTTCTAAAAAAAATTCTAGTCTCTTAAAAAAACATATAGGTCATCTAAAAAATTGTAATCTAGTGAAGACAATTATAAAGGACTCTATATTTTTTATAATGCTTAGTATGGTCACTTACAAGTAAGAGGACCAGTGCCATTATATATAAGATATGTGATAGTTCTTAATTGGGGGCATTTTAGGGTGCAATTCATGAACTATTGCAGAATCTAATAAAAAACATGTCTTTTTCTAGAAAATTTGCAATGTATATGTGCAAATACTTTTATTTTCAACTTTAGTGGTAAGAAAACCTAACTAAACATAGGATTTATTACTGATTCTGAATTTGTCTAAAAATATTTCTATAACAAAATCTATTGATATTAATATAAAGTAAACAAAGTAATATAAACCACTAAAATAACTACAGAGAAACTTTACATAAGATATCTAATATATGTGTTAATGCTAGGCATGCTTTATAGATATTACAATAAGTGAACTAATACTTAAAAATTTAGCAAGGAAAATAGGAAGAAATCTCTTTATCTTAAATGTAAACTTAGTCAAATAAGCCAATAATAAAAAAGCCCAACCCAAAAATAAATAAGCTGAACTGAGAATCACACACACACACACACATGCACACACACACAGCTTCTTGATTATCTTTCATATTTGAACCTGTACCTACTTATTCAGAAGTTCATCTTAGGGCAGATAAAGAAGCTAAGTCATGTTTCATAAACTAAGTTAAAATCAAGCAATTAAGACCAGATTGGCTAGAGACAATAAGGTAACTGGCTAGACATCATTTCCTGCAAAAATAATCCCCAAAGAATATTGAATCAAGATTCCTGAAACTTTCAGCTAATTGAGTCGATAATAAAAACTTCATAATTAATATCTATTTTCAAAATATGCATTATAATAGAAAGATTAAATTGTACTAATTTATAGCTATTTTTTCTTTGATTTCAACTTAACTACTTTTTGAGTAAAAGAGTATAAAGGAAAAAGTTTCTATAAATTATTCTGTACAGTCCTTCTATCAAACAATCTTGCTAACTCAACCATATTTCATGATATGATGAAAGTTTTTTAACCCATCAAAGAAATTTAAAAAAAAGTTAGTAGATATATGTATTGAGAAAATCAGAATTGCTCATTGCCTTTCTCTTAATTTTGAGAATAATTGTAAGGCTATTATAGCCAGATATTAGATAAAGAGATAAATACCATTGGGTTCTGTTTTTATACCCTTACAAAACAAAAACAACAACAACAACAAAACAACCAAAATCATTTGCTTTCCTACCTTTAACATCAAAGAAAAATGCAACACTATATAGTAATATTTTTGACAGACCAGAGTTCCATGGAAGCCACTAGCACTTTCTGATAAGCTGAATCTAACATTCCCTGCTTATTCAAAATTATAGAACAAATGAAGGAAATATTTTACTTTCTGTGATCTATGCTTTAATGCTTACTCTGCCACCTACACTGCTTTATGAT
Source organism: Galemys pyrenaicus (assembly GCA_019455555.1). Taxonomy (NCBI): domain Eukaryota; kingdom Metazoa; phylum Chordata; class Mammalia; order Eulipotyphla; family Talpidae; genus Galemys; species Galemys pyrenaicus. Next base: position 4,503,093 of record JAGFMF010012021.1, read on the forward strand.
CTTCCAGTGTAGACCTCATTGTATTTCTCTGATCTCCTAGCTTCTCTTACTTTGAACTCAGTTGCTCTTGTTCTATTTTGTCTTCATCTAATGTGAACAAATAATGACACAATGTTAATGGTAATAGTGGTCATTAGTTGATTGCTTACTGGATACTATAAGCTTATATAAAGTATTTTTATTTTTCATAGCAACCCTAATAACTAGACAGCTTTGTTTCAAAGAGAATTCACTTGCCCAAATTAAATGATTATTTTAATTTCAATCCAGATCTATCTATCTACAAAGGTAACATTTGTTTCATTATTCTACTGTTTCAATATTTCCTAAAATTGATTAATCAAAAAACCCTCTTAAAGAAAAAACAAAACTCCAAACGTCCAGCACTGAGCACCAATTTTATAAGATATATTAAATGATAACTTGTCAAGTGTATTATCGTAATTGTAACAATTTGTCTTTTATTTATAAATATAAATTGTATTATTTATAAGAATACATCAATACAAAAGCATGGTGGACGATTATAAATGTAATATCTTTAGTAGGCCAGAAATTGGAGAAAATGTTCAGAAACAAATAAAAGGGAAGCATGTCCATTTTTATGTAACAGAACAGTCAGGACAGACATTATTACGTGATATGATAAATGTGTTTAGTTCTGTGTGAAACAGCAATAAATATTTCCTTGGACCTAAAGGCAAAGATGGAAATTTCTACTACCTTAAGTCGTTCAGCTGTTCAATCTCTATCTTTATGCCAGGCAATAATTCTTTTTAAGTTGTATAGATGGCAATTAAATGACTAAGTCACTCTTTCTTCAGGTGTGTCTTGGAAGTAGAGTTTCCTGGTGACCCTCCAAACATTGCTTTTCCTACTAGGGTAAGAGGTGACATAAGTTATGCAACGGCTTAGGGGACATATTTTCATTTTTTGAATTTCTATACAAATAAAAACAGTTCCATGAATAAATAATAAAAATAAATTATTACATTTAATTTTTTGCTTGATCTAAGATCACATTTGACTCCCAGTATGAAACAAACACATAGTAACATGAGCTATTTAAAAAGTTCTAGGCAACAGTAAGAAAAACCAACATGGCATTCCACTACCTAGGATTTCAGAAGCAGATTACAGCCTAGACAACTGATACATAATTTCCTTTTCTGGCACAAATTGACTACTCTATTGCATAAAAAGTACAAGACTAAGTCAAGGCTACTCAGAAGGACTGGAGTTTAATTTTTTTTTTAAAGACTTATTTATTTATGCATACAAGAGCTGGGGTACAGGCCAGAGGTGTGGGATGGGGGTGAGAGGATTCACCACGGAGAGCGGGGAGCAGAACAGGTAGACTGACTGAAACACACTGCTGAGGGGAGCAATGGGCGAGGCAGGAGAGGTCTGCCAAGTCATGTGGGTCCCCTCCCTGGCCGGCGGCAGGGATGGAACTCGTGCTGTAGTGGCTGCAGTTTGCTTCATAGTGCGTTGCTTAACCCACTGCGCCACCAGGGAGGACCCGACTAGAGTTTAATTTTAAAGGAAATAGTATTTTATCAAATTAAAAGGATAAAATCACATACATTACTCTCTCGATTGATGGTATATGTTTTAGGAAATAAGCATGGTCCCCTTCTCCTACTGGGGCAAAAATAGAAAAAACAGATTTCATTAGGTCATGTATACTGAATTTCCTTTATCAAACTCCTCAGATTTGTTGAACCTTCTCTAAAGTAAAGATTTTATAATTGTCTGCTATATTTGAATCTCCATATACAGGAAAACATTGATTTAAAATACAAAAAAGTGTAGTCAAAAATACAAATTATATTTTGTTTCATGATACGGGTTATGAAATTTTATCATAACTTATCACGTGTGTACATTTAACTTCATTGATAGTGAATGTAACAGTGCTACTTTAACATAGAATACAGCTTTCTTTGTAACTTATTTATATAGTTGATTTTTTATAAAAGTTAGTTATATTGGAAACAATAGTATATTAATAATTTAGAAAACAAAGAAAAATGCATGATTTTCAAAGGTTATATGGGTGATCAAATTGAGACCCATAATAAAAGACACAAGAAAGTTTCAAATTTATTTTGCTTTCCTAAATAATATCTTCTTGCTAATGGCCCTATTTTTCTAGGAAAATCAGTTATACAATTAATTATATTTGCATTTTAAAATACTTTTTAATTTTTGTAGTTAGTTTCAACTATATACCAAATGTTGAATTAGTACTTAGGAATATGAGCTAAATAAGAAACTCTCGGAGTAATAGCATAATAAAAATGAATATTTAATAATTAAAACTTGGAAAACACTTTGAGAACTTTATAAATTTTTACCTTACATAGTCATTTTTAATATAACTAGGTATTTAATCAAAGGAAAGTAATGTTTGCAATGAAAGAAACAAAATTAATGTCGTTTTACATAAATTCTGTCAAAACAGTTTTCCCATAGACGATGAGTCATCTTAAGGCCCAAGTGGTATGAGAGAATGAGTGTGGCCTTGGGAATAAAACAGAGGTTGGTTTAAATCTTACATCTCACAGTAAAAAACTGTGAATCTGGGCTGAATTATTTACCACCTCTGAGTCTCAGCGTGTAATCTATCAATGGGGATTATTAAAAACTACTTAGAAGTCTCCTTACTGCAATGTACAGAACATAGGAGATGATTAATACATAGTAGTATTATATTACTTATTTTATAAAGTTTGTTAGCTGAGTAAACACAGGAACATTTTGCTTGACAACATTAGGAATATATGATGAGCAGTATAGTTACTAAACCTCTACATTTCATTTGCAGTAGCCACTATAAGTGAAAAAAGTTTTCATGTTTACTTTATAATGGTAATATATTTAAAATGTATTTTGACAATATTTAGTAGTTTTTATAGCAATTCTAAGCAAATGGGGAAAATAATGCATCTGTTTATATTAGAAGCATTCATTTACTATAAATAATTGTTTTAGATATAATACGGTATGTTCTGACTTAAAGTATTTCAGATACAGTATAAGAATTAATTATTATATAAACTTCAATCAGAAATTCTTCTTGACAAACTTTAAAATCCTCTTCAATGAGAGTTGAATAAAATAATTTCAAAATCAGTATAAATAAAAATAGTCTTGCACAGCTGCTGTGACTCTAATATCTACTGAGGAAAGATTTTTATGATGGGGAAAATATTATTATTGTTTTTTCTGTAAAATATAACAAGGTAAGTAATTAAGGCTATGAATCAAACCAAATTAATTGCACGCAGCTGTTAAAAGCTTAGTGTAGGACCACAGAGCAGATGGGAAATTCTTTTGTTTTCACTGGTGATTTACCTAATGGAGAGATAAATGTCTGATGACATACACAGTCCAGTGTTCTGTCAATCCTTAGCCATTTATTTCATCAGTTTTCATGTTCATGACAGAAAGAAGTAACTGCTCAAGTGTTCAACCATAAGAGTATCTTCATGGTTTCTGCTTAAGCAAGCCTGACAGCAATAAAGTCTCAACTATATTTCAAATGTAAATATATAAAGAGAATATTCTGCAAAATAATATAGACATGACCAAAAATGATTACCAGAAATTTTAGATTGTAATAATTAAATAAAATATTAATAATTTTCTTATAAAATAATTCCATTTATAGATTAATAAGACTTCTTACCCAGTCATGAAATTTATGGTTATAAATTTATCTGCACATAAAATTTCCACCTTAAATAAAACTGTCATTTGTCTTAATCAAATTCAAAGTTTCATCTATTTTTGTTCACATTATAAAAGAGTACTGAGAAACCAGGAGTCTTAAATAACTTTCCTAAATCCATAGATTTAGTAGCTGTTAGAACTAGGAAGACTGGCAAAAAGAAAAATAATTGATGTTTAGAGACTCTTCTGACCTTATCATGAATGTTTTGGAGAAAGGAGAACAGATGAGGTGAACATATTGGTAGGACTCATCTGATGCAAAGGCTTTATAAGCCATGGTAAGCATACCGTGCTAGTAAAATTATAAACCATATAACATGTGTGGTAAATGAAGAGTGAACAAATGTAATGTTGGAGAGACAATATCAGAAGTTGTGATTTGGGAAATACAAGTTTCAAGAAGAGATATTTGAAAGATATAGAAGTATTTGTTGGTTAGAAAAAGAAGTAAAGACACTTAGAAATCGTGTTAATTGGGAAATTTAGGTGTGAGAGTGCATGTCCATTTTGAAAGGAAATAAATCAAGTGTGTCCAGAGCATGTGAGGACTGACAAGAAGTAAACCCATAAAGGCACATGTCAGGTAGATTAATAAAAGGCTAGAGTCAGTGTTGTGAATTTTGGATTTTTTTGTATAGAAAATATAAAGAAAATTTAGATTCCTGTGAAGTATTAATAGTTTCAGAACTAAAACTAGACCAGCAGAGGGAAGGATAAAAGTGGAAGAGAAGAATGGTGACTAGTTAGGTTACTATTCCAAGAAGAAGGCAAAGTGAATATATTTTTCACATGATTAATATTTCCTGGGGACAATTTAAAACATAATGTGATAACACAGTAAGCTCGTGGAAGCACTAAGAGTGCCAATTGCTAACCACCCAATATTTTTTATTGCTTGAAACATCACTTGAAAGAATATATAATTGTGGTAGCTAAGCCTGCACAGAGTGCATGTTTAAATATTTACTTTTTGTACATGGATTAGTAAAGATATTAGAATAGTTCTATGTATTATACAAAGAGTTATGCAAGGATTAAATGAAACAAGAGACATAAAAGCTCTTCTAATACACATGTTATATAAATATAAGTCATTAATACTATATTTAATACCTGTAGAGATATTTTGCTCTTTTTATATGATTCCTGAAAAAAAAAAAGTAATGTGCATCCTTATGTTAGATTTTAAAATAAAAAAAAATGTGGCTTTCTTTTTAATAAAAATTTTAGAGTTTTTTGGCGTGTGAGTATGCATAGAGAGAGGGGAAAAGAGAGAATGAAGAATTATTAAAGTCCACTATTATTTGTCAGGCAAAAAAAGCACAAGAAGTGAGGAAGATTATTTTGTATTACCTATAAACAATTTTCAAATACCTGGATTAGCTCAATATAGCTGAAGTTTCAAGGAAAGAAGCATTTATAATTACTTTTATATGAAAACTACAGTGACTTACAAAACAGTGCTGTCACCTTTTGATACAGGAGTTGGATTATTTTTCCCATCAAAACATTCACAATATTCTCATTTTCTTGGGAGGGAACATTGTTTACTAGAAAGAGCATGCTACTTTTAAAAATTTTTCAATGCATGGAAGAACTGTGGTGCAGTTCAGAGGTTGGGGTGGTGGTGGTGGTGAGAGAATTCACCAGAGATAGAGTAGAAAGAAGTGGTGGATTTACTGAAATACACTGCTAGCGGGGAACAGAAGGTAGACAGAAGAGATCTGCTGCACATCATGGGTTAGTTCTATTGCCAGGGACTGAACTCAGGCCATAGTGGTGATGACATCATAATGCTAAGACTTAAATCCTAAGGCACCAGGGGGCGGGTCTGAAAGTATATGTTCTAAAGACACACACAAATGTATAGATAGTGATTATGGAGTTTCAGGTAACTTATAGGAGACTCTCTTGGCTCAATCCTCTTTGTCATTTGAATGCAATTTATCAATCAAATGTAATGTCATTTGAATGTGATCTAAAAATACAGCACATTATTTATTTAGGAAACCAACACTGACATAGCACGTCAGCCAATACTTCTGGAATCAGATCTGATTTCCTGGTCTTTCTTTGTACAGACATGCCCATAGTGTTTAGTGTAAGATGTTTAATCACATAATACTTAATGTCAATAACTACCAAACTTCAACTAAGTAATGAGGATTTCTTTCATTTAATTATATGAGTAGTGCTATTTTTGTTGATCCTGTCTCTTGCTCCCTTTTTCACTTTTGTGTAACTAGCTCCGTGACACATATTGCCTTAAGAAAAGGCACACAGAATGAGAATGCCTTCATTTACAAATTTTATCCCATCCTATGCTGCCATCTGCTGGGAATATAATTCTACTTAGCCACAGAAATTGAATTCAAATCTAGATTCAACATCATGTTATTAGCTTCTTAAGTATTTACATTTGAATGGTTATAGGAAAATTATCTGAAAAAAATACTTTTGTGAATTTGTTATAAAAACTGAGAAATGGCAGCAGCCCATTTTTGAAACAGTACCTTGCCCTGTGAACAATTCACTGATCATTCAAAATTCCATTATGCCAATACCCATTATTATCTTCTCTCTGTTAAGAACTTTACTGAACCCACAAAGAAGAAAAGCAATGGTCCTTTTAAAATAGGAGTTTATTTTCTAGTAGAAGACTCCCAGAGGAAATAAATGTGGTAAATTATTCCAGATAAGATAGCAGAAATATGAACAAAGCGATGTAGTAATTTCTAAACAGAAGTTAGGTTTCTTGTAAAGACAATAATGGAGCATAACCCTGAGATGTAAACAAGTGTTTGCCAGGAGCTTACTATGGCAGGAGAGACAACTGTGACATAAGGTAATATTATGAAAATAGACATTAGGTTCTAAAGATATTTGTTGTATATGTTTCTGATGACAGAAAAAGTGCTAGTGTATTATGGTTAAATGTGTTCTGCTTTTTTATTTTTCAAATAAATATAATTTGATAATTTTATTTTTTTTAATTGAGATTTGTTTTACAGTGCACTTTTGGTATATAGCATATCCAAAATATTTAAGGTGTAGAGCAGCTTGATTTGAAGCATTTGCAATGGGATATGATTGCCAGTGTAGTGGTAGGTAACACTCATAACAAATCATGTAATTATCAGTTCTTCTAGCATTGGAAACAATTAAGATTGCCTCTCTTAGCAGGATTAATGATTATAACATAGTTTGTGGTCTATAATCACTGTACATTGTATTAGGTCTTCAGGACATTTTTGATCTACTAAATTAAAATACGTACCTTTAATAAGAACAAAGTGAAATGTGCAAAAAATTCCAAACTCTGTATATACTGATCTTCATATTTTTGTCTACTGCATTACTATTAACTTATAAACATGTATTACATTTCTCAGATTACTACTTCCATCTTAATGAAGATTTCCTATTACTGGAGCCCAGATAATTGGCTTTCCTCAGTGTTAACTCTAACGGGAGTTCTTTTTGTGCTGTGTCTCTATGCCGTTGCATGGTGTCTCTTCAAAGAGTAAGATTTGAAAAGCTGCTTCTGTTTGAAAATACTCATTGCTCATAAAGTCCATCTTTAAAAGGCCTTGATGGAAGTGGAGAGAAAATGGTTGAAAATATTTATTGAGTAACTATTAATTTTAAGATGTTATCCTAACTTAGCTGATGCTATCTTTACTCATTATCATGAAAGGCTGAGAGATAGGTAACAGCATCACTCTTTTATATTTGGATATAGGATGATAAGCAAGACCTCTGGTTCAAAAATGAATTCTCTTTCCCTAAACAATCAATCAAATTAGTGAAGTTAAAAACTATGTGTCTGAAAATATAGTAAGCTAGGAAAGTATTATAAGTGTTAAGGGTCTGTGTTGCAACCATTTTCCATTCTCCTATATAATTCTGATCTAAAAGCAAGTATAATGGAAGGAGTTAGGTGGCTGTGCTATAAGCAAGAGGAGCATGACAGAATTATGTTTCTCCAACACAGTATATCAAACTTAGAAACTTTCCCCAGGTATTCTATTGCAATCTATCACACTAATTTTTTTTTTTTTCCCGAATGTCAGAGTAATCTGAAATACCTCTAGCATCTGAGGAGCTGTTACTTTTATGGCAGTTTCATTGAAGTGGCCTAAGGATATTATTTCTACATTCATATACAAAAGAAATATATATTAACTAGCATTTTATTTATATTAAGTTTTTTTTAATGTGGAGATTGTTAGCTGGGAGGTTAATACTATTTGATTAATAGATAAACAAGGAATGCTGATAATTTTGAAAATTGTAATAAAAGGTATCATTCTGTCTTTTCTTTAAAACTCTCCACCCATTCTATTGTTCCTTTACCAAAAGTGTTCCTGCCTGTTCAAGATTCTTTCCCCACTGTCATAAACATCATCAGAGTCAAACAAGTCTCATTACCAAGGAATCTGAACAGGTACCAAGGTAAAAGCCAATGATACTTTAAATAAAAATATTTCAGGTTTTAAGATTTATTTAAATTTAAAGTTTAGAGAGACACAATATTGATTGGCATTTATAAAGGTTTAATTTTATCACTAAATATAAACATATTTTTATAGGAGCCTTATATTTATTCAATAGTATTTATTGATTAATACTATTTCATGCATGAGGACACAGCAAAGATCAAAAGGAACTTTATAGATGAACATTAAGATCTACTACTGGTATTTTATTGGCAACTGTATAAAGTTATTACTATTTTTAAGTCAACGTGTTTATTTAAAAATGAATTATCGTAAATGCCACAGGAATGAGTATTTAAGACAAACTATATATTAATCTAAAATGAAATATACAAATTTTTGGTTTAGTAGCATCAAGATCCACTGTCTATGTAGAATAATAGATGCTGAGATTAAGAATTAAAATGTTCTTATTACTCTGACATAAGAACATAAAATACTTATGATGTACTATATATAGTGGATTACTGAGAGCTAATTTAAGGACTATTTAAATATATATTATATAGTGTTTACCTATTTACCTATTTATTAACTTTTTTTCAGTAGGAATACAAATTTATTCAACAATGTCCCAAAGCCAAACTTGTTACCTGGAAATTATCAGGTAAGGACAGAGTGAAAAAAAATAGGTATTACAATACTCACTTTTTTATTTTTCATAACATCCAGACAATAAATAGTACTTGTAAATAAATGATTGTGAATGATAATTCAAAAAGAGAATGAGAGAATTTATTCATAATATTAGAAAGTAGATTGGGGAATTGGGGAAAAGAGTTAATATTTAATTTTAAGTGATTAACACTGATGGTATTTCAGCGATGAAGAAAATAATAGCCTAAGGCTGATGCATCTAAAGAAATGTAAGTTGATGGGGTATATTTATGAGTATATTTGGCAATCAAATTTGATTTTGCAAAAAACTAGATGAAAGTTTTTTTTTCAGTATTTTATTTATTTATGCATACAGGAACTGGGGTACAGGACCGAGGTGCAGGGGTTAAGAGGATTCACCAGAGACAGAGTGAGGAGCAGAACAGGCAGGTCAGCTGAGATGCACTGTTGAGGTGAGCAGCGAGTGAGGCAGGAGAGATCTGCTGCACCATGTGGACCCATTCCCTGGCTGGGGATTGAACTTGTGCTGCAGTGGCTGCAGAAGTCCCAGAGTGAGGCACTCAACCCCTTGTGCCCAGGGAGGCCCCCAAAATACATGAAATTAAATTACATAGATAATCTAGTGGAGATACGTCTAAGGATGTTGTTATGCTCATTTATCCTTGTGTTCAACCAAAATATATTACAAGACAAAATGTCATGTAATGGTTTCTTCATTGTGATTTTTATTTAGCATATATTTTATTTCAAGTTGGAGTTAATACATTAATATAAAAGCATATTGTTTTACTCAATTACAGAATTGATTTTTATGTAAAAATATATTTGTCTCAATGTCTTGGGATAGTTAATAAATTCTCCAGTCAAAACCAATGTAATTAGCAGTTAATTTAGTTTAACCAATAAGATTCATCCAACTGGTACTTATGTGACACTAAATTGTAGAATTTACTTTATAGATTACTTGAAAGAATTTAAAGAAGTAGGAAACATTGTCTTTACTTATCAAAAACCTATATTCCAACAGGAAAAAATATGTAAGTAAAACATGTTAGGGAACAATATTTAATAGTTAATCCATTCCTTCCCACACAGACACTGAATATAATAAACTCCATAAGAGTTCTGAGAACAGAAGATCCTTTTAACTTATTCAATAAGAGGAAATTTTGTAGAATTACCACTGAGGGTCACATGAAGAATATGTGTCTTTTTATAAAGAACAGTGGGAAAGAGGTTGCACAGTCTTGGCATTAAGTATAGTCTTAGTGTGCAAACTTCAAATTCTTTAAGCTTTCCTTAAGCTGGGCCTTAAAGTGTCTATTCCTTAAGTTGTCTATTCCTCTTTGTTTTTCTCTATTACTTCTGAGCTGTACTCAGATATCCTATTGCCACCCTTTCCATTATCACCAACTAGTCAAAGTTAGATATATTTACAAAATCCTATGTATACTTTTCTGGCATATTTTATGGCATATTGAACCTCCATAAAAGTGAATTACCAATATCATATCTGTGTCTTTGAACACCTCTGTCCCTACTCTTTTTCTTCTATTACAGACATCCATTCCCAATGTTGCCCTCAGGGCTTTGTCATCCTCACACTTTTGAACAATTTTTAAAAATCTAGATTGCAAATCTCCCAATATCGTCATTCATTACCCATAGATAATGTCCATGTCTATCAGTCTCCTTTAAGCTTAGGAAAAAGACTCAATCCTGATTAAACCCAACTTTACCTGCTTTATGACTTCCCCTAAGAAGTGGTATGCACTTGTTGAAAATAATGTGATTATGCTTCCTGGACTCACTTCAGATTTATGACCATGCTTTTTTTTTTATTAAAATATTTTAAAATTTACATATACTTGCCATCAATTGTAATCCCCATGTATTCCCCATCACCATCCCACCAGTGCACCATCACCTCAGTCCCTCG
>JAGFMF010012021.1:4514283-4530809 GCA_019455555.1 Galemys pyrenaicus
TTTTTCATTTCTGATTGCTGAGTAGTACTCCATCGTGTATATGTACCACAGCTTCCCGATCCACTCATCTGTTTTTGGGCATTTAGGTTGTTTCCAGGTATGACCATGCTTTTAAATAGCACTCAATGTTCCTACATCTGCCAATATGTTTCTAATACACTGACTTTACCACTTCTAGTGATGGCAATTTTAGAGCTCTCCCTTTTTCTCAAATTTCCAATAATTCTTTCGTCTCACTCTAACATATCTTTTCACATTTCATAAACAAACCAGACAAAACTAGATTTTCAAGACTTTTAAACTCCTGGATACACCTCATTAAACCTGCCAGTATCAGTAAATACTATATGACCTGATATCGTCCCAAGTTCAGAAGTGCCACTGCTCCTGTATAGGACAATTCCAGTTAAGTTTTGGGGACTTATTTTTCTGGAATTCTCACGGGGAAAATTTCTCTTTTGCTTCCATACCTTTCTCTACCTGTCTCTCCTCACCACCTTGATTTCCCTCTCTTTTCCCTGACAACATTCATAGTAATAAATTAACAAGCACGATTTAAAGGAATCGAGTTTTTAAAGTGCCTCTCTTGACTCCATTTCTCCTTTCAGTAACCACTCCATTTCTATTACTTTTCATGATACTACCCTTTAAAATAATTATCTAATTTGGCTATATTCATTTTCTTGCTTCAAAAAATCTATTCATTCCAAAGGGGAACGTTTCTCTAACAGTCTGTTGAAACAGACCTTATCTATGTCTCCAGTGATCTACAATTTAAGTGCAATATGGCATGATTTTGATTTCTCTAAAGCTATTAAAAGGGACTCAGTAACAAAGTGATAGTGCACACACTTTCTATTTGCTTGGAGATGTAGTATAATAGTGACTAGTGTCTTGGCTACACCCAAGTAAAGCTTTAAGATCAACAATAGAAAAAATTATAAGCAAGTTTTCAATATAAATATTTACTAATGCATGGAAAATGGGGGTAAAGGAGACAATAAATTTTAATTATGTGTCATATCTCTTGTATAAATGCATCTAATATAGTGGGTTTGTGAGTTCCAAAGCAGTCATCCTATCAGGAATTATACTCATTAATAATGTCAACATCTATAGACAGGAATACAAATTTAGAATACAATAATCATTGTAAATTACTCTCTTCCACATAGTTTATGATGGACATGCAGTAGATCCTGGTAAGAAGTAGAACAGAATATAAATGTTACTATATTTAAAAGTTTTCTAAAAACATGGAAAAGATTTTACCATATCCAGGGAGAAGTATTATGATGTGATTAATTGATTTTTTGTCAAGTTTTAATTATGCAAACTGAACTTAAAGGGAATTATTTTTTAACTTAAAGCTTCAAACTCATTATAATAATAAATTGTCCTACCATTCAAAATTTCATTATTTAATTTTTCTTAATCACAATGATTCATGAATTCTTGAGATAATTTTGCTTGAAACCTATTCTCTGAAAATTGATAAAATCCTTCACAATTAGATTCAAATACCTTCTGTTCTCCCCCATTAATCTCCATTACTACCTGAATAGCCTTCATTAATCACATTTTGCCTGACAAAACAATCAACACCTAATTGGTCTCACTGTTTCTATGTGTATTTTCTTCAACAACTTCAAATACTGTTTCTGCTGCTACTAAATAATGACACAAATGTTTATGGATAACCCGTGTGACCCGTGCATATTCTAATATGCAATTCTCATAAAACCATCAGGAAGAAAGTGGTATTATTATTCTAATATTTACCTATAGAGAAACAGTGTCTCAGAGGCAATTTCACATTACTAAAATTTCAAATCTTTTTTTACGATGATTATAAAACTACAAATTGTAGTTTATTATAATATATTGAATTTAGTCCTTTTTTCTGATACAGAGATCACTAATACAAGAAAACTAATGAGTCATTTGGTCTCACATCTCTGGCCTTCAGCTTTCCTTTAATTAACTATGGATCTTCTCAATAAGGCGACACACACACCAAAAAATTTTTCCTCCACTTTTCTAGTTCAAAATTTTATTTTCATTGTATCTTGTGAATTCTCTATGGGATAGTCATTATAACTTTGTCTAAAATTTCAAATCTTTAGCTAATGAACACCATCATGATCTTCACTATCCATAGACACACATACAATCCCAGATATATACAACATTAATTCTGGGAATGTAGCCAAACTTGTAGCTACTCACTAAGTATGTCACAGTCTTAACACATCTTGATTTTGCATTGAAATTTGTTGTATATATTTTGTTTATGCCACCTTTTTATTTTATGCCCTTTCTGACTTCTTCACCCCTATGGAAACGCTAAGTACTACTCGCAAATAAGACCACTCAGATATCACATTCCCTGAATACCCTCCTTTGCATGGAACCACCCCCACTGAGTGGTTATCAATTTAAATATTTCTAACAGTCTTCTTGTTCTTTATGTTTCTTACTGTAAATGTCCTGGAAGACTGTTAGAAATATTACAGAATGTTTATCCCCACTGCCAACCAAATACTAGTTACTCAATTCATGTTTGCTTAAGAGGATATTTAGCGCTGGTAACCTTTAAGAAGGTAAATATCATATTACAAGAGATTAATGACTTAATGGAAATGAGTAAACCAGAGAAAAAGTTTCTTTTCGGAGATTTTTCTAGCAGAAAGAAAAGCATTTGATAGTAGCACAATATAATTTCAAGTAATATTTTTAAAATAACTTCTTTCTAGAATAGTCTCTCTCTCCTTTCTCATATGTGTATGTAATAATAAACTAAACAGAATTCTAATGTAGTAGTGGATGGAGGAAATAATAGACAATATTTGATTCAGGTATTAAGGACATAGAAAGAAGAATTTGGATTGGGGTATAAGAGTTAAATTGAACTAACATTTTCATTTAATTTCCATATAATAACGTGGTCTGTCTAAACCTTAGTTTCCTCAGATGCAACTCAGATGTATAATTTTTTATTAAAAAAAGTACTGATGCCTATGTCTTCACAAAAGTTCTCCTTGATGGGGCCTCCCTGGTGGTGCGGTGGGTTAAGCAACGCACTATGAAGCAAACTGCAGCCACTGCAGCACGAGTTCTATCCCTGCTGCCGGCCAGGGAGGGGACCCACATGGTGCAGCAGACCTCTCCTGCTCTGCCCGCTGCTCCCCTCAGCAGTGTACTTCCATTGATCTGCCTGTTCTGCTCCCCGCTCTCCGTGGTGAATCCTCTCACCCCCCCGCCCACACCTCTGGCCTGTACCCCAGTGCTTGTATGAATAAATAAATAAATCTTTAAAAAAAAAAAAAAGTTCTCCTTGAATAGGATTGAAGAACATTAAAGACTATTTGACTTTCAGGTGATTCTAATATGCAAATGATATTGTGAAACACTGTGGTAATGAATAGATTGATATTCTCAATATATTTCTCATTTAAGTGCTGATGATTTTTAAGATTATAATAGATGGAGGTACAAATGAGGGTAAATTTTAAAGGTCAAGGTAAAAGAAGTGAAACAGATAAGTATGAGAATAAAAGAGTCAAAAGTAAGAGTGAGTTCTTTGTTCCTTGAATAGTAACTGTACTTGAAATGAGACATCAAAAAATTGATTCATGGAGAGAACATTATGCTAGCTGATTTAGCTGAATAAGAGATATGAAGCACAGATACTACTTATTATTCACAGTATACCTTGAAAATTATCTACATTATGATCATTTGAATAATCTACAGTCAAAATTTTAAAACATCATATTAATTTTAAAGTTCACATGCTGTCAAGCAATCTAGATGTCAATCTAGATAGGCATCATATAAACTACAGTAAATTTTTTAAAATGACAAATTCATGTCTACATTAAACATTATAGTGTTCAAGAGATATATGTTCCAAGGTTTCTTAATCATAATAATTATCTAGATATTTAGGAATTTAGAAATTTCAGGATCCCAAATTGACCTAAACAAGTATTTTCATGAAGAACAACTAGAAATATGTATTATCAAATGTTATGTATTATTTTAATGCCTGCAGTAGTTAGAAAATGATAATCTGTATTACTGTCCAGTTTTTTTATAAATGCATTACATTGTTATTAAAATACATAATGTCTCTATCAGAACACAAAAGTTAACCTTACCTCCAATTGAGAAAAACAATGTTTTTTGAGGTTCCAGATTATATGCCAGTGTATAATTAAAACAATACATAAAACCTTATACTGGAAGCAACTGTCTTCTATCTCATCCCTTGGCATCCCATTGCTAGCCTCAGTCCTTTGTGACAACCACAGTTTGATTCCAATAATTTGATTCCAAAAGTTAGTAAATTACAAGCCATGTTGTACTATGAGCAGAGGTGTCATTTTATTGCCTACATTATTGCTCTCTATCCCTTTTTTATTACACAACCCTATCAGAAAATAAATACTGAACACCTAACTACAAGAAATGTGTTCTTTTTTTTAACATATCACTCAGTGTCACTGTGTGACCTCGTGTGTGATTATACACATCAAAAACACAAGCAAAACAATTTTAAAGTTAAGAAGAATAAAAATAAACTCACTAGCATTCTTCCTAATGCCACTGATCATATATGTGCCCCTGCCTTCGTGACCATTGTTCTACATACTCATTTATGGATTCCATGCTAATAAAGGGGAACATCGTTATCACCAAGGTCAAATAATTTTTTTAATATTTTACTGCTATAATTAAGGCATATTTTAGCATGTTTCATATTTGTAATAAGACAAAGAACTATTTTTTAGATTTTCCATGGATTTCAGCTTTGATTTTATATTTTCATTGATCAAAAAAGAACATGCTTTACCAATTTCTGAAATTAATTGTATTTCTAGTTGTACCTGTAGTATAGAATTTAACTTAAAATGAGTACCTTTTTTCCCCTAAAGACTTCCCATCCAGAGCACTTCATCTGGTTGTTCCCCTTTGCTATCTGGAATAATTGCTATAATACTTCTTTCATCCTGATTGATGCTTTTCTTCACTTATATTCAATTGGAACAGTGCCAGCCAATTAAGGACAATGGTTATTTCACGTGCATGTGTGTGAGTGTTAGTATTAAGAGGAGGAATATCTGTATAGTTTTATCATAGTCAGGAAGAGTAGAGTGATTGCTCTCAGTATTGAGTGCCAACTTTTCATACTGTATTTTTTCTAGAAAACAATTCATTCAACTCTCCGCATCATGTTTCATGTTTTTATTAACAGTAGTTACCCTTTTGTGAAAAAAAAATAGTAAAAGTACGTGTTACTCAGACCACAATTGCTATTAAAATGTGTCATTTTACTCACATTTCAAGAGAGAAAGGAATAATAGTCATCCCCATTGTTAAATGCCCGAGTACATCTACATAGAAATTGGGCAACTCCAACTCCATTGAATGAGTGCCACCAATTCTAGGAATGTATCTTCATATTAAAATTTAAAATCACGACTTTCTCTAGCTTAGTCTTATTCTTTTTTGATCCACACTCTCCATCCATTCTGTTGCTTAATTCATTTCTTCATTAAGGGTACATATGAGTTAAACCTTTTAAGTCTTATAGGTCAGTATCTATATGTGACAATATGCACACAAGATAAAAGAACATCCCTTCTATCAGCAGGAGGCAAAAATTCCTAAATATTAGGCTCATTTAATATTTGCATCCATCCCAGGAGGTAGGTATTATATTTACTAGTCACATTTTGCATATAATGGAATGAAGCAGAATAAGGTCAAGTAACTTGAATAATGCTACATGACTGGTAAAGAGTGGTATAGGATAAAAATCCTAGGTGCTTAGTTGCAAAGTCTGCAATTCCAATCTGACTGAGATGATATTTAATAAGTATTTATTGAAAGAGTGAATGGATTTAGGCTACATTGTATGGTTCATAATATTTTTTGTGTATGCATGTATGTGAACTTACTATGTGCATATTTTGCACTATCTTAACGCGTTCACTTCTTTGCTACTTTTTCTATGAGAGGTTTCTTCACATTCTTGGGATGTGAATCATTAGATGCCATTGACAATTGAAAGAATTCCTCAGAAAGAAAAGCTAAACAGTTACAAACTGTCATTTTTGCTGGGAGAAAGAAAAATGATTAGTAGAATGAAGCAATAAATGCTACTAAATAATATATTTATTGTGATATTTAAAAAAGAGAAAAATTTATTAATCCAAACCCTGAGCTTCTCTCCTTGTTCTTATGTTATAAAATGTTTGAGATATTATATTGGTGAGCTTGGTGTCAAGAGATTAATTCTGATTTCTACAAGAATTGTAATAAAATCTAGAATCAGATTTGTTTGAAAAGTGTATACAGCTTTTGAACCAATGCTTAATTACAAAAGTTATCGTCCCAAAATATTACTGTTAAAATATTTCTAATTTTATTACCATTTATTGTTCAAATTTACACATCCATAAAAGTCTGAATAACTTTTTAATATTTATACTTCAAGTTTTATTAGTATTTTAACAAAGAATATTTCCCTTTTTCTTCAGTGACAGGAATACAATATCTACTCAACAGTCAGACAGGTGAAGTCAAGATGCTGAACAATTAAAAAAGAAAGTAATTCCAGTGGAAGACTTTTGACTTTAACCAGAATAAAGGTCACCATGGCTTCATATCATTGCTGTATTTGAAAAGGTCATTTAAAAGTCATCTTTTAATAATAAAACTGTATCTATTTTTTTCAACATAGCTGAATAGTTCTGTGTAACCTGTCATAGATTTTCATAGGTCTGATTTTTACTGCAAATATGTTAAAGTTTATATATTTTTTTTAGTTAAAATTTTACAATGACTAATAACCAACAGAAGATTAATTAAGGATTCCAATTATATACAGATTATGACTATATTTCACTAACATTAAATTGAGACATTAAAAAATAGAAATAACATGAAATAATTTAGAAATTAAAAAATACATCATGAAATAAGACTGAATTCTTTATTATACTACTTGGAAAATGAATTTCTCTTTTTCAAAGAACAACATCATATATCATAAGTAATAAATAAGTTCATATATTTTAGACAATGAACTAATCTTAATTTTAAGACCATTGCTAACATAATTCCAATACCATAAAGCATTTCAAAGTATTTAGAATTCTACCACAAAAATTACTGCTATTTACAATAATAGAAATACTAAAGAGGGCCTCCCTGGTGGCACAAGGGGTTAAGCAAAACACTATGAAGCATTCACAGCCACTGCAACATGAATTTGATCCCCAGCCAGGGAGGTGACCCATGTGGCACAGCAGTCCTCCCCTGCCTTGCCCGCTGCTCCCCTCAGCAGTGTATTCCAGTCAATCTACTTGTTCTGCTCTCCACTCTGTCTCTAGTGAATCCTCTCACCCCCCATACCTCTGGCCTGTACCCCAGAGCTTGTATGCATAGATAAATAAATCTTTTTAAAACAACTGAAGAAAAAAGGAAATAACTTTGCACTCGCTAAGTCTCTAAGTTTATGTTCTAAGGTGATATAGTCTTATTTTAGTTAGATACTTTCAAGTTCCCTAAAAAAGCAGTTCACAGGCAGAGATTTGCTTGTCGGAGACTAACTATAGTAATGTTTGGGAAACAATAGCTAAGACAGTGCAAGAAGGATTGGGCAGAAGTAGACCTGAGATACAGTTGCAACAGAGGACTTATCAGAGATAAGTCCTAGAGTAAAAGAAATTGAAAATAGCTGGTAAAGAAAGGAGATATCAGTGGCAGTTGTGGCATTCAGACCAGTTGCAACCACAGAAGCCCCTTGTCTACTTGCATACATGGAGGAGCTAGCTCACCAGTAAAGCCTTTTTCTGTCTCCAACCCAGTATTTCTTTGGATTTGAGCTGAGAAAAAGAAGTGTCAGCGCAACAGCAGTAAAAGAGTGGAGTCTAGGCCACCAGATTATATAGCTAACGTGCCCTCTCTTGGGGATGTATTTCTGTTTCACCCTGAATTGTTGGCACTCCCAGCTTTTGATTTGGTTGGTCTTATAGAACTCAGCTCACGGCTGGCACCTTAGCCACATGGCCACTTTTTTCACGACAGATTTCTTTAGTATTTCTATTAGGGCACAGGACAGCTAATCCTATAGACTTGACCTGCTGAAGAGCTGATCCCTACTCTGAGCCCCACTCAAAATTTTTCACTTTTAAGGTCACCTAGTAAATAGATTAGCATACTATTGCCAGGTGTTGTGTTTCCATTTTAGTGCTGTTAAGTACAAAGTAAAACAATTTTCTTTCACTTTAAAGGGAATGTCCCAGGTACCCCAAACAACAGGAAACCTAAAAAAAAAAAAAATGACCTAGGGGACTTCCCAGGTATTACACTCTGTCTCTGGTGAATCTGCTCAACCCCCACACCTCTGACCTGTACACCAATTCTTGCATGCATAAATAAAATCTTTTAAAAAATTAATAACCTACAAATTAAATTGTCAGGAACTGTCTTAAGCCAATGGGAAACACATTTGTCTCAAACAGGAAGGAATGGACACTTCATTTTGAGTAAGGGATAAGATTCGCCATTTTACTTCTTACTACTTCAATCAAATTAACATAGTTAATATTTCATATAGAGAATAATTAGTACATTTTTCTAAGCAAAAAATCAAAAGGCAATGTCCCTTTATATACTATACATTTAATATATATAAAATAAAATTCCACTTTGTTTTAACCTGACAGAATAATAGTGATGTTATTTCAATTAATAATTGCACCTGATTTTAACAAAGATTATTCTATTCTTTTCTACTGATGCAATGATTCTAACATCTTTGAAGAAATAGTAAAATGTATGTAAGTCTTAGAACAATATAAAATTGTGAAGAATGTGAGAGGAGGAAAACAAGTCATATTAAAGCTCCTCATTATACTTTGCAAGTGAGATTCACAGCCCATATATGCCATCTAGTGGCAAAAGAAGCTTCACTTACAAATTCCTGATAACACATTGTCTATTTTTCAGGTTCTATTCTTTACTTTTGTGAATATTAATTATAGCACCCTGTAGGAAAAATTCTATTGAACTGAAGTTCCTCAGTTTCCTTTTCCTTAAATCTCTCATGAAACATTTTAGGAAAACAAAAATGTTTTCATTAATTCATTAATGTAATTTACTTTAGCCTGAATTACATTTATATCCAATAACTTAGTTACAAGATTAATGAACCAGATGCCATATTCTTCTATGACACTAATATAAATATACATTAGGGTCGAAGATACACTGTACAAATTATTTGACAATGCTATATTGGAGAAAATTCTGTAAAATAGCTGTTTTCACTACACTTATTCTATTTTTAAAAATAGAAAATTAAAATGTTTCAATTTCCTTTTTATGGAATTTTGTTGCCATACCTCTCTTTGAATCTGCATAGATAGCTGTTTAATTTTTAAACATTTATCACACCTTTGAACTACAACACTAATCATCCCAATGACCCCCACCACTCATACTGTCTTTATACCACTATCACATTAACACAGGAGTTATGTGATAGAATAGAAGCCTTCAGAAACCTGTCCTGTGCTCTGACACAAAGGTTACCAGGGAACATGGGAATTTTAGTTTTTGCATCCTAGGCAAGTGATCTAAAACACTGATTAACTCTACAACAAGAAAATTTCCTCTAAAGAGAAATAACCAAAGTTTTGAAGAATTACAGCCCCCAATATAAAGCTAAAGGAAGTTTATAAAGAATTGTACTAGAGAAATTGTGAATAATATTTTAACAAATAAATAAAGTATGCTGATTTTGTTCTAGTCATTTTACATTGGAATTGATACTCCTGTGCTTTTCTCCCTGCATATATCGTATTTAACTGCAGTCTAAAGATAAGATTTTTCAAGTAACAGACATTCAAATGGTTACTGATTATAATCAGATGAAAACAACCGTGTTAGAGAAGACAGAATCTGGGAAAACGCAGAGCAGAATCTTGCCCCCATTCAAATGAGCTCGTGAAAAATGAGGTAACAACAATAACAATAATAAAGCTACATAAACCCCTCCACATTTTGACTTTATTGAATTACTATTTTATTCTCACTGAAGAATTTAAAAACAAAGAGCATAAGAAATAGAAGAAGATACTTATTTTATCATTTGGATATTTATCCTTTACATATGGTCAGTGCCCAATATAGAAGATTTCACTAAAATACAAATTCACAATTTTTAATATGTATGTTATATGTATTTTATTTGTGTAAATATAACAATCATATAATAATTATTATCAAATATCCTTAAAACTGTGATATGGCATATCTCATTGCTTCCTAGGTCTCAGCTTCTCAATTGGGCCAAATTTCCTGGCATACATTGTTTCTCTTTCCTCATCCCCATCTTTTTGCTATATATGGTTGCTCAAAAATTATTCATCAATTGTTTCAGGAAGTCTTCTGTGCCAACATAACACAATTATCAATTTCTTTAAGTCAGAGAGTTATTGACCCTCAGCTACTCTAGTCTAATAATATTCAGTGTATATATTTATTAAGCAAAATAATTGAACTTTGATACAAGTTTGCCTTGTATTTACCTTAAAGACAGACATAGCATGCATGTGAAATTATATACATTTTTTTCTGTACTAAATCTACCTTTAGGTTTACTGTTGTTGAATGTTCCATTATATGTCATAATATATTGTTCTGGTTTGAAAGAGATTGTTTAAGTTATTTCTGTTGCAGTGAATTTCTACTGATTTCTCTAAAACTTTTTTTAAAACTTGTTTTTCATTATATAATGTTGGTGAATGACCAAGAAACATTAAAGAAAACTAGAATAAGCATTTATTTTGCTCCCATTCCAAATAAAATTAAAGACTACTATTCTTCCTACTTTAGCAATGTATCTCTGAAAATTTAATAGACCAATGACACCTAAAAATACCTTTTCATTTACATAAGTTATAAACATTAAAATAAATGTGCAGCATGAAACAAGGGAATAACAAAGCATTATAGAGTTTTGAGGAGGGACCATCACACCCTCATGAGATGATCTATGATTTTAAGAGGTTAATTTGAGTCAGTTGCATAGTCTTGAATAATATTTTGGAGATCTGTTTTGACTTTTGTTTTTATTTCAATCTCTAAAACAATACTTCTCCAAGAGAATGGGCCTCATAGACCTCCAACTGTGAGAGCACAATTGACCAAAAGCTTAGGCTCAGTACTCTGAAATTGGTCATTGAATATGTATATCTCTACACAGTGCATTCTTCTCAGTCAAGGACTGAAGGCAGCTGGGATCTTAGGAGAGACCCGCTCCTGGGAGATAAGGGACTCTTAACCAGTGACTTGGAAAATGGGCTACCATAAGACCTATCTGAACTTTCTTTTGACTGCATAGTGCTGTACTTTATGATCCTGTGAAGCCATATTTCCCAAACTTTATGATTTTTGCTGATCAAAATTTACTGATATGATAATCACAACTGGCTTTGCTTCTCTCATCATATTTTGTGTAATTTTTTTACTACATTCCCCCTCAAATTTTGCATTGTATATTCCTTATATGAATATATATTTTGATAATTGTAGGGTTTGTATATTAATTTTAGAGGTTACATTTATAGTTGTAAGGTTATAATGCACTTACATTTCTATTTTTTATATACTACTGATTGAATCTCTAGTATGAACAATGATAAAATAAGGTCAGCCCCGCAATTATCACAGTTCCTGCTATGGAATTGCAGTCCACAGTGTAGAACAGCAAAACCCAAACAAAGTTTGGGGTTCTGAGTTAAAGGGATGAGAATTGTGTGAATTCAATCTGGTAAGATTTGCATTTCAGAGAACCAGAGAGGAGAGAATAGTAAGACACAGGGCAGAACTGAACACCCTTTTCTGAACATCCCTCACAGAGATCATGCTCATTTGAATCCTTTGAGCTCATTAAAATATTGCTAATTTTATTGGAATTTAATGCAATATTATTTTTTAAAAATTCCAGAGCATTTTAGTCAGACCAAAATTTAATTTCCTTTCTCTTTTTTGTGTTTAATCAATGGGCTTTATTTAATAGGAGAGATGTAACCATAGAAAGAGATTGCTTTTTCTAGAACATAAAGATATAAACAAGCCAACAGTGTAGTTCTGACAGGTGAGGATAAGAAGAGGGGATAGTTTGAGCACTTGATGGCCAGATGTAGCTGCAATGTTTATAAAATATTTCATCATTATTAATAGCCTTATCTTATAGAGTAGAAGACTGTTTGAGGTTAGATCATGAAAGAGAATTTTTTCAAAGCTATGAAGCTAATGAGAAACTGCTTACACATCACAACTCCACTAGCTGTACATAGTCTGTACATAGTTTTATATATCTTAGTTTTGACAGAAGAAAGGATTTAAAAGAAAGGAGAGTTCAGGTAGATACAACCCATGCAGAGTTCTTTTACAAAGCATGTGTTAGATAATGTTTTTAAATGAATGCTTGAGCTCTTATCATACTTTGTCTTTTGCACATCATTCCAAGATTCTTAAAACATTACAACTGATTAAAGATGTTCTCTATATAGTTGAAAAATTATATAATAGAAAAATAAATTTTCCAAGATAAATAATCTTTTGTGTTTCTTATCTCAGGTTAGAATTACAAGCGAGTCGAATTAAGTTTATTCATTTTTTAAACTCATATTTGGTTTGGAATGTTTTTACTTATTCTCTAAACCTGATGTAAGCAATGGAAAAAATGTTTCTTTTCATTAAGCATGCTAGTAGATATTTCATACATGTTTCCATTTAATTTTCTCATTAACTATAACAATAGGTAACACTGTCTTAATTTTTATATAAAAATATTCAATCTAAGTGGATCAAGTCATCTAATTGGCTAAAGTTTCAGAATTAATAAATGTCTGATGCAAGATATTAACATGGGCTTGAAATGTAGGATGGGAAACAGGAATAACAAAGTCCAGATTAATAAAAGATTTGAAAGTTTCAAAGAATGAGGGCTCACCCATTCCAAAAGCAGCACAGTTATCCAGAAAGGTAACCCTGTGTCTGCTGGATTGGCATATGGAAGTGGATGGAGACATGACAAAGTAGTTTTTAGACACTCAAAGGACAGAAGCAGAAGTGGAGAGTGAAAAAATGAAGAAGTGTAGACAGCTCTTTACAAAGCTGGGTTGAATAACCAGTGAAGCTCTAGTTTAGAAACAAAAGATGAATAATGTCTCTTCCAACAAACATCAACTGAGGTATAAGGGGTAAAAGGGTATTAGAAGTGGAAAGAAGTTAGTTAAATTGTCTCTGTTAGAATCAGAGTTTGTCTAAACTTAGCTGACTGAAACTTGAAAAATGACCTACAGGCCTTATCTAGTAGGTCAGCTGATCCCATACCTTAGGCTCTCCTGGACAGTTAAGGGCAGGGCAGATGAAACAATGTTATCTTAGAATGTGCACCCAGGTATGGGGCAGAAGCCTGAGCCCCCCCCAAAATGAATCTCCTGTAAGTTTAAAATTTTTGAAACTTGTCTCTCTTTAAAGCTATTTGCTGTGCTCATTGCGCGGGCTTTGATCTCTCAGCTTATTGGCTGCAACCTATGTAAGGCGGGAAATTGGCTATAAAAGCCCACTTCTTCTTCCCTCTTGGTTGATCAACTCAGCCAGACCTGCATGTCACCGTTGAACGGTCGGCCCCAGCATGCTGGCGTAACTAAGGCTCTACATGAACATTGCAGCCCTGTGTCCGCTCTTTGTTCTTTTGGGGTGCCCTCAGAAACTCGGTACTTTACAGTCTCCATTTGCAGTTGGCATGATTTTACATACAAAATATTCTAAAGATTCACCCAAAACTGTTAGATCTACTTGATGAGTTCAATAAATTTGCAGGATATCAAAAGCAGTAGCATTTCTATACCTAGCAATGAAATTTCTGAAAAAGAAATAATCACATTTATAATAGTACCAAAAACAATGAAATAGGAATAAATTTAATGAGGTAAAAGTTTTCTGTGCTGACAACCAAAAGATGATGAAAGAAATAGTAGGCACACATAAATGGAAAAGCAAAAAAGTACAGGAAAATGTCACTAGTCATAAGGAAATGTCATAGTCATAAGGAAAATGTCACTAGTCGTAAGGGAAATGTAAATTAAGACCACAATGAGATATTACCTAAGGAATGGTAGAATGGCCATCATCAAGAAGACAAGAGATAACAAGTTCTGGGCCTCCCTGGTGGCACAGCGGGTTGAGTGCCACACTGTGAAGCATCTGCAGCACAGCAGTGGGAGTTCGATCTCAGGCCAGGAAGTGGACCCACATGGCACAGCTGCCTCGCCTGCTGTTCTCCTCAGCAATGTATTTCAGTAGATGTTCCTGTTCTCCCCATTCTGTCTCTCGTGAATCTTCTCACTTCCTGCGACTCTGACCTGTACCCCAGCTTTTACATGCATAAAAAAATAAATCTTTAAAAAAAAAAAGATATAACAAGTTCTGGTGTGGATGTGAAAAGAGTCATCTTGTGTGCTCTTTCCCAAAGTGTCACAGTCTTTTATTATTATAGCATAGTGTATTTGCAATGATAATTTCCAAAAAGGAAAGAATGTCTACTATGCTGCATATCTAACACTTTCATATACGTAATATAGCCCAAACCCCCTCTCTCCCTCCCTCCCTCCCTCCCTCCCTCCCTCCCTCCCTCCCTCCCGGCCTCCCTTCCTCCCTTTTCTTCTTTATTTTCTTCTCCTTTTCTTCTTTCTATCATCCTCTGTCTCAAGTCATAGTAGAAAATATTGTTAAGTACTTCCACATAATTTTGCTTCTATTCTTTCCATGCTGTATTCAGACTATTTATTATTGATAATAAGGTATTAATTTCAGTTAGAGTGGCAGTCTTAAACTTTCTGTCAAAATTTAAGATTATAATTTCAGATGTTTCCTATTTTTCTGGGTTTTAAAGGTATAGCTAGCTTTTGTCCTCAAAACACAGTTTTCTTATATTCATTTATATTTTTGGAGAGTTCTGAATAAATTTGACTTCATATAATTAATTTCAGTTCAAGCATATTATCAATTGTGAATCCCTGTAAGTTTTTTACAATATCTTTCCATCCTCACATTTTTTTCTGACTATTGTCACTCAGATCTTAAAATTTCATCATTTATACTTTCATTAAACTATGAATTGGGCTGTCTCCAGAAATATTTTTCACAATATATAATACATACAATGCAGTGTCCCACCTGAAAACATTGATGAATAACATTTTTATATAAAAATGAACTACGTCCTTGGTTAGATACTTAGGACCCTTCAGATATACACTGCGATTTCTTTTCACCTATTTTTCCTTCCTGATTTTTAGCACCAACACTGTGTTTCAATGGCTCTGGATTACTTCCTGAATATTGCATATACCTGTGTCTCGATATTCTGCTTAATCAGTTTCCTTTGCATGGCATATTTTATATTGTTTTTGCCTCAGACTACTAGTTTTGGTTCTCAAAGAAGTTACAAAGCATCTACTATTAGTGTTTCTTCCCATTCTTGAACTATATTCTTATTTGGAGAGCAAGATTTCAAAAGTAATAAGAAAAAAAAGGAGCAGAGTACATCCATATTGACTTAGAAAACATCTATGTCTGTGTAAACAGTCTACCATCATATATTATTGATTAATTTTATAATTACATTTTATATTTGAGGATGCTCTAATAGAGTACCAACTTCTATGATTAGATTAAAATATCTGAAAATTATAAAAATTTAAACATGTGTTTTTGAGACTATTCATTTAATTACAAATTAATACATTTTCATTAAAATTTCATGAAGGATTTCTTGAAACTCTGATATTTCCCTTCAGTTTGAAATCTTATTAAACTTATAGTATTTATAAGAAATATGCAATAGTAAGTGAAGGCAATAGATGGAGCTCTAGAATGTATTAATACTTTTACTCTTTCTTCTGTAATCATTTCTTTCTGTAATGATTGCTGCATCTGGATTAATCAGCGAATCCAGATACATAAAAAGACACACTTACTTTTCTTGTTTCCAGACACTTCTATTTTGTTCAGTATATGATGCATTCATTACAGGATTATAACATTTCCAAAATTAATGGATAGGTCATATTTTCTTTATTTTTGAGGTGACCATATTGGAACAGATTATTATTAATTGTATTTCAACAACACATTTTCATGCATTGAAATGTGCTAAGTTTTATATATATATAAATATCCATTGAAAGTTTACCCACTGGTCATTATACCTTTATTTTATTATTTTTTTAATACATAGGTATGAAAATATTTTATTTTTTTATATTTCACATCTTTATTTTTTAATTGCATTATTTTTTATTGCAGTAATGTTGATTTATGATTTTTTATTAATATAAAATATTTTAAAATTTACATATACTTGCCATCAATTGTAATCCCCATGTAGTCCCCATCACCATCTCACCAGTGCACCATCACCTCAGTCCCTC
>JAGFMF010012021.1:4540606-4562224 GCA_019455555.1 Galemys pyrenaicus
CACAAATGAAAGAGGAGAAATTACAACAGACTCAAAAGAGATTAAAAGAATAGTCAGACAATACTATGAGCAGCTATATGCTAACAAGCTTAAAAATCTAGAAGAGATGGACTAGTTTTTAGAAAGAGATAGCCATCCAAAGTTGAACAAAGAAGAAATAGAATACTTAAACAGACCAGTATCAAGTAGTGAAATTGAAGAAGTAATCAAAGCACTCCCCAAAAACAAAAGCCCAGGACCATACGGTTTCACAAATGAATTCTACCAAACATTCAGAAGTGAACTACTACTTATTTTATACAAACTCTTAAAAAATCGAGAAAGAAGGAATACTATCCAATACATTCTATGAAGCCATTATTACACTAATACCAAAACCAAACAAAGATAGCACAAAAAAAGAGAACTACAGACCAATCTCCTAATGAACACGGATGCAAAAATCCTCAACAAAATTCTAACCAACAGAATACAACAATGCATAAAAAGGATACTTCACCATGATCAAGTGGGATTTATTCTAGAAGCTGAAGGATGGTTCAATATCTGGAAATCAATTAATCCAACATATCAACAAAAAGAAGAACAGAAACCATATAATCATATCAATTGATGCAGAAAAGGCATTTGACAAAATCCAACACCCATTCATGATAA
The DNA here is from genome assembly GCA_019455555.1 of Galemys pyrenaicus. NCBI lineage: Eukaryota > Metazoa > Chordata > Mammalia > Eulipotyphla > Talpidae > Galemys > Galemys pyrenaicus. The sequence goes on from JAGFMF010012021.1 coordinate 4,541,264, forward strand.
AGGCTCTCAAAAGCCTTGGAATAGAAGGACCATACCTCAACATGGTAAAAGCTATATATGGCAAACCCACTGCAAATATGATCCTCAATGGTGAAAAACTGAGAGCAATCCCCTTAAGATCAGGAACAACACAAAGATGCCTACTCTCTCCACTGTTATTCAATATAGTACTGGAAGTCTTAGCCAGAGCAATTAGACAGGAAAAAGACATACAAGGAATCCAAATAGGGAAAGAGGAAGTAAAACTATCATTATTTGCAGATGACATGATAATATACTTGGAAAATCATAAAGGCTCTACAGAAAATCTAATTAAAACAATCAACAAGTTTAGTAAAGTAGCGGGATACAAAATAAATGCACAAAAGTCAGTAGCCTTCCTATACACAAACAACCAATTCGAAGAAGAAGAAATTAAGAAAAATATACCCTTTACAATTGAAACCAAGAAAATCAAATACTTGGGAATCAACCTAACAAAAGAAACAAAAGACCTATATACCCTTTACAATTGAAACCAAGAAAATCAAATACTTGGGAATCAACCTAACAAAAGAAACAAAAGACCTATATACCCTTTACAATTGAAACCAAGAAAATCAAATACTTGGGAATCAACCTAACAAAAGAAACAAAAGACTATGGGGGTGGGGGAAGGAGGGAGGGCAAAGATGGGGATGAGGGTAGAAGGAGCACAAGGGATTGAGGTGATGGCGCATGGGTGAAATGGTGGTGGGAACTCCCTGGGGAATACAAATGATATAAAATATAATTAAATAAATCTAATTCAAAAATAAATAATAGACTATAAAGTGGACCAATTCTTTTGTGATTATTTTTTATTGAAAATGAATTTTATTTGTTATGACTTCTTATAAACAAATGTGATGTGCAGATACAGGTGTGGATTAACAACCACAAGCAGCTTATCCATGCTACTCGTATCTTATTTGACTAACTCACTAAATATATAAATTTCTGGCTTCCAATCATAGACACAGATCTCAATTAATACAAATGCTAATTTCTATTAGAGTGTGATCTTTGAAATAAGTTTTCTTTCCCTACCACCATTTCTTATATTGTAACAGCATAATTTAAAAAAGGGAGGGTCCATGTTCCCTGCCCCACCTAATGAAGGGTAGAGCTGAGCAGTAGGGTGGAGGTAGAATAGACTGGGGAGAGAAAACTTGGAGGAGGCACTTGGAACACAGAGATGTGTGTTCTGCACTTACTTCAAACTTGCAGCAGTTACATGAAAGGAGACACTTGAAAGAGACATGGGTGAAAGACATTTGGGAAGGCCGATAATGGCAATCTTCATTTTGACTTGCATTTAGAATTTGCTCCTTTCCTTTCAGATGTGACTAGACTCATCTACCCCTTTCCTGTGATTTTCCACCATATGTTTTAGACTTATGGCAAACTTTCATGTCTTAGCAGCCCTTCTTTGGGTCAACCCTGTTTAGCCGGGCATTTATGCACAAAGTTATTTTATTTAGGTATTTTATTGGGAAATTAGTATTCTTTCTCTTTTCTTTTTCTTTTATACACTAATTCTATTATTTTCCATTGATGTTCTTATATACTAAGAATATTTTTGTCTTTATATACAGGTGACAGAACATATTTAGTGTACATGGTTTGGGAGTACCTGGGTACCCCATTGTCTGCCTGTTAACAATATGTCCTTGATATTTTTTTTTCCTTTCTCTCAGAAACCTTAGTTTGTTTAATAATGCCTGCTAACTTCAATATTTTCTTCTGTCAAACCATCCACTATGTAAATGTCCATATTTGTCATTCTGACTTGTTTTATTACACATAATTTCCTCAAAAGCAGTGAACTTCTTTCTGAATAGTCATTGAATATAATTTGGAATGTTAAAGTTTTTTTACCCTAACTATATCTTAGGATAGATGTAATTCAAATAAAAATTGGCTACCATAATACTAATGAATCCCAGGGAATCTCACTATTATATGAGATCCCTCCTACCTCCTCCTATTTTTTGAATAAGGAAAGCATCTAAGGAAAGGTGCTCCTTCCATTTTAATATAATAGGGTGCCTCTTTGCAAAGGATCTTGCCTCTCAGGATTTTTCCATAAATTCTCTTGTTTTAAAACAAGATTTTTTTATACAATCTAAGAGATATTCTTTTATTAAAGAACAGAAAATATAACAAGGGCTTACAAACTGAATCAACTAAATCCCTAAATCAAAACAGTTATTTGCTCAAAATGTTTTATCAACTAGCCTTATGTAGAATTAGACTCTAAGCTCATTATGCAAAAAAATCACAATTGTTTGTTTACTCAGTGCCAGAGACACAATAAGCAATAATGCTAAATGAATAAATGTTCACAAATATAAAATATAAAGACTACCCAAGATGAATAATCAAATTTGATACTCGTTTAAAAATTAGTGAGCACATGTTCTTATCAAATTCCTATCAGGTTTACATATGTCCATAGATTCGTATCTTTATATAATACTATTAATATAAATTTGTGCCCTCTCATGTGTACTGGAGAACATTTATATATTTTAAATTTTCACTGTTCTAAGTATAGAACGTTTTATAGAGTACACATTTTTTAACAGAATTCAATGTTTATTCTTACTTCTTTAGAATGAGGTCCTCAGAGAGACAAACACAAAACATAATTTTAGAAGAAATATGCCTCTTATCTGGAGAATATTTTAAGACTGAGTTCATCCTTCCTTCAAGGAAAGAGAAACTATGTGTTAGAAGAGTTGCACATATATTGACCTAGGTTTTCTAGTCAATCTGAACTTGGTTAGAGTACCTCCAGCAATCAAAACAGGTGAAGGCATCAAATACTGACTAAAGCAAGGACCAGTGATGAGACTAAATGACTGTTCTCTGAAGAAGAAACAAAAATGAGAACTATAGATCTCACATTGAAGGTCCCTGTGGAAAGGTCATTATAAATATTCAGACAGTTTTTACCTTCTGAATTATATGGGTTGGTGAAGCATGAATAAATAGGATTAGAGCACATTACAACACCTAGTAAAGTGAAAGATTACAGGGATGGAACAGGACAAGACTTGGAACATGAGTACTAATCACATTTACTTAAAGTCAAAGAATGTAAAATTATATGTGTGACTATAATAATTATAGTTTAAATAATTTTCAGTCTTTCATTTCATGGTGGAGAAAAACTAAGTATAAAAAGTGAAAGCTTTTAATTGTTAAGAGAATTATAGGGCCCTTCAGAATGCCCAGTTTAGAATTATAGTAGATGATTAAATTTGAGTAAAAATAATAGTAAGTGAAGGGAAAGAGAAAGGAGGGAGGGTGACTTTGTGAATAATCTAGAATTCAAATAACTATGAAATTATCCTGAGGAAAAGATTTTCAAATCTATGTTATGTCTTAATATAATTCTTCAGGAGAAAAAATGTCAGATATATTCTACAGTGCTATAACATCGTCTTATATCGACAACCAAAAATTATAGCAAAGTATAAGCATAGAATAGAAAAAAATAAAAACCCTTTATTTCAACATGTGAGTATATATAGGACATTTCAATTCAGATGTTTATTTCAGAGATTCTAAAATATTTTCCATATCTGCTAGTAAATATGACTACAGTTTATCTTATCAGTCATTGCTATATGTCAGGGACAAATTCAATGTCAACAAAATAAAAAAAAAATTCTGAACTTTGTAATTGTAGGTGTTGGAAACATGTGTTTTCCATATAGAGACCAGATTTACCCCATATTTTATTGGAATTATCTTGAGTTTCATTTGATTCTTCCCTTATTATTGTCACAAAATCACCATGAAGTCCTTGTAATATACTCCCACACATTCCAACAAGAATTAGCCCCAGGAGAGAGGTTTCTTTTCTTTGGGGATTTAATCATTGTGTAGGTGGAGAAAAATGCATATCCTTGTAGATGCCATTACAAGAAATTTTAAATTAAGATTTCCCCTGAGTTGCAGTTTTTATATAGTCTTTAGCATCTTTCAATACCAGTAACATATTCAGGCAAAGACTAAATAATGTTTTATATAGCATAAGTCTCTTATGCTTAAAGGTATTTTTATTTATTTATTTTTTAAGACTATGATTGTAAGAGAAGTTTTAGGTTCCTAGCAAAATTAAAATGAAGGTACAGAGATTGTCTATAAACCCTTGCTCCTACACACTATAGCTCCCCCATTGTAAATATCTTCACTAGACTAGGACATTTGTTACAGCTGGCAAACCTGCACACATATATCATAATCACTTGAAGGTCATATCTTACTTTAGGGTTCAAGCTTAGTGTGTATGGACTTGAACAAATGTATATTGACATGTACCCACTATTACAGTATCATGTGGACTAGTTTCATTGTCCTAAAGATCCTGTGTATTCTGATTAGTCATTCCTCTCTCCAACTCCCCACAAGTGGCAACCTTTGGCAACTACTAGTTGCTTCTTACTGTCCCATAATTTTGCTTTCCCAGAATGTCCTATTGGAATTACACAGTTCTAAGTAAACTTTCCAGATTGCTTTCCTTCACTTAGTGATTGGTATTTAAATTTACCTGACCTTTTTTCATGGCTTGATAGACCAATTATATTTAGCAATTAGTAATCTGACACTATAAGTATGTAACAGCTTATTTATTCATTCACCTACCTAGTTGTGGTAATTAACAGACTGTATATTTTGTTGTTTGTGTGTGTGTGTTTTAAAGTATGTTTATTGAGGTGACATTGATTTACAGTGTATGTGTATCAAGGTATAGGTTCAGCACCTCTGTGTATGTAAACAGCATCCGACTGAGCCAAAGCACAATAGATCTCTAAGCAATGTCTGGTCAGGGTTGATCAAGCCAGCTGTTTTCTCCCAAGAGCCCTAAACTTCAACTGACCCTTCTGCTGTAGCAAAGCTCTAAGCTCACAGGTTTTGCTGACAGTGTGTTTTCTCAAAGGCACTCATCCTTTGGCAGAGAGACCAAGAAGATTTGAGCTTAGGTACAAGTGCTACTGCAAGAAGTTGGGAAAAGTTGCAGATTATATAGTAATTTTGCTGTCTAAATATCTTTCAAATCCAGCTGGGGAAGGGACTGGTGCTTTTTGAGTCACCACATTAATAGTCAGCAACCTCTGTCCCCCACACCAAGCAGTGAAAATTGACAGGGATTTCAAATCTTACCATAGCTTCCATCTTTAGTGATGGGGGTGGAGGTTTTTTAAAAACATGTGCCCCCAAACACAAATCTTTCTAAGCTCTGGAATGGCCACTGGTGGTAAGTGAGACACAGATGCTGTAGTGCATCATCTTTGTGGTTTCCCCCACCCTTCCTTGACTCTGTAACTCTCAGACACAGCACTGGACTTCTTGGCTTCCCCCTTCTCTAATGCAGGTGTGTAGTTACTGAGGCCTCCTCAGGTGGTTGATGAGTGATGTTTTGGATATAAAACTCTTTCCTGGATGTCCTTTGGGATATATTTTCCTGACATGGCTTGTTCTGTCATGCGTTCAGGCATGCTTTATTTCTTTATGTTGTATAGCAAAGATTTTTTTCAGTTCTAAAAAAAAATCAATGTATATATAATAAATTAAATCAATATTAAAGCAAAAAATGTACAATGGCTGTCACCCTAACCTCCAAATGTCTTGCAATCTTAATTCCCCAGCACTAGATTTAACTACTCTTTAATGTTTGCATTATATAGGGGTCAAACAAAAGTAGTGGCACAAGGGAATTAAAGAACAAATGAAATAAATATATTTAGATCTTATTAATTTCTTTCAATGTGGAAAATGTACTTAAACTGTGTGAAGTAAAGATGGATATATGAGATGTTCAGGTGTTCTGGGTCAATCTACCTAGTTATATAGATGTATCTTAGACAATTATATGAAATATATCTAATCATAAACAAATGTATGAGCTATTGTCTAGATGTATTACATGTATATTCTATTTTTAATATATATTCTAGAAAAAAATACTTATTGAGAAAATAAAACTAGAAAACTTTCATATATCATTATTAGCAAAAATAGGTGTTAGCTTTTTTTAGATAAGAACTAAATTAATGACAAAATGTCTAGACATATTTTTTCTAAAGCCTCATTTTTCTCCCTTCTTAACAGAAAGTACTTTATAATCCAAGATAATAATTGTAGGAAATATCATCTTTTTTGACATTGTGATCTATCTTATAATTTAATAATACTGAATATCAAAGCTCATTTCATTCATTTTAAAAGATTGAATGCTGAGTTTTATTCTAAAAGAAGAAGAAATAAAAAGTCCTGTGTTTTTGATATCAAGTGATTATATAAATTCATAACTTTCCTTTTCACTCAATTTATTTTATGTTAACTGAAACATTCCTTTCTTGACTTACCAGTTCATGGGTTCTTAGCTTCAATAAATTTCCAGGCTCGAAAAGAATTCCAAGTTCTTTTCTACATTTCACCTCATTTGCTAACCAAATTTCAATAAGCTACTGTATTAAATTTTCATCTCCTTTTTCAAAGTTTCCTGTGGTTTCCCTTTTTTCCTTGTAAAGTCTTACAAATATATCTTCAGGGTATTAGAACATAATGTTTTCTAAAGCCTCAGAAAAATAGTAACATACAATAAAGGACTGAATTTCTTAGCACATTAGATAGAAGACATTATATGAACAACAACATTTTAGCTACAGGGATGTAATTTTAGATTAAAAATACATAAAGTATAGAAAAATCTATTTAATTTCAGAAGTTAAGAAAAACATATTAAAAAATAAGTCTAATAAGAAAACATTAACTATACCTGCTTCATAATGACTGCAGGTATGCTATTAAACACATGTGGCTTTCCAAATTGTGATTTAAACTGTTTTTTTTTTCTTAATGCAAAATATGATTATACACAACTAATGAGATATCTATAGTCATCTCCATAACACAACTATGCCTTCCTCCTGACCCCATACATGCTCTGCACTCTTACTATAGGCATTCTCTTTGTTGTTGTTTTTTTTTTAAAGATTTATTTTTATTTTATTCATATAAGAGCTGGGGTACAGGCCAGAAGTGTGGTGGGTGAGAGGATCCACCAGAGACAGAGTGGGGAACAGAACAGGCAGATCGACTGAAACACACTGCTGAGGGGAGCAGCGGGCAAGGCAGGAGAGGTCTGCCGCGCCATGTGGGTCACCTCCCTGGCCTGCGACAGGGATCAAACCCGTGCTGCAGTGGCTGCACTTTGCTTTGTAGTGTGTTGCTTAACCCAGTGCGCCACCAGGAGAGGGCCCCTAGGCATTCTCTTTGTATCTCAGTAGGCCAACTATCTCCAGACCTTTGTATACTGCTATCATTTCCTCTTGTGACTCCTTGTTTCCTAGGTATATGCATCAGTGACACATTCTCATCATTCAGACTTTTCTCAATTTCATTTTCAGACCATAATTTTAGCTGATTTCATGCATTGACTTGCTCTCAACTTACTCTGTTTCATATAACTTTTGTACAACGTTTATATTACCCTGAAGTTCCCATATTGTTTGAATTGTCTTTTCCCTATAATTACCACCCTAAATTTAGCCTTTCTGTGAGATTTTTTAATTTTTTTCCCTTCCCATTAAAACTTTCCCTTCCAGAAAAACTTAATGTCAATAGCTATTGAAGATATATTTTATAATTATTAAATTAATTATAATTAACAGTATTAATTAGATTAATACTTTTAGCATCTTAACATCATCTCTGCTTAACTGTGCATGGAGGATCATAAATTTTACAAATAGAAAGGTCCACAGTGTCCAATTATCTTTTCAAAATTAGTATCACCAATGAGTAGAAATCCAGTTTGAATAACCAGTCCAGTTTGAATTTACCATTATGAGAATCCAACAATGAATCCTAATGAAACTCCTTCTCACTATCACTACAAATTTCCTTTACAGAGTAAATCCAAATTAATTTATTATTTCAGCAAACATTTATCTAAGATATACATATTGCAGAGTACGTTAGTGGCTTGGAAAGTATCACTGAATAGAACAACAATAAAATGCTTCTTCTCATAGACCTCATATGCAGAGTAATAGTTTAAAAAAAGTAAACATATAAATACAATAAATATATATAATATAAAAGTCAGAGTGTATGAATGTGTGATATGAATAAGACAAGAATAAGTGTTATTAGTAGCTACAAGGTCAGGTTGAAATTTTAAAGTTGTTTAAATGAGACCCTAAGAAGGTTAGGAAAATAGGAGGGTGTCATTCCAGACACTGAAGCTAAAAGACCTTAAGGTAAGGAAAAGACCTGCATCTGTGGAGGAAAAAGGAGGTTAATTGGACTAATCTAGTAGATGCATCAAGGAGATAGAGAGAAGAAATAGATGCAATTGTGCTTGGGGGGGGGGTGTGCAAAGTGGGAGGTGATTAGGGTGTTATAGGGTATTATTGGCTATTGTAAGAATTTGCGCTCTTACTCTGAACAAAATGGGAACTTTTGTCACTGTACAAAGTAATGATATGTTATCTCACTTATGACTGAAAGAGGTAACTGTGGTTGTTGTGAGAAGATACTGTGGAAATCAAAGATTGAGGCAGAGAGGCCAACTATGAACTTATCATAATCATTCTAGAGGAAGGTGATTATGGCTCAGACCTTGGTCGTTGTGTACAGTTGGTGAGAGATAGCCTAACTCCTGATACATTTTGGAAGTAGAGTCAGAAAAACTTTTGCTATAAATGATGTATTGTGGGAAGGAAAAAGAGAAGTCAATGACAACATGCAGGTCTTTGTCTTAGACTCTGGTGTGAAAGATAGATTGAAAGGTTGTGAATTAGCACTAAGAAATTGGTAGGAATGCTAGTGTATTAGTCCTTCCAAAAGATGGCAAGAACCTACACTAAAGTATAAGTAGTAGAAATAGAAAAGAAGATAGATTTAAGTTTTATTTAGATGTAGAACAATGATTAAAATACTAATAATGTTAAAGTAATAAACATTTGTTGAGCAATTACTATGTGCCAGACCATGCTGAAAACATTCATATATTAATATTGAATCCTGGCATAATTATAATGACTGAATTACTAGTTAAGGCAGTTTGTTCACAGAAGAAATGCCAAAAATTGGTAACTAATTTTGGGTGTGTGTATATGAATAGTATCTTGACTGAGTCATAATGTTCCCATGCTATGTAGGAGTATGTTGAAAAAGTTTAAAAAAAAAAAAAGGAAGAAAGAAAGAAAAGGAAATTATTACTTCTATTCGTCATTGTGAGATAAATTTTCCTCAGCTGCAACTCTTATCATGTCTAGTCTCTTCTCAAGAAACACACAGAACATGTACCTTTCTTAAATTAGTACTCATTGCTTTGAATTAAATTTTCCTAACTTTCCCATTGATTGCCTGATTCAGAAAAAACAAAACAAAACAATAATCTCTTTCCTTTCACTAGCTCCTACATTCCCTATTTCAGTATATCTTTATTTCACTAGAAAGTCCTTTTCATGTGACCTTTGGCCTCAGTATTAATCTTCATTCAAGCTCAGATTAAAAGGTATTTCCTTGAACATTTTCACACCGCACTTATGCATTTGAACTACCACAGCATTTAGGCATATTTACCTGATGGATCCTCACTATTTTTCATGTTGTATTATCAATAGTCACTCAACATGCCTACGTTAATATAGGTAGGAACTTTCATAAATGAAAGGGGATCAACGAGAAGAAACTTAATAAAGTTAAATAAGCATAGGCTAGTGAAATACCATGAAATTCAATAAAAATAAAACATTGATTAAATATTTAAGGTTATACTGCTAAGAATGTGATGGAGCTGGGATTTTATTTCACTATACTATATTATAGTATCTCACTACATTATATTTTTCATTTCTAATCTGAAAATAATTCCCATAACTGGAATGACAGGGGATGAGGTCTGAGTGAACATTTAAATGTCATAACTTGACTTTTATCCTGATATTGAATGGGGAGAAGTGGGAGGGTAATATAAAGCCCTTTCTATAGGTGTCTGGGTTGTGCCCTACACACAAGGTCACCACAACCTCGGATGTTAGGGACATTCATAAGTTAGATATGTGCTACCTATGTGAAGACTGGAAAGCAGTCGTGGATAGTTCTGGCACTCATAACTGGATCATTAAGAGAGAACCTTGAACTATTTAGTCCCATGCTGTACAACTGGCCATGGACACACTTAGGAGAACATGGGCACACAGATTTTCTGGCACAACCAAATGAGCTCAGCTGCCCCATTTCTGGATCATGCACTGAATGTCCCCAAGCTCACTTTTATTCTTTCCTGTTGCAAACATGATCATCCCCAAGGAGGCAGTAGGATGCAGAAAATGGATGCTACTGACAGTGTATGTATCCCTGTAAAGGAGGTGAATTATGAAAGGGTAAATCTGAGCATTTGTGGACCTATAGACCCTGGAAAACTAACCAGCATAAAGATGTTATGTTGCACAACAATATTCTCAATTTAAATATTTTTAGGAAATGTGTGATGGAGGATTACTGAGGTTTTGGTAGTGAGTGTGGTATGAAAAAACATTTGTAGAGGTATGAACCTAAATACATATAGTGCTGCAAATCAACATTATCTCAAATAATATATTTTAAAACAAAAATAGGGCACCCCTGGTGGTGCAAGGGGTTAAGGCTGTGCTATGAAGCCTCCACAACCATTGCAGCAGAAGTTCGATTCCTGGCCATGGTGCTGACCCACATGGTGCAGCAGACCTCTCCTGCCTAACCGGCTGCTCCCCTCAGCAGTGCATTTCAGTCAGTCCACCTGTTCTGATATCCACTTTGTCTCTGGTTAATCCTCTCACATCCCTCCATACATACACCTCTGGCCTATACCCCAGCTCTTGTATGCATAAATGAGTAAATCTTTAAAAACATAAAATAAAAATAATGCTAAACATATAATAAAAATGTCATAATATCTGCCAAATCAATGGTATATAACATAAATGTTATTTAAGAAAAAAGACAGATGGAAGACAGTGTAAGTAGACTTCTCAGAATATGATGTACTTGAAAGCTCAGCTTTTGATATACTTGGTCATACTGAGACAACATTTCAAATTGAGGAAAAGTACTACAATAGCAGTATACTTGAGATATGGATAAAAAGAATAGATTTTTTTTGTTAAAATTGCTAATCTGCAGGAATTATTGGACATAAACTGTTACATGTATTTTGAGAGTAACAATAAGTAGCTTTCTATTTCATGATAAGGGACCAGATTTTATTCTATCAACAGGGAAGAAACAAAGTAAGTTTTAGCAAGGGAATGACAAGTTGATGTACTGTTCTAGTAATCTGCCAAGTATGCAGAGGGTGATGGGAGAAGAAGAAGAGCTGCTAAGATCAGGTAGAAAGCCACTATAATGACAAAAGATTTTATTGATTATGGATATAATATGAATATGATATAAAAGAATTACACAATGATGTGCAGGAGATTGGGAAAGAATAATCAATGAGATTGGTGACCTCCTGGATGGGGTTGAGAGATAGAAATAGATTCAAAGTGAGATAAAAGGGAACAGAACGGCCAGAAACCCTGAAGAATTAAATGCTGATAGAAAGAGTGAAGATAAATAGAAATTACTTGATGATTTTTGGGAAAAAAATAAATGACAAAGACATATGAGGTGCTACGTCTAACTCAAGCCTCTCATCTCATTCTCAGAAAATGATCATAGGGCATTTACTAAGAGTTAAAAATACCTGAGAGGAAATCACTTGATATCCTGGCACCATCTAAGCTCAAGAGCCATCTATATCCAGTTACTTCATGGAAATAAGTCTCAAACAGGTACCACATTATAACCAGTCCACCAAATCAGAAATATTGCAAACCAATATGCATGGTCACCTTCCTACTCCTTTTCTTCTCCTCTGGAAGGGTCTTCCCTTATCTGAGTTGTACTTTCTGGGTTCCATTTTCCCTAGAGGCCTTACTCTACATATTTTTTTTTCTCTTAGGAATTTTTCAGTCTCACTCTTTCCTTTGGCTATGTCCTATTGGTATTTCAATAAGCAAAAACTCCTTCCAGATAGAATGGAAAGCATAAAATCTCTATACTGATAAATCTGATATTATTTTCTTTATCCTCCACTTTTCATCTAAGCTCCAGAGTCATCTGTATCCAGTTATTTCATGGAAATAACTTGGGTTGTTTTACAGGTACCATATTCTAACGAGTCAACCAAACCAGAAACATTTTACCCCTACCATGCTATAACTCACATATAACTATGCATCATCTATTTTTAAAAAATACTTCCTTTCCATATCTTGGAATCTAAATAATGGTTTTGAAGAGTCAAATTATAACTTAAAAAGCACAGCAATTAATTTCTCTAGGGATGAGTAAAGCAATTAAATCACTTTTTTGGGAGCAAAATCCCTATAATTATCCTTTATATTACAAAAATGTAAATCAATTTACCCATTTTTTAAAGAAATAACTGAAAAGTGTCTACTAACATCATACTTAATGACTGTGTAATGGACCTATTGAAATAGTGATTATTTTCAAATACTGGATGTTTATCAGAACTGCTTTGTTGCAGCATGAGGAAAATATTTATTATTTTTAAATTACAGAGATATTTTTCTTTTTAGTCCCTTAAAGCCATTATTCATAGCTGAAGTGAAATGAGAATAAAGAGATGTAATGACAGGTTGGGAGTTAGAGAAATATCTACCAATATAGAAGTTATGCTCTCTTATGAGAAAACTATATACTTTTGGGTCTCCCTGGTGGCCTAGGTATTAAATCTCACCACTGTCACTACTATGGCCTGAGTTTGATCCCTGGCCAGGGAGCAGATCCATATGGTGCAGCAGACCCCTCCTGACTCACTGCTGCTCTCCTCAGCCAGCAGTGTATTTCAGGAAATCCATCTGTTCTGCTACCAACTTTGTCTCTAGTGAATCCTTTCACTATGCCCTCAGTACGCCCCCCACCCCACACACACCTTTGGCCTATATCCCAGTTATTTTATGCAAGAATAAACATAATAATTTAGAAAATTTTAAAAAAAATTCTACACAGAAAAGTAACATGTTTCTTCATTTCATTTTAAGAGGTCCCATGCACTTAAGATTTTATCAACTAATATTATCTCCTATTGTCTTGGTCAGCTCAAACTTCTACAAAATAAACCATAGTCTGAGTGATTGAAAGAACATATATTTATTTCTCCAACTTTTGAAGACTGGAAGTTCAAGATCAAAGTGCTAGTGTGGTCAGATTCTTGGTGAGGGCCCACCTTCAGGTTCACAAGTCACTACCTTCTCTCTGTAGCATCACAAGTGGAGCAAAAATGCTCTCTGGTGCCTTCATCTCCTTCTACTAAAACAAAGCTCATCGTGGGGGCGGGCTACTCCCTCCTGACCTACTATAAATCTAATCTTCTCCCAAAGGATCCACCGCCAAATGTGGTCTCTGGGGATTAGGATTTCAACCTATGAGTTTTGCTGGGGTGGGGAAGTGAAAACAACATGCAGTCCATAGCACTTCCCTTTTTTAACAGTTACACTTCTGGGGGAATCTTTCTTTTAAGATTTATTTATTTATGCATACAAGAGCTGGGGTACAGGCCAGTCTTGGGAGGTGAAAGGAATCACCAGAGAGACCCCGGAGCAGAACAGGCAGATTGAAACACACTGCTGAGGGGAGCAGCAGGTGAGACAGGAGAGGTCTGCTGCACCATGTGGGTCCTCTCTCTGACTGGGGATCAAACTCTCATAGCTGTACTTCAGATGCTTCACAGTGCAGTGCTCAACCTGCTGCACCACCAGGGAGGCCTGTATTCTGGGAGAATCTTTAATTAGAATATCTTTTCTTATATATTTTTATCATTGGTAAAGTTATATTGAAATTTTCATTTGTCTGGGAAATTCAATCAATATTCTTTGAAGTTATATACAGGAAATCTCAATTCCAATGCAGATTCTGTCTTTTTTTTAAAAAAAAATATTTATTTATTTATGCATACAAGAACTGGAGTACAGGCCAGAGGTGTGGGGCAATGAGAGGATTCACCAGAGAAGGAAGAGGGGGCAGAATGGGTAGATCAACTGAAATACATTGCTGAGGGGAGTGCTGACTTGGGCAAGTTAGGGGTGGTCTGCTGCACCATGTGGGTCACATAACCACCCACCCTCTCCCCTCCTCCTCCCCTCTCCTGCCCTCCTCCCTCTTCCCCACTCCTCCCCTCTCCATCCCCTCCCCTCTGCCCTCCTCCCCTCTTCCCTTGTCCCCCCTCCTCTCCTTCCTTCTCCTCCTCCTCTCCCCCTCCCTTCCTCTCTTCCTCCCCCTCCCCCTCTCCCTCCCTAGAGGCAGTGATGGAACTGGAGCTACAGTGACTGAGATTTGCTTCATAGTGCATTGCTTAACCCACTGTGCCACTAGGGAGGCCCCGCAGGTTCTGCTTAAGTAGATATGAGCCACAGAGTAAGTCATTTAGTTTTTTGATGCTCTACTTTACTCCTTTACAAAATGAGGATAGTTAGCCAGATACTAAGGAAGCCTTCCTTCATATGGTTATGATTCCATGATTTAAATATATGATACATATCAACCAATAGTAAAGTATTTTGCTTTATCAGTGGAGTTATTTCAAAGTTCTATAGAAATACACAACTTTAGCAATTAGTATGTTAAATTTTTTTTCAGAGAACAATAATTTTAGAGGAATGCTCTGAAAGAGAACTTCAAAAGCAGGGTTAGAAATAACATTTTTACTTATTCTAAATACTTTTCAAAATATTGTAAACTCCCCTTATGCTGAGGAGCTAAGTGTCCTGCAGGGTATAATACTAGACTTCAAACACAGAACTGGTAGGGGTTTGTATGTCTCTTTATGTTGTGGCTCTGGAAATCTTAAAGGACTCTAAATTAAGAAATAATTGCTTTTTAATGCCAGTGCAGTCTTTGGCAGGAATGCCAAGTAGAGAAAATAGCACATGGCAATTTAATAAAGATGAACATCCTCTCAGACAGGGGCATGTGATCACTTGAGCTTTCCTCCTTCTCAGATGACTTCCAGTCAGAGCACCAAAGTTCCTCTCAATATTACTGGATGCTGGCAAGTAAACAATGCAGATTCATACCATAAATAAATGAAGTTCAAGTCACTATAATATCTTTTCTTGTGTGTATTCTAACCTGTGTCTCAGAGTGGGGGGGAAATAGCTTTTTAATTAATTGTGTGTTATAGGCATACAGTCCATAAATTTAAGAGCAAGCAAATTTAGACACTTCCTGCTTGTAAGGCTACTCCTGTCTACCCCAAAGATACATTAGCCATACTATCAAAAGCAACTTTACAAACATTTCACAATCAAAACTGACAAAGATATTACTGCATTTCTTTTAAAGACTTTTACATGAATACGTAGACTACACAAAAATCAAAGAAATCTGATATTAACATTAATCTAAACTGTTCACTTTATCAGTAAATGTCTAATTTCCTCTGTGGTTTAGTGAGGTTTAGCAGTCCATAAAAGACAAGAAGCATATTTTAAAGTACAAATTTCATGTTTGTATAGGCAAAATGGGAACAAATACTGATGTTTTTAAATTAGAAAATCCTTTACGACATGCAAGGTATACAAGTGAAGAAAGTCTTCAATATAAGTATGCAGGACTGTGATTATGGTGTGGGTCAGGGGGCAATTTGTCTTAATACAATTTTTTAAAAAGTATTACCAAAATTACATGATGAAACCTAAAATAATTTAAATAACTAAATAAAAAATATTACTGACATTTCCTTTTGCTTCATTGTGCAATATGGCTGATAACAAACACATTTTTTATTTTATAGTTCAGAGCTTAGAAAAAATGCAGAACTTAGGAGCCTAATTTTAATGTCACTTTTAGAATTGTCTTTTTTTGTCACTATTCATATTTTGCAGATAAAGATTATAACCTACAGAATTTATATTCTAAACTCTCATGTCTCTCCAAGTACATGCTAAGATCTTTAAGATAGTGATCATATCTTGCACTTCTTTTGTGTTAAATCTTTCCTCATAGTGTTGGACACATAATGGATCTTTTATTATTTTATAAAATGGTTGGATTGAATGAATGGTGATAACATACATGGCTTTTCCCACTAATCCCCAAACTCTATATTTGTAATTAGGTAGCACATCAAAAGATATAGACAACAAAAGTTACTTGCACATTCAAAGGCAAGAATTTACTTTTTGAGAAACATTTTGAAAGTGTTGAAACATATGTCTTTCATTTTTTTCCAAATAATTTGAGTTGGCTATCAAATTATATAGAAGTCATCTATTTCTTTAAAATAATAGAAAAATGATCCTATATTTAGGATTATGTAAACAAGGTGTATTAATTATGGAAAAATAGTTTAACTTGAAAAATAGGTAAGGAGAATACAGAAATAAGAGAAAAATAAAATTATGGAATGTTTCACTTAGTCAAATATATATGCTATGTTTGTCCAAATATGTTAAAAAAGTTTTGATTTTCATCAAATGTAAATCAATGTAGGAGAACAGAAAAACCTTTAAAAACCACTGATATGGATCATGTCAGTCAGTCAGTCATTCTACCTACTTACCCACCTACCTACCTATTTACCTATCTATTTGCTTACCTATCCTTATCATATTACTTTGTACTTTACTTTTTCTCATGTTTTACTTTTTCATGAAACTTTAACTATTACTGAATTAGTATGACTCTCTAGTTTATAAAAATTCTAATGTTTTTGCAATATGCAGAATGAAATTAAACTGTAATAGTTTAACATTTGGACATGTTGTATTTATGTTATCTGTATGTTCCTGTACTCTAACATTGTTAATAGTTTGCTAACAATCATAAACTACCTTCTCAAGGTTAAATTTTTTGTTACACAGTCTTCTATTTCACATTGTCTAGTTTTACTGCACAGTGACTGTTATGGTTTGGATTGTATCCCTCTCTATGGCCCCAAACAATTGGTATATTGAAGTCCCATGCCCCTGGTAGCTCAGAATCCAGCCTTATTTGGGAATAGGGTCTCTATAGAGGTCATTTCATTAAAATGGTTCCATTAGTATGCACTCTAATTCTCCTTAAAAAATGGGAAAAATGGAAACATCAAAGATATCAGCAAGCCACTAGAAGCTAGAGAAGAGCCATGGAATAGATTTTTCTCTCACAAGTCTTAAGAATCAAGCTATGCTGACACCTTCATGTTGGACTTCCAGTCTCCAGAATACTGATACGATAAATATTCATTGTTTAAGCCACCCAGATGTTGGTACTTTATAGCAACAAATTCAGGAACCAAATCAATTTTTAGTTCATATTTAAAACAGTTGAAATTCAGATGTTTCAATAAATTTCATAATTTTTGAAAAATACTTCATATGATGTCTTTATCTCTTATCTTTTAGCACAAATAGGTGTATGCCTATGTCACTGATTTCATAGACAGGTAAGAGGAATGATTCCAGAAGCAATAAACTTACTTATAATATGGCAACAGGTTTGTCTGCATCCAAACAAATTTCTCCTAATCTTGAAATAGAAAATATGAGGAAACACAAAACTCAACAGTATAGATTTACAATAAACTCATCAATAGGAACATTGTATACTAAGATTTTATTATATACATGATTTATTTCCATGAAATATGGTATGTATAGGTAAAATAACGTGATGAAGAATTCATCTACAGATCGAGATTCAAGAAATTCATGTTATAGTAAGATAAATTCCTGGATTCAACATGATTTCAATAAAGGATAGTGGATGTAATAGTGAAAGTATACTCAAGCAGCAGGTTGGCACAGAGAAATGAATGACTGATTTTATTTAGTGTTGGATCAGGAAAAGTAGAAGTTTTAATGAGAACAGAAATCTAAGTTTTGAAGGATAAATTATATTATTTGGGTTGGCGAGAGAGCAACTGGCATTTCAAACAAAGTAACATAAACTAGGAATATAAGAACATGTTTAGACCTCAAAGCGGTTTGACAAGTTCATTAGATAAAATGTGTTCTGTGTATGGGAATGGTTAATCAATAGGTGGTAGAGAGAATTATCTGGTATAAAGAATCTCTGAGGGGTATTATAAATACAATTTTCACTTCAAAATAAACTAATGGAGGATTAGTGGACAGTTGGAGAAGAGATCATAGCAGAGGCACCAGTGATTACTATTGTCCTTCTGATCATGGTGTAATGAATGTTGCCCATATTGTGCCCTGTGTAACTCTATAGGCCTCATTCACAGGGATTTCAAAGTACACTACTGCAGGTCTGTGGACATTATTTATGGTGAGAGACATTAGAGCTGTAAACTGATAGTTAAGATGTGCTGAGAAATGTTAGAATATATGTATATATCTCAAAATAGAGAACTACTGGGTATTAGAGGTGATGTAGAAAGAGGAGTCTAAATGCTTCTTTCTCAGTATTCTGTCTTTAATTGCTGTCTTTAATTACTATGACAACTTAAGATGTTAGAAATAACAGAAAAAGGTAGTTTTGGTTGTAATATGCAGACTTCAATTTTTCTTTAATACTGAAGTTAATATTTGAATAACTGTGTAAGAAAATAAAACACACTTCAAACTGATCTGAATCTAAATACTGTTCCATTTGTAAAAGATTCCTGGCATATGGCATGCAACTGTCAGCTGAAATGTTTCCACCATGGGCTCTTGTTCTCTTCCCAAAATTTTGAACTATTTTAACTCTTGAGAACAAAAGAAAATAGAGTTTAGTAGTTGAGTTAATACATTTCTGGTTTTTAAATATTGCTAAAATCGAAGTTCATACATTGTATTATCAAAGTCCCTTCCATACCTAAGTGATAAACAATATTGGTGAAAATTCAGTTGCTCATATGGCTTTTTGATTTTAATATTTTATTCAATTAATTTAGTCTCTATGTTTTCTTCCATTAAGAAAATGTATAAAAGAAATAGTTGGATATATGGCAGCACTGTAGTGATAAATAAATGCTGATGTAATAGATAAAAGCTTTTGAACTAAAGCTTATCTACCCACTAATGTCCAGTCACATATTCATAAATGCATTGCTAAATATTATATTCAGATTAAAACTGAGCTTTCTGTATACAAAGTATGTAAATGACTTTATAGAAGGTAAAAGGGAACAGCATGCATAGAGAGAAATAAGATTAACACAAAACCAAAGATTATATGTAGATATTAATAAGCACATGAAGCTATTCTGATGACAATTGCATCGACAAAATGTCTGGTTCTCTTCTCATTCACAAGAATCTATTTAGAAAGTGGTTTGTTAAAAGATCATGGGCCAGCAGGATTGAGTGCTACACTTGGAACAGTTTTCTGACCATAGTGCCAGATGAGAACATGGCCAGGGTTTCAGTAACCTATCCAGTTGGGTGGTAATATTTTCCAAATTTAACAAGAAATACTTTACTCAATCTTGTTTTTATTGGATCAGATCTGAATGAATTTACTTTGTTGTATCATTCAGTTGGTTTGAGCCTTGTTATATGGCACATAAGCAAAATATTTCTTTTCCTTGAATAGGAAAGAGATGAAAAGCACAGAACCTTAATTTGAAAAACAGCCCCACTAATGTTCCTTTCTTTCGTTCACTTCTGTGACAAGTTTTATTGTGCAAGTACACAGACCTTTTCTCAGGGTTTGAATTTTGTCCAACATTATCATCATTTACATGGAAATAACATCAATAAATGTCCTCTGGACTCTATTTGAATATGCTTTTAGTTTATAGATTCAAGGAAAACTCATGTAGGTCTATATTAGGTTTTTCCATTTAAATTCCATCAAACAAAACATCAGATATTGAGTTTTTAAAGTAAGGATTTAATTTTAATATAATACTTTATAATTCTAAATCTTTTTAAGGTTTATCTTCTTTAATATTTTGTCATTTGGAATATTTTCATAGATTTTTTAAACAACAAAGAATGACAAATTTAAAATATTAACAGTGTTATTTTACAGACTCACATTAATGAATGATAATATTAATCACAATTGATGATTAATACCTTTACTCTTGCTTCTTATTAAAAGATTTTAAGCTTATATGAGGTTAACTAATTGAATTAATGAAAAACTACCTGTTTTGCCCTTTTTATCATGAATAGTACAAATGAAGTACAAGAAGACTCACTTCACACCTCCTTTTAATATTTTACCAAACCTTATTGACTCCAATAAGACATTTCAATTATATAAGACTCATTATTTAACTGCAAATATTTGGTCAGTAATTTCATTTCCACTGATGAACTTGAAGTTTCCTTTTTTTATTATCAGATCAACAAATCAACTATAATTACTAAATTTGAGGTTTTATACTTATTATATCAGCTTTACTACTCTGTGGCCTAAAGACATATTGCAACTCCAAGAGCATGTGGCTGACAATGTTGTAGAGCAGCTGGTACAGAAGAAAGCTGGCAGAGTATATCCCTGAATGAGAATAAAATAAGTCATTGCCAAATGCCACTGTAAGCTTTCTTGTCTTGAATATAAATTGTTACTAGAGCTATCTTGTAGCAAATGTCTGTATGATAATACTAAGAAAGTCTATATTTTTAGATTTAAAAAGAAAGGTTTCTGTAAATATTTACATATCTCCATTATGTTTGGGTAAATGGTCCCCCTATTTAACACAGTCTCCCATCTAGCCATATAAACCTTATAGCAAGTACTACCAAACTATTTCAGGCACAGTATGAAGCTTCTAGAAAAAATGAGATTAAAATCACAGAATTTATTTATTTATTTTTTTCTATGATTTTTTTTATTAAAATATTTTAAAATTTACATATACTTGCCATTAATTGTAATCCCCATGTATTCCCCATCACCATCTCACCAGTGCACCATCAC
>JAGFMF010012021.1:4562274-4588779 GCA_019455555.1 Galemys pyrenaicus
GTCCTTGACTCCTCATTTTTGGTTTCTGTGTCTTTATTGCTGTTATTGTTATTATTAATATTTTTCTTATTCCTTTCCTTGATCCTCATTTGGTTCCCTCACAGAATTTATTTAATATCAGTCATCCAGTGCCTAACTTAATGCTGACAGATTTTAATCACTGAATCTGCTATATTTAAATTGACATAAATTTAGCCATTCAGAGATCTCTTAGTTTGCATGCTAATGTAAAAATATATTTCAGTTAAAATTCAGAAATTTAGAATAATGCTTTTAAAAAGAAGATTTAATTAATATTATGCTCTTTCTATTTATTTCACATAATTGCTATATTATTGAAATCAAAGATAGTCATTTTATATATTTAAATAGCTTTATATTGTGTTGAAGAGTATCTATTTTTAAATTTCCTATTAACTTTATAAACTTTTGTTATCACTGGTTAATCTGCATAGTTAACTCTGTATCATAAGTTTCTAAGGCTGTTCACCCAATGTCCAACTTTGCTGAAGTGGTTATATGCAAAGCAATCTTCTTTACTTGGATTGGTTTTGTTACATAACCTTTTGTTATGTAACCTTTTGTTACATATATACTTATCTCTATCACTCATTAAATACAAGAAAAATAATTAGACCATATTTAAAAAACAAATTTCACAGCACCTAGCATGGTATGCGATAATTGAGCAATTACTAAAAATATGTTGCACAATCAATTAAAAATACCACTTGGCTCCAAAAAGCTCAACCTTTCCTTTCACCAAACTTGTAGTACCATGTAGCAGTAACAGGAATTGCTAGATTTGTGAAATCAGAAAATCACACTTACCAGATCTCATCACTTACTCTTACCATATGATTCATTTCTAAATGTCCATTACCTGACTTTAAAAGGACTCTATTAGCCCTATAACTCCTTATTTCTTTTGTGTATAATGTCTGCTTTTGTATTTCTACTTACCTAGACTGGACACTCATTATTAGCATGTTATTACAGTTTCTACAATATTTATCACAGCCTGGCCATACATATTACCCACACATTGATCACAATTATAGTTTCAACTGTATTTTTCAATTTTTTTTAAAATCTTATACCAACCAATCATCTGACATTTCCTCCACAGAGAAAATTAAAGCTCACAATGGAATTCTATAACTTCCTGTCTCTAAACTTCAAATCTTATCCATATCCTTTCCTTACTATTGTAATATAAAGGAAGACTATTCTAAGCTAGTGATTAATGCATATTAATGTAGACAACTTACATTTTTTAGGCACCACCTTCTCAGATACCACATAAACACACTCTTACATATTGACCTATTAACCAAAGCATATTTAGAATTTCTTTTTACTCTGAAATGCTTATATTACATGGTAGGTAATAGAAAATGAATATACAATTGCACTGTAACTGTTATTGAAGTCAGTAATGTTTACTGAGTTCGTATTACTTGTCAACTGTTTCCTTATAGGGATACAGTTGTCAAAGCAGATATAATCCCTTTTCTTCTTGGAAACTGCATTCTTGTGAGAGGAGAACAGAATGTTTATCATTTCAGAAAGTGATAAGATCTAAAAGGAAAATAGCTATGTAGATATGTGACTAGGCATTTCAGAAATAAAGCCAGTACAATTTTTAATGTAGTTGTATCTGAAAGTTCACTAAAGATGGTAAGATTTGAATCAAACTCTGAAGGTGATAAAAGAGTCAGTGAAAATATTTGGAAGGACTGCTTTTTAGACAGATGGAAAAGCAAATGAAAAACCCTGAACTAGGAGAGAGCTTCATATTTCAAGCCAAAAGCACAGAATAAAACAGAACTGCTCTTCTCATATTTGATAAAGTAGACTTTCAGTCAAAAGAGGTAGTCAGTGATAAAGATGGGCACTATATAATCATCAACAGGCCATTTCATCACTATTTACATATTCATACATGCATACCAAGTATGTAATAAAACATATATTTAACTTAATTGCTGAACCAGAATACTTACTGAAAATTCCCTGTTTCATTTTATGATACCAAACTTTCAATATCAATGTAATCGTTGTAAAACCTTATAATAATACTATTTTGAATACTTAATGTGATTATTAAAAAACTCTGGGGTATTCTAGTATCAGAAATTGTTATGTATATTTTCCACTTGCAAAATCTTACACTTCAGTGATTATTTTGTAGTATTACACATTAACAAATGTTAGACATTACTTGAAAGAATTCTATTCTAAGAATGTCCTTGGGCATCCCTTATGGCCAAGGGGTTGAGAGCCGTGCTCTGGGGCTTCCACAGCTGCTGCAGTGCAAGTTTGAACCCTGGCCAGAGAGGGGTCCCACATGGCACAGCAGACATCTCTTGCCTAACCAGCTGCTCCCCTCAGTTTTGTACTTCAGTCAATCTGCCTGTTCTGCTCCCACTCTGTCTCTGGTGAATCCTCTCACCTCCCATGAGTCTGGCCGGTACCCCAGCTCTTATGTGCATAAATAAATAAAATATTTTCAAAAAAGGTCTTCTTGAATTAATAAAACTTTCACAAAGCACCTTTCTAAAAATATACGTAATCACCTGGTGATAATGTGGGGAAAATAAATATGATGTTTTTGTTACTTTTGAAAACTAGCATGCATTTTAGATCTTGAATTCTCTATTTTAAAATGTTTCATTGAAAGTTACATTCATTTGTTCACAAAATATATTTTCTCCATAACAAATGCATACCCATGTCTTTTGAAAAGAAGATGTATTACTACATGGCAATTAAGCTGAAATATAATAAGTGAAGACCTACTGAAAACAAATGCTCACAGCAGCATTCAAAAGTTTTACTTGGAAAAACTAACGTAACGTCAAGTTATGTTTTCTCATAATTTACCCAAATTTTTATTTGTTTACTAACAAAAAGTAGTAAATTTCAATTATATGTTAAAGAGTCTAATTAAAGTTTTAACTTTTATAATCCAAAGTTAGTCATTACAAGGATTCAATATTGGCAAATTTATAGGAACACATATTTTCATGATCTCCCCCCCCACAAATAGAATTCCAGCTATTTAAGTGAAGTCTTGTTAGTAAAACTCTGGAATGAAATCAATCAATAATTTGCTATACATATCTACTTCATTTATGAAATAAAAATTATAAATTATGCATTTCAGTAAATTTTTATAGATTATAGCATACATTCAGCATTCAACAAATATTCATTTAAACACAATATTTTTCAAACGGTGAGCAAAGAACTGGGGACACATACAAGAAAAATCTGTTATCTGTTTCCCGCTGGAATTTAAACTCTGAAACCAGTGGCAGTGATGGCTAGTCATTTAAAATGTAATGTGAAAAAAAGCCATGAGAGCAGAAATGGATGATACTTTGGGGATAAACTGAAATATGATAAAGGAAGAGTAAAAGAAAAGTACATTATCCTGAAAGAGTTGCTGACTAAGCTTAGACCTGAAGTCTCTGGGGTATTTCCACTGAAAAATAGATTGTTGGAAGACAGAACAGTCCAAACAAAATCTGTAATAAGAACACAGAACAATCATGAAAATGAAAGTAATTCTATTTTAAAATGAAGTGAATAGAGTTTTGGAAATCCTAACTTTAACTGTTTCTTTGAGAGTTTCTTCTGAGGGAGATATATAACTGGGAAGGACAAAATATGGTTTATTAAACCCCTTCCAATTAACCTAAAATGACTAACATCATAGATTAAATCCTGTTTGAATTGTTCAATAAACTCAGGTACAGAAACTGGACCACAATAAGATTGGGGGGGGAGGGGCAGAGTAAGAGATAGGTTTGACCAAATTTTGTTCATGATATGGGAAAAGTGAGTCGTAACACATAAGGGCATAGAAAGAATTGTCAATATATGGGAATAGAAAGAAGAGAAGAAAGAGTTTAGCCTGAATAGCATCTAGGAAGAAACAGAAAAAAATTTGACCAGGCAGTACCAAAAATGACAATGGGGAGGAATTATACAATTGTGATTTGACAAAACAAAGATAGGTGATGATATAGACAGGGTGCCTGAGTTTCAAAACATACAAGTTATTTTATGATAGGGTAAAAGAAAAATATTCTGAAACAGATAATGTGGATTCCAGGCTTTGTGGTGGGACTTTTTAGAATTTTTAGAATTTTATAGAAGAGATGAAAGCAAGAATTTCGAACCATGACACAAAGAGGAAGCAGAAAACAAAAGAATGAGACAGTCATGGAACTTAAATGGCGGAAAGGAGTTACAAGGCACATAGAGGAATGGCGGTAGTGATGGTGGATGGGAGTAAAGCTACCCAATATGTGTGTTCAGTTGTTTTCTAGATTGTTTGAGAGATTCAGCTGTGTTCTTTGACTGCAAGAGAAAAGTTTAATCTTCCTTTAAATCTGACATGATGACTCCTATGAAATAAAAAAAAAAATACATATTCTAAGGCCAGCAAACAGAAAAAGTTCCACTGACCATTTCCGACACTCTCAAAATTGAACTTGTATGCACCCTAGTGGTGTGTTTAATATGTGTATATACTGGCTTCATACACATTGGATGTATGCTTCCTTAAGTTAAAAATTTGGGCAAGCATTATTTTCTTCAAAAAGATAAATTACAGGTAATAGAAATGAATAACAAGAATATATTTACTTTTATAAACATTAGGCATAAATTAGATTAATTTGTCTTTCTTTTATATTTTCTATTTTTTGAGTTTCAAATGAGAAGAAGCAGGAAATAAAATGTATAGCAATACTAGAAGTCATAAGCATGCTATTCCATAGAGGTGTGTGTTTATTCACTATCACACATAACAGCTGGAATGTATTTTCTAACCTCAGTTCAAATCACTAGAGCTAGTAATTCCTCTTTAAATGAAGGATGCCCACTGTTAGTGAAGCAAGTATGTGCAAACTCAACATTGAAAAATTGTTTGTTTTTATTTGGATGGCATAACTTAAGTCTGTGTGGATTCAGATGCCATCTTCTGTCCATATAGAACAGAACCATTATCTTGATGTTGTTACAGCTTAATTAATAGGTTTATTCCAATCAGAGTCAATGAATGAATAAAATAAGATATTGAATGGGTACATAAAATTAAATATGTGGGGGGAAATCTCAAAATCAATGGCTTTGAGAAACAAACAAGACTAAACATCACTCAGTGGTTGAAAAAAAATGTATTAGAAATTTAATAATATGCAACCTCAGTAAGATAAATACTAGCTTTTATTGACCAGGAAGTACAATATTCTATTAGGCATTGATGTAAATAGAGGTTGTTGATAATAAAACAAGAGTAGAAAATATATGGTTATAAACTTAATATATTATATAATTTCAAAAAGGAGTATAGAAAATGATGGCAATGATTTCTAAATTGACATTTTCTGCAGTATAAAAATAAAACATGTACTGTCTTATAACATCATGTATTAAATTTTAAAATTGAAATAAGAAGCAAATATTTCAATTTCTAACAAGTTACATAGTTTTATCTCCTATGATGAATGTCTTATTTTTACAATTTAATATAATACAAAATATCATGTATTTTAAGACTAAAAATATATTTCAGTATAAACTATTTTATTATTTCATACATATACTTAATATTTTTACATCAAAGTTCCAGTTTCTTAAATTTTACATTCTATGACAATGAATCTGTTCCTTTACAATGCAAGTTTTATTTGCCTATATGTTTTGTTTAAAGTAATAACCATAAAGTTACTTTGTTTATATCCTTACATCTTTTATTATCATTAAATGGGCCTAACAACTAATAAACATGTGTTTAATAAATATCTACCATATCTTATCAGTCTATTTGTCTTATGTCAAATAATAAAAAAGAACATGAAATTTTGTGGTATTAATTTATGAGACACTAGAATTTAGTGAGAGAGATCTGTGTTTGTTGGCAAGTAGTATAAGCATGGAAAAATATATATAAATCATAGTAATAAAGATATAAAAGTAATTGCATGGGTCACTGTGAAGAATAATATAAAACAGGTTAAAATAAGTTTAAAGGTGCAATAGAAAACATAAAATCAATGTTTACATCTCCGACAGAATATTGTAGAGCTTTTTACTTTGTATTTATTAGATATAATATGATGTATAGTGGATATGCACATATATAGTGGATATGCAATATAATATCCATGCACACGCAATATTCTCTTGAGAAAAGCTAAAAAGTGCGATGTCAGTATTGTCCTATAAAAAAAGTCCCATTCTTGTTATATTGAAACTGTTGTGGAAGAATTTATTTCAAAGTGTAGTGAGACAATAATCCACATGTCTAAGGGTCTGTAAATCCATATTTTCTGAATATCACATTGAATTTAATAAGTCTTCCAAATTTCATTTTGAAAGAATCATATGTATGTTATTGTTCCCTGGAAGTGACCAAATACCTGCTTTGCTTAGTTCTTATTTTGTAGCTTTACATTAATAAGTGCCATATAAAGAATCAGATAAAGCCAGACTAAACTTAAAGCTTCCTTTGGATGTGGACTTGAACAGAATTTATATTCTCTTACTGAACATCAAACATAATTTTGAAATGTCTTAGGTAATTGGAAAGGGCAGCATCTTTCTCAGTTTTAGAAGGAGAGGGAGAGAGAAAGGAGACAGAATTTCCTGTGAACAATAGTTTGAATGGTTATTTTCATTTAAGAACATTTTACAATCATTGCAAGTAATGTGAAACTCCCTCATCAGCAGACCAGTGTTTTGTGTTTCCTGAAACAATTGGAACCACAGTCATAAACAGTATTACAGTATTTCTTCTCTTCCTGATTTGTCTCCATTTGGAGACACAGACAGGTATTCATAAGACTCTGAGATCTGGAAAAACTAAGCAGCAAACCTCCTTGGCAGAACCTCAAATTCCCTGTTTATTGTTTTTCAAAGAACTGAATCTTGCTTTAAAAGCCATATTTGTGGCAAAGAGAATTTAATCTATACCCATAGAACTGTTTATTCTCATCTCATCCAAATATCATTTTATAGTCAAATTTTATGTCTAAAATGTCAAACACTTCATTTCATAATACAGCGACGGTTTTGTGAATGGCAAAATGATTTCCTCAATTTTTTCCTGATATTTGACTTTCTGAAACTAAACAAATATTTCTGATGTATAAAGTCAAAATGCTTATCCTAGCTAGACTACTTAACATATTGGGTTAAAATCATGGTACATGTATGCAATAACATATATATGTCATTTATTAACTACTTAATGTGGTAAGAACTATATTATTTATCAATATCAAAACACAACATAGTTTATTGTTTATTTGTAGGAAAAACAAACATCTTAATTAATATGAGAAAAGTTGTGTATTTTCAAGAATTTGTTCTCCAATTTCTGCTCCACACTTATAAAAGAAAATTATATTGAATATTTAGGGGAAGAGACCTGAAATTCTGTTCAAGAAACATAAATGAAGTTGAGGCATCTTTAAAGTTTGTTATTTTGGGGGCTAAAGAACAAATATTCTGTATTTCAACAATAAAGATACAAATTACCTCAATTTTAATTATTTTGATTTAAACTTTCAAGTATATTTTTCTCAGCTCAGGGTTTTGAAGTTAGTAAAATAATCAGCTCTTGTTTTAATATTGTCACTTTCCTGTGTGCAACTTTCTAGAAAAAATCTTTTGAAGGTCACTTGAATTTTCTTGACATTTAACTTTTCCATTTCCCTCTAACAATTTTCTTTTTACAAGAGTCACCTGGTTTTTCCACCTGGTAAAGAACCACTATAATTCAGAAGACTTTTTAAGTCAAGATCATTACACTTGGAAATGTTTGGGCACATAAATAAAATTAATAGAAAAATGTTTCTAATATTTCATGTTTTAAATCTAATCTAATCATTAATCAGATGATAATCAAATGAATGCAAGGAACAATCAAGTTTTGCAATATATGACTATTCAATTTGTTTAATTTTAGGGCTTCATGGCAGTAACTTGACTTTTTTTATGGAATACATAAATTAACCCAAGTTTTGATTAGAAGAAAGGACTGTAGTACATTTTATCTTTAGAAGCACAAATAGAATACACTTTCTATAACTAAACTTCAAACAAAGGAATGTTAATGAATTTCACTACCTTATGTGGGATAAGTATCTCCTCTCTGCTTACTTTCTGCCCATCTATTCCTCAATTCTTTGACAGATCTTCATTTAGTCCCTTTGCTTATTCTCTTTTTTGTGCCTACTACAAAAATTTGACCTTAACTGCTCTTTAGGCTGCTTTTTTCACTTTTCCTTTGCCATATTGTTCACACACATGACTTTCTCTATAACCTGTAGGTTCTGAAATTTCCAATCCCAAATCCATTAATTGGCGCTCTCACAAGCTCCAAGATCTCCTGAAATCTTCAAGAATCATGATCATTTCTAATTGAACTTTTTCCTCCTTTTGCCTCTAACTTTTGCCCCTATGTATTCTTTTGATCTACAAGAATGCATCTCCTTTTCTGAGTTACTTAAAGAGAATAACTTGTGCTTGCCTTATCCTCCAGCAGGACCTGTTTCTTAAAATCCATACTGAAACACAGTATTTCTGTCATAATCGTTCAAAAACCACAGCAGAAATACAGGTTTAATTGTTTCCCAATAGAATTCAACCCAAGGAGATATGTTACTTATTTATTTATTTTTTGCATTTAGAATTCCCAGTTCATAGCAGACACAAAATGCCAAATTAGTACTTGTGGAATAAATGGATAAGTGTGCATGTTTACTTATCATTTGAACTGTTCAGACTCATTAGATTTCATATTCAACTAATAAAAGTTCCATATATTTCTAAATATATGCAAAACTAATCAAAATTTTATGACACTGAGGTGAATGATTCAGATCATTTATTCTTTCAATGATTATAATTACAAATGAGCAATAACATTAAATTATTGAAGAAAATATTTTAATGAATTTATGGAAGTATAATTGGTATGTAAGAAACAGTACACAGTGCTTATTTGATAAGTTCCACATAATTATACATGTGTTTAACTCACCACATCAAAATAATGAACAAATCTATCACCCTGAAATTCCCTTAGCCTTTTAATAATCTTTCCTTCCAAAGATCCCCAACCCATCTCCTAGGCATCACTCATATACTTTCTCTCACTATATGCTAGTTTGCACTTTCTATAATCTAATATAAATGTAATCATATAGTCTGTACTCTTGTTTGACTTTTAGGTTTAATAGATTCCCATTGAAATTCTATGTTAAATCATAACAACGATAGCTCCCATTTGCTTTTAAGTTTTCAAACTATTCCAAAGCAGGGGCATTTTTTGTTTACTCATTCACTTGTTGATGGGCATTTGGGTTGTTAATTAGTGTGGAGCTGTTATGAATAAATCGACGACAAGCCTTTTTATAGAAACATGTCTTCATTACTCTTCAGTAAATTCCTGAGTTTGTAATAAGTCTATGATTAGTTGTTTAAGAAATTGTCAGTTATTCCAAATGGTTATACAATTTCAAATTCCATTGATGTCTGAGAGTTCCACCTGCTCTACATCCATACCAGTACTAGGTACGGTGTTTATAATTTTGACACTGTACTCGGTATCAAAATAATTAATGTTGAGGTGATTTGTATCTTTACTGCATGCAGTTCTGCTTGGTGTATACCTAGGAGTAAAATTTATGAGAGCATATATGTGCATACATATATATGTGTATATACTTTAATAAATTTAAATAAAAGTCATCAGAGTATATATATCTATACATACATGCATATACACACATATATGCATAGACTTTAATAAATTCTGACCATTTTACCAAACTGATTTTTCTGACAATAAAATGTTAAATGAATATAGTCCCTGCATATTCCTGTCTGGAATCCATGGGAGAAATAAGAAAGTCAGCAAATTTCAAAGTAAACTGGTATGCACTCCAAAAGATGTTTATAACAAGTGTTAAGCACTTCAGTATGTGCATGTACACACACACACACATATATACACACAATATATATATTATTATTATTATCTTAGAATAGTACTACTTCTGTGTTATAAAAGAAATCATAAACTGACTTCCATAAGAACAAGCAATATTTTTTTTTTTTAGTTTTTTTTTTAGGAATTTGCTACACAATGCTCTACATGTCATTTGCTTGAAGTCTAGAATAGTAAAGTTCAGTTTAAGTTGATTCCAGATGTTCAACCTTATTGAATTCTTTTTAGTTTTGTTCAAGTGCTAAATTCTTTCTTGCTCCTCCATCTTATCAAGACATCATTTCTCTAGGGAGCCCTGATTACAGAAATTATCACACCCACTTGTCGGAACAAACTGTATAAGCATGTGCTGGTTAAATTTCTCCTGATAGAGCCATCTGTCTATCTACCACAACTTGGAAAATTACTTTGGATGTGAGTATTTACAGGTAGATTATTAGAACTACAATTCATGGAAAACAGATGAGTTTTACGGTGTGATAACCCTTAGTACAAGTTATATTTGGAAAATGACCAATCGTATTACAATAAACCACCAAAACCAGAAAAATCAGCAATACCTACACAGCAGAAAGAAACTATCATCAAAACTATAAGGATTCCTACTGAATGGGAAAAGATATTTGCAAAGCATAACCTCTGATATGGGGTTAATATCAAAAATATACAATTAACTCATATAACTCAACAACAACAACAAAAAACCCAACCTGATTAAAAAGTGAGCAGAGGGGCCTCCCTGGTGGCACAAGGAGTTGAGTGCTGTGCTGTGGGGCTTCCACAGCCACTGCTGTGCGAGTTCCATTCCTGGCCAGGGAAGTGACCCACATGGTACAACAGACCTTTCCTATCTCATCCATTGCTCCCCTCAGCAGTTATTTCAGTCTATCTGCCGGTTTAGCTCCCCACTCTGTTTCTGGTTAATCCTCTCACCTCCAGCAAGCAATTCTTGCCTGTACCCTACCTAGCTCTTGTACAGATAAATAAAATCTTTAATTAAAAAAAAAGTAGGCAGAATATCTGAATATACATTTGTTCAAAGAAGACACATAAACATATTTTCTGGCCAATAGGCAAATATAAAGATCTCTTTTAATTAGGAATATGACAATCAAAACAAGATGACACTTACAACTACAAGAATTTTTATTCTTTCCAAAAGATAATAACAAATAAGTATTGGAGAGATGTGGAGAAAAGAACTTGTACACTGTTAGTGAGATGTGAATTCATGCAGCAATCATGAAAAGTTGTCTGAGCATTCCTCAAAAAATTGAAAATGAAAATTTTATAGAATCCAGTTATCCCACCTCTGGGTGTTTATCCAAAGAATATGAATGCACTATTTTATTTTTATTGTGGGGACACTGATTTGCAAAGTTGTTGATGATTTAGTAGTATAGGATCTCCCTGCTCAGTTGTTGTTACCATACCACATCTACCACCAAAACAGCTATATTTCTCCACCACAGTTCATTGTTCTCCCTTCTCATTTTGTTCTCTCTTCTTCCCCCTCCCCTATGGTAATCTCAGCTCAGCAGTCAGATTTCTAGGATTTGACACAGATTTGGCTTTATATGATGCTTTGTTTGATTTTTACTCTCTATATAAGTGACTTTTCATTAAACATAATTCTTCCAGTTTTATTCATGTTATTACAAATGGTAAGGGTTTATCTTTTTTTTTTAATAGCTGAGTAGTATGCCATTTAGGATATATACTACATATCACTAATCTACTCATCTTTCCTTGGGGCAAGTAAGTTATTTCCATAGTTTGGCCATTGTAAATAGTGCTGCAATGAACACAGAAGTACATATACCACTTTGAATTAGTGCTTTTGCATTCTTTTGGTAGATAACTAGGAGTAGAATTGCTGGGTCTTATATTAGATCAATTCCTAATATTTTGAGAAACCTCTAAACTGCTTTCCAAAAGGGCTGTACCATTCTACATTACTGCCAACAGTGTATAAGTTTCTTTTTTCTCCACATCCTCATAAATTCATGTTCTTTCTAGTCATTTTGAGATAGGCCATTCTTGCAGGTATGAGATGGCATCTCATTTTGTTTTTTTTTCAATTCCCTGATTATAAGTGATGACGAGTATTTCTCATATGCCTCTTGGCTATCTATCTTCTTTGAAGAAGCACCTATTTAGCTCCCACTTTTTGTTTGGGTTGTTTTCCTTTTTGTTGAGTTGTGTTTTTTGTAGAACTCATATTTTAGCACCCGGTCAGATGTATGTCAGATATATATATATCTATATATATATCTCCCCTTCACTAGGGGGTCTTTTTGATTTAATGATAGTTACTTTCACTCTGAATGCACTAATATGAAGAGATACATGCAGCTTCACATTCATGAAAGTATGATTTAGAGTAGCTAAGGGTTGCAAAAAACCTATGTGCCCATAGACAGATGACTGGGAAAAGACATGGAATATATATCCAATAAAAATAAGTGAAATCCTGCCATTTTTAATAATATAGATTGACTTAGAGAATATTATTTTTAGTGATATAAATCAGAGAAAGACAAATACTATATGATTCCAACCATATGTGGTACATAAAGATGTACAACAAGTAAACTAGATATCCTAAAATAAGCTTTTAGGTTATAAAACTGAATGAGGATTTACCGGAAATGGGGGTGGAGAGTGATCGTTTGGTTATAGGTAACAACTGGATGGTACAGGATGAAATTATATTTTTAGTGTGAACTTCAACTTATGATGATATATACCAGAATATACATTAGAAACAGATAAGCAAAAAGAAAAATGAATGGGATAGAAACTATTAGAGTATATCACAATAGCAAATTGCAGTAAGAGTATATAACTTCATGAAACATTATTTCTGTTTATAAATTTTAAATATGTGTTCATGGGTGTGTTTATGTCTGTAAGTTTATAAATGCATGCATATGTATGTGCTTGAAACAAAATGTGAAGATGAATGAGTACTGAGTTAGAATCGCTATAAATGATCATTTCATGGTGTATAATAATAGAACAATGGTTAAAAACTTTCCTTGTTAAGGACAAATGGGAAACATTTTGTGTGGGGGAGGGAGGGAAAGGAATGGGATGAGGGCAGAAAGAGTACAAGGGACTGAGGTGATAGTGCACTGATGAAATGGTGATAGGAAATGGGGACCACAATTGATGTCAAATATATATTTAAATAAATAAAAAAAACTTTCCTTGTTAAAAATGTGTTTTTCTCCTGGTTTACACTCTAATTGAAATAAAATGTAGTATATTAAGTATGTAATATTTAAAAATATGGAGTAGAATAAATGTGCTGTATAGAGGCTATAGTTGGCTTGTTCTTTGAACAACAATGCATCATATTAATTAAATTACTTAGAAAATGACATTATTGGGGCCTCCCTGGTGGCACCGAGGGTTTAGTGCAGCACTATAAAGCATCTGTGGCACAGCAGCATGAGTTCGATCCCCAGCGAGGGAGGGGACCCCCATGGCACAGCAGACCTCTCCTGCATTGCCCGCTGCTCCCCTCAGCAGTGTATTTCAGTTGATCTGCCTGTTCTGCTCCCCATTCTGTCTCCTGAAACTCTGGACTGTACCCCTCTTGTGTGCATAAATAATTTTATCTTAAAAAAAAAGACATTAATACTAAATTACTTTGTTTTAAGAGAATTAACCTTGTACCTGGTGTTATTCTAAAAGTAACAAAAAAGATAGAATAAAGGTAGTGTAATTCTTATTAATAGTAATATGATTTTTAATTTTTCTTTATCATCAGAATCCATTCATGTTAGTTTTATGTGGTTAGTTTTAACAGAACTTCAGATCAAAACAGACATAATTTGCAACTTTTTTAATAACTCACGCATAAACTTCAACAAATATGAAATGAATGTTTTTATGAACATAATTGTTAAATGAAAATTTATGAATCCACTTATTTATCTGATATATGTATGGACATACATAAATACATATGTACATATTTACTATACATGCTTATTAACCCCATCAATAATACCATAAATACAAATTTATGCTGGCTATAATTGTTCATCATCCTCAAATCAACAAATGTGTAGCGGGGGAAATGGAAAACATTATGGAGGTTTCTCAAAGTATTAAAAAAAATAGATCTGCCATGTGATCCAGCAATTTCACTCCTAGGTATCAACCTGAAGAATACAAAAATACTAATTCAAAGATATATATGATATCTACCCTGACGTTCACTGGAGCACTAGTTACCATTCCAGGTTATGGAAACAACTTAAGTACCCAAGGACAGATGAATGGATTAAGATATGATATATATGTGTGTATATATATGTGTATATATATACATACACACATATATATATACATATATCTGCACACACACATCATGAGATACTAACTGGCTTTAATAAAAAAAAAGATTATATCTTATCTTTTGTGAAACACAGAAGTGAAAGGGATGAAACTAAGTAAGCTAGAAAGAGAAAGACAAATATGGTATGATTTCAGCTATAAATGGAATATGAAGAAACAAGTGAAACTTATCCACCTTGAATTCAGTCTATAAGAGGGACAGGATGAGATGTGGGGAACAAAGTGGGGAACGTGCCCAGTGGACTATATGGTGAAGTGTTATGGGTGTTTTGATGGTGAGAGTGTTGCGGTAACACACATCTAAAGGGATGTGAATCTATGCCCCTATGTTACATGTAGTGCAGTAAACCAAAGTTACCTCAGTCAAAAAAAAAAATTAAAATTAAATGTAAAAAAAAATCACAACAGAAGTTTCTCCTCAGTAATAGTTGAAACCATTAAAATCTTTGAGAGTTTTCACAAGATATTTTTGGTTATCTGAACAGAACTCCATAGAAAGAAACTGGTAACCTGGGTGTGTTCTAACTGTAAAACTGAAGTTATGCTTATGCCCTATGTTTATGATTAGAAGACATGAGAAATGACTGGTGCCCTGATTCCTTATTTTAGTGATTCAACATTTTTAGAATACAATAAATTATTATTCATCTCTAGGGGTAATAATTTAGATAAAATGTTTCTAGAGGAGCATGCAAAGTTTGGAAAAGGAAGCTACCAGCAATATTGTAAGAGAAAACATAAAACAGACTGCCAGCTGCACCAGTCTCAAAACTGGGATTAATTAGTGATGAAAGTATCTCCCCATTTGCATTGTAGAAAAAAAAATGTAGAAAAGTGACATTAAGACAGACATGCAAATTGAATTTGGCCCTAAAGCCCAGGATATGAATACAATTAGGCCAATGGTAATAAAAATGCTATTCATTCATTTCCTTCTCTCAAGTCTTGGCTCAGATTTTACATTGTCATTGAGTCATCCACCAATTCTGAAAATATCTTTTTGCTATATACTTTTATTCCACTTCTTTCTTGCTGCCAAATATTATTTTTCTTTATAAAACCTAATTGTGTATTTGATTATCACTGATCTCTATCACTATGATAAACTTTCTATGAAGATCAGTAGTTTACTGTACTATCATCTATATTGAAAGGAACTTGGCACGCAGTAAATGTTCAATAAATACTCTGAAATCAAAGGCACTAATCTTTTTTATTCCAAAATCAGAAATTTGTAAGTATATGAATTTCTAGACATTTACTTCTTTATTTTCCATTTCAAATCTATCACTCTTCATTTCTCAACTAAACAACACTTCCTTCATCATTGCCTATCTCTTTATCACTATTTTCACTACTTTGGTTCTAAATCCTCATCTGAATTCAACATAGTTTTGCTGCTAAATTGCTACAGCCCTTTGGCAGTCAACACTGCAATATCAAAAAATGACAGTATTGATTTGTTGTTTTTAAATTACCAAATAGCAGATCTATGGGACTCCATGCTTTCTATGAGACTTAGCTTTCCCCATACCTATTAAACCTCCTTTGGTGGCCTTGCCTAACTGAAAAGTTAAAGAAAAAGAAAAATTAATATAGTTCCAATGATATCAATATAAATTCACCTCTTCCAACAAATTTTACATAAGATTTTTCTTCTCATAAATTTGAAATATTTGAGATGGCTGCTATGTTTTATATATATATATAAACTCACAGTACCAATTTTATATTTTATATAAAATACTATATTTTATACACAGTACCAATGCTATATTATACATATATATATATAAACTCACACTACTCACTTCCATAATAAACTAACAGTACCCAATCCTTACATTTTCAAATACCCCTACAATCAGTATTCAGAATTATGTCTATCAATGACTAAGCCCTTTCTGTCCTTTTTTGTCTTGTTTTGTTTCATTTATGTCCATTTTTGTTTTCTTATTTCATTTTTTGTAAATATAAACCATTGTTTTTTCATTAGATGCTAAATATAATAAATGAAAATAAAATTGCTTTGGCTATAGATCTTGTAATTCCAATCATTTGTTTAATCTACATATATGGAAATGAATTTCAACTGTTCAGCATTATTTTATTTGAGAACTAAGACATGCAAGTTATTTAGAAGCAAAAAAATCAGTTGTTCATATTTTGATATGGAAATATAAAATTAATGGGTGAACTTGAGGGTTGTCAGATGTGCTTGTAAAAGCTATTCTTAATTAAAGAGATAGAACAAGGAACAGAAAGGAATATAAAATATCTTACCTATTCATTTATGTCTTTCTTTCTGTCTCTCTGTCTTATAAACCTTTCTAGTAGGTCTTCACTGTTTACTGGATAAAGCAGAAATACTTAGCAGATATGTCAGGGTTGACCACATGAAATTCGTATTTTTCTGCCTAGATTTCTATGGTTTCCCTGCTGAGAGGGCTTCATTTCCTCACAAGGACGGTACTGGTTTATGCTTTCAAATTTGCAGTGTAGTCAGCTTATTCTAAGTGGATGCAGAAGGTTAGACAATAAAACTTCAAGCTTCTGCAGACAGGACTATTTTATAGGCAACACAATGGCATCCAAATTTCTTTTCTACTGGTGATCTGTTTTCAGTTCAGCATGTGAAAATTACTGGTTTATCACAAAAAGTCAGGGATAACAATCTCCTTCAAATTTAGCAAAAACATTGAGCAGACAAAAAGAGAATCAGCTAGCAGATGATGTTCAAAGGAGACATAAAGCTACAGGTTCATATAAAAAGACAGAAACCATTTCTAGGATAATGAATAACAGGTGGCAACACTTAAAATAATGTATTTGAGGAAAACAGCATGCTTTTAAATGAATTAGATTATGTCTCTCTATACAAAATCCAAATATTTAAAAACATTCTACTGAAAGGATAAGAGTTTTCAAAATTAGGAGTAAGGGTTACATAGGACAAATTGATTATTCCAGGACAGAACTTTATGGACTGAGAGTTGGGAATCAGTGTCATGAAAATAATATAGCATGAAAAATTAGTAGATGAGTAAAGGGAAATTCTCATACTCAAATTTACTAATCAATTTTATTGGTTCAAAAAAACCCAAAGGTCATTATATACTATTTTAGTTCCTTTTTATTTTAGTGAACTGTTTTATAAGAATTTTCCTTCCTTCTTTCATTTTACTTTAATTGTAATATTTGTTAATTATTTTTTTTAGTTCTCATTTGACAAATTGGCTGATGGGAAATTTGTCCACTCTGAAGCTTATATTTATACAATATTTTCAATAGTCATTTACTTTATTATATTTTTTGTTGAATGAACATTGGTTTACAAAAATGCATGCAACTCAAAGATATGTGCACACATGTCACAACATCACAGCCATCATCAAGGCACCTTCAATACTTGACCACAGTCTATTGTTCACCTGAGTCTTCCTCCCTCTTTGTTTTACTCATTCCCTCTTCCTGTCTTGCAGTCTTAATTCCACATTCAAATTTCTAGTGTTATTTCTTCTTTTAAACCTTTCAAGCAGAATTTAGTCTTTTGTGAAGTTTCGGTCCACATTTAGATTATAGCATTTAATTCATAGCAATGCTTCTTATGTTTAGATATAATTTGTCCCAGAAAGTAAAACACAATGAAGTCAGAACACAGTGGTTTACTCAAAGTAAGCATATAACATATATATAAAAGATGAATCGAAGGAAGTAAGGAAAGGAATTTGATAAACAGGAACAAAAGGGGAAATAGAGATGGAAAATGTGGAGTGTGGTACTTTATATTCTTCTTTGAAATAATACTAATTTTATTGATTGACTAATTGAGTGTTAAAAAACATCTGTGATACATGCTCATTTTATTTATTTATTTATTAAAGATTTATTTTTTTTATACATACAAGAACTGGGATACAGGCCAGAGGTGTGGGGTTGAGAAGATTCACCAGAGACAAAGTGGGGAGCAGAACAGATTGAAATACACTGCTAAGGGGAAGTAGCAGGTGAGGCAGGAGAGGTCTGCTGCACCATGTGAGTCACTTCCCTGGCCAGGGATTGAACGTGTGCTGCAGTGACTGTGGATGCTTCATAGTGTTGTGGTTAACCCCTTGTGCCACCAGGGAGACCTACACATGTTCATTTTATACCTATCTGAATCATGCTTTCATATTTGAATATGATCTTTAATATCTTATGAAATTAATATGCTAAAATTAAGGCTAAATGGGTACTGACCATAAGTGTTAGTATGTTCTTTAAGTAAACATTATTTTTCAGAACAATAAATAGAATTACAACTATATGAGTGTATATAAAAAGTTCAATAGTGACTACCAAAACTGACCATGTCTTAATAGTCTCTGGGACTCATGAATAACCTATTAGTATGTTGCCTCCCATAGCAAAAGGGACTTTGTAGACATAATTTAGGTGAAGGATCTTGAAATTAGATGATCATCCTCAGTTCCTCTGGTGTGTGCCCACAGTAATCAAAAAAGCTCCTGACAAGAGGGAGGCAAGAGTGTCAGAGTCAGAAAGGGAGATGTGAAAATGGATATAGCATAGGGAAGGAAACAGGGGGGCTGTAGGGAAGAAATCAAGTGACTATGGATGCTTCAGTGGTAGGAAGGCTATGGTGACTACACCTGGAGAGGAGGAAAACCCTATACTGTCAAAACAAGCAAGGTTGTAAAATACTTGTACAGTACTTCAATAAAAACAAGACAATATTTTTTAAAAAATGTGAATCACTTTCATTTATATCTTATAAAACAAGCATGAGATAAAAATTAGAATGAGATATGATAAGATATAAATAAAGATGAGCTATATGGTAATATGTCAGAATAAGATATTTGAAACAAAAATAAATGTAAACAGTAGTCAGAAAGGAGAGAAATTTGGGGATGCTACATGGCTGACTTTGTACATAGAGGAAAGGGCCCCAAGCCAAGAAATTTAGGCAGAATCTAGAAGCCTGAAAAGGCAAGGAACAGATTCTGCCCTAGAGCCTTCCAAAGGAATCATGCTCTGTCAACACCCTGATTTTTGTTCACAAGATATATTTCAGACCTCTGACTGAAAACCTGTACTATAATAATTTTGTGTTGCAAAAAAGTGATGATTTTTAAGTCACTAAGTTTCTGGTCATTTGTTACAGCAATAGTCAGAAACTAATAAAGAACATTAGAAATTCACACAAAGGTCCATTTCTACTAAATAGTCTGAACACAAACATTATT
This sequence comes from Galemys pyrenaicus, assembly GCA_019455555.1. NCBI lineage: Eukaryota > Metazoa > Chordata > Mammalia > Eulipotyphla > Talpidae > Galemys > Galemys pyrenaicus. Next base: position 4,581,925 of record JAGFMF010012021.1, read on the forward strand.
AAAAATTATTAACCAAAGTTATTAGAATAATAAATATATATACAAACTTTAGTAACATACAGACTTAAAAATGTTCATGAAATACAACACAATTTATTCATGATTTACCAGGATGATAGAATTCAGTACCTGGTCTTCATTTATTCGAATTATTAAAATTTGTCAAAAGTCATTATGTTAGTTTGTATTATGTGTCAACTTACTTAGGTTATGTATCCGTCTATGAGCCATCAATCTAGTATTTCCTGAGGAGGTATTTTGTAGATGTGGTTTACATAAAGCTGTGGTTTAAAGTGAACAGGTTACTCTTAGTAATGGGGATGGAGCCTGCCAATCAGTTGAAGGCAGTACAAGTAAAAACTGAAGTTTCTTTGAGAAGAAATTCTGCCTCAAGACTGAAGAATTAACTCCTGCCTGAATATCAGTCTGTTATACTTTTACCCCTACATATTTCGGGCTTGTCATTTCCTACAAGCTCTAACATGAAGATAAGCATCCTAACTCCTAAGAGAACACCTTTCTTATCTGTCAGTGCCATAATAGTGATCTGTCAAAATATTTCAGTGGAAGACAGCTCTCCTGACTGTGTCTACGTAGGTGTTTCTTTTCACAGATCCTTCCCCTTTGCAAAGCAGCAGCAGCAGCTTGCCTGGTCACCTGTGATCACCTGTGACTATGCAGGTGTCTGTCTCTTTGTCTTTCTCCTCTAAATAAAGCTGTCCATTTTTAAAATGCAAAAAATAAATTCTATGTAGACTCAAGCTCTATCTGTTGAAATAACAGATGAGTTAAAAAAAAATCAGTATAGATTCAAATGTATTGCTAGTAGTATATATCCTACCTAATTTTAGTTTTATATTCTTTGATTTCATAAAACAATCAGTTTTGCTTGATGCACCATCTAATACAAGATTGACATTGATTTATGAAATGTATGAGATGACAAATAATACATTTTTAAACCAATAAAATGCATCATTATGTATCAAAAATGCAAATTATTTTTTATAAATTTGTCTAAAATAAACAGTATTTATGTGCAAATATTTCTCTATAAGAATGTTTATAAAATGCTATACACATGTATTAATATCCACTAATGGCAACTGGTTATATAAAAGGATGATATAGCTAGCTAATGGATATTTTACAACCAATAAAGTGTTTGTAGTGTAACAATTATGTTCACATATATTTACAATGTAATATAAGTGTGTGGAAAATTAGGTCATAAAAGTAATTATAGGCATTGTACCAAATTTTCAAGAATATTGACATTTTATACCAAAAAATAAAAATGGTCTACAGAATACTGAATCTTTAAGTAGATAAGTAGTGGAATGATAGTTTTTTGTCGCTGTACTTTTAGCTATTAAAAAGTTTTAAAAGAAAACATTTAATGGTTTAAAACCAAAAATGGTTTATCAAAATATGACAATGAAAAAATATTTTGAGACATGAATTTTTATATTTCCAACTTATTTTCAGGGAAGCTAGAGCTCTTGAATATTTTTATTATCTTATAAAAGTCATAGATCATCATAGAAAACAATGTTTTTGAAAATACTGTTAGGATTAAAGTTAATTAATTTGACTAGTGAAATGTCCCATATACAATATGTAGTATTTTGTTTGTAAAGTATATTTCCCCTTTACTATCTGCATTTTCCTCAGTCCTATCATATCCCCCATTGTCTTGGTCATAGCAGATGGTTCAGGGATGGTGCCTGACAATCTGAATCAGTCAGAAGCTCCTCTAGTAATAGTCTATGTGAAATGATATGAGTACATACAGATATATGTATACATGTATGCATGATTATTTATATGTATTCACACACATACTTTTTTTCACTTAGTGCTAATCTTGAATAATGTTAGTTTAACACTGACTGCTAAAATGATTTTAGGATGATGAAAATTCATGTAGACAAAAGAGAATGAAGACAGCATGATGACAAAGCAGAGATGAGAGGCAGAAAGAATTCAAGCCCACAGTCCTAGTCACTGAGCTTCAGGAAGGTAGTGTGTTTCCTGTTAATCTGTGTTAATTTGGAGGGGTATCATATCATCTATCCAAATAAGTTTTCTTATTTAAAACATTTCTAGTTGTGCTATCCAATTAAAACATGCACAGAATTAAAAAAAAAAGACCTATTCATATTAACCAAAATGATAAGTAATCACTGTAAATTACCTACTAAGTGTAGAAAAAACTCACTTCTTACTTGTCAGATGAAGACTTTTCTTGCAGTTTTATTGTACAAAATTAGAAACTGACAAATGGCAAAGAAGACACTGTAGAAACCATTAATATTTAAGTTAATAAAATCAATGTTTGCCTATTTCCTTTCCCTGTTCCAACTCTAGCCAAATACATGTCTTCCATGGCCAAAAATATCAGTCAATGTTTCTGGCAAGATACTTAAATTCAGTACAATAATGTAGAATTCAGATTTCTTTCATACACCATCTAAAATTTGATAATTTGAAATACACCATCTAAAATTTCTAATGTAAAACAAAGGTAAAAAGGGAATATTTTATTTTACATAATTTAAATCAACTCTCTCAATGGTAACATACATTGGTTGACATATTTTGGTACTTAACAAGCAAAAATAAGAGGACTTTCTTTGTTTTAATTAAATAGCAAAAGCTATAAATCTGTGTTCTTGATTAAACCTCATTTTATAACAGAAGATATAGTAGATAGAAATATAGTGGTTAGAAATATATTAGCAAATAAGGTAATACTCTATTATGCTGAGTTCCTACCTGAATATTCTCAATAAATGATAAAGTTAAAGATCACTGATTTTCAGTATAAAATGAGTTTTTCCAAAGAATTTGCAACTACATTAGAATCATAAATCATCAACAACAACAAAAATAAAAGGTGGTCTGGAAAGACCATATATATTATATTCTGAAGAAGCAAGGAAACTTCAAACTTCAAAACCTATCAAGAAAGTAAGAATGGGAAATAAAGAGTAAACCAAGTAAAATCAATGTGTTGTGAAAAGGCAAAGCTGAAGACAAACTTCAAACTGATCTGGGCAAACCTCAAATAGTGCTTTGCTTTCCTGAATAAAAAAAAAAAAAAAAAGGAATTGAGGAATCATACTCCCAGACTTCAAACTTTACTACAATGCCATAATAATTAAAACAGCATGGTACCAGAACAAACACAAACACACTGACCAATGGAACTGAATAGAAAGCCCAGAAGTAAAACCACACATTTATGGACACCTGATCTTTGACAAAGGAGCACAGAATATGCAATGGGACAAGGACAGCTTATTCAATAAATGGTGCTGGCAAAACTGGTCAGCAACATGCAAGAAAATAAAACTAGACCACTACCTCACACCATGTACAAAAGTCAATTCAAAATGGATAAAAGAACTGAAACCATAAACCATACAGAAAACATAGGTAAAACTTTACAAGGCATACATCTCAGTAATGTCTTTAAAGGCGGATCCCCCAAAGCAAAAATAAAATAAAATAAAAGAAAGAAAGAGAAGATAAAAAGGTAGGACTACATCAAATTAAAAAGCTTATGAACAGCAAAAGAAACATTTACCAAAACAGAGACATCACATTGACTGGGAAAAAATTTTTGCGCTCCACACAACTAATAAGGGACTAATAACAAAGACAGACAAAGAACTCACAAGACTCAAGAAAAACAAAGTAAACAATCCAGTCAAAAAATGGGCAGAAGAACTTGAAAGATACTTCTCCAAAGAGGAGATGCAAATGGCTAACAGGCACATGAGAAAATGTTTAACATCCCTCATAATCAGGGAAATGAAAATTAAAACCACAATGAGATACCACCTTGCACCACTAAGAATGGCACATATTTAAAAAACCAGCAACAACAAATATTGGCGTGGATGTGTTCCCACCTACACTGCTGGTGGGAATGCAAGTTAATCCAACCACTATGGAAAGCTGTATGGAGGTTCCTCAGTCTACTAAAAATGGAAACCATAGGACCCAGCAATTCTACTCCTAGAGATCTATCCAAAGGACACAAAAACACTGATTTGAAAGAATAGCCTATGTTTATTGCAGTTGGTAAGACTTGGAAACAACCCAAATACCCAAAGATAGATGACTAGATCAAGTAGATGTGGTACATATAAACAACGGAATACTATTCAGCAATCAAAAATGATAACTAGAGTCATTTGTAGAAACATGGATGGAGCTCATTTGTAGAGACATGGATGGAGTGAGAAGGGATTATGCTGAGTGAAATTAGTTAGAAGTCGAAAGAAAACTATCTGATGGTTTCACTTTTAGGAGGAATATAAAAATATAAATGAACCAAAAAAAGGATCAAGGAAAAGAACAATAACAATAAAAAAAATCACAACCAGAAAAACAAGAAGACAAAGACAAATCAGAGGCACTTTGTGGGGATGGGGAGGGAGAGGGACTAGGAAGAAGACAGAAAGAGCACAAGGGACTGACGTGATGCACTGGTGAAATGGTATTGGGAATTCCATGGGGACTACAATAGATGCCCAATATATAAATAAAGAAAAAATAGTGCTTTGTGTGGGTGATCTAATGCTTTTTTTTGGGGGGTTTAATTTAGGGATTGTACCTCATAAATATATCAGTTATATTTCTAAAACCCCATAAATATATCAATAAGCAACTTTTTAAAAAGATCTATTTATTTATGCATATAAGAACTGGGCACAGGCCTGAGGCCTGGGGGTTGAGAGAACCCACCAAAGACAGAGTGGGGAACAGAACAGGTAGACCAACCAAAGCAATACTGAGGGAAGCGAAAGGCTAGAAAGGAGAGGTCTGCTGTGCCATGTGGGTTAATTCCCTGGCCGGGAATCAAACACAAGTTATAGTGGCTGGCAATAGCTTGATAGTGCTGAGACTTAACTCCTTATACCACGAGGGAGGCCCTAGATGAAGGTTTATAGATTTTTTTTTTTAAATCATGTCGAAAAAATTTCTTTCTATTCCCAGTTTGTGAGAGATTTTTAAATAAATATATATCAGTTTTTAACAACTTTTATGTGATTATTAAGATAACATTTTCTCTTGTATTATTTAAATTTATTGAGATAAACTTATTAATTTTTGAATGTTCAACCAATCTTACATTTCTGAGACAGGTCACATTTGTAAATGGTATCTTTCTCTTTCATTTTAATATTATTTCTTATTATTTTAGAGATTACTGTGATTTAGAAGGAAATATTGACATAGTTTCCTCGTATTGGCTCTTTCTGATTTTGGAGTTTTTTAAATTAAAATCGACTGAACTCATAAAAAATGTTGGAATGTGTTTGCCCTTTCCCTAGTTTTACATCATTTAATGATAATGATTATTTCTTGAAGTTGTGACAGAATTCAATAGTATGACTGTGGGGTTTCTTTATGGTTCTCGAATTAAAATTGAAATTTATCTCTCAGATATGAATACTCAAATCATCTATTTCTTTTTGTGTTAGTTTCAGTAAATTGAGTTGCAAAGGAATCTGTCCATTAACTGCAATAAATGTTTAATATTTTTCTTATTTTTTTAAATTTTGATATTGTCTCTCTGTGGTAAATATCTATTTACCAATATTGATAACTTTAATTTTGATCAGGGGAATGCAATGTTTCTTAATCTTATTAATATTTTAAATTAAATAGTTAAATCTCATTGTCTTATTTTTAAATTTTTCTATTTTACAATTCATTGATTTCTGTTATTGTTTTTACTATTGATCTCCTTCTGTTTTCTTAGATCCAAATATGAGACACACTGGCTTGTTTTGTTTTGCATGTAGAGCTATTTGTGCACATTATGCACAGCTTTAGATGACTCTCACACATCTTTGTTCCCTTGTCAAACAAATTCTACCTAGCTCAGTAGCAGTGACTGCCTATTTTCCTGTCTCTTCAGTTCAGCAAGACCACTGTATACTGTTTAGCTACCCTATCTTTCAGCTGTACTCTGGAAAGTGAATCCCTGCAGAAAATTGGGGGAATTACTTGGCTTAATTTATGCATTTACTTTCTCTGCATTGCTTGTCTTTTGAATTTTTTTTTTTTTTTTTGGTTCCTAAGCATTCATTTTACCTGGGATTTGATTTAATTTCATAGATCAATTATGCAGAAATATCAAAGTACCTCTATAAATAATACTACTGAAAACTTTTGAAACAATTAGCTATCTTTAGATAAGCTATCTTAACACAATTCAGTGTCTGCTCAACAGCTAGATCTCTCTTTATCCACTCATCTTAGCAATGTGAACTGCACTGAGTTTAATCACTGAAGTATATATTTTCTTTAAATCAAGAATATTTTAGATTTTTATTTTCAAAATCAGTTTATGGTCTCTTCTATATGTCAGGGTGCACTGTGGTTCAGTGTGATGTTAATTTTCTTACTACAACTTGTTAGAATTTAGCTGCTTGTGGATTTTTGTAATCTTTTGCCATTTTTTCCTTTCATGGTGAGCATATCCATGAGTAAATTTATAGCAATAGTTAAATTTCATTGTCTTATTTTGTTTTGATTGATGGTATTGATGGTTTATCATTGCTAGCTAGCAAGAAGATTTTTGTACTGTGTGGCTATAGAAGGATATAGAAGAAATCTGTTTAAGTCCATTCAAATTATCCAAATATGCTACTGAAACATTTTTTACTCTGAAATAGGCTCTCTGATTAATATAGCAAGTACATATTGAAGAGTTTGAGGTCCAAGTACTTTTTTTTTTTTTTAAAAAGATTTATTTATTTATGCATACAAGCACTGGGGTACAGGCCAGAGGTGTGGGGGGTGAGAAGATTCACCACAGACAGAGCGGGGAGC
>JAGFMF010012021.1:4588829-4647055 GCA_019455555.1 Galemys pyrenaicus
CCCCTCCCTGGCCGGCAGCAGGGATCGAACTCGTGCTGCAGTGGTTGTGGTTTGCTTCATAATGCGTTGCTTAACCCACTGCGCCACCAGGGAGGCCCCCCAAGTACTTTTTGAAACTAATATGTTAATAATCTTTTGTTCTATTGTTAACTAGATTAAACTGAATCTTGAATTATAGATAAGAGTCCTAAGTACAGGCTTAATAAAGTATGAATCCTTAGATTTTCTCATGTTGTTATATACACCCCATTGTTTAAAAACAAAGGAAAGGTTGAATTAGAACACTGAAAATTACATTCACAGACCTTTACATTAACACTATTTGCTGTTCACCAAGTGTCTAATGCCTAATTCTAACACATTTCAGCTCTCCATATTTTTCTTATCCAGCAGAGTCCAGGGTTCCTGATAAATGTCACCATTGCATGGGTAACTTGGTATTCTTTGATGTAGATTTAACATTAGGAGGTTGCTTTCGAAACACAAACACTTTCATTTCCAATTTCTGAGCCTAACCACACACACTTGAGTTTAGGAGTTAGTCTTTGTCATAGTTATCAAATAACACTTGAGAGAAAACTATTAGTTTCCACACCTAACCTATTTTAGAGATAATACCAAACAGAACATTTCATTGCCCATAATCTCTTACAATTAGGATTCTAGTGTCAGACTGCTACAAGTAGATGTGTTCACACAAGATTTGGAATTCAGGTGAAAATATTTGCTGGCATCATTTGATACATTTCAATGCCTAATATCTATGTGGGCAGGTACCGACATGGGGACAATACCTGGTACCTAGCCATGACTTTAGCAACAAAATCTTGTGATTAGATTAGGAATACACTTTACCAAAATTATCATAAAAGTATAACTAATGTTTTCCTCTTGAACATGCAGGTTATGTTCTTCTGTGAGTCATTTCCTTTTAACTACTAAAATACAAATTCATTATGTTCTGTTTTTTCTATTTTACCTGAGGTACTAGAGTCTGCGTTACATAGATACTGGGTGACATTAGATCAGTATGTCACAAATTGCTGATAATATTTAACCTTAATTCATCAGGATTGATTTTCAGCCCTATAACCATTTGTTGGAATATCTTCTTAAGATTATAAGGTATTAAGCATAGGGAAGTTGCTGCTAAGGAGTCATCTAAGATGCAATGTCATATTCCAATATTCTTTCCTCTTCAATTTGTTTGCTAAAACTAGAATGATAAACATAAAACTTGGAAAAGGGAAATTGTTTTACTAACAGAAAATCGCTAAAGACGTAGGGAGATTAAGTGCTTTTGGGCAAGACTGGTAGAGAACTTTGTTGTCCCACTGGTTACTATATCCTTTAAACTCCTGGTGGATATGCTATATTATTTTTGAGATCATTTAGGCATATATTTAACTTTATGGTGACAAACTATCTTCTCAAAAATCACTTAATTTATTTTTTATTTACTACTACCAACAATTATAAACTGATCTTAGCTATAAGAGGAACAGATTGATTGGTAAATTACTTTTCCACTGAAAAACAGGAATGCTTTGATTTTTATGGAAATCTGGCCTAAGGAGAAAAGCAGAATATATCACTGAATATATATAATCAGCTGAATGTGATCATGTCTTTTACCAAAAGTGGCCAGGCATTCATGGAAATCATGCTTATCTGCAAATAATTTGCCAATCTTTTAAGAATATATTAGCAGTTAAGAGCCAAACACACAGTTTCCACTGAAGTAATATTTGTGTTTAACTTCAACTTTTTAAAAATTATGTTCTATAAAAAAGTAATAACATCCCATTTATAACATAATATTTGATAACTCAGGATTCAAACTTTGTAGACAAGTAGTGATAGCCAAAGAGAAAAGAAACTATGACAAAAGAAACTATGACAAGACACTTGCTTAGAGATGTCAGGTCCCAAAGGAAGAACATTTTCTAGCTAGGCACTTCTGCCTATATAATGAGTTAATCCAAACTATAAATTGAAGTTTGTTCTGTGAATAAACAACAATTCTGAGGGTGATTTCATCCTTTGACTCTATAGGCTTAGGAACTGGTGATTTCAAAACCTGTCTGATGTCAGGTAAAACATTGCTGAAAACACAAACATGCCTATATATTACTAAGACTCACAATCAAGAAAGCTTTTAGTAAGTGGTGTCACTTAAAGATAAATAATCCTCTAAGACTCTGAAGTTGGAGGTTTCTTGTGGAAACCTCTCCGGTTTTAATGCACATCATTCTAAATTGCTTCCAAAATCTTACTGGCATCTCTTGCTGAGGTATATGCCCTAGTTTTAAAAATATTTATGTAGGACTGGTTACCCAAATACCATTAGAAGAGTCTCTGACTATGGTTTTGGGAGGTGGACAATAAAAACTCACTCTAATTATTATTATCACTGATTTTGAAAAATTTTATTGTTATTGAGGTAAGGTTGATATATAACACTGCATGTGATCCAAAGTTTAGGATCACACCTCTTTAAATGTATGTTTTTATACCACACCCACCACCAAAGCACCCATAATCCTAAGTATTCATTGTCCTTCACCATATTCCTTTGGGTACCCTCCACACTTTACTGTGACTGAATTATGCTTGTGAAACCACATATTACCTTTGTGCAGCCCCTCCCCCCCAATTCTGCAAGTCCTTCACTCTGTTTTTCTCCCATTTTCTTGGTTAGTATCTTCTAGAATAATATTTTCTATGGCTAACACAAATACCTCAGAGATTAGATTTAGCTGAATACTGGCGACAGTTACCTATTTAGGGGGTTTCAGAAAGGACAGGCACAGAATCAAAATTAGGCCAAAATCATGTCTTCAGAAAATAGCTTACAGTGATTCTTGTAATCATACTTGATCACAATCTGTCTTTAAGATATTGCTCAAACAACCTTATTTGATTTGAGAGGAACTACCCATGTTTGGAAAAACCATCACTGCCATTTAAATATTTTGACATAAAGTTCTGTTTTAAACCCCAGATTCTCATGAATCAGGGCTGGACTATGTGAGAACAGGTGAACAGAGAAGATCTCAGAAGTCACTAGTCATAAAGTACAATGATACTGATAACATGCAGGGAATGTTGGCTGGTTCTGATTGGCCCAGTAATTAGCTCCAGGTACTAAACTGGGGATTAAGTTGGCTGTTACTACCAAGAAAATCTGATGCAAAAGATACTATATTAATTAAATAAAAATACAAGACAGGGGCTTCCCTGGTGCCACATGGGGTTAAGCATCTGCAACCTCTGCAGCATGAGTTAGATCCCTGGCCCGGGAGATGACCCACATGGTGCTGCAGACCTCTCCTGCCTCACCTGCAGCTCTCCTCAGCAGTGGACTTCAGTCAATCTACCTATTCTGTTCACTACTTTGTCTCTGGTGAGTCCTCTCACTCCCACACCTCTGGCTTGTACCTTAGCTCCTGTGTGCATAAATAAATAAATCTTTAAAAGATTCCCAGACAAACAATAAATGATTTTTAGTATAAGCAGTATTTGAGGTGTGATATTTGGGTCATTCATACTAAAATTCTGTCTTTTACTTGAATCCATGTACTATCTGGCAATCTTGTCTTGTAGCTGGTAATAATAACTAAATTGTAAGGATCAGGGTCAGATGTAATGTTTTCATCTCTGAAGAAAACAAAGCAGGGCTGCGGTTCTACAGAAATGGATGGCTCATTAGAATTTCAACACGGGTTAAGTTTCCTGAGGTCAAGTCTCAAAATGAAAGTGTAGATACTCAAACTGGGCTTTGCGTCATGAGAGAAATAAGGGACCCTGGCATGATGCTACCTCATTGGGCTTCTGACTCAAACACACTTTATTAGTTAATATTAGTTATAAAGACTTTGATATAAGATACATGAATCAAAATGTCCTCAGTAACAAAGATTAAATATTAATAAAAGCAAAGAACCAAGGTTATGATTTCATTTAAAAACTGATGAATCTTAACAATTTACCTGGATATTTCCCATTCCCTTTTATTGGATTCTGGTTTCTCTATACACGCAGGGTACCAGTTATTCCTTGAATTTCTTATTTGCTGTTTTATTCTTTGCATTCCTGAATCTCATGAATTTTAACCTTTCCAAGTTAACAACAATCTGGTGTGCCATCAGCATGACTTAAGAAATCAAAAGCCATTATGATACTGAATGGACACTTTGACCCTAATTACTCTACTTCTTCCAATTTATACCCAAGAGCTCAGTCACTGTTACCATCTCGTCTATCTCACATATATCCAGGGTAATATGTCTTTCTGAATTACATTTAAGAGTATTTAACAGCTTTTGAGGTTTCATTTTTCACTCCATCTTATGCATCATTTATAAGATTTCTATATAAAAATATGACAAATCACACTATTGTTAAGTACAATCTTTAGGATGTTCTCTAACTTGAAATTGCTCTGTGCATACCATTGCTTTGATTTTAGTCATTGTCCTTCACTTCTTTCAGATTCAAAATTTAAAATAGTTTTGGTATGAAAACTTGTCAAAACTTTTTGAAAGTCTAACTACATTTCCTCTTTCCACATAATTATTTTCCTTGTCAATGAAAATGAAGATTGATATTCAAATTAGGTAAGTTTTTTTTTTAAAGCTCTACATCCATTTTTATCATTCTCATAGTGAGCTGAATGAATATATGCGGAAAAGTGGATGTGACATTAAAAAGTCTAAACTGTTTTTAGCTTTTATGTCAATCTATTACTTCCAATTATATATTCTAACTTACATGCCTTCTTTGAATTCTAGATTCATATAGAAACTCTTAGACTTCTTTTTATTATAACAGAGATCTCAGATTTAATGTCAAAACTGAATTCTTGATATTTTCCTCATAACTTTTCTTTTTCAGGAAAGCAATGTCAAAAGTAATAAATATGTTTCCTCTCTTCCAATTCTCTTTCATAACCAACTCCATTCATTAGTTCCTTTTTCAAAAAAACTGATCATATCTGCTGACATCATTCAGTCTTTTACTACTAAGCCCTAGGTAGTATACATGCCTAACATTAAGCTTTTGATTAATTCAAGGAAAGCATCCATTTCAGAAGACATGCATAATAAATACATTGCCCGCTCTAGCAAAACACAGCTGCCTGCAAAACAACCAGATAAGGAATTAGGCTGCCTCTACCCAAGTAGTCACTCTTTCAGAAACCTTGGTTTTATAACCAAACCCTTAGAATTTTTTAAATGTAGTTGCCAGTATTGATTCTTAGCATCAAAATAGTTATAAATGCATAATATATTACGGTAGAAAATAAGATAATCCTCACTGATTTTATAAAAACTGCATTATTTAACCAGTTAAGTCTGTAACTAGAGAGTAAAATAATTTATAGTTATAGGTCAAAAGCTTGTTAAAAGCTTCAGTTTAAAAAGTACCAATAAACTACATTTCTAAGTACAAGTGGTTTCTTGTAATGAGCATGATTCTTCATAGTATAGAGAAAGTGATAAGGTGTGTTACAAGGAACTGTAGCCAGCTCTTCTTAATAAAGTGTATAATGAAAATAATTGTCTAAGTGCTACTAAACCCTCCACCCATGTACTCTTCCCCTTAGCTTCCTCCATTGAGAATGACTTAGTAGTGAGGGCCTCTATTATATTAAAAATTGAGGTGATGATACATCTGAGAAGTTAAGTCAAACACAATTTATATGGGTCAAAAGGTCCCCCTTGAAATGAATTAAGATTATAGGCAGGTAAAAACATATACTAAACTTGGATGGGGTGAATCTCTGAGAAGCAAAATTTTACATGGGGTCATGGCTGGATGAGGAATATGTAATAATTGAAATGTCTTTAAGAAATCCTTTTGGGGTGTCATTTTGTTCAGTGATAATTTATTTTGCTGTGCAGAAGCTTTTTAGTTTGATGTAGTCCCAATTGCTTATGTTGGCTTTTGTTTCCCTTGCTATTAGAAACAAATCCACAGATATCACTGAAGCCTATGCCATGGAGTGTTCACAAAATCACGTGATCAGTTGCTAGAGACTCAGGACAATCTGTCTTCAATTGCAATTCTATAGAGAATTACTGGAGCTGACTTAATGGCATGAAAGTTTCACAGTTCTACTGTGATTCTAAAGGCAAATACGTTCTTTGTTTATTTCCAGTGATAGGCATTAGTCAAATACATCGTTCTTTTATTTTTTAGAATTTGACTTTGTGTGTAAAATTGTTTTTTCTTTTTTTACTAAATATAAGTAGAAGAAATATTTGATGTTCTTTTGTGATTTATGGAAAAGTATAAAAGGGTTTTACAAGAAACATTTAAAAATTTCATTAAAGAGGGCCCTCCCTGGTGGGGCAGTGGGTTAAGCAATGCACTATGAAGCAAACCACAGCCACTGCAGCACGAGTTCCATCCCTACTGCTGGCCAGGGAGGGGACCCACTGGCGTGGCAGACCTATCCTGCCTTGCCCGCTGCTCTCCTCAGCAGTGTGTTTAGTTCATCAGACTGTTCTGTACTCCACTCGGTCTCTGGTGAATCTCCTCACCCCCTACACCTCTGGCCTGTACCCCTTCTTGTATGCATAATAAATAAATCTTAAAAAATTTTTTCATTAAACATTCAAAGTACAACTTTAAAATCAAGTAAATCAAATATCATTTAAATGTACAGGAATGTATATAATTGACTTTTTTCCTTGAAAAATAACTTAGGATCTTCATTTTAAACTGTAGTTGAACTATAACATTTCCAATATCTAAAAATTTATAACATAAAAAATGACACTTCCTACAGCTATAATGGGTAGCTGTACCAATAGTTAAATTAAAAGCATTGTGTTGCTAATTTCAGTATTTGAATGTTCTCTTATAGATCTGAGAAACAGATTGTCTTATTGGATAATATAGAACCAAAAGGACTTTAAAATTCATTTGCATATGTTTCACAAAACTTGTTATAGAACTAATTTTTAATACCAACAATTATGCCAACTTTTAAAGTTCTTTTAAATTTATTCATGAGGTAATATTTATGTAGAAAAATAAAATAATATTCCTTTCAGGAATATCTTTTTAAGTTTTTACTATAAAATTCTTGGTTGCTTTCTCATCAAATTTCATTGTATTATATTATAGGTAAGAGTGATTCTAAGAAATCTTTTAAAAATTTAAAAGCCAACTTTTGCATTTTTTATAATAAAATACCATATGAGTCAATATTCTTGAGATGAGAGAAAAAAATGGTTATATGTTGTCAGTACTCTGTTTAGTGAAGCAAGAGGATCTTGGTAAAATTTAACCTGGTGTTAAAAATAAACACTAAAAAATCTCTTTCAATCAAAGCATTTTTCATGATTGACAGCAAAATAACAAGAATCAATATTATATGTAGGTAACCGTTAAGTTTCACTTTTAACTGTTAAGTTTTCACATAGTTTGCCAATGACCTTTATGACAAAGTTAGGGGACATTTCTAAGAAATATCTTTTTCTCTAGTTGTATTTTTCTAATGTTTAAGTAAAGTTATTAGAAAAATATGAAAAATTTGAAGCATAGTACATCACCCCCACTTTACACTAAACTACTCATAGATTTGTGTGTGTGTGTGTGTGCTACACTTGGTACTTTACAAAGTTCTTTATTACCACTGAGATACTAACCTGCAATTCAGCAGTCTAGTGGCAAATTTTCCATGTTAAACTATGTACTCTTTGATAACTGACAATAGACATGTTTTATTTATCTCTAGAATCAGGCCTAGTATACAGAAAGACATTCCACAAATGTTTTTTCTTACAAAGTACAATAATGAAAATCAGCATTACCTCAATAAAAAACATAAATAAAAAGATGAAATGCTATTTCCATAAAAGTTTTATTTTTAATCTTAAAAGTAAATTTAAATCATCATTTAATCAAGGAACATTAACTGTGCTAGCAGTTAAATGTACTTTGTTTTTATTTCTTGCAGTGGTCTTTGTGTTGTTTCAGACAGAAATTCACACCAATAATTTAGAGCAGGTGTCTGGAAGTAGGGATAAGTAATAGAGTCATGAAAATTCAGTAAAACTCCCAGAGTGGAATCAAGTTCATAGCATGTTCTGAAGTGAATGTAGTGATTGGGAATACAATGGCAGTCCTGGGCCCTTAGGTATTCCCTGAGTATGGTGCAAAATTTTTAAGAATAGAAGGCATATAGGTATGAAGTCTTATAAAAGATAAGAAAACTGTGTTTAATGAAGAAATCATTAGATTGGAAGAGGGTCCAAACTGGTGATGAGTAATATTGGGAAATATGTATGGAAGGTAAGTCCATATGAATCATAGCCTTTAACTGATAATTAATCTTAATTTTTTTCCCCTGAGCTCCAGATTTCTAATTATCTACTGGATCATCTCCACCTAGATAATTTATGGATTTTCTTACCTCAATCCGATATTTTAAAAACTGAATTCAACTTATGACTCCCAATTTTAATCTTTATCCTTTATGTCTTATTTGAGAAATGCTACCACCATCTAGGATCTCCATTCCCACCAGCTCTGATGAGAATCTCAAACAATTTCACTCTACCTTCTTAATACCTCTTTAATCTATTTCTCCTTTCTGCATATTTCTTGAATTTACCTTAATTCAGATCCTTATCATTTCTTGCTGCACTATAAAAAATATTTTTTAAGATTTATTTTTATTTATGTATGTATACTAGAACTGGGGTGTAGGCCAGAGGTGCAGGGAATCAAATGATTCACCAGAGACAGAGTGGGGAGCAGAAAAGGATGCTCTACTGAAATATACTGCTGAGGGGAGCAGAGGGCAAAACAAGAGAAGTCTGCTGCTCCATGTGGGTTAGCTCCCTGGCAGGGGATGGAAATCATGTTCCAGTGGCTGATGATAGTTTGATAGCTCTGAGGCTTTACCATTACGCCTCCAGGGAGACCCTTCAAAAATCTTTTAAACTATCCTTTTGCTTTAGGTATAATACTTCCTTCACCTATTATAGTCTGTAGTCAGTGTAAGAGTAGTATTTTTGAAGTTCAGATGCTTAATTCTCTGCTTAAATCTTCCCTACCACAATGAGTAAATCTCAAATTCTGTATACATTACCTTCATGACCTCTCCAGTTGCAATTTTCAAACACTATCCTATACTACACTCATTAGTGAAGGCACATTTGTGTCTTAGATTATTATGTACATTTTATAGGATAAAGTAATCCACATTCTTTCATCCATCTATCCTTCATCTAGGTCAGCATCAAACACTGTGAATCCCAGCTTCCAAACACTTATCTCACCCCACATATACTCTTATAAAAATTTATGAATGTTTATTAGTGCACTTATTGTTTATGCAAACAATTATTTAATGTCACTGATGAGAGTAGAGTGAGCCTTTCATGGACAATAAATGAAAGGTGTTTCAAACATATGATTGGCATGTTGATGACACATTTTCTTTCTTTAACTTATAAATCCTTACTCTTTATTTTGATTCCTCTACATATTTGCCATCTACCAGAGCAAACAACATCTCTAGCATTTTAACATTTGACAATAAAAATCTACTTAAAAATTCACATAAATTATATATAAGAACATATAAAGAATTAATCAGCTCTCAAACACACTACTGTAAATATTTTAAAAATGTTTGTATATTTTTTTCCCAAGATATATTTAAGTATAGTCTATACTTTTCCCCTTAGTTGTATTCCATACAATTAGGGTAGTCATGTGAACTAATTTGCCTGAAAAATTTTCAGTTTACCTCTGATACACAGAAATATTTATTATCATCTCTACCTTACTCAAATTTCTTCAAAGTTAGATAATAAATAATGGAATAGCACAATCGATACCTATTTAACTGATTTATTTATGTTTATTAATTTTAAACATGCATATTTGTAAAGTGAAGAAATTGCTATATCTGTTTGGCTCCAAGGTGATATAAACTATAAGTAGCAAGAGAAAAGGAAGACTGAGAGAAAAAATGAGTAATAAGAATATGAATTGTGGGCAAATTATTCTTTAAACGACAGTAAGTAAATTTGGTGAAATGATTTAAAAGGGTAGAGATGATATGGGGAAAACCTGTAATATTGAAGAAACTTAAATTTTGATA
Organism: Galemys pyrenaicus; assembly: GCA_019455555.1. Lineage (NCBI taxonomy): Eukaryota > Metazoa > Chordata > Mammalia > Eulipotyphla > Talpidae > Galemys > Galemys pyrenaicus. The sequence continues at coordinate 4,598,959 of JAGFMF010012021.1, forward strand.
ATTTCTGTTTTTAATGACTAACTAGATGCCTATAGCAATAAGCAACATTATCTTTCCTAGAATTGCCTATGTTTATATTACATACTATAGTATATGAATGTTAAAGAAATGTGTTTTTTAATAAAGAAAAGTAATCTCAAACTCAATAAGTGACTTTAAGTTATTCTGGGCTATGAGAACATTCATTTACCATGTCTCTATCTTATAATCTTCTCCACATTACATAAGTTTTGAATCAAAACTTTGAAATAAAAAAAACTTTGAAATAAAAATATACTTAATATTAAACAAAAGCAAAAGATCAAATTATGCAATATTTTTTTTATGAAAGGTGTAAAGGAGACTATATACAATTGTTGCCTTTTTGGTTGCATGTTGCTAAGAAAATATTTTTTATGTTTTTGAACTGAGTTACTCTATAGATCAGAGTTTGATATAAAGCCAAAACTAGCCAACTCATCAAAAAAATCTGTTAAACTCAGAATGGATATTTATTTTTATATTGTTTTCTATGGCTTTAAGCCTTGAATGATACAGAACAGTGGCTCAAAATGTAACAGCTTTCTAATACAGCATGGTATCCTGGATTCAGTAGTAATACTTTCTCAGTGGTTTTCTGAAACTTTTCTGGAAAAGCTTTCTTTTCATTTGGAAGTACAATTTTTAAAATATAAATTTGTCTTGACATAGACATTTCACTTTCTGAGATAAATATATGCATTTCTCCTGTCATTACACACACACACACACAGAGTTAATCACTTCAGGAATTATACACTTTACAATGTTCCTACATTCCTCCTCAAGGTATGCTCAGTATAAAAATCTATAGTATGTCAAAGCATTTAACAATGCACAATAAATATCTTTAAATCATTGCAAACCATGCATCAAGATAATGATCAGCAATCAGTACTGTCGATTTAATTATTTTTTTTAAAATTTATGCATACAAGAATTGGGGTACAGGCCAGAGGTGTGGGGGGTGAGAGGATTCACCAGTGACAGAGGGGGGAAGCAGAACAGGCTAGTGTTCTGCAATATACACTAAGGGGAGCAGTGGGAGAAACAGAAGAGGTCTGCTGTGCCATGTGGGTTACCTCCCTGGCCAGGGATCAAAGTCATGCTGCTGTGGCTGTGGACAGTTTCACAGTGCTGCACATAAACCCCTTGCTCCACCAGGGAGGATCCTAATTTTAATTAATTTAATCTTGGTGACATCAAATATATTCATGTGTGTAGTGAGCCCCCTTATCTGTGGGTCTGTTTTCTGCAGTTTCAGATACCCACAGTCAACCATAGTCTAAAACTATTATGTATGAAAAGACATTAGAGAAAGACCACATTCACCCTTTTTTTTTAATAGTACATTGTTATAACTGCTGTTTTATTATTAGCTATTGTCATGGATCACTTACTATGACAGACTTATAAATGAAACTTTATTATAGGTATGTATTCATAGGAAAAATGATAGGACATGGAAGAGTCACTACTATATGTCATTTCATGCATCTACTAGGGGTCTTGGACTCTATCTCCTGCAGATAAGGGAGCACTATAATGTATGTGTATCTGTGCAATGTGTGTATGTGTTCAATCCAGTAATTAATCTATCACTTAAAGTCAGAGGGGTGATTGCAGAGACTGTGAATCTTTCACAGTCATGACTTAGCCAAAGTCCACAATATACTCAGAAGTCTTTTTCAATGTCATTCTAAACTAAAGGGGACATGTTTACTGTCTTGGGTACCAATGTGTCCTTCTGGGAGACAGTGAATTTATTGAAAGTCTACAGCTTACAAATAAATACATAATGAGAAGATATAAAGTTTTCCCCAATTCTAGTTAGAGATTTAAAATAAGAATTGTTTAATTCTTTTCAGTGTAGGAGAAAGTTTGTACCTTAGTATTCTAGAATGGCAAATGTAGTTCTCAAAGTAAACTAATAACTTAAAGTTTGGGGTGCTTTTTACTCACATATCATTTATAAGTCTATGCAGCACAATAAAATCCCCTGGAGATAAGTCTATTCTATGGATGAAATGAAAATGTTCTAAGACTGGTCCAAACTATTGACTCCAATGAATTAAGTGGGGTTATACAACTTATTGAGCTCTCACTGAGGGTAACTGGAATTCTTATTGAATAGTCTTACATCCCCTATCATTTCTATAGTCTGTCATTGAAGAAAATTTGAACTTCAGACTTAAAACATTTTATAGAAACTATGTCTCTGATATATTCTTTAAAGTGCAGGTTCTTGCTCTGCATGAAAAAAGAAAGTATTCCATTTAATGTGATTTGTATCCCTGATTTTATAAAAGTATAAAATAAAATTAATCACAATAATAACTTGAATCACACAGAACATGTTTAAAAGGGTTCAATTACTTAATCTGCTATCTGTATGCAGGCTGTGGATACTGGTTTTGAGTGATAATGAAAGTGAAGTAACATTTTTATAGGTTTTTTTAGAATCTCAGCATAAATCATGATTAAGAGTTTTGAGTCATTCATTCTATCTGAAGAACCAAATATAAAGGTGTCACTATGAGAATGAATTGCCTCTCTAAATTTTTTACAGTAGGACTATTCTATATGTCTATTAAAATCAACACTTTCAAATAAACCTAGGATATCTAAAGAATTAGAAGATTGTGAAATATCTTTCTGCAGACAGCTTCTACTCTTCAATATCTTCAAAATTCATTTAATCTTTTCTCACTGAAGTTTTCTCAGGGTGAGACTTTACTATAAACTTATTAAATAGATTACATTAAATAATTAACATTTACCAAATAAAGCATGAAATTCACTCACCCTGCAAATGAAAAAAAAATTCCTTGTTATTCATATGGGGAACTCAGAAAACTATTTTATAAATGTTTTATAAAAATTTTATTAAAATTGGGCCCCCCACCCCAGTGGCACAAGGGGTTAACTCTCAGCACTTTGAAGGGATCCATAGCACCATGGAGCTAACCCAGATGGTGCAGCAGACCTCACCTGTCTCATCCACTGTTCACCTCAGCAGTGTATTTCAGTCAATCCACCTCTTTTGTTCCCCACTCTGTCTTTGGTGAATTCTCTCACCCCTGTACCTCTGGCCTGTACCCCAGTTCTTGTAGGCATAAATAAATCTTTTAAAAAGTTAATTAAAATTAATCCAATCTTAATCAACTTACAAAGGTATAACCCTGTCTTCAAGTCACTTATATAATATTTAGAAATAACTCTATTATTACCTTTATTTTTTATTTTTTTAAAAGATTTATTTATTCATACAAGCACTAGGGTACAGGCCAGAGGTGTGGGGAGGTGAGAGAATCCACTAGACAGAGCAGGAGGCAGAATAGGCAGATGGACTGAAACACACTGCTGAGGGAGCAGCGGGCCAGGCAGGAGAGGTCTGCCTGCGCCATGTGGGTCACCTTCCCAGCCAGTGGCAGGGATCGAACTCGTGCTGCAGTTGCTATGGTTTGCTTCATAGTGTGTTGCTTAACCCACTGCACCACCAGGGAGGGCCCTATTATTACCTTTAATAATAAACATTCTAAACAAAAATGTCACTAAGATAGCAAGGTTATGTTTCAAGGGAATAGCTATTAATTATTCATTAACATTTAATTATGCCATACTGTACAAAACTTGTATGTAAATTGTTTTATTTAAGAATCACCAATATTTTATCATTTCTATTAGAAAGTTGATCATCAATTCTCCAAGAAGTTGAAAACCTTGCCTAAGATGTTTCTACTACTTTGAAGCTGAGTCAAGATTAGGTTACAAGTCTGTCTATCTTGAATGTGTAATGTCTTTTTACAGTAGTATATATCCCTCATTATGAGAAAAAAAATGAAGAATGATTACTTAATATGGAATGTTTTACTTCTTTTATAAACATAAGACTTCCCTCAGTCAAGAAATGTTCATTACAATTAATTTAATTTCTAAAGTAGTTTTGTTCTACAGGAATACAAATCCAATCCTTACAAGTATGAGTTGATGTGTGAGCATATGCATATTTGTGGCAGCCACGAGGACATAAAATAACGTGACTTTTTCTCCTATCATTTTCTATGGATTTTTCAGTCACTTACATATCTTGGAGAAAAAGTCAGACCCTTTCTCTTTGCAACTATTAGAATGGCCCATGATAACTAAAGTAGAAATTGAAATTCCATTTCTGCCAACTACTACTCTTTCTTCACAATCCTCAGGGATGTGTCATTTAGTTGCAATAGACTAGGGAGGAGAGCGTGCAGCTCATAAAAAGCAATAACATAATATGCCAGTAATATATTTCACCAAATTTGCAATGAAAATAGCCAAGTCTTAAAACATGTACCCATCTAGATGGGATTTTGATTAAAAAACATCTCTAAGGCACTATTAAGCAGAAGGTGATGTCAAAGTGTCTTTAATTAATTATCTCATTCTTCTTAGTTTCAATTTGTTATTTTAAAATATTTTTTCAGAAAAAAATAATATGAGTATATTATGCTAGGATAAGACTGAGATCAGCTTAGGATGCATGAGTCATACTGCTTATCTGGCTAAGATTAATCGTCCCTTGATATTTTATAGCCAAATAGAATACTCCCTCCATGTGAATTTTTGGCCCATCTCCATAAACTAAAATTGTAAAAATTAAGGGAAAAAAGGAACTCTCAGAAATATTTCTCAAATTTTATACCTTTTATTTAAATAGAATACAATTTTTTGAGGATTTCCTTTCATTATCAGAGGGCATGCATGTACGTACATGCACACACACAAACACCCCACAGAGAGACAAAGAAGAAAAAAAAATAGGTCACTTAGGTGTATCTTCTTAAAGCTCTTTTACCAAGAAATAGGATTGGACAGGATTGAGGAGTGGACTATAACTTTAGTTAAATGCAACAATTTTTGCAGACAAGTAACATTAATTTATTTAAGCAGAATATGTACACACTCTAAAGAAATGTTGACTAATCCTCCTTTAAAATACTAATATCAATTTTAAAAGTGGACATGAGTAAAAAGTTATCAACAGCCTTGATATATTTTGCAAGGTATATCTGTCACTATAGCTGCTTTATTGTAACATAAGAAAAACATTCCAAATCACACAAACATCATATATACAAATTTGGCAGCTATCTTAAAATTGTATTTCTAGTCTAGGAATTAAACAACATGGCTACAAATATAAAATTGGCATCTGTGTAGGTTATTTCCCAACAGTAGTCTGGAAGAAATTATCACAGCTGTTGTTTTATATCTGTGTATATGTGAATGTGTGTATAGGGTATATAAGAACATTTTAATAATCTTTATAAATCACCTCAAAAATATGTTTAGAAAAAATTCTGAACCAGGAGTTGAAAACAGTTTCCAGTTTCCAACTCTGCAATTTTATGTACTTGAGTAGTCACTTAATCTCTCTGAAAATCTATTCTCTGGTGGAATAGGTTATGTTTGTGTTTCTTTTAAAACTCTTTTTATACAATTTTGCACCCCATTTTTTTCTAGTCATTTTTGAAGAAGATTCCATTGAACAGGAAAAACATACAACAAAGTGTTCCAGTAGGTGTTAAATAACAAAACAATAACAAAAGTATAAGAACGATCAAACAATTCGAAAAGGAATTATCCACTATTTATAGGAGGACTACAAGGCAGTTTCAGGTACTTAGTCAACTAAAGCTAGATTATTACTTAAACACACTACCACTGTTCTAAAATAAACATATTTATATATTTTCTTTTAACTTTCCTTAAGATCCTTTGATTGAGTGGAAATCAATCATAAAAAACTGAGAAAAGTTTTGATCATTATAAATAATAATTAATAAAAATATCTAGAAATTTATATAGCTAGATATATCAAGAGGCACTGTGAGTGACAATTAGTGTGTTTGTCAGGAAATGTGTGTGCTTTTCACATGTGAATGTTATGGTGGAATAACAATCTTCTATTTAACACCTCTGACATAGAATTTTCTGTCAGGCTCCTTAATATTTTTCTATAAATTTTGTCTGTGAGGTAGAGTGAAAGAAGAGAGGAGATACAGTTATATTTTAGCTAACTTAAGTACAATTGCCCTCTTTGGTCCTAATTTTTTTCATCTGGATAAGTAAACAAATTGGAATAATCTTTATAGTCTCTATCAGTCAAAACTGCATGACTAGGTTACTAGAAAGAATATGATATTTGGATTTATAAATACTATCCACATATATTCATCTATATATAAGACAAATATCACAAAAGTACTAAACAGATTCTATTTCAAGTTATAAACTTCCAGGTTTGAAAAAGATTTTGTAATCTGTAATAATTGGAAGAAATAATAAAAGGTAGAGATACCCATGTAAGTGATCTTCTCATATAAAAACATTTTCTAATGAACAGATAATTCAAAATCATTTATTGTATGAATAATCACACAATTGCAACAATTCCCATTTGTACCCAGACCACTGTCAAAAATCCAGAGTTATCAAATACCACACATCTGTTCACTGCTGAAAAAGCCAAATCATTTAATCTGTACTCTACAAAACAAGAAAAAAGCTGTATATATGTGATGCCATATTTAAACCAAGTGCTAGGTATCACTAGAGCAATTTCATATTTAATATTTTCTATTACTTTAAATCACAAAATTAAAAATAAAGGTTTCATTTCAATTCCTAAGCTGCATTTATACAAATACTATATTTTATAATTATTTTATAAACTGCAATGTCTTTAACTTTTAAATATTTCCAACTTAGCTAAAGCAAATTCTTCAGCAGGGTGAAGAATATCAAAGACCTCAAACTATTTGAGAGAGTTTCTTCATTGCCCAAGTGCACATAGCACATTTGGATACCGCCCTGGATGATTATTTAGTCCAAACATTCCAGGCACATGTGCCTTCTCATCACAGATCTTGAAACACTATCTCTGGTCTCTGTGGACACTGTATTCTATCACCCTGAGTTAGACAATGGAAAAAATGACTATTGTGCAGAATCAAACCTAATTATTATATCCATTCAGAACTTGTGTTTAATTCTCTTACATTATGATTTCATAAAATAAAGCTAGGAAGTAGCAAAATGAACATACTTAAAGTATATCAGGGCCAAGTTTAAACAAATATTATCACAATGTAATGGAATGCAAAAACTTAAAAGGACTGTTTTGTGAAGTATTTTATCAGAAATAGTATATAATTAAAAGTTTTGTCCTATATATCCAAATTCACCAAGTTAGTTTCTTGGCAAGTATTTTTGAATAGATTTCATAATAATTACATGGAATTAAAGAGAGTTCTGGCTTGGAAATCAGGAGTCCAGGGTTTGGCCTGGCTCTTTGGGCAATTCCAACCTGAGTGAATTTCAATAAGTTCCTGAACTTCCAGGATTTTTCTTTCCTCTCTAAAATGAAGGGTTAGAATTTTGATTTCAATGTTAAGACTAGTTCAACTCTTAAACCCTATGGTAACTATTTCTTGAAACTTTGTTCAATTTTAATTATGTCATTTTATGTAAATAGCATCCCTCCTGAGCCCTTGCCACTTAATTCCAACCTTTACCTGCTACTATGCTACTGACTTCCCTGAGGTGATGGTACACGGGTGAAATGGTGGTGGGAACCCCCTGGGGACTAGAAATGATGTCAAATACAATTAATTAAATCTAACAAAAAAAAAAAAAGAAAACAAACCAAAACCAAAACAAACAAAAAACAGGGTTCACTGTCTTTTAGCATTTATTTATATTTAATTTCACATTTAAATTATGTTTGTTACATGAAAAGCTGAAGGACTTTCCCTTAAGATCTGGAACATCCAATTCCCTTAAGATCTTAAGGCACGCAAACAGGGAAAGAAGTTAAACTACCATTATTTGCAGATGACATGATGATATACTTAAAGAACCCTAAAAGCTCCATGGAAAAAATAGTCAAAATAATCAACCAGTTTAGTAAAGTAGCAGAATACAAAATCAACACACAAAAATCAGTAGCCTTCCTATATGCAAACAATCAAACTGAAGAAGAAATTTAAAAAAAATCCCTTTTATAATTGAAACCAAAAAATCAAATACTTGGGAATAAATATAACAGAGAGGTGAAGTACCTATACAAAGAAAAATAAAAAATATTGTTAAAATAAATAGAAGACACAATGAAATGGAAAGCTATCCCCTGCACATGATTGGAAGAATTAACATTATCAAAATGGCCATCCTACCAAAAGCAATTTACAGATACAATGCAATTCCAATAAAAATTTCAATGATATTCTTCAAAGAAATAGAAAAAATACTGATGAAATTCATATGGAGACACAAAAAAACCTCGAATAGACAAAGCTGTCCTGACTAAAAAGAATGGTAATGAAGATATCACAATTCCAGACTTCAAACTATAATACAAAGCCATAATAATTAAAACCACATCATAGTGGAACAAAAACAGACACACAGGCAATGGAACTAAATAGAAAACCCAGAAATAAACCCAATAATATTTGACAAAGGAGCAAAAAATATGCACTAGAACAAAGACATTTTGTTCAAAGACAGTTGTTCAAAGTGGTGCTAGGAAAACTGGACTGCTACATGCAAAATAATGAAGCTAGACTACTACTTCTCACCATGCAAAAAAAAAAAAACTAACTCACAATGGATCAAAAAATTAGACATGAGAACTGAAATCATAACAGATATAGAAAAAAATATAGGCAAAACACTACATGACATATATCTCAGCAACATCTTTATAGATACATCACCTAAAGCAAAGAGAGTGAAAGAAAAAATAAATATCCAGGACTATATCAAATTAAAGAGTTTCTGTACAGCAAAACAGACACTACCCAAAACAAAGAAAACCCCAACTGATTGGGAAAAAAAAAATTCACCTCACACAAATGATCAGGGACTAATCACAAAGATAAACAAGAACTCACAAAACTCAAGAAAAGCAAAGTAAACAATCCGGTCAAAAAATGGGTAGAAGAACTTAAAAGACACTTCTCCAAAGAGGAGAAGCAAATGGCTAACAGCCACCTGAAAAAATGCTCCACAGCCCTCATAATCAGGGAAATGCAAATTAAAACCACAATGAGATGCCACCTGATACCAATAAGAATGGCACATATTTAAAAAAAAAAAGCAACAACAAATGTTGGTGAGGATGTGGTGAAAAAGGAACTCTCCTACACAGCTGGTGGGGATGCAAACTTGTCCAGCTTCTATGGAAAGCTGTATGGGGGTTCCTCAGTATACTAAAAATGGAGCTACCATATGACCCAGCAATTCCATTCCTAGGGATCTATCCAAAGGACACAAAAACACTAATTCAAAAGGATACCTCAACAACCCAAATGCCCCAAAATAGATGACTTGATCAAAAAGATGTGGTACATATATACAATGGAATACCATTCAGCAATCAAAAAAGATCAACTAATTACATTCACAGCAACATGGATGGAGCTAGAAGGGATTATGCTCAGTGAAATAAGTCAGAAGGAAAAGAAAAATATTGGATGGTTTCACTGTTAGGAGGAATATAATGGAACCAAATAAGGGATCAAGGAAAAGAACAATAACAAAAAAAAAAAAAACACACAACAAAAATAAACAGACAAAGACAAATCAGAGGCAATCTGTGGGAGGAACAGGGGAGGGACTGGGATGAGGGCAGGAAGAGTGCAAGGGACTGAGGTGATGGTACACCGGTGAAATGGTGGTGGGAATCCCCATGGGGACTACACTTGATGGCAAATATATATAAAGGAAAAAAATCTGGGGGGGTTCTTTCCTGGCATATTAATTGTGCTTAAACACTTTTAATTATTTTTGGACATTTTAAAAAAAATTTTAAGTATCCCATTATATTATCCTCCCTCAAGTTTGAGCACTTGAAACTTTAGTTCATATATTTATGTAATTTAGTATAGGAAATTTAAATTAGAGCAAGAGATACATTTTCTCACTCAAAATCAGTACTATTCACAAATATACACATTTTTATTAAAGTTTTATTAATTTTTTAAAGGAGATTTATTTATTTCCTTATTTTTGAAATAAAGTTGGCATAAATCACTGTTTTAGAGAAACAGGCTGTCCCCCTTGAGGTGTAACACCACCACACTCACCACCAAAGCACTCACAGTCAATCTTTATAGTCCATTGCAGCATCTCCCTACTTTGTTCTCATCCTTTCTCCTCTCCCTCTGGTTGCCTCAGTTCTATGGTCAGACTTCTAGGGTATGTTGTTAGTTTGGCTTTATAAATGATTAAAATTATGTATTATATAACATATATCATCAGTAAATTGGGGCAAACATGAATTTATTTCTCCAAAGTAGTAATCCATTCAGTTGATTTATCAATATTATCTTATAATTTTTTCTTCACTATGATGTGAATTCTTCCCTCCTAACCTATAACCAAATCTTAGAGAAGCAGACAGAAGCCCAGTCTGGAATTAGTAATACTGTATTCTGTACAACTTTTACATCAAATCTTCTTTTCATCAGGAACACCCATTACCTCTGGATACAGGTGTTATTTTATGGTAAAAAGTTGACTAACAATGAATCATTCACACAGATTATCCCAACCTCAGTATTTATAGGAGACAAATTACTTCAACTGCTGTGATAAGTTTACCATTGTGGGAGTCAACATCTGAAATTACCATCATGGGACAGCAATACTAAGTTGGTCAGCAGAAACTGGACAGAAACAAAGAACAGGCTTCAAGGACCTGATTACAGAGAACTTGAAGTCTAGAAGTCTAGGAGAAGGAGCAATGAATGAGAAAGAAAATTGCTTGATGGTACTCCAGTTTCCATTAGTCAACTTTGATTCAATAATTCTGTTTTACTACTTTCCTTGTATCCTTAAAATTAAAATTAACTTTTCCAGACCTTCACAAAATAAAGATCCTATACCCTGTAACCAAACTAAAGCTAAACAGTACTATTTGGCTATTGTGAAGCCCATTTGTATATTGCCTGCTTATAGTTTGGTGTGAATTATGTAATTAGTAGAGAATGGAAGTTAGTATTTAACTGTTTGAAATATTTAAAACGTTTTCTCTGATTAGGATATAGAAACAATTATAAATCTGATGTATTGAGGGATTTGTAGCAATAACTTTATTGAGAACAAAAATTTAAAAAAAATGTAAAAATTTAACACAAATGTATTAGTAATTCATAATAATTTAACTGATTCAATATAGATACTCATGCTCTCAGTGCCACGCACTTTCCAAAGACATCAATTCTGTCATCGGAGTGTGACTGAAGCAGTGATCCTCAGAAACCCCATTCTCCTGGAAGTCCCTCATCAAGAGTCACACCTTTATAACAATAATTATTTTCCTCCTTTATTAATGATTTCAATATGCATGGAAAGGATGCTTCAAATCTTGTCATATCACGATGTCATTCCCAATCTCTCCTCAGACATCTACTTCCGTGTTTGTAAAATAGATCTTGCTAAAGATTTGATTCTTGCACAACCCACAGATTTTTCACTATTTCTCTAACTTGCTTTGTTCTTTTTTTTTTTTTTTTTTTTTTTTTTTTAACTTGCTTGGTTGTTAAGCCCTTCAGGCATGCTTAACTTCTGTGGCCCATTTTCTAGTACATCCTCAATCTCTCCTCAATTTCCTTGCCAAACTCTCTATATCATGCTGACTTTAAAGTCACAGGTACCTAATACCAATTTAGCTCTTACTGTTACAAGCAACCCAACTAAATTCCCTTATTGAATTCACGCTCTCTGAGATTTAATTTCACAGCTTCTTCTCCCCCTCATATCTTTTAATCTTTCCCTTCTCACCCCATGAATCAACCTCATAAGCAGTCATTGCAGAATTCCTACGTCACACAATCTTTCTATTACTTTTATATTCTTAAAGTTCATCTCAGGAAACTTCTGCAATAAGTCCCACTCCTTTCCTGACTACTTAAGACTATTGATCTTATCTCCTGTCTCCTGAAGTATTAAAATGTTATATTTTCCATCTTAATTTTAAAAACAAAAAGGTACTTGCCCAATCGACCTGTGGCCTTGGAAAAGCAGTTTTTACTACTTTTATAATAATATGTAAGTAGCATATTAATATACATTTATAAATTTATAATATTTATATTATAATCTTTAATAAAAATAAAACTTGGACAATTTTATAAAAAAAGAATAAAATGGCTATTAAGCACAATTAAGACCACAAATTAGAACCCAGAATTAACACCTTATATTTCTAGCTTTTGGTCTTTCCTTTATATGCTTACTATAATATTTTGCTCACATACATAATTTTTCTGTGTTAAAAGTAGTTTAGACAGACAGACATACACACACACACTGGGAAATTATATAAATGGGATATTGTTAGGATACTACTAAGAGAAAATTTTAGTCCAAATTCTCTCTAAGGATATTTGGGTTAAATAAAGAATTCTGGAATTTAATCCAGTCACATTTACATAGATTTTGAGTAGCTGAAATATTTATTGTAATTTTATATTTTTGGAAAATTTCTATATTGGGTGCTGACACCCTAGAAAGAATATCAATAAGGATTTTTTTTTAAGCTTCTAAATGTATTTTCAGTTTCTGGTTCACAGACACGGAGCTTGTCATCTGTCAAATTTGTCCTCACAAGGAAAAAAAAATCAGCAAATTTTAACTGATCCATGAGAAGTAAGGATATAAGACAAACTACTGCCCCAAGACTGATGACACAGGGAGGTGAACACATGAAATCATGGCTTACTTGAGCAATAAATAATAGAAACTGCTATAGTAGAAACTGCAATAGTAGAAACTGCTTAGACACTATCGGGACAGTGAAGGACTGGAGAGGGGAGGGCTGTCAGAAAACCATAATTATAATTACAAATTGCTGAAGGTTTTATATGGACAAATTTGAGAGTTAAATATGCCAGGGGTACCTAGTCTTAGGGGAATATGTCCCCACATTTTGTGGGACTTACTACTATGAACTTCTCTAGTTTTTCACAAGTATTAGCAGGAAAAATTCCATTGTGCTTCCCATGGCAGGAAGAGAAAGGGATCATTTTAAAATATGAATACTCTGTTCTTAATAAGGCCTGCCATGGGAGAAACTTGTTAACCTGAGTTTGATCTGCTGGGATAGTACCAGACCTTAACTAAACTGTAAAAAGGGAAATATTCAAATTCAGTAAGCTCTAGCTTGCTACAAGGGAATAAATAATTACTAACTGCAGGTGGTTCCAGACAATCTGTCCCAATCAAAATCAGAGAAAAAAAATAGAGAAACTTTGAATAGGTCATAGTCCAGAACCTTAAAAGACTGAGATTGAATAACTGAACTCTAGAAAAAATTGCCCTCCCCCAAAACTAAGCAGCAAGCAAAAACAGATGGGCAATAGAAGCAGAGAGACGGAAACTCTAAAAACCAAAGAGAAATGCCAGAATTCAAAAGCATTGCAATGTAAAAAGAATGTCTTTGATTGTCTAGTTAATGCATGGGAGAAAGCTGAAGAGAGGATCTCTGAGCTTGAGGATAAATTAAAGCTGATCCTCAAAGCTAGAAAGAAAAGCTTCAGTAATTAAAAAAAAAAATCTAACGACTGTGAGACAACTAAAGACGTGCAAAAATATATAATGGGAATACTAGAAAGAAAAGAACAAAAGAAATATTTGAAATAATAGAATTGAGAACTTCCTTAATGTCAGACACTAAACCATATCCATGAACCTCAGAAAATATCAAACAAGATAAATACCCAAAAAGAAAGAAAAGTAAATTAAGCATATTATTTTCAAACTACAGAATTATCAATGGTAAAAAATTCTGAGAGAAGAGAGAATGAGAAACTACCTTACCTATAAAGTTACCAAGAAGGGATTGTATCAACTAACGCTGAGAGCCAACACAAGAGAATAGAGAGAAATATTTTAAATGTTGAGATTAAAAACCACACCAACTTATAATTCTATACTCTTTGTAAATGTCCTTCAAAAGTGAGAGACAAATAGACATTTTCAGCCATATGTAAATTGAGGATATTTGCTATCAATAGACATTCCTTGCAATCAATGTTTAAAAATGGTTCTTTAGACCATTATCATGTTCTTTAGTGCCCCCTCCAACCACCTCCTCTTCACCTGGGGTAACCAGGATTGGTCTTGATTTCCAACCATATAGATTCGCCTTCCTCATTTTTGAACTTTGTATGTATGGTATTACACAGTGTTCAATTTGTAAAAATACACCAAGCTAAACATTTAAAATTATGTACTTTTAGTTTAGTTAATAATAAGGTACTAATGTCAACTTCCTGGTTTTTGGTATTTATCTAAATGAACTGACAAGCCGAAACTTGTACTTAATAGGTCTTCCTACTGGTATATTTATTCTCTCCAATTTTTCCAATAGTCCAAATTCTTCAAAGCAGTCATCACCTAGAAAAATACTTTGTACTATTTTCCCGATCACTTTTTATTTTTTTTAAAGATTTATTTATTTATGCATACAAGAACTTGGATACAGGCTAGTGGTGTGTTGGGGGTGAGGAAGTTCACCAGAAACAGAGTAAGGAACAGAACAGGTGGACTGACTGAAATTCGCTGCTGAGGTGAGCATCAGGGAAGACAGAAGAGATCTGCTATGCCATGTAGGTTGCCACCCTAGTCAGGGATTGAACTCATACTACAGTGGTTGTAGATAGTTTCATAGTGCTGTGACTTAACACCTTGTGCACCAGAAAGGCCTTACTTAATTTTTAAACTTAAATTTAATCTTAGTCTGTTATTTGTGGTTCCAAAACTTCTGAGTAAAACTTAAGAGGAAACCAAACTTGTATCACCTAAAAACATACTGGTTTCACAACTTTAATGTCCACTTTTACAATTTCCATATTTGAAATATTTCTCTATTTCCTCAACCATACCAATTCTTGGAACAATCCCATTTCCCTATCTTTTCAGAAAGCAACTTTTTTCTTCTACATATTATAAACACTTTATTTCCTAAATTCTCAACTATGTGAAGATCCTGGAGTATGCATTATTCTCTTGTATTTTATAGTTTTTACCTTTATAAATCTATCTAATTAAAAAACATTGAGATCTGAAAGTGTTTAATATCTCTACATATCTGCCTATCAGAACATATTAGGACTAAATTGATAGAAGTGTTTAATACTAATAGTTTATCTAATTTATTCTGAATTTTGATGAATCTATTTTATAATACTTAGTATTCCATATAGGGTTTGATCTATAATTTTATTAATTATAAATTCATTCAAAAATTTTAATTTGTTGAAAGTAAAAGTATTCTAATAATGAAAATGCATTTTTAAAATTGAGATTGTTTAGTATGTGATGATAGAAAATTCTTAGGAATTACAGGATATATACTAATATTTGCATCAATCATTCATTACAACTAGGAACAATAAATAGATTTAATTATAAGAATGATAAATGACTTTAGCAATTGTCAAAGTTATACAAGCTCTGTTAAAAGCAAACTGCTTCTAAATGCATCCCATATGTCTTGATTTTAACACCAAACAAAAAGATTTCTAAAAATAAAAACATGTTTTATAGATGTCTTCATGCTACATTACTACTACCCTTGAGAAGTTACTTTGATACTGAATAATGTTTTGGCATGGATTATAGAATGAACTCATTATATATGTTATACATAGCATATATTAAAGAAGATAGTCTGTTGATTATTTTGTAGGTTATAAGTAACTGGAGAAACACCCTTAAAGATATAAATTTATTAATTCAATCATAAATCCACAATTAACTCAATTACTCATATAAAAATAGAATCATCCATATGCAAAGCAAGATATACACTGAGAAAAATTCAGTTTCAATTTCTTAAGAAGTCATTTCTACTATTCAATGGTTTAATATATGGGATCCCTTTTCTCTGCCAGTTTTGCTTTTGTGCCTTTTACATGAGTTTTATTTTGTAATTTTTGATGACTGAAAAATCACTGAAACAAAATCACTAAAAATTCAAATAGTCTTAATTTCAAATTTGTTAAATATTTATGCAGTAGTACATCTGGGGCTAGTTTTACATCTGTTGTTTTCTTTACTTTTTTTATTTTCTAAATAAGTCTTAAAAGTAAAAGCCTTTCCCAAAACACAAGAAGCTATTCCTCAATAATATGTGCATTTCATAAGAGACTATGTGCATTTCATAAGAGACAATATAGTGATACTTATAAACAACTGAATCTAAAACTTGAGTTCTAGATATTTCTTAGGAGCCTGGTTGAATAGACTAATTTGATACTGTATTAGGCAAACAGAGGTTCAGTTTAAATGAGACTAGATTTCCATTCTAAGGAAACAACTAGACACAGTCAATGTCACCAAAAATGTTACGATATCTATCAAAATATAACTACCAATTTAGGATTACAAAATATATATTAATATCAAAGAAGTTGAATTCAAGGAATTTTGAATGATTCTACTGTGACTACATAGCTATAATATCTACTTACATTAAAACGGTAGTCATCTATTGAAGAATGCATTCAGTTTAAATGTCTCAACATTTATTAAGAAGAAATCAAGATTAAGTTGAATGTATTCAGCTTACCAGGGGAAATTTATATTTGGAACATATCTTTCTGGTATCGTCAAAATGATTTTATTAAGGTGAGCCTGTTACTATGTTATTATTCTACATCATTAGATGTGTTGATAACCAAGAAAATCTGTGTTGTATTCAGTAATGGCAAACATTGTTGAAATCATATATCATCCAGCTAGGTTTTTGTCATCTCTGCTCTGGATTTTTAAATGTAGAACTCGTCCTTTAGTTCTCATGCTAGACTTAACTTTCTTTAATTATGGTCTTAATTACTTTCTAAGACAGAAGAGCTACATATTTCCGTAGCATACAACTTTAGTATATGCCATACAAAATATAAAATACATACTAGAATCAAGTGAGGACTTTTCAATAATTCCACCCCCACTGAGTTTCAAATAAATGATCCACTAGGGAATCTTTCACCATCAACCCTTATCCCTTGTCCACCTTGATCCATAGAATCATTGTCCCAGTGGGAACATAATCCATGCAAATATGCTATGTTCCCAACATAGATTGGAACAGAAAGTAAAACTGATAACTCTAGTTAAGTTTATTTAGTTCCACTGGTACCTCTTTTCCTTATGAGTATTCAGGATGGCCTTAAATTAAAAGATACAATTTGAAAATGCATGTTTTGTTTAGATGTGAGTGACCAACAATCTTAGTTTGCCTAGGACTATCTCTTTTTTAAAAGATTTATTTTCACTTATTTATGCATACAAGAATTGATTTGCAGGCCAGAGGTGTTGGGAGTGAGAGGATTCACCAGAGACAGAGATGAGGAGCAGAACAGGCAGATTGACTGAGGGGAGCAGTGTATAAGACAGGAGAGGTCTGCTACACCATGTGGGTCATCTTCCCGGCCTGGGATAGAACTCAGGCCACAGAGATGACAGCATGAGACTCAATCCCTCCACAGCCAGGATGGCACTGTCCAGGACTATCTTGATTTCAGCCCTCTGTGTCCTTTGTCTCAGGAAACCTCACAGTTCTGGGAAACCCAGAGAGTAGGCCACCTTTTGGGGGATGAAAAATATTTTATTTGAATGTGAAACCACATTTAAAAATCATGTTTGGTGTTTTTAAAAATCAGGATTTTCAATTTTTCTTTAAAGAACAGATTTAGCAAATTTGATGCTTTTAGCAAATTTTATGTTTTAATTTGGCTACTTGATAGTCCTATTACTCAATCAACACTAACTTAGATGTGCCTTTTAAGGTATTTTATAGGTTTTGATAAGAATTCATGATCAGTTGATTTTATGTAAAGTAGTCTACTATGGATAATTGGAGACTGCCTGGTATAATCAGCTGAAAGGATTTAAGAGCAGAACTGAAGTTTCCCTGAATAAAGAAGAAATTCTGTCTGTGGATGACAGCAGTAGGTCCTGCTAAAAAATTAGTCTGTCTTTTCTGATAGGTGCTCAATTATTTCAAATTTGTTTGTCTGTTTCTGTATATTCCACATATAAGTTCCACTATCTTTTTATTTCTGACTTATTTCACTTAGAATACTCCCCTCCATTTACATCCCTGTTGTTGGGAAAGTCAAAAGTCTATATTATTTCTACAGTTGAGTAGTATTCCTGTGTGTGTACATATGTGTGTGTATGTATGTGTTTCTCACATATGTGTAATCTACCCTTCTGTTCTTGGTACACAGGTTGTTTCCATACCTTGGTTACTGCAAATAGTGCTGCATGAACACAGGAGGGCACATATTCCTTCATAGTTTTTGCATTCTTCAGATAGATACATAGAGTGGAATTGCTGAGTCATAGAGAAACAAAACAAAGAGTCAAATAAAACCAAACAAATCACAAACACAATACATTTGACTATAAAATAAAGGCTACTAAAGGCGAGGAAGAGAAGGCAGAGCAAAATATAGAGAGAGCACAGTGGTCTATAGGGAAGGACTGCAGAACCTTGGTGGGTGTATTATGGCAACTTATATTTCAAAGGTATGATCTTATATATCTAAACCATACAATACTAAACCATACAATGTTACTGCAATTAAAAAAACAAAAACAAAAACCAAGCTTGTGGGAATATATCAAGAACCGTAAACCTATGCAATTTCATCTTCGCAGATGAGAGATACATTATTCAGAATAGGGTGAGCAGTACACAGATGATGGAAGCAAAGCTGTGGAAAAGAAGACCTGTTCCTCTATTTTATAAAGGACATAGTTCATTATGTAGCACTCAAAGCAAAAATTGCTATTTCAAAACAAAAATATATATATTTGTGAGAAGGAAAATTTGACATAAGCCAATTACGATAAATGTCTCTCTTGTTATTGATGATAGAAAGAATGATGGAAGGATGATTGGGTGGATGGATAAACAGACAGACTAAAGTATAGATTGATTCTATTGGTTCTGTTCTATCCTAATTGAGGTATACTAAGAATGTCTGATTGTTTATAAATTGCTGAAGTTTTTCTTTAGCTAGGGTGCTCTGAAATCATCACAGTCAACATCTGGCTGATGCCTAGAGCATTCTACTCATATTAGTGTTTTTGTTTTTGTTTTTTTTTTTGCTGAGTAGTTCACACAAAATATTAGTAGTTGACACAAAAGGCTATAAAAGTCTAAATAGAGAAAAAACAAACATACAACTTTTGAGTATGATAAATATTATAATAGAATTCCATGAAAATCTAGTAAAACACTAAATTTAACAGGAGCTAGGAAAGATAGTTAAGTGAGACGATTATTAAGTTGAGTCATTATAGATAAAATAAAAAATTAGCTAGATGAAGAAAGAAGAGACTGATACTTATAAACCTTATTGTGTATTATGTGGCTCCTTTTAAAATGTAGTTAAGTACAGTCATTGTATAATTAAACATCAACAAAAATAAAGTAGCATATAATTACAACTTTCATTTACTCTAAAGGAAAAAAGTGAAAATGCTAATTAACTGTTACATATTAAATCTTATCAACACATTTGTAATTATAGGCAATCTCTTTTAAGAATGCTTTTCATTATATTTTTTGTCTTTTTTCTTCTTTTTATCCATTTTTCACTCTACTAAATCCATCAATGTATCCTGTTCTTACTTAAGAGTATGGTTTTATGTCTTATTTGTGGATGGTAGATTTTTTTTAAATTTTTCATGGTTAAATTACAAAAATTTTTCCACACTTAGGCATGCTTCCTTATACTTGGTGTTTCCCCATATGTTACTTTACAGTTTATTTTTATCCTCATCTTTCTTCATCTTCATTCTGAAATTTTTAACCATGCTCATGTCATCTCTTTGGAAAACCACAGATCATATTTCAAGTATTATTTATTCCTGAGTTAGACATTAATCTGTTATCTTTCTCTTTAGATATGTCTCTCACAGGCAACATTTAGATCTAGTCATTTGTATTAAGATAATTCACATTTCTTCCTATGGTTCCAATGGTCAACTAAATATTGGAATTTTTTATTCTATTCTCCTCTATATTGTGGGATGCACTTTCCCCCATAAGCATAGTGAAGACTGACTCAATAATTTTGCATCATAGTACATCTTCCTTATGAATTGATATGCTCTCAATAATGAGTAAAAACACTGCTTTAAAACATGAGATTAACAACTTTAAAGTAGCAAAGTGTATATATCTTAAAAAAAATTTACAGGAAGACAAACATATACATTAGTGGAAGGTTTGAAGGTATCTCTAAAAATTTAAAATGTATATTTACTTTGATCTCAAAACCCCATTTCTAGTAATTCATTTTATAAAAGCACTCACCTAAATATTTGTTTAGATTTTTCTAATATTTTGTAACAACAAAAATTAAAATGACCTAACTAGTCATTAAAAAACAAATAATTAAATAAATTGTTGTACATCCATATTTTAAAGTAAAATACTATGAACCCAATAAAAGAAAGCTAGATGTAAACAAAACAAAACATGAAAAAATAAACATTTGGGCTATAAAACAAATTAGTGGTTACCAGAAGGGAGGGGAAAAAGTGAACAATATTAAGGTGAAGGATAGATTTGGACTTACAGTGGTGAATTACATGTAGTATATATGTGCATGTTGATTGTCATGATGAGTCCTAAAACCAATATAATTTAATAATGGAATGCCAATTCAATAAAAAATATTTTATTAAACAATAGAATTTCAAAAATATAACTTTTAGATGTAATAATTTCAAAATAACACATATAAGATCCTATTTTTGAAGCAACTGAGTTTATGAAATAAAAATGCATTTAGTTAATAGGATTTATAATAAATTGTTAACAACAGCTCTTGTGTGAAGAAGGTGGAACTGTGATCAAGGAGAAGTAAATAGAACTTTGGCGTATTTCTATTACTCTATTATCTCACTAGTTGCAAAATACTGAAGAATTTATTTGAATTATTCTGAAATAAGAATAATTGTGAAATGTGTCACTTAATACACAAACTAAATATTAAAATATAAAATATAAATTGTAATAAAATACATTATACTAGAATAAGTGTTCTTAAAAGTGATACTCGGCTATGGAAATTTAGTGTTTTTGAAATGTAGGTGAATAAGCATAGGTATTCAGTGTTTTCAGCTGAAAATCCAGTTGGAAATCATCAGTCTGTCTGTCTAAGTTAGAACAAATGTTTGATTCAGGTACTTTTCAAAACCAAGTCAATCTGTGTGACATCATGGAGCCATGCTGACAGACTAACTTTCCAAATAAGTGATTTGTTACAGTGCCAAGGAAACTTTTCCACATTCCCAATTAATGATCCATATAATTCAGATCTAGTAAAGACTGGATTTCTAAATGCACAATGAGTACAACTGTCTTAATATCTACAACTTATAAGAATCAACTTTCTAGGGTTGTAGGAGGAAAAAGATCTAAAAAATCACAGAAGATCCAAAGGACACAAGTTGCTACACATCTCCTCCCTCTATGTACCAAGGGCTTATGCCTGTCAGAAATATCTATCAGGGTCATTTCCTGATGCTCAGCTCACCCCTAAATTTTGGCAAGATGGATTGGAAGGGACAGGACGAATAGAAAAATGGGGGAAAGGAAAGAAGAAATTGTAACTCAGAAAAAGTAATGATCATAAACAAATACTAAAGAAGGGTAACAGATATCTTACCCCAATTGTAGACATGCATGACACACAAAGAAGAAACTAAAAATTCAGAGGGTGTAGGAATTTCAGGTAAAGAAGGGTGTATTAATTTCAAGCAAAAACATTTTTCCCCCCAAAAGAGGTGGAAAGGGAAACCTATAATACTTTTTCTCAAAATTAAGATTTTGGCAGAAACCAGCTGCGAAAACAGATTTCAGACAGATTTTGTAAGAGAGCAAGGTCTTCCTGAGATTCAAAAGCCCAGGTGATGATGGTGTGATGACAGCCATTAATGTCCCACACTAGCTGGTTTTTAGGTTCTAATAATTTAACTACCATTTCATGGATTTCCAGAAAAATGTAACAATCAGTTCTTATAAACTAGTGTGTGCTGAATCCATCACTCTACTTGGAGCGAGTGTTAGAAAAATCATACATACTGACGTGACCCAGACAGAAAATATCATTGAATTTGGAATGTAATGAAGAATATGCAAGAGGCTGATGTCTGTTAACACAGCTGTGTAGACAAAAAGTATTTCTATATACTACTAGAAAGGGAGTGTGATATTCAAATATTTTTTCAGTTAATTTCTTTAACATTCCATGGGAAAGTGCAGAGAACTTTGTAGACATTGCATGTTAAGTGCAAATAGTTGTGTTGGGGCTCTGATTGCTACAAGGAAAGACAACCACAGCCTTTGACATGGATCAGAAATGCATAAAAGAAAGTCCCTAGACTCTATCAAAATAACATGAATATTTTCATGCTTTCAATGTACCATAAAAATTTGGTAGCACACCTAAAATTTAAACTGGACCATTATTTTGTCAGTTATAAAATCCAGTATAGATTTTATCTTCTTAAGACATAAATATTTAAAACATATATAATCTTTAACTCAGTTCTCACTTGACTATTTTGTTACTTTGGAATAGGCTTTTTATTCAAGCTCTAATAACTAGCCCTGAATCTCCCGCTAACTCCCAACCTGAGTAAATCAGTAGGAAAAGTCTCTTCATTTTAATCAAGCATAGGAACACCCTTCATCCCTTGGCTCAAGGTCATTTATCAACCTTATAAACCTGCTGAAATACTATTTCATTTTCCCAACCTTCCTCCTAGTTTACCTGATATTTGATGTCATTAGATCTCCTACTCTAATGTTCTCACCAATATTCATTTGAGAATTTGAGTTATCCTATCTTGAGTGTTTCATATGGTGATTGCTTGTATATTCCTTGTCAATACTCTTTCTGAATTTTGTACAAAGCAACTAGTAGAGAAATACATATGAAGATGAAGTTAGGTATGCATGGGTAAAACAAGAGCAATATATTAATACATTTTTCTAAATTTTGTAGAAAATATCAGAATTATATCAAGAAGTGATTGTCTTGATTTATATTTACAATTGGTTGAATGATTCAAAGAAAAAAGAAATACTAATAGAAATGGCTGTGTAAAAATATCCTAAGATAAAAATGTGTTTATTGAAGTTTTACAGAATTCATGATATGTGTAGGTAATAATATAACTTGAAAGTTGTAAATAGCAATAAATTATATGAACTTTAAACAAAACTGTTGTATCTATATTTTTTAAAGTACAATTTCATTATGGTAACTTATTTATAAATATTAATTTTACTATTTAATATTTTAATATTCTGTGTCCACAAATCATCATAAAATCAGTATTTTATACTACTGATTTCATGTATTTATATTTATATATAGTATATATAAAGTATTTATCAAATATTCCATATTTAAGATCCAAATATATTAAATAATATATATGCCAACAATATATGCATACATACTACATATGTATATATATATATTTCCAACTTCAAAAGATGAAATACAACTTCAGAATTATGAATAACATATGGAAGATTTTGTTTAGAGGCTTCAACTTCCCTAAGAAAACACACCATTTTGATCGATGCACAAAATAATGTTTTCATACTAATGAAACTACTGGAACTTAATCTCTTAACCTTGAGTGGATCAGATTTAATGACTTGATTCTGAAAAGTTGTAAGAGAAACAACTGGATATATCACTGCCATGGTTAGATTAAAAAAGACCACACTTCCATTTTGAGGGTGCTCTCTTTTCTATCGTTCTCTCTGGGGGAGTTCACCTAACACTTATTAACCAAGCTTTTAGCATACTTGCCAATCTGACAGATGAAACATACTTTATTCATTATTTAATTTCCCATGTAATTTGATAAAGAGTACATATACATATATGTATGTATATAAATTTAGTTGATACATGTGTGTTTATTTACATATTTATTCATTTGCCACTGGAATATCTTTTTCTATGAAGTTTCTGGTTTTGCCATTTCCTGTTTATACTACTGGATTATTTGTATTCATCATAGCAAGTGATATGAAATTCTTATTGTATGAACTATTAAGTTTTATGTAGGTTTTTTTGGTTTTGTTTTTTGCATTTTATTTGAATTAATCATAAAACATTTTCTGAGTTTTGGTATCTTATTTAGAGGGCATTTCTAAACTTGACATAAATGCATGGTGAGAGAGGCTAGGCTTATATATGACTAAAAAGCAGGCAGGAACATATCTCATGGGCAAACTGGGAGATATTGAGAGACTGCTAATCTCAATTCAGCGAAAGATTATTCTGTCTGAGTGCGGGAAGCCCGGAGAAGTTTTACCAGTCATTGCAGACTACGTATTAGGCAGCCAATGGGCATCATAGATCTCTCGTTTCATTAGATGAGTTGAGTCAGTAGTTCAGCAGCCAGTGGGAAAGACTCCAGCAGTTGCCGAATGACCATTTAATAAGACTGATGATTGACATTGATCCAAAATTTTGATTGGTTTTGTTTTCATTGTTCTTTCTATATAAGCAACTATTGCAACAGCACAGGAAACACATTATTTTTCTAAAATTAATGGTAGGATATGAACATGTAGGTAGATTACAAAGGTGTTATAAAGAAACAATGCCTGCATTTTGTATGACTAAAAGAAACTAGTCTGTGATTTCCAGCTCACAAAAAATTATAAAATATAGTATGTTAAATGGGGTATTTTTTGAGAACTCAGACTTTTGATTAATAGTTCTACACTTCTTTTATAAAACACAGTCAAGGGGACTCACTGGTGGTGTAAGGGGTTAAGGTGCAGCATTATGAAATTATCCACATCCACTGACGCACAAGTTTGATCCCCAGTCAGGGAAGTGACCCACATGGCGCAGCAGATCTCTCCTGCCTCATCTGCTGCATCCCTCAGCAGTGTACTTCAGTCGATCTGCCTGTTCTGCTCCCCATTCTGTGTCTGGTGAACCCTCTTAAGCCCTCACCTCTGGCTTGTACCCCAGTTCTATGCATAAATAAATATATCTTTAAAAAATAAAATAATACACAGTCAAGTTGTTATAAGAGTAAACAAACAAAAAAAATCCCTCATGTTATTTTCATTAAACTGCACAGGCTCAAATTATAGAAAATATAAAAATGTTTTCATTTAACAAAAATATAAAGTAGTCCGTTACTTTAAATAGAAGTGTTTGCCTAGGTTAAACAGTAAAATATAAACAATCCTAAAAGTAATGATTGACAATGATTTAATTTTTTTTTTTCTACTGAGGTAACACTGGTTTAGAACATATGATTTAGAGGAATAGGGTCTTATCTACTCAGATGTGTGTCACTACACTACACTCTCCACCAAACTGCCTATCATCCTTCACTATAGCCCACTGATATTTTTAAGAGAAAAACATATAAAAATAGTACAAATAATACAAAACTTTACACATGTATTTAATTTAAGTGAAAATTTATCTCAATTTTGTGTTATAGCCATATTGATATAATTCAAATATTTTCTAGATAACTAGATGCATATGTTGCATATGCGTACGTTCATATGCATATAGATGAACAAATTTTAAACTCAATTACCCTCAGTTTCATAAAGACACAATAATGTAAATTTAAAGGTAAAATAAAATGAAAATTCCCTCAACAACTTTTAAGCTTTAAAATGTGATTTTTTGATACAACCATTATGTAATAGGAGAAAGAAATAAAAATCTTGATCAATTCAATACTAATATGATCATAATAGGAAATTGGTAGCAACTAGCCAAATGAGACTCAGAATTATAGTAACATCTTGTTTAACCATTTTACCTTAAGCCATTTAAAATCCTCTTGATAGATGTTTATTAAGAAAACAGAAATAACAATTAAATTGTATTTAAATATTGCATACATATTTTATAGACAATCCTCATTCTTTTTAGAAGATGGGTATAAATATTCACCTAAACTTTTATATACTTTCTTCAGCAAGTGCCAAATAGAACCATATGTAAGAAAACTACATGATCAAAGTTAAAGGAAAAGACTTCTTAAATAATATATACAAGAAAAGATGGAACCCAGCTGTATGCTATCGCAAGAGAAATGACACATATCGTTTTTTCACTGTAGTTTATTACTATTAATTCTGTAAAATGAGATTCAGTACTCCACCTTTGTATTTATTTTCTTTCTAGAATTGTACCAGATGGAAGAATTTTGTATAATTGAAAACACTGATTGGTATTTCCATCTGTTCAGATGTATTATCACCAATATAATTTTACTTTCTTTTGTATCTCAACAAATATTTTTTTCTTTTTATGTCATGCCATATAACCCTTTTACTATTGTTATTATGTCATACTATGTAACCCTTTCAAAACAGACCTTTCAAATATTCTGCACATGTCTTTTCAAAAACAAGTCACCTATGAATCTTAGGTCAACAGTGAATGCTAGAAAGGAAAATCCAGCATGTGGGCACATAATGTAAGCAATTTACCGAGGAACAAATCAAAGATATTGCTAAATGGTAAAGGTCTGCTACTGTGTTAATAAATAAACATTAATAGGAAAAATTGTCAGGGACTCTAAAGCAATGCTATGAGACACAAATCTTAATTGATCCTAAGGACTTTGGTGAAATTGAACTGTCAACACATTGATTCAGGGTTACTGAAATTAAACTGGGAGTACATACATATAAGTACAACATGAAGAAAAAATGCAAAATTATATAGTTTCTTTAAATTTCAAATACAAAAGAACTTTTGCAAGTTCAAAAGTGTTAAAAGAATAATATATCATATACATATAACTATGAAAGATTACAAAAAGGTTTTAACCTAAAAATGGTTAATCAATATTTTCCAACAACAAGACTAACAATATGTTTAACATAATCAAGTAGAAATGAAGAATACGTACAATATCAAAGATGCCCAAGACTGAGCGATCAAACTTCATGGCATAATGAATACATTTTGATTTGCTTGTATCTTGTCTCTTTCATCACCTATTCCTTTATTTATAATAGTTTACTATAGTTTGTATTGTTTTCATATTAAAATCTGTAGAGACTCACTATAACAATAAGATGCAATACATGATATTAAACCATCCCTGTTACCACCTAGAGATAATAACTGTAAATAAACTGTTATACAGACTCATGAAAACATGAGTTGTGACTATATGAATGTATGTGTGTACTTCTTAAAAGGGGGTCATTCTGAACACATTTCTTGTCATTTTAAAATGAACAATATTGCACATTTCCCATGATAACAAATACACATAAAAAGCTTTATATTTAAATAGCTGTTATAAGCAATAGTGTACCCTATTTTTCTTATTTTTAAATATAGTCTAAACAAAATTTTTAAAAGTCAGAATTGCTAGATTGAGAATTCTTTATGGATTTCAGAATATTTTATTATTTTTTTGTTGTTGCTACTTGAGATTACCCTACTTGTTAGCCTCTCACTTAGGAAGCTGATGTCTCCTCTTGGTAACATCTCAATACCTTTGCAATATAAAATAAGTGAAATAAATTTTCAGTATTTATTGACTTTGCAGTTTTTCCTTGGGGGCATGGGGGATATTTTTAAGTTTCTTTCACTAATTTTAGACCTGGAAAATTTTAGGTTTAATTTAGTTTTTCAAGCATTTCAGAGATAAAAGTCTATGCTGTTTTGAATATTTGGTAAATGCTTTTTTTTTTTTTTTTGGTTAACAACTTTGATTTTATATGTTTGTGGTTTTTATTTTAACACACAATCAAACATATTAATGTTAGGTAGTTATTAATCACCAAATTACTTCTAATATATATAATCTTTCTGGATATCAAACATGGACATCATTATTGCTCTTATTGATTGAACCCAGGTCACAAGTTACTCTAAATTCAATTAAAACTAGCCATAAACTAAGAAATATGTAGTAAAATTCTGTTTTGCAGATAAGGGAGCACAGACTCAAAATAAATAAATAGGTAAATAAGGTTTGATGCTAACTCCACTTTTATTCAGTTGAAATTTTGTTTAGCTGAACACTGTGTATGCCTTCTAAGTTGCTTTAAGGAGTTTTTCAAAAATCTCTAAATGCATATATAAACAAGTAAAGTAATTGTAATATGTGTGCTATATTTCATTTGGTTAATTCATTTTATTTTTCTACTATAACATTAATTCTTCCCATCAAACAAAGAGATTTGCCTTTTATGACACAACCTTAATTTACAGGGCAAATTTTAACACTAATCAAATAAACCTATCATTAACTTATGTAATTACAAAGGATTATCCATGTTGCCTAGTAATTTATCAAACAATTATTAAGAAAAATATTGTAAAATATGGAGGACAAATCTTGCATAGTCTATTATTCGATAGCACAGTTTATAGACAAACAGGATTTATTAAGTCAGTGACTATAAAGACATTAATAGCTCTTGATATTACTAGAATGCTGGGAAAATCAATTCAGTTTCAATGCACTAGGCAATTTTAAATGAATAAATTAAAGTAACTCAGTGTTAACTCATAGTAGATAACTTACTTATTGGAGAATGGTGATCCAATTTCTTTGTCTTATGTATATACAAAGCACAATTTTCAGTCCTTTTAAAAGTCAGCATGATGTCAACTACCCACGTGGCAGGAATATACAATAATGTGAAGCAGATGAGTCAACTCCCATAGGATTTTCAGTGAATGAAAAAGAGTTTATTGTTTAAGTAATCTTGTAGATGAGAGTCAGAATAGTTGATACTAAGCTCATAAGTGAGAAAAAATTAATGACTCCATTTACAATCTCTAGTGATAAACTTAAAATGATTTAAAAGATTTGATGTTTGATCTGATATGCCTGCAATTAGATAAAGCAAAGAAACAATTGTTTTAAAATAGTGTTACAGTGGATGAAGAGCTGTTAGTACTATATGTATATATTTCATTTTCTTCTTTAAGTAGGGTATAAAATTCATTGATTCATTGAGAGTGTTTGTCTTTTAACTGCTACACCCACAGTGCATGAAATAGCAATTGCCCTGTAGATGGCAACCAATAAGTGTTTCTTTGAACACATTACCCTTTTACAATAATTTGAAAAAATCAAATACTTATGGAATAATATAGACCCTTACATTTCTAAGTTCATTTTCCTGCTACATCCTCATATGAAATTTTTCTACTGTTAAGCATTTCATAGAAATAATCTAGAAAACATGTACATGGAAAAAATAATTTCATTAACTTGGTTTTCTAAATATGCACAGCATGTATTTTTGTCGTTTGTATTCTATGAGACAGTATTAGCCTGAGACATCAGATGACACTTTTTTATTATTGCATACTTATACTTTACAGGCAATTTCATCTAACCTTGCCATTGTATATTAGTTGACACTACTAACACTATCCAAATTGTAAAAGTATTAGTTTTATATACAGTTACCTGTGGAGACATACCAAAAAGCAAATACCAATACCAGCCCCAACTTGTGGGCCTGGATACTATTTCATAGAGGCTATTTCATGTTATTGTCAATACTAGAATAGCTATCAAACACATTCAGGTTTTAAGCTAGGAGCAATGGTCTGTAGAAAATATGGTTATCTAGAAAAAGAAGCATAAATAAATGTAGTAGAATTATTATGAGGTCATTGTGATATATCTTAAGGGATAAAAGAAATGAACAAAATAGGACACAAGTACAACTTAAGCAAAGCAGCAAAATAACTTAATATATATTATATTATACATTAACCAATATTCCAGATACAGAATAGTATACAAAGTAAGTAAGTCCTGGTACCTATCCTTAAGAGCTTCTTTTCCACTGTAAGGGAGCAGAAATAAAATACAAAATGAAAATTCAAAACGTCCTTAAGTGCTGAAATAGGTGTATACAAGAAAGAGGAACATAGTGAGAAAAATAATTATGACACCATGAATATGTGACTTTCCTCTCAGATTCAGCACAAGCAGTAATGTCACTTCGATCCCCATGTCCCTATTCCAACTAAAAGAAGAAGCAAACAAATATTCATTAAGTCAAAGGTATGAGAACCTCTCTGTCTAACTCTGTTCTAATTAGTTATGGGTGTAGAAGGGAAGAATAACACACACAAAAAAACGTGTATTAAAGGTAAGTGTCTGAAGGTGGATGGTGTGCTGTTCTCCAAGTTCTGACGACATAGGTAGTGTTGAAAAAGAGCTTCTCTATAGTCATCTTTGAAATTACATATAGGTTCTTGAAAACTACAACTGAAG
This sequence comes from Galemys pyrenaicus, assembly GCA_019455555.1. NCBI lineage: Eukaryota > Metazoa > Chordata > Mammalia > Eulipotyphla > Talpidae > Galemys > Galemys pyrenaicus. The sequence goes on from JAGFMF010012021.1 coordinate 4,629,334, forward strand.
TGATACAACTATAACAGAAATATGCCTTCCAATAAAATCATTTCCTTGAACATTAGCAAGAATCTTTTTCCTCAACATTATAATGAGACAGTTATTAAAGCACATCTGTATTATCTATGAATACTAAAGAGACGAGAAAGTAAAATAATTCAAGCCACATGTGTGTTTCCCCCCAAATGAACAGTTAAAATATATTCATTACTATTTCAATCATTACCCTATTTCAATTCTGCTGTTTACTTGCATAATCAGCAGACTCCTAACACTTGAAAATGGAAAGTAGAGATTGTGCTTGAGCCATGGAGAGCATTGAGGGAAAAGGCATTTTCAAGAGCATATTTGAAATTTGAGACCAGTGTCAGTTCTGTTACTAGACATTTTATTCATTGAGAGAAGCTCAATGGGGAGGATTTCTGATTTGATGGAAAAGCTCATTGTTACCTGTATAAGTAGATTTTATCTAAAACTAAGTGGTATTTTTCCTATCAGATCAAAAACAAGAGATGTTAACAACACATAGTAAAGAAAACAGAAAATGAGCATGTAGAAATGTTAGAATATTTCTTATATAAGATCTGGAGTCTGATTTTTAAGTAATCATAAAACATATAAATGGGATAGATCCAGTGCCAAGTTCAAGTACTTATTTCAAATTTCCCTTTTAGCTCCAGGTAAGTCACTTAGAATCCCAATCAGAATGTTTGGCCATTCTGATCGATCATGAGGAAATAAACTAATTTTTCATTGTGCCTACCAGAACTGTTATATCTGTGAAGAAAATTAAATGTATCAAATCAATTTGTAGAGTAACAACTTACTGCTTATTATTATTTTCATTTTTTACTTTATAATAGGAAGGTTCCTTTTTTGGTTCCAAAATAATATTACAACTGCCTTTGCTATAAGTTGTTTGAAGACATTTACATTTGGACAGTTAACAAGTCCCCAGGGAGTTTGCAGATGAGAAAAAGCACAACCCTAACAGTAAGCCCATGTTTTTATAAAGAATGCCTGCTGTTTTAGGGTCACAGGCTGTGAAACTGTGGTTTGTGAAGAAATTAGTCATGAAAACACTGCATAGCACAGCAGGGATTTATTATGCATGAACCATTTCCAATTTTTGTTTATTTGAAGTAAGCTAGATTGTGTAAGTGTTGAAATTTCCTCGTGGCACACAACTTTAAGGGAGTATCCCGGTCTCCTCCCCCACACATCATGCTAATTTAGTTTATTTGAAAGATATGATCCTCCAAAACCAAAGTAAAGAGATTTCAACACACGGGGAATGCCAAATGTACAAACATGAAAGTTACCACACCCATAACTGAATATTCAGCTTGGTTTTCAAAAAATCCACATCCATATATATATATCTGAGTTCTTAAAGTGGATATAGTTTTCCAATAGAATGAGAAAAAATTTAATGTAATAGACTTACTCAGAAGTATAAATGCAAAATGGGATAACGTAGTAAACATTTTCAGTATTCCTTAGATGAAAAATTTTGAAGTTCTTGTGATAGTTTTAACATAATAATAAACTCTGGAAGAATTTAATAAAACATTTAAATTTTTAAAAACATGTTTCAAATAACTTTCCTGAACTTGTAGTTAATTTTTCTACTTAGACACTCTCCATGGATCAACATGTCTCATTTTCAAGAATGCACATGTGCACCTCTGACCTTTTATTTCAGTGTCATTTCAATACACTCAGAAAATGAACACCTTATTTTAGATTATATAGTAAAAGAGTTGGTGCCAATATATTTCCTCAAATCACTTACAGTTGGTATTATGTAAAAGAAAGAAATTCTCAACATTAACTAATGGATGCTAAAAATTTTGAGACTGTAACCTAGCTTCCTTTACACAGGATAAAGCGATTCTGTTTCTGTTAAGTATGTTGTAACAGAAAGTCCTAATCCCCCTTCAGATTACCCTCTGACCTAGGATTTATCTTTTGTTAAAATGATGAGATTATTATAAAGAATCCTTTTAAATTTCAGAGTGGAAAGTCTACAAATTGATAACAGTAAATCAGGAGCACCTCATGGAAATATATTTATATGACTCTATCCTGAGTCAACTAGTGTGAGGTTATGAAAGGTTGGAAGAAAAGGAAGATTATAGTGAGGCAAAAGTTTAAAAAATGAATTGGATACATAAAATATTATAATTCAAGATGATTTACTATAGCATTTATTCCTTAACAGAGATAGCAGATATATCAATAATCTATGATATATTAATGTAGTAAATGCTCTATAGCAATATGGGAAAATAAATTATATATGTGCAATGTATATGAACCTCAAAGAAAACTAAATGTTGAATAAAAGGAGCTAGCTACAAATATTTCACTCATATGCAGATCAAAAAGAGATGGTGTGAAAGAATTCAGAAGAAATTATTAACTTTGAAAGGGAGGAAGTGGCCAGATTCTACTTATAGAATCTTACTCTATCTTTTAAATTATATATGACTAAACATATTTTCAAAAAAGCTTCCTTTGATCCCCACAAGCTACTCTTTAGGGTCCTGTATAGTCCCCTCTCCTCAGCTATGGACTAATTCTAATGACTTATTATTAATGAATAAAATTGAACAAATCAGACCTGGGTTTGGATTGAAATAAGGTTATGGCATCTTTCTTGTTAGCACCTCAGTCTTTTGATGACTTTGATCAAGCAAATTACCTTGCTAGACAAGGTGAGGAATGGGCACAGTCTCCTATGGATTCCAAGGAAAAAATTCCGGCCTTCATCCAGAAGCCCTAAGTCATGCCCAGTTTCTAAGCTTGTAGAAACTAAGATGAATGTGTGTTGTTTTAAGATGGTGACTATTGGAACAATTTGTTGTGTTGCAATAGATAATAAACAAAGCAAAACCTGTCTGTATGCCAAATTAGTCAATGAGTTACCAATTTTGAATAACTGAAAAACATTTAACATATAAAGAAAATTATTTAAAAAATAACATTTTGAATAACTATGTCTACAATAAGAGATAGATGAACAAATAGTAATATGTGGAGTTTACTTTGGAATAAGGAATTTCCCAGGACATGGGTCTTTAAGAGCAAAACCAGAATTGTCTTGGGCCAACCTGGGCAATTGGTCACCCTGTTTATATACTAATTACTTAATTTACTCACATATACTATAAATTATATTTTAGAACATAACAGGTGCTTAATATTTGTTAAATGAATGGGTTTTCAAAATAACTGTTTTAAAAATAAATATGGATAATACGAACTTGAAATATTACAGAAAATGAAGCTATATTTATTTTTTCTTCTTTTTCCTTTCCATTCTGTCCCTCACTCTATGCATAAAACCAAGATACAAGAATATAGTTATTTCATTTCAGCAAAATAAAGCTTTAGGGCTCTATTTTAGAGAATCTGCAGGATACACTGCTATTAAAGATGATAAAACCTTGCTGAGGTGTCATGAATCAACTGAGTAAAGGTCAGTTTTGACCAGAGTTGTCATCACTAGTCAGTCTCACAACAATTTCCATTTCAATGATACTTGCAGGAGGAGGTAAGAAAATAATGAGATCTCCAGTAGTTGGACTTCTATAGGAAGGGAAATGGCATCTTTTACTGTAAAACTTGTAGAAAATATTAAGTCACACATATAGGATCACTGCCTTTAACAAATAATTTCTTTGTCTCTTTTTCTGTCACAAGCACACACACACATACACACACAGAGACATAAAAACACTGAAAGCTTATTTTTAATCCCATACTTCTTTATAGCATGTTCCAAACATCACACACATACTCTCAAAAGCAAACATTATTTGATGATCGTTGTACACATTATTTATAGATAATACAAAATGAATTACAAATTAATGACTAAATTTATTTCCATCCTTTCATCTAAATATGGTTTAATTTGTTTATTTAAAGAGTGGGGTACATCATTAATTTATTGACATTGATAAATTTCTAGGAGAGATACTAATTAAATCTAGTAATGACCACAAATGTAGAGTTGAGGTCTCTTTGCATTAGATGATCTGGACATTACTTAATCTAATTTTCTGAAGTTAATATCCCATTAACCTCAAGATGTGTCTGAAATGAACTATTACTTTTATACCAATCTCTTCATTTAGCACATTAGAATTCCTAGAAAGCCTCAAAACTCTGTTAAAATGTGATTAGATCATTTATATAAGCTCACATTTAAGTATTAGTATCCATTTACCCACTACAGAAGAATTATAAATTTTGTACTTATGTATTAGAAAAGAACAAAACTGTAAAATGGGGAATGGGGGAGATCAGTGCATCTTTTGAGGAGAATAAAAATTCAGTATATGTGGCTTGTTTTTCTAGAGTGTTAGATAAGAAACACCAAGAAAAGTCTGGTAGTAATGATTCATTCCAAAGGAAATGACAACAATAAACATTAAAGATCTGTTATCACTATAATATACCTGGAATTTTAAGTTTTGTTAAAAACTTGCCTCAAATTCTTCCATGACATTGAATTTTTATTCATGCACAAACAGTAAAGCAGGTACCATCTTAAATGCTTACACAGACAAATTTGCTTGTGGAGTTTGGACTCTCCTCAATACAGCTAATATTTCAACACATCTTCATAACGCCTTGTAAATATACATACAACTTTTACTTGTTATTTACTAAACTGTGTCTTCTCTGATCTTTAAGGAAATCTGATGAAAGTAAATCATTTCCTGTTTGAACTAAATTTTTAGACAGATGCACAGGTTAACATTTAAAAAATAGATTTCTATGCCTTGGAATGAAAAAATTAAAAAAGACAAAGGACAGTTCCAACAGGACCATACAAAAATTCACAGTGTAATTATCTCAAATAGAAGTAACTTCATTGATGGGTAGTAGTATTTAGCTGTACCTAGTGTAAAGATATCTATGGAGCTCATATTAGTCCTGCTCAATGAAAATGAAGTAGTCACCACCACCAGGAAGCAGTGAAACAATGTTTAACTGTGTTCATTTGGCACCATTGCTGGGGTTCAGTGTTCACAGGTGTTACTTACCAACTTTGTGATCTTGAGCAAATTACTTAATCTCAACTTGAAATTCCTCAACTGTCAAAAGAACCACACTCATTGCTAAAATTCTGAATGGACCAACATAGCAACTAGTAGAATCTTTCAGTTGAACAAAATTTCTGATGGATTGAGGGTTATGAAACCTAAATTTGTGTTTTTCCCAAAGTCTGATACATATAATCTTAAAAGGAAATTTAAAGTATATGCAAGAATAGACAAAAATATATAGCAGATTAGAGAATTATGTTTTGAAAAGAGTAATGGGTAGAGTTACTGACTAGGGAAATAATATTAAATACTTAAATTACTAAATTGCCTATATATCTATATTGTCAATATGATCACCAGCTAAGACCATTAGAAACTATCCATTAAAGTAACCAATGAACAAATATTCTAAGAACAAAAACAGGCTGAAAAGATAATTCCCAGAGAGCACAGTCATATCACATGCATCTGAAAAAATGATAATGGCAAAGAAAAAAAATCTCTCAATGAGAATGATTCTGCTCTAGGGAACAGAATCAGAGATTTAACAAGGTACATTCCCCTTTCTTAGAGTGGCAAGCCCTTAAAATGTTTGCCCAAAATGTCAGGATTTGCAATGCCAATTTCTGTTGTGTTTTTCTTATTTTTCTCCTATTCCCAATGAGAGTATTTGTTGAATTTTCCACAATTATATTTCAAGTATGTTGATGGCAGCAAACTTGTGTTTTTAGTTCAAAATGAAAGGTCACATAGGTCCCTCACACAGGCCCCTCACTTAGGCCCCTCACCCAAACTCCTCACCCAGGCCCTCCAGGACAGCAATTCCAAGAAGCCAGCAGTAACCAAGATAAGATTGTGACAGCAAGTAACTCTCAATGTGGAACAGGATGACATGTGACTCAATCATAGGGGAATGTGGCCTAGGAATGCAGGGGGACCTGAATGTAACCTGGGGAGCTTCAATATGGATCACCACCAAGGACAACTTCTTCCTGCCACAACCTTCCCACCAGAAGGAACTTCAAAATTTTTCTCTCCAGAATATTCCGCCTATAAAAACCCCGCAGCCGGTAACCTGGGTGTGACTTCCCCAACACCCACTCTGGGGATCGGAAAATCTCAACCAGGAGTGCAATAAAAGTTCCTGGTGCTCAGAAACATGGCCTGGCTCTTTCTTTCTCTCTCCTACTATCTCTCTCTCTCCCTTGCTCTCCCATCCAACCATGCCAAAACCTTTCCCAAACATCTCTGATTCTAGGCCTGCCATTTGTGAACATGATTTTGACACAATTAGGTATTAATCCTGCTGGTAAAAATTGCTGTAAATTATTGAAAGTATCCCGAACTGTGTTCTGTATACTGTGACAGATGGGTCTTTTTTCTTTTTGAGAAGAAAATGAAGAGTTGGCACAAAAAAAATTAAAAATATAACTCATTGATCAATTCCAAAATATTAATTCACTTAGTTATCCTAATGTTTCAAATCTTAACACTTTTCTTTCTAAAAGATTACAAAATCACATTCTTGAATATCTCTACCAGTAAACATTTAAGAAATGAAAAGCAAACTTTCAAACTTAAAGAAGCAGAACAGCAATCCAAAAATTTTAATTTTTGCATAGAACTTCAAATTTTATGATAGGCAATGGTCATCGTCACTCATTTCCCTTGAAATGGCAAGTTCATGTTCATTTGCAAGAAAAATACTTGTGAAATACCAAAGCTAGATATCCAAGGATTTATCACTCTCTCCTTCAGAAAAAATATTTCACGTAAAAACAAAAACAAAACAACAACAAAAAACAACAATTTCACAACTCACTCATTTAAATACTTTGCCAAGATAGCCTTCCAGGTTTATTATACAACAGAATTGGTTGTGATTTTATCACACAGAATAATAAAAGATTATAATTGAGTCAAGATTTAATGAAATTAAACATTTTTGCTACTCTATCAAGGATACTCTGAAGTGGAATTGGTTTATCTGTTTATGTTACTGCTTACTGAATTTTCTGAACTTAGTTATTTAGTATTTCACTGAGAATCCTAAATTGTACTAGGTAGACTAACTGGTAAAGTCATGCATTAAAATGCCTCCCACCTGGAAACACAGGATTGGCACATTAGGGATGATTATAAAAGAGCATAAGAGATCAAAACTCTATGGAGATATCATTTGTAGCCCACAGATGAGCAGTGCTATTTTTGGTTACCATGGGAAATAACTTGTTAGCATAGATGACTTATTTTTACACATCCTTTGGAAAGTTATCCCATGTTTATTGCAGCACTATTTGTAATTGGTAAGACCTGGAAACAACTCAAATGCCCAAATATAGATGCCTGGATCAAGAAGATGTGGTACATATACACAATGGACTACTATTCAGTAATCAAAAATGAAAAACTAGGGACATTTATAGAAACATGGATGGAACTAGAAGGAATTATACTCAGTGAAACAAGCCAGAAGGCAAGAGAAAACTATCAGATGGCTTCACTTTTAGGAGGAATGTGAAAGAACAACTACAACAAAAAAATATAAAAAAGAAGAAAACAAACAAACAAACAAAAAACAAGAGAAAGTTCAAGGAAATGGGCAATTACAACCAAAAACAAATAAACTCAACAAGATCAAAAGGTTAAAAATAGACAAGGGAACATTGGTGGGGGGTGGAGGGTGGGGAGGGCGAAGACAGGGAGGAGGGCATGAATAGCACAAGGGACTGAGGTAATGGCGCATGGGTGAAATGGTGGTGGGAACTCCCTGGGGACTACAAATGTTGTCAAATACAATTAAATAAATCTAATTAAAAAAAATGAGATCTGTAAACTGAGGACTCTTCTCTTCCAATAATAATCCTAATAATCCACTTACTCTTCAGGTACTATCTGGACTTCTTTGTATTGCTTTGTGGGAACTGAAACTGGAGGAACCAGTCCAAGCAAATGCTAATGTTCTACTTTCTGCTATTGCCACAAAATAAAATTGACACATGACTCTTATGCCTTCATAAAGTTAAAACCAAAACATTAATTTTTTAGTTTTTAAGTAGGGTGAAAATCTCAGACTTGCCATAGAGTTTGACTGTAATGTAGGGCATTATTAATGTCAATTGATAGGGCAAAGTATAATCATTCAGTCATGTAACAGTAAACTGTGTTTGCTGACATTATCACCTTGTTTATCTTATAGGAACAAATGCATACAGACATAGATTGAAACAAAAAGGATTACAATATACACATTACCTCAAATCTCATTAATTTTCTGATTTAAAAATTACTACTCTATTAATATTATGTTAATACATAGCAGTAAGATGGAATTGCATAGTAGGCTTTATGGTTCCACAGTATTTATTTTGATCCTGAAAAAAATATATAGAACTTTAAAACTTTTACATTTTATTGATAAATTGAGCCTTTTATAATTATGTAGTGACATGTTTATTTCCTGAAGTCTAAAATTTGTATGAATTAATATAGTTATAATAGCTTCTGGTTTGTATTCAAATGGTAAATATAAGAATATACATTTATTTATACTGGGCCTCCCTGGTGGTGCAAGGTGTTGGATGTCCACACTGGAGGGATGCAGTACATATGCATAATGGAATGCACAACTATTATCCAAAAAAAGGATGAAATATATATATATATTTTTTTTTGATAACACGTCTAAAGTTGGAAGGTATTATGCTAAGCAAAATGTCAGAAGTAGAAAGACAAACACCAAACAATTTTACTCATATGTGGAATATAATGAAACAAAACAAAGAAACATAAAATAATTCCCAGCCCCCCCCCCCAGCCGCAAAAGAAAAAGCCCCTAGAAATCTGACTATAGAATTAAGTTTACTAGAGGGGACTCAAAGATGGGCAAGGATCTATTGGACTATGGAGGGGGATTATATTGATGCTTTGGTGGTAAGCACAGTAGAGCAACCTACACATGAAGAAATGTTACAGAAGACAATTAAATCCTAATATTAAATTTCATCTGTTTCTTTCCCTCCTATTCTCTTTCTAGGACAATCTGAGAACTTTTCAAAAGGCAGATTTGGACAGTATATTTGTTCTTTACTTCCACCTAATTTGGTGGGTTGAATTTTCTGATACCCTGCATTTGACTTTAATAACAGAATAAACCTACTTCCTGAATTATTGACCCACAATTCTTTAATACCATATAATTTGTGGATATTCAAGAGTTCAATCACAAAAATAATAAAATTTAAAGTAAATTAAGGAACTTCTTTCATCACATATAATACAGTTTAGTTAAAGTCTTGTAAAGTAATGACATTGGATGATAGATATTAAAATATATTAATATTTTAGAAATAACAACATAGTATTAGCATAAGAATGCTAAAGTTGCATATCAAAGGAAAAGCATCAACTGCCCAAGGGTATTTAAATACCTAACCACATAGCTAAACTTGTAATATTTTATCCACATGTTGCATTCCTTTAACTTTTGGCTTTGTCTATTGGTAAAAATGTCTTCCAGATGCCACCATTTATTATTATACATCCATTTCATATTTTAGACTACCTAAGCTAAAGAAGAAATATTTTAAAATCAAAAGCTTAAAGTATGAGCAAATCCTTGGAGCAGAAGGAAAAGCGCATTTTGCATTTATTTCCAATTTCACACTGATACACAAATGCATTCATTAAAAAAATTTAGGAGGCTGTGATGCATGTTTTTACTTTTTTTTAAGCATTGAAAATAATCTTACAGGGTAAAAATATTATTTAATTTTACTCATTTAAACTATGTAGGTGAAGATTAATAAATCTATATCCATAAACTTGAAAACAGAGTAAAGGGGATACTAAGTTAGCATTACGCAAATAGAATGTCAAAGATTCGCTATTACTTCACTTGACTGTATTTTAAACTACAGTTGAATTTATTAACATTTACCCATAATAATGCTTTATGACTTGGTTCATGGTATTAGATGACAAAAAAATATTTCTTTGTATTTTCATATATATTTTTATATTTATATAAATAAATATAAAAATAAATATTTATTATATTTATAACAAATATGCTAATCATCATTTTTTACTTAAACACTTAGAGTTAAATCATTCCTCATATATATTTTGTACTACACAATTATAATATGAAAGAAAAAGAATAAAATTTACTTTTCATTTATTAGGAATTAGTCTTTTAAAACATTGGTTCAATAAAAAGCATAAACTAAAATTAACTTTATTTTTAAAATGCCTAATTCAAAGAAATGTTTATATCTACAAAGTGCTCAGTATTCTGGAAACCTTTGAACAAATTCAAAGAACTATTTGAATAATAGTAATTAAATAAGTTCACTTTTATTGAACAGTTAATTTTTCTAGAAAACCCTTCAATGCACTAACTCTATTATCCTTACAACACTGAGATAGTAACTCTTTTTTTTCCCATTCTAAAGATTAAAAATGAGTATTTAATTTTGTATAACTGCTATTAAGTAAACTTTGCTATGCTGGCAAAATGACATTTCAATCCTAGCTCAAGTGGAAAAGGTCATTAAGTTTGTCCTACCGAGCATGTGAGTGAGAGACTGAGAATGTAAATGTCAAATTTTCTATAATCAGGCAAAATTATGCAAACAATCCTGTAATCATGCAAATCATACAAATAAAATTAACTTTTTTTTCAAAATTTATGTTAATAATATTGTATTTGGGAGTATGGAAAACTAAAGAAACGTAGAAACCACATACTTCTTGCTCTAGATAATAAATGGAAGGAAACTCAAAACTAACAATGGAATAATGGGAATTTTGATATCAGGTGATCTAGTGAAACAGCAAACAGACTTGTTCAGGACATAAAAACACTGAGGAATCTTTGCAGTTATATTGTGATTATGAGTGAAAGTCCAAAAACAGATTCTATGTAGTGACACAGAAAATTAGCATGTTTTACAAAGAACAGATAACCCAGAAAACTATAATTTCAGTTGCCTAGAGCTTTGGGGAAAATAAGACAAACCCTATTTTTGGAGAAACTAAGGGAAAGGATCAGTTACTGAGACAGGGATAAAGCATCAATGTATAGGTGAGGAAAGAATTGCATCCTAGAAAGTCAATCCCAAAACACAGTTATAGTTGTGAGGTCTAAGTCAAGAATCAATATATTGTAGACAGATCACCCAAGGTATTGAAATTGAACCCCCTTAATTACCTAGAAACAGTAGGTAAGGGTGATAGTGCTGAGCCTATTGGTCTGTTCTGATGGTCTCAAATGTGGTAAATGAAAGGAGTCAAATGCATATTTATTATTCAGGTCTAAAGGAACTATGAAATATAGACTAGCACAGAAATAATGGTTTATAATGTAATTTTTTTTCATTATCTCATATGAAACAAAATTATACAGTATATATCTGACAGGCTTCTTGCATGGAAATGAAAAACAGAGTTAAATAAAAGATAATATTCACATACTAAGATTACACTCCTAATTCTACATGGTCTCCTAAGATCTGCATTTTAATTAAAGGAAATAAATGGGGTGGATAGATTATTGTAGTTATTAAAGCTGCATTCATTGTTTATTTTCATCACATATTTAAGTATCAGTTAATTTGAGTGTTAATTTAGCAAATTACCAAATATATTGTCAGAATAAAAAGTGAATATTTTTAGAAAGATCATGGCATTTACAATCACATAGAGAAAGGATTCTATCACTTACTAACCTTATTACAAGTCAGTACCTAGTTGAATGAATTACATGACCTCTCTTAGACTTACCTTTCTTGTCTCCTTAATGTTAATACTAATATCTCCCACATAGGAGTATTTTGTGACTATCGAACAAGATGCATGCCAAGGCAAAAGTAAGGCACACATAAATGAATGGTAGTCATTAGTACTACAGAGTGCTGACATTGAGCGTCCAACTTGTTAGACCTTGCTTTTTTTCTAACTTACATTAACAAACATATTTTTTCCAACACTTTGTTAGAGTAAACCATCTTATCCATCTCTTTTATTTAAACCTATACTCTATGTCTCAAAAATACACCATCCCTGAACATCTCACCACAACTCATATATCCAGTTAGTTGACCCAAAAAAGTTGCAAATTTTACTTAACTAATATCTGAGAGTAGACTCACTTCCTCTTTTGTCTATGTTCCCCATTTCTGTTGCTTCTGTCAAGGATGAGGCCACTCAGTTCATTAATTTAACCAGTACCTTCAATTTTTACATCTCAGTTCTCCCCATGTATACAGTTGTACCATAGTACACATAATTCACTCTTCAACACCAGCATATACCCAAGGACAAGAGCATAAACTCCAAAGTATTTTATAATGGTCTTTGTGAATTTTCAAAATATCTTTTGATCTTAATCTATGCTCTTCTCTTAACTTACATTTTCTAAAGCGTGCCAAACACGCTCTCATTTTACATATACTTATTTTTATGTTTTTATTGCCATTATTTATCATCTGTCTCCAACTCAAATATGCACCTATGCATATATTCAGTTTTCAGTGATTTCAGAATTAAAAGCTATTAACCACCTATATTCAAACAAGGAATTTTTAAATTAAGGAATCACTTTATTATGCCTTAATTTATTTTCAGTTCTGCCTTCTGTGTTGTCATTACTCCATGAGAATAGAGATAATCTCCGGTTTTTTTAAATTTTTCCTATGACTTTAACAATAAGCAATCCATAAAAAAAATGTCAGATTGTATAGTATGTATAGATTGTCAGATGACAGCACATACAACCTCAAAGAGTAGTGCAATAGGACAAAATAACCAACCATAAATCATACAGTTGATAAATTCCAAGCATTAAATTAAGAATTTCTATTAATTAGGGCCTCCCTGGTGGCGCAGTGGGTTAGGCAGCGCACTATCAAGCGGACCGCAGCCACTGCAGCAAGTGTTCGATCCTTGCTGCCGGCTTGGGGTAGGGGGCGCACATGGCGCAGCAGACCTCTCCTGCTGTGTCCGCTGCTCCCCTCAGCAGTGTACTTCTGTTGATCTGCCTGTTCTGTTCTGCTCCCCACTCTGTCTCTAGTGAATCCTCTCACCTCCCTGGACTCTGGCCTGTACCCAGCTCTTGTGTGCATAAATGGATAAATCTTTAAAAAAAAAAAAAAGAATTTCTATTAATTAAAAGATACCATATTAAGAGAGTGGAAGGGACTAACAGTATTTAACATTCACAATTATAATATGATATAGTAGATAAGTAATAAATATAAATGTACTAATATACATATATAAGTGTACTAGTGATAATACATATGTCTATATATAAAAACAAATTCACTTACAGAGTATAAATTTACTTACATAGGAAGTAAATTTACTTTTACAAAAATAATTTTCTATACAAATACGTTATATAAATTTTAATAAGTAGTATATCTAGAATACATAAAGTACTCCTATATACCAGTAATATATATATAGTCATATACATACCAGTAATATATATATTATGTCAAATGACATAAGTTTGTTAATTAGGTGAACACCAAAACTTTCCATAAGTATTAAGTCTCCCTAGAGGATGGTGTAATCTACTGAAAATGACTGCTTTACTATGTCAAAGTCCATGAACACCTAAATATTTAAATATGACTGAGAAAGGGAAATATTACAAAAAAATTATTAGCATCATTACCATTTAAAGTATCACACAATAAAGAGCTTATTAAGGAAATACATGGCTTCCAAAATAAGGAATGATGAGAGAAGAATGATTTTCTACTTTTCAAAATTTATAGTTGTAATAACCTGTAGGTGCTGATGATTAGTAAATAAAAATACAAATATACTGAACAGTAAAGTGAAAGGATTATTAAAAGTGAACATCCATTTCAAGTGTCCATCCTTAAAATTGTTACTTAATGGTTTAGGGAGTGAAAAAATTTTGTATCAAAGTTTTTCAGCAAGAATCAATGAAATTAGATGATGTTATTCTTCATATTTTGTATGGAAATTTATGTTTTATAAGGTCAATACATTTGAATGATTAAAAGTATTTTATAGACCTTTACATACCTTAAAATGATTTAACACCTCCCTGGTGGCACAAGGGGTTTAGTCTCAGCACTATGAAACTATTGGCAGTCATGGCAGCATGCATTTGACCCCAGGCCTGGGAGCTGACCCACATGGTGCAGCAGAACTCTCCTGTCACACAGCTGCTCCCCCTACCAGTGTATTTCAGTAGCTTTGCCTACTCTGTTTCTCACTCTTGTCTCTGGTGAATCATTTCACCCTCCACATGACTGGCCTACACCCCAGGTCTTGTATGTATAATAAGTAAATAAAATCTAAAAAAAAAAATCTAACAGAAATGAAATATTCAAATCATTTTAATAACCTCATTAAGATATGCAAATACATATCACAGTAAATATAACTGCAAACGTTATCATGTGAAAGACCTACTGTATGTCAAACTGTGGCACTATAAAGGGGAAATAAGTTACATAGTATGTTTAATATTGACTCAGACACATATATCTCTTTGAGTAGGATCTAAAGGTTTAATTTTTACTCCACATGTGCACACCACATGAACAGGTGGGAATGTATGGGAAAGTGTAATGACAGTTCTATGCTCCAAGTCAAATCATTTCAATATGTATTTCTGCAATTGCTATAAATCTAACATATTTTAAATAATAGTATTCAAGATATTTAAGCAAATCAGCTTAAGTATCCAAAAGAAACATGATTGTTCCAATCTGATTATCCAAAAGAAAGTATGACTTCTACATACATTTTGGATATGCCAAGCAAAGCTACATGCAAGTACTCTTTTATATGATATTTACTCTATGTAAACCAAACAATTAACTTATTAATATGCTAATGAAGACCATAGATAATGAGAATATTAAAAGCAAGTTATAAGAGCACTCATTGTATATCCGCCCCTAATACTGCAAATACCTTTATTTTATTTGCAGGTATGCCAAAATATTAAAAGTATATTTTTCATCTCTTCAAATAATTTGATTAAAAACCCATATGGTTGATTGAATTATTCAATCACATAGTGTTATTTCTTAAAATTAAATTGGTCTATTTCTGCTTAACAATTTGTTGGCTAAGATTCGCATAGCTTACACAGTAAAATCAATCTATGAAAAGCTGTCTTGTTCTTCTCAGTAAGAGATAATAAACAGTGCCTGCTTCATTTTCTGCTAATTAAAAGTTTTCATTGTTAGTATACTTTTTTGTTATGAATTTAGACTATAGATGTGTCCATATTTTTATGAGTTATATTTGATTTTTATAAATCCTATTAGATGGTAGATGTGATATAGAACATGAAAAAGGATTTTCTTTTTCAGTTATTGAATTGTGGCAGCTTTTATTTGTTTTCATTAAGGAAATGTGAAATAAGTTAACTATTTTCTTTATAATAATTTTCATCATATAAAGGGAAACAATGATTATATCTATGAACTATTTAAATATTTATCTCCCATTATATAAAATATTACACAGATTCGATTCAATTACATATTTCTTAGACTCTTCAAAATCAAATGATGCCCAGATAAATCTTACTTTAAGTTCATCTTAACATGCTTCTCCTCATTTATCACTTGCCTGGGGTAATGGTACACCTGTCATTTAGGTTTGAAATAGTGAATGAAGCAGCTAAATGTCAAACCACTATTTGCAATTTATTAGATCAAGGTTGATTTTGAGCAATAACACTGATCAACTGGGAGCAAATTATATTGTCAGGGGTACAGAGTAAAATGTCCCAATCCTTCCAGTATCTTCTCAGGCTGGATGAGTAATTAAAACAGCATCAGACAGATTAGCAAAGGAAAAATCAATTTACTAACATGCATGGGGGGAGCTACAATGATCATGCAGGTCCTAATTTTGACCAGTAGACAAAAGGGGTATAAATTTTGAGTTAAGGGGCATGAGGCACCAATGAAACAGAAGAGAGGTACTTCACATGACTAGAAGATGACTTCATCTTTTACTCTGAGAGTGAAAGGATGAGTTTCTCAGAGAGAACATGTTTATAAATATCCTAGACCTAGATAATATCCCACAGATCACATTCTTCTTCATCAAAAGAAGGGAATACAGATTGCTTTTTCAATTTGAAGAATGGGAAAGACTGAGATTGTAACAGGGTCATCCCAAGAAAGGGGGAAGTTCCAGAATCCCAGTTCCGCCCTAAGTGGGTGAAGCTAAGGAGGGAAAGAAGATTCTGCAGAAAAAAGGAAGGAAGGAAGCAAAATAAAAAGCAGCAAGGAGATCTGGAGGAGGCACGAAAAGCAGAGCAACATATAAAAAAGCTGCACTTGCTTTTTAGTCTTAAACTAGTAAAAAAAAGAGGGCAGGTTTTGGGGTTCTGGGGTGTTCCTCTCCCTGCCCTGTAACAAAACAAGGAAATAAATTTCTCAGATGTTAAATAAACCCTTAGTTACTCTTCACTCAGAGTAATCTGCATTCTTTAAGTAAAGGTAACAGCCTTCCCCATAGGGCACAGATTGACCTTACTCCGGGTTTATTGAAAAAAAAAAAAGTCCTCCTGACTCTTTGGGGGAAATGTGATCACACAATGTAATTTTCATAATCAAAATCCACATTATTAAAACAAAATAATAACATTTATAGCATCTCTGTTGTTAGTATTAAATAAAATTATACTCAAAAACATTTTAGCACAATGCCTGACACTTAAATATTCAACAAAAAGTAGCCATTATTAAGATTATCTTCAATTTAACTCTATTGCTTACTGATTTGAAGTGCAATGTGTCATGCAAACTACTTTGATTATCCATGATTGTAATATCTGTCTCCTAAACAATTACTAAAACAGATTTCTAGATTCTCTTGCCATGATGATTCTTACTATTCCTACACACATATTCAGTATTTTTTACATTATCATTTAAAAAAAAGCAATTTAACCATGATATTCCCTTGAATATCATGTATGTATTTTATACATAGTAAGATAATTTTATAGATAACAAAAAGCTAAACTAAACTGTAAATGGTCTACCTAAATTATACCTATGTGCATTATTTTTTATTTTATAATTAAGTGAAATTAAAATCAATCTATTTTTGAAAATACTCTCTCATGTTTTTAAAATTAGAGTTAACACAGTAACTTTTTAATTTTATTAATTTGTTAAAACATAATTAAAATTTCCAGAGATCAATTACTATTTAAATCAAATTAGTTTGAAACACGCAAATATACTTAGCAACAAGGTTCTCTTTTATCTCTTCACTAATCTTCACTAATCACAAATAATAGACCTAATATTTGAAAACAGAATCAGCAAAGTATTGAAACTGACTTATAGAAAAGTCTTCCACTCTTCTCTTCTCATCCTCCAATTTTTGGTTCCTTTCAACTTACTCATCTGCATGTTTATATACACATATTAGTTATCTACATATTGTTTCCACTGGTAAAAATAACTCTAATTACAAGACTCAGGAATATTAGCTCTTTCAAGCATTAAAACTAACCAGATAAATTCTTTTTTTTTTTCTTTTCCTTTTTTATTATTATTAGTTTTATTTGACATCATTTGTAGTCCCCAGGGGGTACCCACCACCATTTCACCCGTGCACCATCACCTCAGTCCCTTGTGCAC
>JAGFMF010012021.1:4648468-4689886 GCA_019455555.1 Galemys pyrenaicus
TCTTATTGCTCTGGCTAAGACTTCCAGTACTATGTTGAATAGCAGTGGAGAGAGTGGGCATCCTTGTCTTGTCCCTGATCTTAAGGGAATTGCTCTCAAAAACTAACCAGATAAATTCTAATAAGTTACAATGTGGGATATCATTCATGAACATAATTAGATCATGTTGCCTATCTTCTTTCTAGTCATCCCTTAAGGGCTAACATAACTTTCGGAAATAACGTTAATCTATGAACACTAAATTATATTTCAGTAAATATTTAGTGAAATTGGAAAGATTCAAGTAAAAAGAAAGATTTCTTAAAATTTAAAAATATATTTATGAGTGAACTTTTATAGGAAAATAAACATAAAATAAGGCTAAAGTATTAATGTTTGTTTTTTATACATAGTTCTTACAGATGTTTGCTCTGTTGATAGATCTAATATAGAATTTACATTATATAGTATATAAACTTAGTATGTATATCTCCATTAATAAATTTTGATTCTATCAACAGTAGTTAATATGTTTTAATTAGTGATATGACTAAAACAGAACCTGGAGTAAAGATGCTATTTAGATTTATTTGATGTGGGCCTCCCTGGTGGCAGAGTCGGTTAAGCAACACACTATAAAGCAAACCTCAGCCACTACAGAACGAGTTCGATCCCTGCTGCCAGCCAGGGAGGAGACCCACAAGGTGCAACAGACCTCTCCTGCTGTTCCCGCTGCTCCCCTTAGCAGTGTACTTCCATTGATTTGCCTGTTCTGCTCCCCGCTCTGTCTGTGGTGAATCCTCTCACCCCCCACACCTCTGGCCTGTACCCCAGTGCTTGTATGCATAAATAAATAAATCTTTAAAAAAAGAGATTTATTTGATGAATTAATGAGTGAGTGATTCAAGAGAAAAACAAAATCACCTAATGTCCTAAATGATTAGTATGGAGATTGTCAGTTTGTGTAAAAGTTTGGCAGAGCTTTTACTTCTTATCTCTTAATATAATTCATTTTCTTATGCAAGCAGATCTATATCTTCTTTTTAAGATAACTGACAAAAAAAAGTAGAAAGAAGATAGAAATAGGGATAAGCAGTGTTCTAAGTAAAGAAAGTATGGCCTTAAAAATCAAAATACTGCTGGAACACAATATAGACAGTCCATAGTTTCTCCATTCTGTTCTACCCTCCAGCTCTGGGGAGAGTATGTTAAAAAAAAAAAAGCTACTAAACTATGCATAATCAAGGATGGTTGCTGTTAAGAATTTTCTTTCTAAGAGCCTTGTCAAGCAAACAGAACAAGTGAAAATTATAAAGGAACAGCACCTTAGTTTAGTTTTGTTCAAGGCCATACAGCCAGTACCTAGAATAGTATCTTGTATCTGACACACAGTAGATATTTAACAAATTAACTATATATATAATACATATTTGAGGATCCTCCGTGTTGAAAAGAAATAAAAATATTTCCAATAGGCACTCTATTCAGACTTATAAAGAACTTAGAAGTCATCACTCCCATTCTTCTATCAAACAAAAATTATACAAGCCAGAAGTCAAATTATATTTCTTGTATCCAGCAGAGAATTCAGTTTTCAAATCAAACCTATATTCCACAATGTGAAGAATCAGGCAAATCCAAAAAGTTAATTAATGTATTCTTAGCTGGGAGAGAAGGCATGGGTAGGAACACAAAATGGTAATTTTGATTAATTGCTGGAGGCAGAGATTGGCTACCTTGATAATGAAAAACTTGGGTAAAATGGTGGTAAGGATATACCTACATTTTATGAGTTTGTCCTTCAGGAAATGGACAAGATTTTCCCCCTGAAAGTTTAGGGTGGGTAAGGGGAAGTAATTGTTATGTTAACACCAGAGTAGTCTCCATAATGTCACTTCTCAAGGGAAAAATTGTTTCACCAGATTTTTATTCCTTACTTTGAGAAAAGGAATGCTGAATGCATAAAAACATAATGCAAGGACACAGGTCTACTTAAAAACCAAGACTTAATCATAATCATAGTGTATTTCCCCTTCCAATATTTCACCACCACAACAGGTACACTATAATAACAGATACACTATTATTACCATTATTATTACAGATAAAAGACATACAAAACACAAACTTTCTTTCAGGATTATATATCAAAACCCAAAACCACCAAGAGAGATTAAAACACGGAAGCACTGACACCTCTGGAAGCTAGAGCTACAGCAACCTTTATACTGCTAGCATGATTTACATTAGGTCTCACACTATGCTCCATTTACCTCAGTCCTATTACTCAGTATAACCTATTCCACTTTCAACATAATATCACAAGGCATGCTTAAAGACACATCTAGAAAATTCAACCTTAATCATTAAAAATTGAAATTCTTTATTTTCATAATGCCTATCATTGTAAAGACTATTTTGTCTGATGTTATTATATCCATACTTTAAGAAAAATTGGTCTGTTTTCTCTTTCTACTTTCAACTTCACATATTTTAAAATTTAAGTTAGTATATATTCTTAATATAAATAGCATACGTAAATTTAATGAAGTCTAAAATACTACATCTTAAATTGGACCAATTCTTTTATATCCAATGCAATTACTAGGTGCTTGATTTAAATTATTTATGAGCATTATATTACCCATTGTACCTGTTCTGTTCTTCCTTTTTAATTGATAGAAAATATGTATACATACAAATGCATACATACATGTTTAGAATATTTTTAGCCATTCTATTTTCCTTTCCCTACTTATAAACATACTTAGCACTTTTATCAAAATCTTAGTCACTATAATACATATATAATTCATTGCTGAGTTACGAAGTTCTACTTTTCTTCCCTTTTTCAAAAAAATATAAGGTCCTAAGAGGCATTTTAATTCAATTTGACTCCTTACTGGTATAGATCTGTGATTGTAAGACTTTTTATTTGACATTATTTCAAATTTATACTATAATTATTCCTTTTTTACAATTAATATTTGCTTATATTTACACATATTTATCATTTTCTTTGCTATTTCTTCCTTTCCTCCAATTCTGTATAGCACAGGAACACTACCTTAACATTTCTGTAGTGACAGTTTGGCTAGTGGTAAAACCTTTTAGTTTTTATCTAAGCTATTTAATCTGACTTAAATTTTTAGAGAATATTTTATTATTTTTAAATTAAAGGTTGGTTCTTTCTATAGCTTGTAACTATGTCATACTATTTTTGATTTCTATTATTACTTTGAACACTGTCAATGTATCCTCTGAAGTCTTTTCTCTGATCCTTTTAGTTGCTTCTCTGCAATTGTATTAAGATGCAATTGGCTTAGATTTTGTCTTCTATATCTTGTGTTTTTTTTGCTTCTTGTGTACTTGTGGGCATGTTGATTTTCATCAGTTCTGCTATGATACTGACTCTCCCTCCATTTTCTTTCTTCTATTTCTATAGTTCATCAAATATGTATATTCGTACTAATATTACCTATCCTTTTTATGCCATGTACATCATTTTGTCTTTCTACATCTTTTGACATAGCTTCCCATTCACTAATTCTCTTCTCAGCTTCAATTTCTAAAGCAACATTTCACTGTATTGTCAGTAAGTGTACTTGTAACTCATTAAAATCTGCAATTTTTCTTTTTATATTTTCCAGCTAAAATTTAAATGCAACTTTCTTCTCTATATAAAATGCACACACATACACACACATATTACAATCTGTGTCTAGTAATATAATTCAAATATCTGAAGTGGACTGTTGGAAATGTATTACTGTTACCACTAATTTCTCTTGAGCCTGACCTATCTTCTGTTTTGTTCTTTTTTTTAATGGACATAAATTTATTTGACAGTTATAATGTTTGAAAAAATTACTTCAAAACTCTAAATAATATAGCAAAAACCACAAAAATTTAGCCATTTTGTGTCCAGATATATTCTAAATAATCAGAAGTCTCTTGATCTTCCTTAGTCACTCATGCATGTTCAAGCACACCCAGACACAAGAAAATTAAAACATTTAGTGTTGGAAGACATCCTTCCCACCAGTGAAATTCAGCCAATCACTGACTGCACTGACTGAAAACCTCCTTTGCATAAAGTGGACCTGAATGTGGCTTAAACATCTTTTTTGTGTAAATATAAATACGTCTCACCACAGGCAACCTGAATACACAGCTCCAGTACTTGTAAGGCTTATGTCTTCCAGTCTGTTACCATAAAGTCCCAAGTAAAAACATTTTCATTGCTATAACTCAACCTTATATCAGTTTGTTTACAAAACATAATTTGAGCACTAATATTTCTTTTTTCCTGAGAGGATTTTTTTTTATTTTTCAGACACCAGAGGGTGCTAGCAGTCTAGGGCCAAGGTGGAGTTTGGAACCTGTGCTCCAACTTACCTGGTCATGTAGAATGTAAAAGACTGATTCACGGGCCTACCTGATGGCGCAGTGGGTTAAGCAACACACTGTGAAGCAAACTGCAGACACTGCAGCACGAGTTCGATCCCTGCTGCTGGCCAGGGAGGGGACACACATGGCCTGGCAGACCTCTCATGCTGTGCCCACTGCTTCCCTCAGCAGTGTACTTCCGTTGATCTGCCTGTTCTGCTCCCCGCTCTGTCTGTGGTGAATCCTCTCACCTCCCCACACCTCTGGCCTGTACCCCAGTGCTTGTATGCATAAATAAGTAAATCTTAAAAAAAAAAAAATAAGGCTGATTCACCAGGAATACACTTTTTGGTCTGCTGACTTTTAATTCAATTCCTTCTCATCTATTAGTCCGCAAAAAGCCTCACCTCTACATTGGCAAAGGCTCCTGGTAAAAGCAGCTGTTTGGGGATAAAAGGAGATACAGTGAGATGTTATGAGTACCTGGTACCTGGATAGCATTGAAGGAAAAGGATAAAGTCTTTCCTGTCATGGAACGCACTCCATATATCACTTCTGTAACTTCTTTTTGTTTGATTAACTCTTTGATGTCTTCAAGACAATTTTTAAAGAGGAAAGGATTGATATAATAGCTAAGTCTAAAGACAGAAGTGATCTTCAAATGACTGTTTATAACCTATGGAATTGGTTCTTTATATATTTCTCCTTTATATAAAACTCCTGTGGACAAAGTCCTCATGATTTAGTCCCAGTTTCATGGCATGGGAGATAACTAAGATTATTCGATAAAATACAGAATATATAACTATATTGGATTTTCAGAAATTAAGAAATATTTTAAAAAATATATGACTCAAATATTGCATGGGATATATTTTAATCTTTTTCATGGTTTATCTGAATTTCAAATCTAACTGGGTGTCCTCTTTTATTTGTTAAATCTGGCAAGCTTAGTGATGTTTGGCAGGATAAGTTTCCTCCAGTGAGAATATACTACTAGAAATCCCAGAAGTTAAATACATTTTCTTATAGCAATTAGAGTAAAATATTAAGTCATTTATTTAGTCCCCTCAGTAACATTTGTTTCAAGTGGAATCAAAGAATCTCATCATCTGAGTTTAGGAGAAACTAATACAATCTATTTATTAATATTCCACATAAATATTTTCAGAACTAGATGGTTGAAGGGTCCTTGGTAGAGACATAAATAAAATTATCATGACAAGATGAATACTATTTTGCTAATGCTAAAAAAAATTATAGAGCATTCCATGTTATTTCTGGTAAAATAATCTTGAACCACACTTTCAAGCAAACTACATTAAAAGGACTTTAATAAAATCAGCATTAGAAACAATCTGAGGAACTCACATCCTCCTCCTCTAAACCCTCATCATTCAGAAACAATAATGAAAGAGGATTGTACCTGATATATATAACTTATTTGGAATATTACAGTTGTACCCAGAGTCTTCTATCAACTTCTTTACAAAACATTCCTTTCTCTATAAGTCATATAATCATTATTCCTATTAGTGTAATTATCTTAGACACCAGGGTAACTTCTGCTGATCAAATAGTTAAATACTCAAGGAGGTATGCATAAACTCAGATAACAGTTTAGGCTATTAATTCTACTATGATAGCTTTATTTTATGATGAATTAGTTAATATATATTTAACATAGCACTTTGAGGTGATAATTTGATATTTTTGAAAAATAATTTCATTCACATTTTAAAACTGAGTTTATTTCAAGTTTTGTCTTCTTTTGCTTATTCTCTTTACCTCCTATAATTTCCCCAACCAAAAACATCTAATCTCTCATTCACTTTACTCTGTGTTTATTCTACCTCATCTTTGTATAACATCATACTAAACATTTTTGCAGCTGGTCTGCAAATCTAGATCACACATTCAGTTTAGAAAGGAAAAGGCCAAAAACCAGGGAACTTTTGAACCATTCTTAATATATTCTAAAAGCATGACACAATTCCTTTGAAATGCATTCTGCTTTATGCTTTAGAACGTTTTTTTTCCTATTGCCATATTTGTCCATAACAATACAATTACCCAATTCCCATTTCTTTGTTTTGGCCAACTCTGTAATGAAGATTGAAACCATAATTGAAATGCTGACCAACATAAAGAAAAAGGTCACAAAAGGATAAGCGAAATTTTAGTCTAATTCGTACTTATTTTCCAATTAACAAAATCCTTTTTTTCTTCAATGAATGAACTAGAGACTTCTGCTTGTATGTTCTTAACTACTAGTACTTGATTATAGTAAGTAATTGTAATGTCCCTAGGATCTATTCAAGATCCCACTGTTTGATATATTAGTTACTGTTCCAAGTTTTAGTACTATAAAAAAATGCAACTTTTTCAGTAGCTTAAGAAAAACTAATTTTTCACTGGTATCAAAAAATCCAACCTCAGTATACCATGCTTAATATTAACTCCTTAACATTTAGAAGTTCAGCTAGCACATCTTTTTGCTCTACCATCCTTAAAATTTAGCTTTCATTTTTTGTTCCAGAAGGTGGTATCATCCATCATCATCACATACAGGTCCCAGCCACTGACAAGGGAAGCACAAGACCTTTTTCATTTTTAAAAGCTAAATTTAGAAAACACAGCTCTACTGTTCACATATCTTTAAGCAGAACTTAGTCACATGAACAAACCATGTGATATGGAAGCCTGGGAATGTCTATGGCTTAGTAGAAATATGCTTAGTAAAATTAAAAAAATTCAATACTAAAGGATGAAAGGGCATTGGCTATTGGAAGACACAAAACAATTGCAAATACCATAGTCATACACTTTTTCTTCATCTGCTTAAATTCATCAAATGTTTACTTTTTCTCTTATGTTTCACATACAGTGCCAGATAG
The DNA here is from genome assembly GCA_019455555.1 of Galemys pyrenaicus. Taxonomy (NCBI): domain Eukaryota; kingdom Metazoa; phylum Chordata; class Mammalia; order Eulipotyphla; family Talpidae; genus Galemys; species Galemys pyrenaicus. The sequence goes on from JAGFMF010012021.1 coordinate 4,655,734, forward strand.
TTGAAAATCAGGGATCATAAAATAAGACTCTTCTTATTAAAGAGATATTGTTCCTATTTATTAGTGAAATAAATATTTTTCAGGTTAAAATGCAAATAAATTTCATTTTATTAAAGACTATAACAGGATTTCATAGTGTCTTCTAGGAATACTAAGATTAGCCAGAGAAGAAGGGAAAACAGTCCATGCAAAGAGAACAAAGTAAGTTAATGATTTGAGTAGAAAATAAATTTGACTCAGTCAAGATTTTAAAGATTAGAGGAGATAATAGCAAAAGTAGCAATGTGAAAGATCTGTATTGTTAAGAAATGGGACAGCACTGAAGGATTTTTTTTTTAAGATTTATTTAGGCATATAGGAGCTGGGATTCAGGCCAGAGGTGGGGGCTGGTGGTTGTGAGAGGATTCACCAGAGACAGACTGGGGAGCAGAACAGTCACACCGACTGTAATACACTACTGCAGGGAGCAGCAGACAAAGCAGAAGTCTGCTGTCATTGGGTCATCTCCCTGGCTGGGGATTGAACTCATGCTACAGTGGCTGCCAATAGTTTCATAGAGCTGAGATTTAACTCCAAACACTGCCACCACTGAGGAAGGCCCCTGCACTGAAGGATTTTTAAGCAATTGGTCCTCTTTTTCTTTTGTTAATCTAATCCACCAATAGAATTCTGCATTCACCAAATAGGTTCATAAAAACCTTTCAGAATGCAAAATAATTGTAGTCATTATTTCATTTGTTTACTAACCATATACTTTTTCAAGGCTATTGCTTATCTTTAGATTTTGCTTTTATATTTTTTACAAATGTTCTTTCAAACTATAACATCTGCTTCATTACTATTGGAATAATTTGTGATGTTTTATGAGAACATTATTTTTGAGTGATTATCTACTGGTCTTTTCATTAAAGGTTATTTGTATTTGAATGTTTCCATATTTGGGAACAAAATCTGCCTATATTTAAAATTCCTTGGTTATAATAGTTTTTGGGTTTTTTTTAAGATTTTATTTACTTATACATACAAGAGCTGGAGTACAGGCCAGAGTCCAGGGCAGTGAGAGGATTCACCAGAGACAGAGTGGGGAACAGAACAGGCAGATCGACTGAAACACACTGCCATGGGCAGCAGTGGCGAGGCAGGAGAGGTCTGCTGTGCCATGTGGGTCCCCTCCCATTCCGGGGTAGGGATCGAACTCATGCTGCAGTGACTGTGGTTTGCCTCATAGTGTGTTGCTTAACCCACTGCGCCACCAGGGAGGCCTGATTATAATAGTGTTGATGGAGGAAAAAACTAGAAACCCTAAAGGAGGAATCACAAAACTAGACTAAAACCTGACTCATACAAGGAGGTGGCATAGAGGGAATAAACAGGACCATAAAACCAGCTGTAGAAAACAAGATCCTAGGCACCAGTGCCTTATCACAGGCATAAGACCCAAGCAGATATCAGGTGCTGTAGGGAATATTGGGAGAACAGACCTGAGGATAAAGATGTGGAGATTGCCCACTGTGGAATCTCCGGTCTCTTTCTGGTTCTGCATAGGTATCCAAAATTAGCAACAATCTAAGCACTCACAAAAATGAACCCTCCCCTACCAAAGAAGAGAATAAAACCCTCAGAATGGGGCAGCAGTGTTTCTGACCACCTATGACGATGTAAGTTCTTCTTTTACTCTTCTGTCCCTTTTCCTAATAAACCTACTCTTTTAGATATAACTTGCCTGGGGAACTCCCGTTTGCAGCTGAATGGGAAGCTCCGTGAAACCTAAGAACCTGGCTCTCCATACCCATTGACTCCAAAAACTACGTGTCATTTTATCCCAATGTTAATTTCATAATATGTATTTAATTTTCCATAACACTAAAAAAATTGGGAGTTGAGTAGTTTATGTTTGAAAAGGAGTATAATATAGTGACTTCAATAACTAACGTTAATATAACATTAATTTCTAGAAGACTATGCCGTTGAATTAGTACTAAAGAAGTAACTGCACTGGATTATAAATTATAATTATTTTCTGTGTAAACAATAGTATATAGTTCACCGGTTCATTGTTCTTATTTAAAATTTATGGAAACTGTGTCACTTGAAGTTACATGACTGATAAAGAACAACACTGAGGTTAAAATATAGCTCTCCTAACTCATCTCATTCCAGTGTTTTTCCCCTACATTCCTGAAGCTGCAACTGAGAAATACCATTGTTTCCAAAAGTGAAAAATGGTCTGAAGTAAATGATTAGTAAAAAATGGGTACTGGACCCCAATTCCATGGTGTGTGTATGTAGAGGGAGATGCCTCTGAGACAAGCAACTCTCAGACTCTTGCTGGATGTTCTACAACTCAATACTGACACTCTCTACTTGGAGATAGTGCTGGAGATCAATGCTTACAATTTACATGCTATTTTAAAGTTATTCCTATCTATATTTTCAAAAATTAAATTGATAATTTGTTCATTGAAAATAGGATAATTATTTCATGGTATTATAATCTAGGATTAGTTAATAAACATTTTTATAGGTAACTAATACAGCAATGTATGTCAGAGTCAATAGCTTATAATATAGGCAGCTGTAAAATTAAGTTATATCAGAATTCCTTATTAATCTTCTGACACAAAATAGAATATTTGCTCCTTACTTAAGCATATTGAAGAGGTAATTTGCAGCTCTCATCGAAGCTACAAGGAAAAGACAGAGAATCGAGTCCTGCTCAATCAGACAAATAAAGAGATAATACAACTAAAGAAAGTGAGGACAGTTTTTAATTAGTGCTCCAAAATTCTCAAATATAGTTTAAATTCCAAACTAAGAAATTGTCATAATGAAAATATTCAACTCTCTGAATAGAGCAGTTTAAATGGTTTAGCATAAATTTTATAAAACTATTCAAAATGAAATGTCAAAATGTGTACTTTAACAGAACTTTCAATAGTAGTGTAAAATAGTTAACAATCACATTTCAAAGGTTTCTTTTTCTTCCATGATTTTTAGATTGTTTTTATCAAAATGATAAAAATCATATAAATCTAACCTTTTTTAAAAAGAGATTTTATTATCTAGATGTGGTACACCAGGATTTTAAAATAATAAATTTATAATATGTCAATTCATGTTCTAAACTTGGTTTGAAATAAATATATGAACATAATACTCAAATGCAAGAATGCAAAAGCAATTCCTAATAAATCCTCAGTCTTAACTATGTTTTAGCTCTGTCTCCTTTATATAGTTACCCCTTTCTTTCAAAGGATTCAGCATTGTACATATAATTTTAGTAAGGGGCATCTGTTTTTCCTCTTTTCTTCAGTTTTACAAAGACCCTTAATCTTGGCATAGGAAATCAAAGTCTTAGTAGGGTATACGTATAATATTTATTAGTTTATTGCTTATTTACCATTTTGGACCAATGAACAACAAATTGCTGTTGACTAAGTAAACATACAAATGGGTTAAAAGAAAATTAATAATTCAATGAAATTATCATTGTTCAACTTCAAAATTATACAGTAATAATTCTTTTCAATTTTAAACAAAATATCTGAGTCAGCTCATAGATTTCTGACATTTCATAGTATTTTAACAATTTAGTACATGAACATATTCAATAAACCTTCAATTTAATTAAACTTTGATCAGTATTTTAGTGCTAAAACATATACACACATATATTACAAAAATGTAGAAAACAGAGAATGTGGTAATTGATGAGTTTTCAATGACTCATATTATAGACTACCTTTTTCATCTACTATATGATGTACATTTTTGTTCATTCTTTACCATCCTGAAATCAGGATATGTCTTTTTTTTTTTTTAACGATTTATTTATTTATGCATACAAGCAGGCCAGAGGTGTGGGGAGTGAGAGGATTCACCACAGAGAACAGGGAGCAGAACAGTCAGATCAACAGAAGTACACTACTGAGGGGAGCAGCAGTCACAGCAGGAGAGGTCTGCTGCACCATGTGGGTCCCCTCCCTGGCCTGCAGCAGGGATCAAACTCATGCTGCAGTGGCTACGATTTGCTTCATAGTGCGTTGCTTAACCCACTGCACCACCAGAGAGGCCCCAGGATGTGTCTTAAAACCACTCCAGCCAGGGAATAATTAGAATATCCATTGCCTACACATGTGACTCAAAACAAGTAAAAAGGGTGCTGGAGCTTGAAAATTCCTAATAAAGGAGCATGCTTTTAAGAAGTGCCGCATTACCAAAACTCTCAATGTCTCATAACACAGTTTATATTGGAAAAAAAAATCTCATTGAAAGTCTAGTCAAAATTTTCAGAATTGATGTACCTTAAATATAAAGGATTTTTATAAATATCTTAGCTCTAGGCCAAAATATTACTCATATTTGTTACTTTGAATATGAAGAAATCACAATTCTAATTTATTTTGTACAATTGTTCACACACATGTGGAGGTGGAAAGGGAATGGTACTTAAACAAAATCTATGTAAAAAAATAAAAAGACCTTTTTAAATAAAAATAAAAGAGACAAGTGATAAGAAAATGGTACACTATCAGATAACTGACAATTTTTCTTCTTCTTTGGTGAGAAATAAGATAGTGACTGTATTAGATATAGCAGACACTTTGAGTATCTATCTTCACAAGTGCTGACATATCTCTGATTTTAGTTGCAGTTTATGGTAGTGTTTTTTGCCCTCATTGGTAATTTTCAACCTAAAGATCCCAAACTCTATTTTTAGAGTAACCCAAACTAAAATATCACATATTACATGTGGTTAATTATGTGAAATGAAAATAGGAAGTCTCTTTTTAAGACAAATGTAGCTATAACACTTTATAGTAAATATCTTTGGGAATTTTACAACCAAATTACTGTTTAAAAATTCCTATTACAAAAATAAGGCCAGCTGCAATAAACTATTATTCCCATCATCTTAAATGCCAAAAGTAAATTTAATCTTGAAATAAATAACAACCAATATCTTCAATTAATGGGATATAGAAGTGAAATATAATTTTTAAAAACACTTGAATTTTAGATAGTAATAGAAAACAGATTATGCTGCACATTTATATATGTTATAGTCACACCACAGGTTTCATCATAAGAGAATGTTTAAAATTGTAAGTCATTTGTAAGAAGCATAAATTTCTAAACGTTGCATGTTTTCTCATATGTAACTCCACCCTTTCACACTAGTTATAAAGGGAAATCGAAGACTTCTTGAAATCTTGCCTGCAATCTTACAGTATACTTACCCTGGGTAACATGCTGTGCCAGTTTCATTTTTATTTAAACAAACATTAATATCAACAAATTGTTATTGTGATGTATCACATTCAATGCACTCCATACTAAAAATAAAAATAAATTGTGAAAAGTCAGTAAGAAACAGTCATGGTACCTCCCTGATGGCTCAAGGGGTTATGCACCACACTATAAAGCATCTACAGTCACTGCAGCACAAGTTTGATGTCCTGTCAGGGAGGTGACCCACATGCTGCAGCAGACCTCTCCTGACTCGCCTGCTGCTCCCCTCAGCAATGTATTTTTTTCAATTTTATTTAGATTATTTATATTAAGGTAATATTGATTTACAGTACAGTCTATGTTTCAAGTATAGGTTCACATCTGTACAAAAGAATGTTCTTGCACCATACCTGACACCAAAGCAGTGATAATCTTCCATCATAATCATCATAATCCATTGAGACTACTCCCCACTTCACTATCACCATCACCTTCCCCTCCTGGGAGCCTCATAATAACAGATAAGTAGATAAATAACTTGTGCTATATGTGTGTGTATGTGTGTGTGTATGTATGGAATACTATATAACTATATATACTATATATAACACAATGGAATACTACTCAGCTATAAAAAGATGAAATCCTCCCATTTGTAATAAAAATGAATGGAAATGGATGAGATTAATGTTAAGTCAGGAGAAAAATACCAGATGATTTCACTCATTGGTGGGATATAAAAAAAAAACAAACAAAGGAACAGATAAAAACCTTTGAAATATTATTGCAGAAATGAGGCTCCCTTCAGCAATGTATTTCAGTCAATCTGCCTGTTCTGTTTTCCACTCTGCCTCTGCTGAATTCTCACACCCCACACCTCTGGCCTGTACCTCCATTCTTATATGCATATATAAATAAAACTTTTTTAAAAAATACAGTCATTAAGTCATATTGCCCACTGCAGATAAATGGCATAAAACCAGTATCATGCAATTCTCAAAATAAGATGTTATAAAAATCTAAAATGAAGATCCAATAAATGATGAAATCATGTATCTTTAGTATGAAGTCTTTCTGAAGGCTGTAGCATTTCAGTAGAAGCATAAAAACTGAATAGACATTAGTCTACTATGCTAAAAAGAAGTGAACTATGAGCAGGAACCCACAGATAACATCCTGCTGGTTCAGGAAATGAAAAGACGCTCAGTGTTGCTGAGATGTGAAGTAAATGGGAACATGTGTGGCTAAGGAACAGGCATGGCAGAGACGCACAACAAACAGTGTAGTAAGAGTTGTGTTGGGATAATGCAAGATAAGATATATCAAGGAAGATAATTAATTGAAGACGACAAAGATGGTAAGTAAAACCAAATGTTACTGAAAATGTTGATGCCAAAGGTGTCTGACAAGGGGCTACTTGCTTATAATGCCAATATTTTACTAGAGTTCAATGGACTGCAAAATTTTTAATTTAATTCAAGGGGTAAAAAATAAAACATTGCCAGAGAAAATAAATCACTGGAAAGAAGTTTTGAAAAGAAGTATGTAATGCCTTGAAGAAGTGACAGCAAAGCTAAGGAAATCAGTAATGGAAGTAGTGAACCATGGGAAATAAGAACTGTCAAGAGGTCCCTCCTACTCACAGGTCTGGAGGCATTTCTCTATTTTTACATATTTTACTGCTAGACTTTGTCATAAGGAAGACCAGTGACCTTTAAAAAACAATATTAAACTACATCTCTCAGTCTCATCAAAGGCAAAAATTATGTTTTTGTTTGGTAGTTGTTAGTACCAAGAATCCTATAAAGCAGATAATTATGGTTTTCTATATGATAAAATAATGAAACAGTCAACAAATGAAAGGCACTAAATTTGACCAATTTTCAAACTTAAAACTGCTAAATATTTGGAATTTGAAACTATACATACAGTCTTAGTAATTTGAGCTGCAATAACAAAATACCACACACTAGGTAGCTTGTTAACAACAGAAATTTATTTCTCACAGTTCTGAAATTTGAGAAGTTCAAGATAAGGAAACCAATATGGTAACACTCTGGTGAGAGCCCACTTCCTGGTTAATAGCTAGTATCTTCTTACTCTGTCTTCACCTGGTGAAAGGAGCCAGTAAAATCTATGGAACTATTTTTATAATAACATAGATCCCATTCATGCGGTCTCCACCTCATGATATAAGTATCTTCCAAAACTCCCACTTCCTAAGGTTTCAAGCATGTGTTTTTTATAGCATCATATCATATATTGTACAGTCTGATATTGACTCATTGAATTATGCTGATCTTTTAAATATCAAAGCATTTAATTACAATATAGAAAGAAATCATACTATTAAATTACCACAATTATACCAGATGAGACTTTAATTATGGCAAAGTTCTAGAATACTTTCAAAAATTCTAATTTTCATTTGAAAGATTATATGTTATCATTAGTAACAACATTAGTTGCTTTTTTCCCAAAAAGAATAGGTGTATTTTGTTCATTTTAGAATTTGGAGAAATGATTGCCAAATGTCTTCCTATCAGTCACTAATTTTTAAGTAAAAATTGCATTTAATAAAGAAATTAGCTTACTAATAGCTTTTCCTCAATACAAACACTGTACACTCCTTATACAGAAGGGGTATCTATATAATTTTAATTCTATTACACAGAGTATTGAAAAGGCATACTCCAGAAATTAGGTTTAACGATGTAATGTTAAAGACTCTAGACTCATCACAGATATTCTTAAATGAAAATATTCTTTTTAATGCAACTGCATGGCACTATTGAATACTGAACTTCAGAGTTAGTGCCAATGTTGTTTTATCTACAAAAGTCTGAGTATTGCCAGTACAGATATTAACACAGAGAAAAAAGTCAAATAACATACCTGAATTGTTATTTTTAATCTAATAGACCTACTGTGTACACATGGAACTCCAGGGTCCTTGGGGGGACCCTGTGAGAACCACTGTATAAGACTGAACAACTCTTTAATTGCCACGCATATTAACATAGTAAGGTATCTGATTTCCAGGGAACACAGATTGAGAAAAACTACATAATTGTATTGAAATTATGTAATTGGATAAACAGAAAAGCCTGGGCTAAAATTAGAGCATATCTGGGGTTCCACAAAGAATCCTGAGAAAGGCTTATGTGGCCACCAAAAGAAAATCAGGAGATAATCAAGTAAATGACAAAGACCTTATAGAAAGGTGAGCATAAAGAGTTAAGAATTTATATTTGGTAAGGACAGTTATTCATTAGATATGACAAAGTGCAAGCTTTAGCTGATAGACAAAATCTTAATTTTTACTGCTCTTTTAGAGATAATGAGGTTCATTACTCACAATGCACTCTTATGGAGAATGTAAAAATAAAGGGTATTTAAATGCTTACTGACTCCTCAGAAAAGTCCCCCTTTACTGTGAATGAGGTTATAGGAAAAATAGATGATATAGATTATAAACTATTATAATATCCTATCATACACATATTTACAATTCAAAATAAGCAAACCATTTTTACAGTACACTCTAATAACCTTAACAATTTCAAAGTTTATATTCATTGTCTTTAGAAATACTGAGATAACTTTTAGCATTAAAGTTCTTTACCTTCCTTAACAAATACACTTAGAAAGAAACCCAATGTTATGAAGATACAGAAAACATATACTTAAAAAGTGTTGGAAATGATATGCAATAGTTTGCTCATTTTCCCCTTATCTACTCAAACAAAATATATAGACTGGGTAGTGGTTTTGTCTTCTCAACTATCTGTGTCACGATTTTTAAATTCTATTCACAGCTCCTCTATACAATGGTAACAGAATGAAGTTGTCTGTGACTTCAATTATAATTTATAGTCAAAGATAAATTAATAGCACAGGATTTATGCAAATACTTTTTTCAGTTAGGTCATTTGCCAAGAGAAGTTTCAGCAAAGAAGTGCAAGCAAAGGCATAATTGGAAAGTGATCGAAGAAGTGGGACAGTCAATGACTGCATGTCTTTTAAAGAGTTTTGCTTTCAAGAAAAGTAAAGAGAATATAGGATCAAGGGGATTTGTTGTTGTTTATTTGTTTTGCTTTGTAAGATAGAAATATGACAACATGGTAATGGATGTAATCATGGATAGGGGATGAGGACAAGGACAGAGTGGTTAGGTGGAATGAAGTATTTAAGTAGAGGAGACAATAAATTCCAGTGGATAAGAGATGGGTTTACTTTTGCTGGCTCTGAGGTTAGGAGTTGGTTTTTGAAAGGTGGGTTTCCATATTTTTTTCTGTATCATTATCTGAACTCACCTATCAGATTTTTCTACATGTCAGGGACAATTTGTATTTTTTCAACAAATCATCTGTCACTCACAGAAGGGGTAATAAATCTACCCCTCTTCGTTTTTCACAAGAAATACTCTGACCTTGAGTATCATTCAAAGGTTAAGAAGTCTAGAGAGAGTGTATCAGGTTAAAGGACTTGAGAAAACTATTCCTTGAACTTTTTCTACACTTATTTCCTATTATGCTTCCTTTAACATTTTAGAAAACAAAGCAAAGCTTTAGCCTTGCTTGACTCAGAAACCATATTTGATATTATCCAGTCTTCACTCCTAGTTCACCCATTTGGATGCAATCTATTGCCCTGACAGTTTAAATCCTCAAACTCTCCCAGTTCCCCCACAGTTTGACTTCCTTGGCAAAAACTCAACTTGAACAATACGAAATTAACTCTTGGCCCCTCTGCCTGGCAAACTTGAGTTTCCTTCTCTCCATAGATGGCTTTTTTGAAATCCAAGCTGGCTTGAGTTGCAGATTTTGTGTTTATAATTATCTGAAGCGCTTACCCTCAGTAGTAAGGTATGCTACTGGCAAACCATGCTGCCTTTTAGAATTATTCCTCTCCAGTTCACATTCTCCTTATTTCTGAGCCAAACCTATCAGAATGTGATCTGATGCATGCTATTGAGAAGCTATAAAGAACAATTTTGTTCTGTTTGTGTGTGTGTGCATATGTGTGAATTTAATGCAGAATTTATACACTGATTGATGAACAAAAAAATCACTTTAAAACCTCTAATAAATGAATATCACACCAGTTTATTATTCTGTCTATATCTATCCCTGCCTCTTCCTTCCATATTCACCCCTCAACTCTGCAGTTCACAAAATTTCAATTAAAGTTTTCCATGAAACTATTTAACAATGATTTCTCAGAAAAAAAGAATTGATCGTTTGTAGTTCTTACATTACCTGACTTCTTAGGAATACTTATCAACATCGGTCATTGTCTCTACTATGGTTTAGACATTTGTGTTAAATCCAACACCCCTTTATATCAATTTATATTAATATCCAATAAAATGCTATAAAAAGGTGGAGTCTTTGGAGATGATTAAGCATGACGATAGAGCCAATATGGATAGGATTAGTGCTCTGATAAAAGCAACTCTCAGGGAGCTCCTTAATCACTTCTACCATGTGAAATAGAGTAAGTCTGCAGCCAGGAATAGGGCCATCACTCAGCCATGCTGACATCCCAATTTCCAGGCTCCAGAAGTGTGAGAATAAATGTTTTTTTTTTGTTGTTGTTGTTGTTTACAAGCTACTAACCACAAAAAAGCTGTGGTATTTTGTTATAGCAGACTAAGCAGGATGTTTTTAAAAACATTACTTCCTCTTTTTGGAGAAATCATAGTTTCCTAATTTTCATCCTATTTCTATGGCATTTTCTTCAAGTTACTTTTTCCTCTTTTTATTCCTTTTATTTTAACCTTAACAGTTTCACTTTAAGTTCTCTTTTGTCCAAACTTTATACACAATCTCTGAGCAACCTCACCCATTCCATGCCTTAAATTATCATTGTATACCAGCACTATACAAATTCCAAAAAAACTCTATGGTTTTGTTTCTTTTTTTCAGGGGAAGTGAACATGCACACTATGAAATATAACTTTTCAACATGATGCACTCTCTACATGGTATTCTCTTTTACAACCAGATATCTATACATGTGTTCACAATACACCCACTCAAAAAGAGAGGCTATGCTCCCTCCTGTACACTGTTCTGATTTACTTCACTGATCTCTCATCTCTCAGATTGGATAAGATTCCCCTTGGGAAAGCATTCCTTCATTCATTAGAGTTTTATGCTATATAATAAAAAGTATTCTGTAATACCTCATTTTATGAAATGTCAATTTTTTTCTACTTTTATTGTTCTTTTTTTAATTGTGGTAACATTAGGATTCTTCTTTCAGGATCACCATCATAAAGTTTCCACCACCAAATGCCCGTAGTTCATACCTAGAGTCCATTGTTTCCTTCTTTCTTAGTTCTTACCCATTTCCCACTCATACTCCCTTCGGATGCTTTAATTCTTTAGTCAGTTTTCAAGGACTGGCTTTGAAGGCTGTTTATCTCTGATTCTTTGGTTTCTCTATATTCCACTTGTTAGTTACCTGTTACATAGCCACCAATCATCGTGGTGGGGCCAAAGGAGCCTGGTATATCTCGCTGTTACATATCTTGCTTTTTACTATGTTCTACCAAAGACATATAAATACTGTGATGGAGTTTTGAGGCTTTATTGAGACATGATTTAGTTGAGATATAGTTTGTCTCAGTTCCTGTTTACAACTTAACACATCAAAATATTGGCAGGAATGACATTCACATTCTCACTAGTATATTCTGCCCTTGAGGAACTCTAAGTAATTATGTAAAGTATTCAAGACTGTGAATACTTCAAAGCATCTAATTTTGTCTAATATTTTATTTAAGATGAAATTTCTGGTTTTGGATTCCTTTGACTGATGTGGCCAGTGCCACCCTCCTGTCACATCTGGCTAGCTGATGTTGCCATCAACATTCCACTAGAGGCAGCGCAGCATCAGGATGGACCTGCCCAGGGACAGCACAGCAGGTGTGTTCCACTTGACTGCTACCATACAATCATCAAGGGATGAACGATTAATGACTGCACACCCAAATGGCTTTAAATAAAGCTGTATCTTACCTTTGCCCCTGGCACTTCACAGGTTTATAGCATTTAACAGGTGTCAGAGAAGTCCTGAATTTCCAAGGGCCTATAGTAAAGTACACTGCCTAAGTCTGATGTAACCTAACCCCTTGTTTAGCACTGAAACATGTAACATATGCAAATCCCTTTACTAGCCAAAATTAAGTACTTACAGACATGCCCACAAATGTTAACATTTGTAATGTGAGAACTAACTTTGTAGGATTTTTGTCTACTTGGCAGGCTCTATGCAGAAGTTCACATTTTTCTGCTCTATTTAGTGGAGAAAAATTATGAATTTCAAATTGCAGCCCTGTATGCTTTTTCTCTAAGTGTAATCCATGAGCCAACTACATTAAAATCATCCAGGGTATGGTATAAGAACACAGTTAATACTTTCTGAATCTCTAGGGTTAGATTCCAAAAATCAATATTTCTACCTGCGCCAGATTATTTTTAAGGATAAATTAGTTTGTAAGACTTGGTTTAGAAATGCTTGCTGGAGACTACATATCATTCTGTTTCTACCATGTATTTTATAATTTGCATCCTTTACCTTTGTAGACATTTCAAGGTATAACAAAATTTCGTCCAAACAAATTTTTTTATTTCAATAACAAACTGCAAATATAAATTTAAAGATTCAAGAGAAATTTTACTAATGAAGGAAGTTTATGTTATGGCACCTACAAAGTGCAAAATATTATTCTTGCTAACTTCTCATAGACTACCTTAAGAGCTTTTAATGACTACAAATGGTCATTCATGTTGTGTGGTACTATATAAACAATTTATGCTGCCTAAATCCATGTGTGCATACTATTTGAAAACAGACATGTGCCTGGGTGCATGTGTATATACCCTATTGTGTCTACATATATTTATGCATACTTAATCATACATAGCAAAGCACACATGTGCTTTATACCTTTGTGCACATGTGTTTATATGCATGAAAATCTGCAAGATTGCACACACATACATCCATATATCTGTACAAATAACCTGATAAATACAAGAATTAAAAAGCGCATAAAGCACAAACAAAAAATGTGTACATGCCCTGATATAAAAACACATACATATATATTTGCGATACAGTTTGTACTGAAAACTCTTGAAAATATTATGAAAACCAATGTTATCACTCATAGTTTTCTTTCTGTAGTAATTTGTAGTTCTTCCTTCAAGTCTGGAAGACTTTAAATAGTGCTAGAAATGTGTATTTATACCTTCCTCATTCACATTAGCTAAGATTTCTAATGATCTTGTAGACTATATTTTCTACTTTGAACATGATGATATATAATATTCTAGTAAATGTTTGGATACTGAGAACAAGAAAAGAACAGGCATAATAGAATGAGGAGCAAAGTCAGTAAATTGGAGAACTATATGGAAAGAGAAATCAGGATAATGGATGTCAAAATATATAGGCTTAAAACCAAAAACAACAGATCTATGGTGGAGAAAAACTTAGAAAGAATTCCTTAAGATGGAAACTTGGAGAGTGTGGAATTTAACAATTGCGCATAACCCTGATTTTTCTTGGAATTAATTTTCTTTACTTTGGATCATACTTTTTAAAACCAGTTAATTTTACAAATGCTTCAAAAAACCTCTCGAAATATCTCCTTTGAGCATGTTTATTACTTCATTAAAATAAGAACACTCTTTACAAAAATATTGGTTTATGTGAATTTATTTTTCTTCCCACTGACTTCCATCAATCTTGAATAAAGGTAAAAAAAGAAATGGCTTTGTATATCATGTTCTCTTGCTTTACTTTTAAGAATTATTAAAAATATTTTATTACTATAAAATTGTTAGATTCCTAAGTAATGTACCAACTTTTGAAGATAAGTATCTAATATATAGAGTTTCCAAATAATAAATAATAAAGATTTATTATAATGTTAGTTTGGTGAAAAAATTAAGGGTAATCATAAACATCAATTTTCAGTTACTATATTGAAAAATACTATTTTTGAAAATTATAACAATGTATTTTTTTATTTATATGTAATTTGCTTACCACATTATTCTAATTTATTACTACAAAGCCCATGGACATGAAATTATATAGAATTTAAAAATATTAATATTAAAAACTTGATATAAAGCATGCTTTCAAATCTACTTCTCTAATTTTAATACTTTAGTAACCAAAAAAGATTAAGGTTTAGCAAAATTAAGTCTAAAAGAAATCTATTCTTGCCAACTTCATCACATTTTTTTTAAAACAAGGAGAGAAGATACAATTAATGGCAATAAAATTGCTATTTCTATTTATTTGTTATACTATACTTTGATATCTGGATATTCCAAGACCCTTCATATGGGTCATTTCAGAAATAAATTTCATAATTTATTTGCCAAACTTGGTAGATATGGTTTTGTTTTTATTTTTGTTTTGCTTATCTTAACTAATGTTTTGGCCAAATATAAACAACCTATTTAAGTAGTTTTATTTTGACAGGCCCAGTAATACCAGATTGCAAATTTTCTTCTTTTTCTTCTAGATATCTATTTTTTCTCTTCATATATATTACCCTGAATTATTTTATTATTTGTTAGGTAGTATAAATATTAAGTACTGGGAAATTATATTAAAATTAACAACTAGAGATAAAATTAACTCTCCAAATGGAGAGAATTCCACTCAGGAGGAAACTGAGGCTCAGTTAAATAACTTTCCTCAAATTAATACAGCAACTAATTGGGACTGCCAGAATATAAATTGAAACTGTTTGGTTCAAAATATTTCTTTTCCTCCTTCTGTTCTTTGAACTATTCAAAGTGGCCTATAAATTCCATAATGCATTATTTTTACTTTGTTTTAAATTGTCATTTTGGCTTCATTTTTTGGAACAGTTTTAGATTTACAGAAAAGTTGCAAAGACAGTATCAAGAGTTTTTGTACACTTTCCACCTAGCTTACCCGTAGTTAATACTGCTGAATTAATTATTGAATGTGAGAAATTCATTTTGGTGTAATGTAGTCAACTGTACATTATACTATATCACATTTAGTTTTCCTGTCTTTTCAATTTACAGTCACTGGATAGTGCTTAAGCCTTGATTTAACACTTAGAAAGTAATGGCAGGTAAGTTGTAGAATACCTTTTAATTTGTATGTATCTGATGTTTGTCATGATTAGATTGAGGTTATAGACTTGGGTGAAGAACACTAAAGATGTAATAGCCCATCACAGACATCAAATTAGAAAGGTATGATGTATACAACTTACTAACTGATAAACATGTCCACATGGTTAAAATGGTATAGGCCACATTTCTTCATTATATAGTAGTGTTCTCTTTTTAATAAATAGTTGAGGTGATATATTTTAGTGTTATAAAATACTATTTTCCCTTTAAACTTTGTTCACTTGTTTTAACATGCATTGGTAGATCTTCCCTACAACAATTATTTTTAAGCTCTAATAATATTTCCCTCATTACTCTTATTAATTGGAATTCTTCTCTAAGCAAGAATTGCCTCCTATCAGTTCATATTATCTTTAAACAAGAAAAAATGTACTCCCCATGTTTATCGATTTTTACACACTCATTCTTTTGCACAATCCATGTTTCCATCTGGAGTACTTTTTCTTTAACTTGAAGTCCCTTAATATCTACTATAGTGCAGTTCTACAGATGACAAATTTATTTCATTTTATTGGTCTTCATTTACGAAAGACATTTTCACTGAAGGAAAAAAAAACTACTTTTGCTGTTTGATACTTTTAGTCCTTTAAAAATGCGTTCTTGACTGTCTCTGGCTTGCATAATTTCTGAAGTAAAGTCTACAGTAATACCTCTTTGTTCCTTTGTGTTAGGAGGAAACATTTTTGGTTTTGTGGGCAACATGCCCAATATTAGCTTTTGAATCATATAAGAGTAGTCTACAAGTTTTATTTGGCATATAATCCTTATTTATTTGGCCCACTTTCTTGTCTTTATCTCTTGCTTTTTAAGTTTTTTTATTTTTTTTAATAATTTATTTTAAATGAACAATTTAATTATTAATTCACTGAAAGTTTTCTTCATCTTTCTTTTTATTGTTTGTTGAACTTATGAGTCTATGGGTCTATATTAATTGAATTTGGATAAATTCTAGTCATAATTTCTTTATTTTTTCTTGTTCTACCTCCTTTATTGGGCTAAAATTTCACATGTGTTTAACTTTTTCATGTAAATCACTTTCTTCTGTTTGTTTTCAGTCTTTTATATCTCTTCATTTCATATTAGATAGTGTTTGAAACTGTTTTAAGTTAATATTGTTTTTCTTCCAAGACTAAACTGAGACTCATCCATCCAGTAAAGGTTTTTTTTTGGTCTTTTCCTCCAGATATTATTTCCTTTTCCAGAAGTTTCACTTGGCTATTTTACATATTTTCTATCTATCCTCTCATTATGTTCATGTTTTTTTTCTTTTAGTCTCTGACCACGTCTATAGTTGATTTTGTAGTACTTGTTGACAAATTCACTTTTCTGTCATTTTTGAAAATACTTACATTGATGAATATTTCTCCTGATTATTCCTCATTTTCCTGTGGGTAATATTTTCATTAGATATTTGGAAAGGTCATGCTGTTAAGTGTTGACATTGGCTTTTCTTTAAAGAGTAGAGTAAGGAATATTGTTTGGGTAGACAGTTAAGTTACTTGTTAATTAATCCTTTCAAAGCTGTTTTCCCTTTAGACCAGGAGTAGAATAGCATTTCCTCCATTATTAATTTAGCCCTATTATGGAGGTATGATCTGTCTGGAGTCTCTATAGAATTTCTGTCATATTATTGAGTCTCTACTCCAGATGATTATGAATTGAATAATTTCTTTGAATAATTCTAGGTTCTGTGTGACATTTATTATACCCTTATGTACTTTTCATTGGAAATTTTTGAGTCATGGATTGGTATAGCTAATAAAACCTGATACTTGCCCCTCAAAAGTGTCCTCTCTCCACCCAAGTCAGTGAAATCCAGCACTGTCTGCCCTGTGTATGCACAGGTGCTCTCCTGTGATCTTTCTTTCCATATTCTTATGTTTACAGCTATCATCTATCCAATATTTCTTTATAGTGTGTTAAAGAGAGGTGTCAGTCATGTTCTGTACTTTTCATTCCATACAATCCCTGTGACAGATACATGGAAAATGAAACAAGAAATGTATAAACATGATTGAGATTTTTTAGCATACCATGAAAATGATAGATAATCTTTACATTTTTGTTTGTGTACTAAGACTGAGCCTGGAAGAATGTAACTCAAAATACTTAACTCCTTTATGTAATACAATTGCAGGTGGCACTAAAATAATCAATAACTATCTATAGCATGAATTAATGCTTACAGACATTTGCAGGTGTTGAAATACTGCCTATTAGTTACAAAACATAAATTCTCTGACTTAAAAGTAACCTAATCTTTCATATCAGTTTTCCTTTTGTAAGTTTAGCTGTCAAATAAACTGAAGCTATAAAATTCTTGGTATGTAACTGAGAATTTATTTGCCCATTAAAACATGTAGTCTTATTGTAGTATAGTATAAGTCTTAGCCTAGATGAACTCCAAAACAATACTATGGGAAAGGATAGGGAAAAGAGCAATTATGCTTATGAAGATGAGGACTAAGGAGAGAGAAGGTTATTGGTGGAGGAAGTTACAAGTTTAGATAAATACATAGAGGTATTTTGATATAGATGAACTTTGTTGCCCCAATCTCTCCTATTAAAATTATTACATTTTCCTAGGTTCCAATGAATATATTTTTCCAATTTTAATGCCTCAGAAAATAAGTAGTCCCTGTAGTTTCAAAATTTTTATATCAAAAATTAACTCAAAAATAATGATCAATTTAACTAGATAAATTGAGTGAGTTTATTATCTGTTGAGTTACCGATGAATAGTTTCATTTAGGTTCACCTACTAGTCAACTAAAAGAGCAATAAAACTAATTAGTTTTAATTAGCTATAAAGACTAGTGTTGAATCACAAGCATATGCTATTATACCAATTAATAACTTAGAAGCAACTTTAATGACTTTTCTATAATAACATTGGCTTCTAAACCTTTCATATATACATCCACATTTATATTTATACACATTACTTACATATATTATACTTTGTATATATATATATATGTAACAAATATACTAAAAGGGAATTTTCAATTATAAATGCCATATATGGCCCATAATTAACATCATACTCAGTCTAAAACACTGAAAATTTTTCCTCCGTGATCAGGTATAAGATAAGGATGAACAATTTTATCATGCCATTCAACACAGCATTGGGACTATATGCCATCTAGAGCAATTAGTCAAGAGAAAGATATAAAAGGACTCCAAAATGGAAAAGAAGTAAAACTTTAAATTTTTGCAGATGACGTGCTAATACATGTAGAGCATCCTAAAGATTTCACCCCCCCCCAAAAATTTAGAATCCATAAATCAGTGAAGTGGTAGACTTAAAAATCAATATGCAAAAATCTACTGTATTCTTATACCCAAATGACAAACTAGAAGAGAGAGAAATCAAAAGATAGTCATATTTACAATAGTCTCAAAAAGAATTATATACTTAGGAGTAAGTCTAACAAAGGAAGTAAAAGACCTGTGGAATGAAAGCTATAAAATGTTATTAAAAGAAATAGAAAACACAAGAAATGAAAAAAAATTCTTTGTTCATGGATTAGAACAATTAGCAAGGTTAAAATAGCCATCTTACTGAAAGAAATATGCATATTCATTGCAATCTCTATCATATTTGCAATAGTATTCTTCAAAGAAATAGAGAAATCATTGCTGAAATTTATATGGAATCACAAAGTTCCTGAATAATCAAGTAATATACTAACAAAAAAGAATGGAGATATCATATGCTCAACCATCAAACTACACTGCAAAGCTACAACAATCAAAACAGTGTGATTTTAGACTAAAACTAGACATACCCATCAATGGAACAGAATGGAGAGCCCTGAAATTAAACCCACAATTACATGGAAAGTTAATCAGTCTCTGACAAAGGAATCAAGAGTATGCAATGGAGAGGGGGAAGCCTCTTCAACAAATAGTCGGGAAAACTGATCACAAGCAAAAGAATGAAACTAGACCACTATGTCCACCATATGCAAAAATTAACACAAAATTGATTAAAGACTTCAATATAAGACCTGAAACCATAAAATGCATATAAGAAAATATAAGAACAACACTTCATTATTTGCCAATAATAAGTGATGTCTTTGAGTATTCAACTGCAATGACAAGAAATTCAAAAGCAAAAGTAAACTGTGCTACATAAAACTAAAAAGCTTCCACATAGGGAAAGAAAATATCATTAAAATTAAAACTATCACCACACCAAATGAGAGAAAATATTTGTATATCATAAACTGAAAAGGAGCTATTATCCTGAATATACAGAGAAGTCATAGAACTCAATAGCAAGTAAACAAATAACCCCATAGCCCACAAAATAAAATGATCAACAGAACTAAATAGATATCTCTCCATGGAAGACAAATAGGTGCCAAATAGACACATGAAAAGATTTTTACTAACACTTTTAATCAGAAAAATGATTAAACACAATGAGATAGCACTTCACATTTGTGAGTATGGCCTATATAAAAAATACCAGCGATAAGTGTTGATGAGGATTTAGAGCTAAAGGTATTCTCATACAGTGTTGGTAGGTGTGTAAACTGGTTCAGCCCCTGGACCTCATACAGGAAAACAGTATGAAGTTTCCTCAAAATATTAAAAACAGATCTGCATATGATCTAGCAATTCTATTCCTTGATATCAAAGAATACAAAAACACTAACTTGAAAGTATGCATCACTCCCATGTTCATTGCTAATACTGGAATATAAAGAAAGAAAACAAAGAAGAGAGACAAAACTAACCCCTTCCCCAAATAAATAAAACCCTGAAATCTGATTATAGACTTAAGGCAACTAGAAAAGCATACTGGGGGTGGAGAGAAAAATAGGGAGGCATCCTAACTGTTTATGGTAGAGAATAATGGGTGATTTGGAGGTGGTCTTTGTGTGGTGACATACATATAAAGTGTACCCTAATTCATATAGCCATATGCTATGCTGTAAACAAATATCTCAATTTAAAAAATGTACAATTTGTCAAAAAAATCCATTTACTTTTTGTAGTATAAATTTCATAGACCAGATATTTAAGTATCAGAGAAATGAATACAAATATGCACACATATAATTATATTTCTATAAGAACATATGTATATATAAAGTTATTGATAAAATGTATACTTCTACATGGTAACAAATACCTGAACTTTATGAAACTGCCCTTATAACTTTTCTTAGGAAATTATTGTTCTTTCTATTTCTGACCCCAACCACCAACTCAGCATAAATTCTAAACTTCAGAAAATATAACTAATTTAGTAAAATGCTATAGAAGTGGGAAGTAATAATATGGTCCTTATAGTACATCTATCCATAATTGGAATCTACTAAGAATGACCATTAAAAGTAAAAACAGCTAATATCATGGAAAGTTTACATAAACCTATACTATGCACTATGTACAATATATATATATATACATACAGATATATGTATACATGTGTGTGTATATTTCATTCAACCATCACAACAGCTCCATGGCTTATGGATTACATATTATTATTACTATTCATGTTTCAATGGATCAGAAAACTGATACACGGAACAGTTAAAAAAAGAACTGGCATTGGGGCCTCCCTGGTGGCACAAGGGGTTGAGCACAGCACTGTGGAGTTTCCACAGCCACTGCAGTGCGAGTTTAATCCCTGGCTAGGGAGGTGACCCACATGGCACAGCAGACGTCTCCTGCCTCACCTGCTACTCCCCTCAGCAGTACATTTCAGTACATCTGCCTGTTCTGTCCCTGCACTGTCTCTGGTGAATCATCTCACCCCTTCTCCTCTGGCCTGTACCCCAGCTCTTGTAGGCATAAATAAAATCTTTAAAAAAAACTGGTAAGTTTATACAACAATTAAAAGCTAGCTGGATTTGAACACAATAGTGGAGCTCCAGAACTTCAATCCCAGAACTCTACAGTCTGTCACAGATTTCTACTCCTTGAGAATAACTAATTTTCCATCTCAGCACAAGTGAAGTTTCCATGTTAAACTTGGAAGGTTTTGTGTCATATTCCACAATGGCTCCTTCCTCATTTCTGTTTCATTAGACTGCTAGCTTTCCAGGTCATTATTCTACAGCCCAGTACAATCTAAGGGAAATAACATGATGTGACTACTTACTCCCAAAATCTACTGGAGATCATTGGGGCCTGGACATCATGTCCAATAGTCAGAAAACTCCATTTAAATATCACTTTCGTGCCCTCTAAACCACAGTTTAAGTAATTTCATAGGAGTTAATAAACTGGATGTCTTCTCTTTATGACCGGGGACACACCAGCCAAAATAATTTTTATTTCGAGAGCACCAGTCCATGGCTATCTTTCTTTTCTTACTATCTTACTTATCTTCTTTCCAGATTCTTTATGGAAACTTACCAGGCAAAAAAGCTCATACTAACAGAATATGTATTTTATTTAGGTCTGGACCTTAGCTTTTAAGGTATAAAAGAATCCTTATCATGCAACACGAAAGTATTTTCTGTCAAGACTATTGTGTCTCCCTTGAATTTTAGAAGTATTTTGAAACTTAAAACACAAGTACTGACTTTATTTTTCCTTGCTATAGTTTCCTTTCTTAAGGAAGTATACCTAAAATACTCTAATTTTCCTTGTAATGAGGAGAAAAAAGAATAATGGGTGGAGGGGAGGTAACTAACATTAAAAGGCACATTGATGAATATTTAAAAATAATTTCCCATCATGATTTTAAAGCTTTAACTTTAAAGAATTTGAGAAATATCTCTATAGTTATCTCCAGACATCTATAAAAGTCACTTAGCTTTTAAAAAAGCTTAGAGGTTCTGGTGCAAATTCCAAGAACCCTAAAGATTCATGAACTCTGCCTTTTTAAGAGGTGGGAGGAGAAGTAAAAATATTTGAGAGGAACCAGAAGTCTGTGGTTTTGATCTCAAGTATGACGATGTCTAGTTGTAGTGCCAAGGAATAACAATTCAAATTTTAGTTTGCAAATTATCCAACTAACACTCCTGGATCGTCAACTGTGGGTTGGGCACTTACTGTATGCTATTTGTTTAATGATCATAATTTCCTCAGGCAGATAGTTTGAGTGATTTGTCTAAGATCTCAGAGCAATTAACTGGAAAACTTGTGATTGAAGAAAGATATTATTGCTTTAATATAATATTTTCTGATGTCTAAAAATCCCATCTGGGCATATCAGCTTTTGGTGACAAAAGTGGGTGTTTGCTACCCAAAATCAGCAGTCATCTCCTTTCTTCTCACCTTCTGATTTATATATAGTACCTGTACTTTATCATGTCATCTTAAAATTTTACACAAGTCATATTAAACTCCCCAACATTTTAAAATCACATCCATTTTCCTAGCAATTGTTATGGACCCAAAGGGGTGAAATTTATCTCTGGCTATCTCATCCAAACTAACATTCACATTAGGAAATGTATAATGCCTTCTTACCAAGACATTGTCAGGCTGACTTCAACAGTGAAATATGTGAATACTCACACAGGCTAACATGATTTCTACATTAAAAAATGTCATTTAAAGGTGGATAATATACAATGATAAATAATATGTGGATTTGTGTTATAAATTGAATAATAGACTTTCCTAGTACGTTGGAGAATATATTGATAAAATGAATATATTATATTTGCCTTTGCACCAAAATACTGGGTTGCTTACAAAAGTGAGTGTTTTTCTAGAATTTCTGAATGACAACTTCTTGGATAATTAATTATAAATGTATTGCACATAATTTAATTTCTTTAAATTTATAGTTTAAATTTTTGGTAATGTGCATCTAGAGTCAGATTCTTTTTTATGTGACAGAGGTGAAAGGTTTAGTTGCAACTTCTATTAAATTAACTTTTAAGATCCATGAATTCTTGTAATTTAATTTTCAAGCCCATAATTATTTTTTAATCAAGGTTTTTAAAATTTGTAATCTCATTAGTACAATTTAAGAAAATAACATGTGAAGGAGCCCAGAGTATATTTGCAAATATTTATTTTTCCCAATATGTGTAAGTTATAGAAAAATGTAAATCAAAATAATAACCTGAAAAATTTGTGAGGAATGTACCAAAGTTAAAAAGAGATTGTGGCAGCATATAGCTACTGATTTCACAATAACATACCTTAACTCAAATTCCTTTTAGGTTTCTTCTTCTAATGCAGTGTCATTCAAACTTGGCTATACACTAGAATCACATAGAAAGTTTTAAAATTATAAATCCTACAACCAAAGATTCTGATATTACAGGATACTGACTGAGCACCTAGATCACTAAAATTGCTCTCAAGTGATTCTAACTTAGTGCTAAAGCTGAGAGCTAGTAACTTTGTAAATCCTAAGACATGCTCATTTATCATGGTTGAACTACTGACCCTATCACCTCTTCCAGTTGACTGTCACACTATTCTTTTGTTTTAGGCATTACAATAGATGTTATTCTCAAGACAATGGAAATCTGTTCTACCTGATTTCCTATGTAAGATATGGTTTATGTCTCATTGGTGTTTATGTCTAAAGTGTTGCTTTGCCGTGGAATTTCCAATAATGGGCTCAAATGTGTCTTTTGCAGCTTACACATTAGCATGTTTCAATTTCACTACAAATTCTATGCAGGCCACAAGGCTGGTAGTAGATCTCTTAGTAAATCAGCAGAAAATATTTGCCAGTTTTTTTGGTTATTATTTGCTATATCAAGCACAAGCCTGAAGGATTTGTAATTTGAACAAATAGAATTCACTTGTAGATTATCAAAGTCATGCAAATTCAATTGACAAGTTACAATTCCTCCTAAGTTTGGAAAAGCATCCAAAATTCCTAAGAATATTGAAGTGAGAGGTAAATTGTTGCTATATACATTTTTTAATATGCTGCTACATATATTATTGTAAAAATTTCTACTATAGAACTATTTAGAAAATATTGTATCTTCCATCTCCCACTAGAAAATATACTTTTATATATCAATAGATAATATACTTTTCATGATAAAATGTAGATGACTAAACAAGAAATATATCACAGTAAATAAATTTGTCTGAGATTCAAGTTGCATTTTGCCTTTCATGTTAATCAAAAGAGTTGAACATTCAGATTCTGTCAAATCAATCCCTCCATTGAGCTATAGCTCAAATCTTTTCTTAATTCTTCTATGACTTGTATCATACATTTTCCTTCTCAGATACCAGTTCATCAATCTACAATTACTCTGATTATTTCTCTATCTTAACATAATAGAGTCTTTTTAGACTCTGCATCTTCCTTTAGTTAAAATTACCTTTAATTAGAACTGCATTTGAACAGAAATCTTAAAGTTGTCTATTCTTATTTCTAATTTCTCACCTCCCAAATTTTCCACTGCCTACTATTAAAGTTTATTCAAAACATTTTACTAAAACTGGTCTTGACAAGATTACCAATGAATTTTATATTGCCATATCGGATTGTCAACTCAGTTCTTAGTCTATCATTAAAATTTGATGCTATTGATGACTTCCTCCTTTCTTTGAATTATATTTTTAATCAGTCTTTTTGATTTTATACCATACCAGATATCCTCCTACATCAATGTTTACTTTTTTTCTGTCTACTTTGCTGACTTCACTTCTTTCCTACTTCAAAATATTGGATTTCCCTGTGTCATAGTCTATTTTCTATCTACTCATGTTTATGTCACTCCAATACTTTTACAAAGCTCTTAAACTTAGAGCTATCTAATCAAACCATGTCCTTATTTCCAGTCATGAATATGCAACTTTCTATCAGGTTGGATTAGAAGGACAGAAGAGTGAGAATAAGAGAATTCTGAGAGAAAAAAAGAAAACAGAAATCATTTAGATGTCACAAGATAGTGAGAAAGAATAGTAAAAAAAAAAAAAGCCTCTACTGCTGTGAAATAGAATGTACAATTCATGCAAAGTATGTATGTCTGGATCTAACTCCTCCTTCCTCCCTTCCAATGAGTCATGTGTAAGTCTATGTATTAGCACAGTTTTAGTGAGAGACATTATCTTTGTTAACATTAAGAAAATGGCCCAGGTTCCACATCTGGGTCCATTTGAGGTTGAATGCAAACTGCATATGGGGAAAAAGCAAGATAATCTATAAACTAAACTAATTAAGCAGAAGTAGAAAAACAGAGACAGAAGGTACCATGATGATGTAACATCCTCTAGAGATTTTTCAGAGATGTGGGGAAAGAAATGCACACAACATACGATGTAGTTTAAACCTTTAGGATAGTGATGATAGTTAATTTCTAGATTACACATGTACATTCCCATCTGGAGGCTATTGTCAACAAGGATGAGGCATGAAATGAAACTCTGATGTGAAATTATATAAGTATATATTTATTTATATATTTAAAAATATATAACTATATTTATATATTTATATATAAGTATTTTCTTTAATTAGTTTCTATTAAATATCTGTACAAATAAGTGAAATATATAACTCAGATGGGAAAAATAGATATAACAAATATTTTAATTAAGTAACTTTTATGTGGTATACAATAAAATAGAAAGTCTGACACAAAAATGAGTAGCAAAAAAAAAAAGCCCTCTGAATAAAATATATGGCCTTAATCCCACTTCAAACACACCTGAATTTACATGAAATTAATGTATGTTATTTAACGATGAAGATATGATGGAAGTAGAAGAGAAATATGTCATGTGACAGATTTCAGAACTGAGTATATCTAGAAATTAATCAAATTACATTAATCTAATTAGAATTTCTGTATTACAATTTCATGAATTTTTCTTCTCTGAAATTATTTATCAAAATCACATTAGTTTGAAATATGTCAAAGTACCTTAGTCATAATATAAGAAAATTATCTGTCTATATCTTCCTTTATGCCATCATCCAGAGGATAGTGACCCATCTTACATCCCTTCATAAATTATGAGCTAGTGATATTTACTAACAACAATTAGAATTTGTAAAACCAGCACTCCAGAGGATGTTATTTCATAGATATATTGATCTTTTTGGTTTGAAGCCAAAAAACACATGGAAGTGGTTTGGCTTTCGTTTCAGCTTTCAAACCTTTCTACCTCATTTGAGGTTTTCCTGTACAAATGGAATTTTACTTTAGAACAGCAGAACAAAAACAAAGTACAGCATGTAATAACTTATTTAAATACCAGCTAAACAATTTAGAATAAAGTATAAACTAGCTATAGATAGGTTTGGCTACTATTTTTCCCAACTACTCTAAATATTTACATTTAATTTTGAGATCCTCCCAGGCTTACTAAGGACTGACTCTAACTCATGTTAAAAGTCAAGAAAATTCAATCATAACTCAAGCAGGTTAGCAACAACTATCTAGCCTCCTTTTCCCAGTTATCTCCATTCCCATGTGCTTTTGAATCATCTCCCTTTGTGCTCTTTGTTGTATTTACTGTAAACTCTACTAATTCTTTACTCTGGCACAGCTTGAAATAAGGGTTGTATGACTTCCCATATAGTTAAAATTGTGCTAATTTGTAGAACAGTTTCAGTTTGTCTTCCTTTTATTCCTCAGAATTTCTAAGTATTTGGGTTACATAAGCCCACAGGTAGGAAAAAAAGTCTCTAGCCTCTAGTATGCTATATTTACACTTTGGAATCCTCTTAAATATAATTTAAAGGTTCAATTATTTTATGATACAATCAAAATTATCCTAAATAAATTGATTTTAGAATCTTTGACCAATATGCAAATGTATATGGAAAAATTAAAAACTAAGGAGAACATTTTACTAGTTTCCTGAAGCTGCTGGAACAAATTACTATAAACTTGTTGACTTAAAACTACAGAAACATATTTCACAGTTCTGTAGGCTTGAAGTCTGAAATTCAGCAAGGCTATGCTCTCTTCAGAGGTTCAAAGGGTGAATCCATTTCCTTTCCCAGTTTCTGTGGCTTGTGGCATTCCTTGATTGATAACTAAATCACTCCAATATAAGCCTTACTGGTCACATGGGTATACGTAATCTCCCTGTTTCAGCAAAACGACCCTTGGCATTGGATTGAGAGCCAACCTGGATACTACATGACTATCTCCATCTCAAAATCCTAACAACTGCAAGACCCTTTCCTTCCAAATAAGATAACATTTACAACTTCTGCAAATTAAGATGTAGACATATATTTTAAGGACCCATTATTCAATGCACTAAAAGCATTTACAATTTTACTGCATTTCCTCTAATTTTTCTTTTATAGTATCTTTCATTATTGACTTCATACTACATAGGGTTTCTTATAAGAGACAGAAAACTAATAAGTATTTAGGAATACAGTTTTGTTAAATCACATTTTAAAAAATGACATGAAAATAAAAATCCAAATATTTAAATTTTTCTTGAGAGGAACAACATGAGGACAATGAGATAGAATGTAAGAGGCTCACATAGGTAACCAGGACATTACAAATAATGGACTAGATCTAAAATTGAGTACTTACTTCATGGTTGCACATGTTATTATCATACTTTATTACTTACTTGCAATTTATGGTTGGTCATTAAATTAATAAAACACCATATAACCTCAGATTTTGAAAAGGTCTTAGAGTATTTCCAGAATGGTAGTATCAATTTACTCTTTAGTAGCATTAGAGCACCTGTCACACTACAGAAGACTGCCCATATTGAGTATAGTATTTTTAAAAAGTTGCTACCTGATAAACAAAAAGATAAAATAATTTAAATCAGTCATGGAAATGACTGGATTCAACAAGTTATGCTTTTGTGTTACTTGTGGACCTGATATATATCATATTCCTCAGTTAGAATCAGAAATTAGGCAGAAGATGTGATAAATGGAGTTCTGATCCAAGTTCAGTGGGATGGTAGATTCATCCTGTAGTCATTTTCCCAGTCCATTATATAGTAGGAAAGGTTTTACTAAGATAGCTGGTAAAACACTCATATTGCATGGTTAGCCTATACAGTAAGTCATTAAGATGGTAAAAAAGAAAAAAAAAAAGAAAAACTGAAAGCCCTTAAAATTTCCATCCATCCATTGCCACACAAGACACTAAATTAGAAACAAAATTCAGAAGGAATTACAGAAATTGGTGTACCCACAAAGAATTTTAAGAATAATTGTCCCCATCATATCAGTATCCAATTCATCTTTTTCACCCTTGAAAAAGTCAGATGGGTATGGAAAATGATAATTGATTACCCTAAACTTAATAAAGTATTAGCTCCAATTATAGTTGCTGCTCCAGATTTGATATATTTTCTGTCTTTTATCAACATAACATCTTGAATTTGGTTTATCTGATCTACTAAATCAGGAAAAAATGATCAAAAGTAGTCCTTTTTTATATCAGAAGGTTGGCAGTATAAACATTTTTTTTTAATCTAAGATTGTGTTAATTTTCACTCTCCCTGTCACTGTATAGTCAATCTAGAGAATTTAATTGTTTTTATATTTTGTAGGATATTATGTTAATCAACTATATCAAAGACATCATGTTAATTTAACTTGATGGGCAAGCAATGTCAAGTTCTCTGAGAATGCTAATAGGATAATGCTAACTATAGGTTACTGCATATGCTGTAAACATTTCAGACACAACATTCAGATTGTAAGGAATGATGGTGATTGACTTACAAGCATTCAGTAGCTTCCTAAAACTCACCCCCTAAACAACCAACCTTGTGCTGCCTATTCCCGCAGCCAGCCCTGCCTGTTCCATAACATTACTGAGGTTTGTTTTTAATTGCAGTCATTCAAAATTCCTGTTCAACAAGTTTCTCACTGTTTGCATTTCCCCTAAGAGGCAGTCTTCAAACTCCTGAGATTTAAACTCATCATTAAAATCAAATTTTTATTTTCCCACCCTTGCTGCCAATTATTATATGGTGGCAGATTTGGCACATTTGCCAGCCCCACAAGGCGTAAAAATAGGTTCTCCATGGAGATGAAATTCTTCATTGTTGCCATTCCAAAAATGTATGCTTTGAAAAGAATGTTATGTTCTGTAAATACCTCTCCTACTGCTACAAGTTCATGTCTTTGCTACTGGAGTTTGAATATTTTTCTTTTTTTTAATCAATGCAGACACACATAAAGTGACCTCCCATGGAAAAAGTATCTACAACTGACACGCCTGCTAGCAGACACAGCTGAACTGACCTTTATTTTTTTTCTCCTTTAATGACAAATCAACAGCTGGTCTCCTGAAGGGATGGGCAAAACTGGTCATATTTTAAGCCAGATAACTTTTCAAAAAATGTGTCAAGTATTTTGCCAAATGTTCAAACTTGTATTTATTTAAACCCTTGTGTATTTGAAGAAAAAATTTAATCCACATGTTTCTGAATAACTTGTCTTTAACTCATTAAAATATTTTATGAGAAAAAAGCTAACATCCCAAATAGCATATGTCTCATACTTCACATTATTGTTTTTTGGAAAATAAATTTATTTTCCAAATCTTACAAGATTAGCTTGAGACTCAGATTCTCAGATTGCATTTAATTCAAGGATGTTCTAGACTAGAGATCATACACTGATATGAATGAAACAGACTTTTTACTCTGAGGGTAGGGAAGAGATATCATTAGGCATATATACAGATGTAACTTTCCATTCTTCCAGTCCCCTACCCTCCCTCACCTTTGTTATCTTCTCCATCCCTTTCCTTTTTCCTATTGTTTGAAAGTGGCATTTCTGTTATGTTATTTCGTTTGCTATAGTGCTAGTTTGGGGAGGTCATTCATAGTCTAGTTCATATTTATTACACTACCTGGAGTTGCCTACTACATAACCTGCAAAGTTCTGAAAACTATGCCCAGGAGAAGTAAATTGTATTCTAATTTAATGTAAAATAGTAGTAAATTTTAGTTCAGACTAAAGTTACATTTTTAATAAATAGTAATATAATTAAGTAAACTGATAATAAATAATACTAAATTATTATGGATATTGTTACAAATCTAAGACTATTTCAAAGGGAGAAAAATATGTATCAGTATCAAAAACAATACAGCTTTTCTGACTTTTTCCCTCTTGGCAAGAATAAGGAGGAAAAAACATAACAGGGATTTCCACCTCATGCGAAAACTCTTTTTGTCTCCAGCACATAAAAAGTTTTAACTTGGGCCTCCCTGGTGGCGCAGTGGGTTAAGCAACACACTGTGAAGCAGACCACAGCCACTGCAGCATGAATTCAATCCCTGCTGCCGGCCATGGGGGGACCCACATGGCTCCGCAGACCTCTCCTGCTGTGCCCGCTGCTGCTCCCCTCAGCAATGTACTTCTGTTGATCTGCCTGTTCTGCTCCCTGCTCTCTGTGGTGAATTCTCTCACCTGTCCCCACTCCCCCCGCCACACACACACCTCTGGCCTGTACCCCAGTGCTTGTATGCATAAAATAAATAAAATCTTAAAAAAAAAAATTTTAACTTAAAAAAAAAGTGGTATAAAAAGAAGTCAAGAAATTCTACAGGGGGCTTCCCTGGTGGTGCAATGGGTTAAGCAATGCACTATGAAGCAAATCGCAGCCCCTGCAGCATGGGTTCGATCCCCAGCAGGAAGGTGACCCACTTGGTGAAGCAGACCTCTCCTGCCTCACTGGCTGCTCCCCTCAGCAGTGTATTTCAGTAGATCTGCTTGTTCTGCTCCCCACTCTGTCTCTGGTGAATCCTCTCACCTCCCACACCTCTGGCCTATACCCCAGTGCGAATATGTATAAATAAACCTTAAAAAAAAAGGAAAGAAAGAAATTCTACAGAAAACCCTGTTAGACAGAGGTTGATTGTTGACTACCTAACTGCTCTCCATTGTTCTCTTCAAGAGGGAGAAATAGAACTTGAAACATGGGTTCTAGTTATATGAAATTCATTTTCCTCAGTGCTTGTTTTCTTTGGTGGGTTGTAAGAAGCTCTTGTGGAAAATAAATGGTACTCTTTGTCTTTCTTGTATGTGTGTGGTACTATTTTCCTCAAAACAAGTTCAAACCAAAATAAGAGTTACAGTGTGTGATGAACTGAGCATCCTCTACCTTGAACATGAAGAACATGGTCCCTCAGTTTGAGTGCCCTTTCCAGCAATTCACCAGTGATGCATGCAGAAAACCCTTCACAGGCCTGTGTTATTTCACTTGAAATAGACCCTTGCCAAGAACTTAGGAATAACTCAGTCCAAAATTCATTCAGGATTGTGTTCAATAAGACATGGTATTTGTGAATCTGAAAGGAAGTTAGGGAATTTATGTTTTTCTGGAACTGTCTAAATCAACTTTACCTCAAATTTTGCCATTCCAATCAATCACACTATATGAAGTATTAAAAGTAAACTTATTAACAACTAGAACTAATAATGAACCCAAGCAATGATATCCAGTCCAGTAATGGAAATATGAAACATAAAAATAATTAAGGCATGTATACATTTTCAGAGCTGTATTCCATCTACATATTTACCTGATAGCCATCTTCAGTTAGAAGGTTCAAAGACCTTCCACCCGAGTTTTCACCTACTTCTCATTTCTACATTTCAATAAAGAACATCAATATCTATCCAATTTAAACTAAAACTAAACACCTAGAACACATTTTAAGTTCTATACTTCCACTTATCCTGCATATCTCACCCAGCATAAAATCTTGATTATGATACTTACAAAATATTTCAGTTTATCTAAATATATTATTCTTATATATCTAAATATATTATTCTTCACTACCACCTCCCAAACACAGGCCACCACTCTTTTATCACTATTTCTTATTAAAGCAAAACCTGTAACTGGGCTTTCTACTTCTAATATTTCATTCCTTCATCCCAACCATTAAGTCACGTAACTTTCTGATAAATAAAAGCTTTCAAATTCTCTCTATTTAGACTAATATTAAAATTATTTCCTATGGCTTAGGACCCACTACTACATATCAATTCCCTATCTCTCTAACTTCCCTATCTATATAACCAAGGTATATATTTCCCCTTCATTCATTATAGTCTAGTGTTAGTGTCTTTTGTTTCAAAGTTTTGACAAACCAATATATTTCTTCCTCAGCATATATGTAATGTTTTTTCATGGCTCCTTTCAAAAAGCTGACATGATTTCAGGAATATTTTTCTGAAGAAAAAGTCTATAATCCAAGTCTCTAATCTTAAATCCATACTTTGTAAATAAATCATTTCTGCTTTCTCATTATCGCTATTAAGAGTTTCCCCAAAGTAACATTTTGAATGACTAAAGCAGATTTAAAAAATATATATTATTCACTGTTTATTAAATGTATTCTAGTTAATTTCTCTACTTTATATAGTTTAATAGATCTTGAGTGTTGTTGCACAAAAGACAACAAGGTAGACTTAGAATAAAATAACTCATCAATTGAATTTTTCTTTTAAAATTTTATGAGTTCTAAAAAAAGGAGTTTTATAAAAAGAGTTATTGTATGACTTAAAATTGGGTCAGTATAGGAAGTAGTAAAATATTTGAGTCAAACCAAAGGTGAGATAAATGCCATAAAATAAATACGTATATTTAATTTTCAATTCAAATTATGGCAAAATAGTAGTTTTAGGAGCATATACACATTTGAATTTAAATTGATACTGATAGTAATGCAAATTCCTTTTTATTTTTTTAATCTAACAAACTTGGGAAACTAAGTTACTTGATACAATTGTTTTGAGTTTAAATAATACAATAAAAATGTCTGGTAGCTTAATAATCACTCAGTTTAGGATAGCAACATTGGTCTTGCTATTGCTCACAGAAGTATTTGAAATCTTTACAGCACATTCATATGCTAAAATTGTTAGCTAAAACTTTTAAGAAGCTCTTTTATTTTGAATTTTAGATTGCTCTATACTTGTATTTTACCACAAGACTAAGATCAGTGTCTGAAATATAGTTGGCATTTTAAATATAGTGATTTTTAATCATTTTAGTTTTCTAGATAGATAAATAATTTACTTATTTCCTCTCTCATATATACTGTTAAGTTTACCCTGAGTTATAATTCAAACCATAATTCTTATCAAATGCTCCAAAGGCTATTCTGCTTTGATAGTGGAGTCCTATCACTGTTACTAACACTAGTGAATAAAGTCTAATATATTGCATTTAATCAATTCAAAGATGTTCATACTTTTCTAACTTTAATATCTCTGATAGTGAGATGAGTGTTACCAAAGACAATATTCCAGAATCACTATCGTCCTAATAGCAACCATGACAGTGTTGTAATTATTGAACTTAATTGTTGTTGAAATCTGAAAATGTTATATTGACATTGTCTGGTAAAATGCAAAAAATAGTGTCAAAAAACCTTGTCAAATTTATTTTAAATGTAAAGACACTTCTTGTAAGAAATATAGCATCACCATGCTTTTAATTCCACAAAGGAAATGTGTGGCAAAACACAAACATGAGCATAGCAGTCTAAAAGTGACTTGAAAGAGTTGTCTTTAAATAAGATGTTTTAAGGATCCATATTCAACTTACTTTACTCTTATTTTCCTTGTCATACATACACAAGAGAACCTAAATGCCCAAAAACAGATGAGTGGATCAGGAAGCTGTGGTACATATACACGATGGAATACTACTCAACAATCAGAAATGAAAAACTAGATTCATTCATAGAAACATGGATGGATCTGGAGGGGATTATGCTCAGCGAAGTAAGTCAGAAGGCAAAAGAAAAATACCAGATGGTTCCTCCCTTAGGAGGAA
>JAGFMF010012021.1:4689936-4790285 GCA_019455555.1 Galemys pyrenaicus
AGGTGATGGTGCACTGGTGAGATGGTGATGGGGAATACATGGGGATTACAATTTATGGCAAGTATATGTAAATTTTAAAATATTTTATATTAAAAAAATAAAACAAACAAAACAAAAAAAAAGAAAGGTTTAAAATTAAGTAAAAAGCTCTTTCAATAAGTAGAAAATGAAAAAATTATCAGCATTAGAAATGCATTCTTATAGTCTAATTTATTGTATTTAGGGACATACAAATTATTAGTGCATTCAAAAAAATTTCAGATCCAATGAAATATGGCTATCCATCACCTGTAAATGTTTATAATAAAAATATCTTTCAAGTAAGAGATTCTACAGAAATGATATCTCCATGTTCACAGATTATCATAGATAGACTAAATTAAAATAAAGGGAATTAAGAACAGAACTTCACTGAAAGAAGTTACCAGGTGGCCTATTGTCACAGCAGTGTCTAAGCTCAGCCAGGTAAAGGTATGAGAAGCCTAGATACCAAAGAGAAAACCAAAGATGACTGGCGACCATCTCTCAGTGAAAATGAAGGGGAGAGAGCTGTTGCCCACTCCAACATCTGCCTCTGGGTGGTCTTGTCCATCATTATCATTACCTTCTTTGTGAGCATAATTTGCCACAATGTGTCCATCCTGATGCCAAGCAACAGAAAACTTACTGAAAGTTAAATTCTAATTTGGAGTATTCAAGAAATATAACATAAATCCCCATATTTCTTCTTTATATGAATATAGTACTTCAAAAACCCAAAGGGTAGATTAAAAAAAAAAAAAGATGAAAGAACTTTTACATTGTATGATTGATGGCACTATATCACAAACATGGTGAGAGAATATTAAATATATCTTCCCTATAATACTTACTGGTAAATAGATCAATATGACTTTCTCAGGCTTTGTCACATCCAAACCCTCATTTCTATTGACTCTGCTTTAAGCTTACACTACAGCAAGGAGTAGAGCAATTCATAATAGATACTGGGTGAACGCTGCACTTGGTATTTCTTCAATGCCTTTGGGCTTTAGAGCATTTAATCTGTGGGTCAGAATTATGTTGATGGCCTATAACAAATGATTCAGGAGTAACTGACTAGAGCAGTCAAAGCTATGATTGCAGATATTAATAAAAATTTCAGGCAAACTGGTAATCTTTGGATCTGATGGGTCACCAGTGGGCACTAGATGGTATCAAACGGGGTGCTTATGACCAACTACCTCAACTTAGGATACATGTTCAACATCTAATGGGAAGCCTGGAGATGCTTTTGTGATAAGAAATATGCAGTAGGAACTTAACTCATATATGTGTGTGTGTGTGTGTGTGTGTGTATATATCAGCCCACTCATTCTACTTCACATTCAAGCTGAGATAAACTTGTTGGGAACTTGGATTGGCACTTAGACATATGACTTTGGCTTCAAGGGGATCCACTTAGAGTAAAAAGTAGGATACACGAATTGGTGGGCATGCAGTAAGGGTTGTTCTTTTCTAAACTATATTCCTCTTTGTATTTCAAAGTTGAGAAAAAAAGGACTTTTTAAATAATTTATAGATATTTCTTCTAGTGACTTTACTAATGAAAATTAGAGAATTAGGGAAGAGGTACTTAAAGCTGCTAATCATATAGTAAAATTTAGCAAAAAATCCAGTCATTAAAAGCAACATTGTCAATTATAGCAGGTTCTCCAAAAAGATCATTTCATTGTAACAATGATGGGATAAAACATAAATTCTTCATAGGTATATACTGTTAGTATGGAGTTTGCACATTCTGCCCATGTTTGCATAGATTTTCTCAGGGTACTCTGGTTTTCTCTTACATTTTGAACATATGCATGTTAGGTTAACTGGAATGTCTACATTGTCCCAGTATGAGTGTGAACATAGCTTGAGGTGAAATGTCTTGTATAGGGTGGGTTTCTGCCTTGCAGCCTGAGCAATTTGTGTATATGCATACATGTCTGTACATATGTATTCTTAGGTATTTAGCTTTTTAAGATAACATTGATTTATAATACTGTGTATAATTTAGGGGATGAGGTTCACACTTCCTCAGATGTATGTCACCATACCCCACTCACCATCAAAGCACCCATAGTCTTTTACCACAGGAAAATGGTACCCTGCTCTCTTTGGGTTAACTAAGTCCACCCTTGACCCTGAAGTAGAATTAGTGGGTTGGAAGATGGATTAATGAATATAAATTACAATTTAATATTAGAAGAATTTTGGGTGCCTAATGAGAAGTTTGGTGATTCTTTTGTGATAAGAAGTATTCAGTAGGAACTCAACTCTTCTTTATATCAATCAACTTAAGATAAAATTGGTTTCATTATGTTATTTCACTTAATGTTAGATTTAAGAACCTATTGATGATATTAATGAGGACTTGTAATACAAGTAACTATAGGCTGCCTGACTTTCAACTACAGTAAACTCCTAATTTCTTTTCTTTTTTTAAAGATTTATTTATTTATGCATACAAGCACTAGGGTACAAGACAGAGGTGCATGGGGTGAGAGGATTCAACAAAGAGAGTGGGGAGCAGAACAAGTAGATTGACTTAGAAACTATGAAAAACACAGGAAAATACATTTTGTTCATCCATAGTTTCTAACTTTTCAGTTATGAAAATTTATTACTTTTGTAAAGAAAGTTGAAAGACTGACAAAAAATAAAAACAAAAGTGCAAAGTGTTTTCATTCAAGAAATCAGGAGTTTAGGGCCTCCCTGGTGGCTTAAGGGGTTAAGTCTCAGCACTATGAAGCAATCCACAGACACTGAAGCACAAGTTCTATCCCACCCAAGGAGGTGACTCACATGGTGCAGCAGACCTCTCCTGCCTCACCTGCTGTTCCCTTCAGCAATGTATTTCAAGCTGTTTTTTCTGTTCCCTACTCTGTCTGCGGTGAATCTTCTCACCCCACATACCTCTGGTCTGTACCGCAGTTCTAGCAATGGCAGAGTAACTTTGTCAAAAAGTATTCAAATAATCTTGTTTTTTAATAAGAATACCCAAGATTAGGATAGATTTAGGAAATATTCTTTATCTCTCAACACTGTCCAGAAGAATCAGTGACCCGGAAAACTTTTAAACTCTCAAACACCTTCAGGATCACCAAAAGAAAGTTAAATAAGTAGAGATATGAAATTGCAGCTGAGAACATACAATCCATTGAAATTTCAGTGATTTTGCACTGTCTATGGTTACTCAAGTTACCTAAACTGTGCTTATCAAGCATTCTGGGTAAGAGTTCACAGATTATTGCAAAAGGGGAGAAAAGATATTTGGTGGCAGACACACAGAATGTAGCTTCCCAAGAAAAATTCTGTTTAAATCAGATAACCCAAATAAGTGGTATGGTGCCATTTTTGTATGAAGATGTGAATGTAATTTATATGTTGAATACTATAATCAAGAACAAATGAGTGTTAACTCTACAAATTAAACCATCACTTTTTCTCTTGCTTTTTTAAAAAAGCAAGTAAGACAAAAAAGAAGAAAGCACCAAATCAGCTCCAATAAAGAAAGATCAATATGCTACAAATCACAAGAGTAGTTCATGGATTTTAGAAAAGCACCTTTGACATTATTCCTGTACTATATGAAAATAGATAAAATGCTTAAAAAGTGGTCCTCAATCTACTTAAGATGAAACAAAGATAAGCTGTAATATATATATTTCCGTTTAGATTCATGTTATAAATGAAAATTTAGTAATCTGTGAATCTCATAAGGTATCTAGAAAGACATTCTGAATCTAGATTTTAATGTTGCTTTTATGGGAATGCTACAGCTTCTATAAATTATATTCTATAAACATAGTTTCAAAATATTATTAACTTGGCAGGTTATTTTCCTATTTGTTTATGGCTTTTTAAAGGAAGTTTCAATCTAGAGATGAGATCTTTGACCTGAAATAAATATTTTACACCCTTCCCCCAAGTCTAATTATATGGAGAGTGACTTGATAATCATGAATGGTCTGGTAGTCTGCCTATGTCAGTCCATCTGTAGTATATCCAATCTGGTAGGAGACCATGTTTGAAGATCAGAACAATATATCATGTAGTCATTGTTCTTTGTTCTTTCTTCTTCCTATCTCAGGTACTCTAAATGACTAAAATTTGGTGAAATTCAATGGCTGATATAATAGACCAAGACACTCGTTTACAAAAGGTTAAGTTGTTGTGGGACCAAGCTCTAGGGACTGGATCACTGATTCAAGATGTCTTTAGGGAATGAAAAAAGGTCTAGCCAGATGGTGTTTAAGAAAAAATTGAAGCTTTTTCACATAAATCAGTCAATTAATATGCTCAGTCACAAAAGATAAATCAGAAACTGTCTTTTCTAACTCTAAAGCTATAATTTTCTGATATTTCCTTGATTTTAAATCAAGATCTTTCTCTAGCAGTTTTAATATTATAATTAAGTATAAATAAAAGTAGCATTATTTACCCCAGATGTTGGCATCCTGTTCAGTGGCAATAATGATTAAGTGCCCTGTTTTCACCGATTTAAACTACTTACAAATGAACAATTTATATAACTTATCCATATATTTTGTCATCTGTGTGGTACAATAGGTATGATATTCCTCCTGAGTAGTCTTAAAGACTAACTGCAGTGGTGAATTTATGGTAAAATGATTCACAATAAGAACTTAGCTTAAGCTAAGATGAAATGTGGACATATCCAGGCAAGTCTTTAGAGTACTGGTGAAGATGATCTACCAGTTGTTTATTTACCTAAAGGTACAAGTGGCTTTCTGAAAAGAAATTCATTCTAATGAGTGAAAGATATGGGGGGAGGGAAGCAAACCAAAAGATGCAAAACAACAACAAGAAAAACAAACACCCTCAGTTTTCTGAAAGTAATGGTAATTCTGAATTCAATATATTGATATGGTTACTCAATTTTTTTCCCTAAACTTGTATCCCTAACCATAGTTTCATTATACCAATTCTACTTTATTCTGATAATGTAAATAAATGTGCCAGTTAGTTAATGCCAATCTAGTATTTTGCCTGAGTGACAGTATCCTTTGATTTTAACTAAGTTTTGTGAGCGTCAGATGCTTAGGATTCAAGAAAAGTCCTAATTATAACTAAAACAATAAGCTCATTAATAATTTTTTAATAGCAATATGGAAGTGGAACATTTGCAAGATGGAATTTTTTTTTAAAGGGGGGTTAGATGATTCCTTTTGGAAGGACTGTGTCGTCTTTCTAGACAATAAGTCATAAAAGCATAAGGAAAACTCTGTTGCAGATTGCCTAAGAATATCCTCATTCATATAAACACAAACAAAAACAAGATTTTCTTTTATCTTTCTTCTTTACCATTGACTCATGATAATATTCAGTAATTTTTTTGGTAGTCCTAAATCAATGTTATTAAAGAAAGAAAAGATGTTAATATCTTTGTGTCCTTTTAAGAATAGAGAAAGTCTTCCCAAAGAATCTTCAGCAGTTTTATACTGAGAATGTTGTGTAGATGGAAATACATATCAAAAGTAGAACATAAAAGAAGAATGGTAAAGACAACTATATGTTTGAAAATCTGTATTTTAACTATAATCTCTAAAATGTTAAGGAATGTATAGTATAATCCATTAAATTATAAAAATTTTAGAAAGTAGTGAAAATTTCAACCTCAGAAAATATGATACATAATGAAATAATTGTTCAAAACCACTGACTTCAAAGTTGTGGTTGAAATGTGATGTCATTATTGCTCCATGTTACTTAAAATGAAATATATATATATCAAGACTTTCACAATCACTAAACAGCAAAGAAAATATACTAACTCTAGGGAATTAAGTTGCTCATCACTCATTAAGTGATACGTCTTTCTCACTAATAGAATTTCTAAAATGTCTTACTTGCTGTTGTACAGTTTTTTTATTTACAATTTAGTGACTATGTTAAGTCTATTATCTTATATTATTTTCTTCAAAATGATATTCTAAGCTTATTTAACTATTTAAACAGTTGCAAAAATAAGGTTAACAGGACATCAGATGGTTGATTATAACTCTTTTTTAGATGAACAGTATTTTGTTATAAGTTATGTTGCCTTGAAAATTTCAGTAGAGAATAATAATCATACTAGGTTAATCTTGCTATCAAAAATAAATATATCAAGTCCTTTTTTTTCTCATTTGCCAAGTGTCTGTATGTTAGGGACAATCATGAAAACTGAGCAAAATTATATTGGGAAGCATAATACCATAAATTTACATCTGGGCTTAAGTTGGCTAAAAAATTGATAACCTATTTTGTTAATATGGGAGAAATATACACAGACACAGGGTATATTGGGTTACTAAAATGTGGTTATTTGATGTGCTCTGTTATGTTAGAACTACTCAATTTGACCCCTGTTCAGCGATGCATTAAAAATGTCAAGTATTGTACTTCCTTAGAAAGCAGATTCAATGCATTTCAGCCCCATGCTGGTTGTTACCCAAAGCAAGCATGGTTAAATTATACGCATGTCTTGGTTTTAAAGGACAGGGAAAATGGGGGGAGGATACTCATTTCTCATGGATTAGCATCCTCTGATCTATTTTTACAACCAATCTAATATAAATTCCATAGATCATTTTTTTCATGATTGAAAAGAAACATGTTTTAGGCCTGGTGTTTAATGATGAACATATCTGACAAAAATTAAAGGTCCTAGATAATCAAATGTTTCTTACTATATAAATGTTTCATCCTACATGTACATACTAATAACATTTATTAGAAAAGTAACTGAGATTTCTTCCTGTATATTTAATCTGAATCTTACTTTTCAATATATACACACACTTATGCACAAACCCAGACATGTATTTATTCCTGTATGTAAGTTTATAATAGTTCTGAGTAATTCAAGTTCATTCCAGGTACAGATGTCCACTACCCCCCGCCCCAAACAATATCATTACATAGCTTTGTTAGTAGGTTCTAAATAAATGGTGAGAGCACAGTGACTAAAATGGAAGAAATAACTTGAGCAACTTGAACTTTATCATACTATGTGACTGCTAAGAGTCTAAATTTTTTATTTAGGTTGTGTAGCATTTTTTTTATTCACTGTGTTTTTTGTTCTTTTCTGTAGCTTGCTTTGCAGTTGTTTACAACACTGTATATGACCAGAGGTATACTCTTCAGATATATGTACTTTTATTTTTTAAGTGACATAGACTATGAAAGTGAAAAGGGAAATACATTTTGAGGGCTGAGGATATTTGTAATGAAATATTACTTATTTTAAGCAATATATTTTATTGAACCTAAATAATATTATAAAGTATAATAAATTTGTTACTTTTAAATTGTTTGATTTTGAAGGATGACTTAAGGTTGTTAGGATTTGTTGCAAAATTATTGAGCATAATTTTATTATAGAAATGCAAGGGTTTTTAAAAATGATTTGTTCTGGGTGTCATGTTTGCAAGATGTGTTTATACTGAATTCAAAAAAGAAGAAGATGAAAAACATAAGTGATATGCTGATTACCAATTTTTATCATGCAAGAATATTTCATTTTCTTCAGTTCAGAATACAAAAACTTGCTTACATAAGATTCAATTTCTAAATATTTTAAATACAAATAACATTGTGTAGACCCATCCATGAGCCCTGAGATAAGAGGTTCCAATGGATATTTT
Organism: Galemys pyrenaicus; assembly: GCA_019455555.1. NCBI lineage: Eukaryota > Metazoa > Chordata > Mammalia > Eulipotyphla > Talpidae > Galemys > Galemys pyrenaicus. The sequence goes on from JAGFMF010012021.1 coordinate 4,697,613, forward strand.
GACTTTGTACCATTAGAAAACCTATTGGGAAAGTCCATTTACTTATCTAATATTTTTCCCTTCCAGGAAAGGGGGAAGTTCCAGAATCCCGGTTCCACCCTAAGTGGGTGGAGCTGAGCAGGGAAAGAAGATTCTGCAGAGAGGAGGACAGAAGGAAGGGAGGAAGAAGGAAGCAGGATGGAGAATAACAAGGACACCTGGAGGAGGCACGTGGACCAGAGAGACATGTGAAGAAACTGTGCTTGCTTTCTGGTCTTAGACTGGTTGGAACAGATGTGGGTGAGAGACCTGTGAGGTGGTTAACAATGGCAGCTGTCATCTTGATTTTAATTTTGCTCTTTTCCTCCCAGATTTGTCTGACTCTTTCTGACCATTTTCTATGGGTCTCTACTAAAAGGATCTTTAGACATGCGGCAGGCTTTTGGGCTTTGCTTTGGGCCAATCCTATTTGGCTGGACTTTTACCCTCAAGGAGATGGGTAACTTTAGATGCTTAACTTAGTAACTATGTTCTTTGTCCTTTCTGTATGTGCCCTAATTGTATTAAAGATCCTTTCCACTAAAGGTTTTATATGTTTGTCTTAATGCGGCAGATGGCAGAACCCATTCTGGGGTGCTCCTCTCCCTGCCCTGTTAAAAGATTCTAGTGATTTTCTGAGCGATCTCTCACAGTGGAAGAGTTATTAGAAAATATTACAGGAAGCAGAAAAGAAACCTAGAGATCGACTGAAGAATACAAATAATTTCAGAATTATGAGAGTTGATTTACTACAAATGAAGAATTGGGATTTGTTTCTAAATAAAATAGAATGTTCAGGAATATAATATAGTACTAATTGTTAAAATGAAATAAAAATCTTATGTTTCTATAATGTTGATATTTACAAAGAATAATGTTTCTTTAAAGCTCTAATCTTTTATATGACAGTAGTACTATATGCTATACAAGAGAATTACTTCAACGGCTATAATTAATTCAATTTTCATGATCTGGACTAAAATGCTAGCTCCCAAGTGGGGCTTAGTAAAATGGACCACACATTTCCTCCAAATCAAATGTGGTCATGTTTCTCCACTGTTCTTTTCCTTTCTTGTCTTTAGACTTTTTATGATCAACTTTTCTTTCTTTCTTCATTATTCCTTCTCTGAGCTCTTCTTTTGGTCTAAGTTGGTTATCTAAGCATTCCTATACATCTTGGTGTACGTGGTGATAGGGAATATTTGAGGTTTCAGGAACAAATGAGTAACTTTACATGAAAATGTAACTAATAGTAGAATAGCTCTCTGTTTGCTTTCATGGCAGCTATTCAATAATGGTTATTCATTAACAAGTTCTTTTCCAGTGTAAAGTACTTGGAAAGAACTGATTGAGAATGTAGTCTTTGTGTTCCAGTCTTCCTTTTATCTTGGTTTGTTCTCTATGCCCTCATGCCTGAAGCAGTGACTCTAGTTCTGCGTGTCAAATTGTTACAATTACCTTCACATTCTACTGGAAGTCATTGCTCACAAATTCCCACTCAGTGGCTCAAAATCATTGGGAATGAAGCACAGTTGATAGGACTGCCCAGCATTTCAGCACTAAGTCAGAAATATCATGCACGGTTTAAAAGTCACAGACTTGAAGCCACCCTTTTTGAAAACTACAATCCCATACTAAATATATGCACTATCATTGCATGAATATATAGTGACCTGAGAATTTAAGCAACCAAGCAAAGCAAAAGAAAATGCAAATCATAAAAATGTGCTGGAAGAAAGGCATAACAACCTAATTGTTACAAATCATTTTGATTCAGCTAGTAAACATTTGTCACTGAAGATTAAAAAATATGTGGGTGACATCAAACCACAGTTGAAATTATTAGCAAGACTGTATAAACACAATGAGTACATAAAACACTTTGATCTTTTGTTTCTAAAAATGTATCTTTTTAAAGTTGACATAATAAAAGACCAATATAATGATACATGGAAAGAATAAAACACCCATCTACACCCTTCCATTAGGGCTTGAGCTTGTGCCCCTCCCCCTCAATTCATATGTTGAGGTTCTAACTACTAGTACCTCAAAACATGACTTTATTTGGAAACAGATTTGCTGGAAGTTGTAATTAAAGTAAAAAGTCTTAAGAGTGGGTCCTAATCCAGTATGACTGGTCTTGGAAGGAACCAACCATACTGATGCATTTGTTACAGGGTAACCTTAATATAAAATGGGTTTGCCTGACTGGGTCCTCACCCGTGCGCTTGAACGGCACTTATAATGCCCTAACTGCAGGCACACACAACAAAGGTTAATAAAGGGTTTTATTTACAAGGGAAGGAGAAATAGCGTAGTGAATAACACAAGGGGAAGAGAGGGATACAGATTTGTAAATATTTTACCAGTTCCTTGGAGCTGGAACTTAACTGTACGCTGAGAGCTGACTCTCAAGGAAAAAGCAACCCCCAAGGCCCACGTGTCTGCTTTTATATTCAGCCTGGCTGCTCAACTCCACCCTCAGGTCTCAGTGATCCGCTCTTTGATAATGACCTTATGGGATTTGTAGTCCTTGGATCTTGTAGGTCTGGAATGGGGGTTGAAGTCCATAACCTATTTGTATAATCCATTCAGGAGGGTCTTTCCCCCTAACACATTGATATCAGACTTCTACTCTTTAGAAATGTGCCGCAGTCAGTTTCTGTTGTTTAAATCACCTAGGTTGTGGTACTTTACTATAGCTGCTGAAGAAAACAAATATATCTTCATCACCCAGAACTTAACCTGTGGCATTTCTTTTATTTGTTGGTATGTTTTTTTTAATCATAAAATTAAACTGTGAGTATATTTTTAGGCTTTGAAATTTTGTGTCTTACACTGAAATATTAGCCTTCCCTCTTCCTAGAAACAATATACAAATACGTTGCTAAGCTTAATGTAATATTTCCCAGGTTCCTTTGAGGCTAGCTCTGGATGATTTTTATAAGTTCTAGACAAGAGGAGATTAGCAGAAATGTTAAGTGGGACTTCCCAGAATTGACAGGCTTCCAAGATTTTACACTTCCTGCAAGAAAACAAATTAGCCTACTAAATAGTCTATTAGAAACTAGCAGAAAATAAGAAATTCATTGGTCAGAGAGGACACTTGAACACCAGGGCTAACAAGAAGCAGGGTTAATGCACTGGTGTTGACTCAGCAGACTAGCATCCCAAGGCTAAGTGAGCCCTACTCTGTAAGAAATCAGGGGCTTAGATACACTTGCAGTTTCTATAAAGTCCAGGTGGATTTGCATTGGCAGTTGTACATGGTCAGGTATGATGTGGCTACATACCAAGAGGTGAGGTGTATAGTCACATACCAAGGACTGAGAAAGTGCTCAGTAGTCATGAGATACCCCAGGTCCATTCTGCCTTATGGAGGATCATGGTCTAACATGAAGCAAGATTCATATCAAGGATTATGTAGCATATCAGGAACTGAGCAAAATGTTGTTACTAAGATCCAAAGGCTGTTTATCTCAGGTCACCATGCTTTAAGACAACACTAGCACTTAGGAGCCTAAACTTTTATAATAGTCAGTCAATGTGCATATCTTGGCCCAAGCAGGAGACATTATTTGTATCTTCCAAAACTGCATACTATAAAAACACTCATATAAAGACAAACCAGCCAACTCATGGGGTGCCAGTTCTTAAAATGACACCAGGAAGAGAGGAAACTGAACTCTGTATCAGCACTGACTTGTTTGTACTGTCCTCATATATCTTAAATTCTCATTAAAATTCTGTAAGTACTATTCTTTTGGAATTTTCTGTTTCATGCTCCGAACTTAGTCCTAATTGACATGTAGTCAATATAGCTTATACTTCTAACATCATTTTACATGAAGGTAAAGGAATTTATATTTACATAATTATTTACTTATCTAATATCTTTTTATTAGCCCTTCTTTATTCTGTTACCATTTTTTATTTTATTCCAATATAAAGTATTTTGGGAACTTCATTATTCCATATTTTTGTTAATTAAAATCATAGCTTTAAGATTAGTTAATGCTTTCTGTCTTCCTTTTGAGTTTTATTTAGTATATTTTGGTTATGTAAATATATGTATGTGTAGAAAAAATAGGATTTTAAATAAGTTTATAAAAGGATATCATCATTTTCATATGTGCCTTCTCTCTTGTTTCTCTGCAGACATAAAAAGTGCTAACCCAAAATTTCAGTGTTAAGAGGCAGAATATTTGAACTATTCTTATCTCAGTTCTTCTGGAAATGTACCATATTATATCTTTAAATGATATGCTTTATCATGGCACCATAGTTCATTCAAATTACATCATATCTTATAAGACCCTTCAATGAACTTAAAATAAGTTTGTTTCTTCATTTTCTTTCAAATTTGATTACTTGCACATTTATTCGTCTTTTTAAAAATTCTTCCCATGATTAAGACATTTTGCTAATATTCATAAATCCAACTTCCTTTATTTACTAAATAGATATGCTTTCCTAGTCATGAGTACCTTGATCAACAAAAATAAGGTAAATGAGCCTACTGGGATTGAGTCAGTACTAATAAGTTTTCTAGCTGTGGTTGAATAAAAGAACTGCATTTATTCATTTGAGACCGTGTTGGCATGTTTGATAATGCAAAAAGACCTAGTTACATCTACTATGTAACTCCTATCTCAATAGTTCACAATTCCTTTAAATTTTAAAATAATAATTAAATATATTAGTATACTGAATTATAATGGATCTTGATATATATACAGCAAAGAGGGCATGGTAAACACATTTTAATAGCTTATATTGATAGGCATAATACTTATGCTATTTATCTTTCTGAAATTGGTAAGTTCAGGTCTACTGTTGAACATAACTAGTTTTCTTGCACATAACTCTGCCTGTAACTAGCAGATAAGTAGCAGAAATAGCAGCTTTTGTCTGTGTGTGTGTATACATGTGCCTTCGATAATTGTACTAACAGCTGCACAAATGTATTTAGGCATTTAGAAACAATTATATAGCAAACATATAATGGAAAGCCGTAATTATGTTACATTTGCTGATATGTGAGAACTAATACTATAGAAAGAACAAACTAGATGTCAGATAAAACAGTTTCTGTTTCTTAATCAGGAATTACTACTAACTATTTCATACCTAACAACTAATAAAACATAGGCTACCTAACCTAATTGGCTATTGGATAAATTTATTTATCACAATTTTAACTACATCCAGTAGAGTTAAGATTATCTTATAAGGAAGACATTATCTTGGTAATTCAACTTTTTAGTATTGACATACCTAAATCTCTATAGGAAGCTGAAATGAAACCTTGAAATGTTCAAAAAGGATAAATATTGCAAAATAAAATTATTAGTAATAAATAAATATCACTAATGCCTAAAAAATTCAATTGGAGTTATAGATAAATGTTCAGAAAAGGTGATTATTTAACTTGGGAAAAATACAATAGTTTGAGGTTTTTACGTGGGCAAAAAGTTACAATAGAAACAGTAATCAAAGCCAGTGAAAGACAAACAGTGAGATGGATATTGCTTGCTTTTTGGCATTGAAGTGTTCTTCGTATGATTGGGCAGTCTGACACTTTGTGAAGTCTGGTGAAGTGTATCTTTCTTCTGAAACTGAAAGGGCCAGATGGGTGTTTTCATAAGCCTTTGGCAGCTCAGACACAGGCATCTGATTCAGCCTGAAGTTGGGATTTCTGTTTTACCAGTCAGATTGGCTTGTCATAGACCATACTTCTGTAATGACAGTTTATAAATCCTCTAGAACATTGTGGTGGCAGTAAAAATAGCCAGAATCTAGTAGCCACAGTGGCAACTGCATGGAATTCTAACAACTCAGCAGAGCATGTCCAGTGGTCACCAGAGGCAATTTTCTAACCAGACTCTGTACATGATGTGATGGTGGCTGTAATCTTAGCTGCCTAGGTTCCTTTGCATCTTGCTACTTTAATCAGCCCAGTTCAGGAGCCTTCCTGTTCATTCTGAAAGATTCAGACACCTTCCAATAATTCCTTTTCCTTTTGAACTAATCAAAGATGCTTTCTCTTGTTTGAATACATTAGGCATTAAAAGAAACTGAATTCAGTAGTGTCAGTAATTTGAAGAAATTAATATTTCTGAATTCTTCACAATAATAAAAAAAATATTTGTTTTTTTGCTAACAAAAGTTCCTTGAATCATTTTTTAAATTTTATTTTCAGAAAATGTTAATATGTATATCAAGGATGTATTAAATATTTATTTCAAGTGACAAATGCATGAAATAAACTATAAGAGAGAATAAGCTGAAGTGTTACCAATCTACTTTTCTAACTCAGTATAACTGAAGAATCTGGCTATTCTTAACAATAAAAGTGATTAAAAATAAGATTTTTTGTTGATGTCTATTTGATATGGTTACTTTGGTAAGATTAATATGAATCTATTATAATGTATAATGTATTTTTTTTACCAGTAATATATGAATAGATGTCCCTCACTTCACTACAGTGACTTTAGTTCTGGCCTCCCTTATGTTGGCTTCTAATCCAGTTAAGTTGAGCCTTAACATACCTGTGATCCAAAGATATGGCAATCACTGCTTAAGATCAGGCCTGTTGTAGATAAAGGAAGAATATTATCAATGAAAGGACTACAAAAATCTGTAGCACACATACTTCAGTTTTTTAAAACCTTTACATGATATTTACACATATATGCATTCATATACTTTACATTTTGTGAAAAGTGTGAAGTAAAATTTGTATTGTGGCATAGAACTTGGTTCATGACTATGGTAATTGGAAAAAAATGGGAAGCAAGGAAACCTGCTGGACCATATCAGCACAGGAGTTGATGTGTGGTTTGTAAAGCCATTCCATCAAATCACTGTGACTAAAGCATTCCAGGAACAGGCAATATCATGAATAATGAAATGGAGCCAGTACTGAATGTGTATAAATGTGTGTGTTTGTGTGTGTGTCAGTGTGTGTGTATTTATATCCATCCATGTGCTAGTTGTATTTTAATTTCTGGAATGTTTAAATGTAAAAAGATTGATATGAATAGGAATGCTTATATAAATTACATTAGAAACTTTGCCCCTGTGCTATGGAATGAAACGTTCCACCCTAAGAGTGGTATGCCTAGAGTGGCATGGAAGTTCTGCATGCTTTGTCCAATGTATATCTTCCAACTGACTGTTCTAGAATAATATCAATTGTAATAAATCAGTGATCTAGTAGATAATAAGTTTCTGGAGTTCTGTTAGCTACTCTAGCAAATTCACTGAACCTAATGAGATATGTTCTACATGCCTCTGATTTGCAGTCTATCAGTCAGTATCTGAAATAGAGGGTGATCTTGAAAGACTGACTACTTTGCTGTGGAATCTGATACAATCTCTGGGTGTTAGAATTGAGTTAGAATTGAACTAATGGATGCACTGCTGGTATCCCAGAATTGTCTGTTGACGTAAGGAAAATTTTACATACACACACTCTTACCACCATCTGAGGACATAGCAAAAAGGCATGCAAGTCAAGAAAAGAGTCCTCATAGAACTCTACCATGTTGGCATCCTGATCTTGGACTTCTTTTTTTTTTTTAATATTTACTTATTTATTTATTTGTAGAAGTACTTGGGTGTAGGCCAAAGGTGTGGGGGTGACAGGATTCACCAGAGAACAGCAGATTTACTGAAATACACTGCTAAGGAGAGCAGTAGGTAAGACAGGAGAGGTCTGCTGTGCCATAAAGGTTAGCTCCCTGGCCAGGGATCAAATTCAAGCCATAGTGGTTATATCACTGAGACTTCACCCATAGGCCACAAAGAGAGGCCTGGACTGATGATTCGTCAGAACTATGAGAAATATATTTTGTTGCTTAAGACACTCAGCTTATGGAATTTTGTCATGACAGTCTGAACAGACTCTGCACCCTGAATGTTAAAATTTTAGTCTACAGAGGAACTCATAGCAATTCTTTCACCTTTTAACAAACTGTCCCTATTTTTTTTTGTAACAATAATGTGTTTATTTGGAAGTAATGAAAAGGAGAAGATCTCAAAACCCTTATTCTTTGAAGTTTATAACTGAGAAAAATTACAGTCACATGTGAATAAGTAGAGTACAACTATGAAGTAAAATAAGCAAGCTTACTAAGGAGGTGTATATGCATAAATGCTAAATACAAAGGTAAAATGATGGAAGGTATAGCATGAGCTAGGAATAGTCCAGTCTTGGAAGAAATTTAGCCAAATAACTGTACAATTATACGAGAATAGCATCTACATATACTTGGTCTTGATCTATACATATTTCAGCCTGTTTCCAGATCTCATGGCTTGATTCTCAGCTTTATTCCACTAGAGTGGAAAGTGACACAAAGGGAAAGAGTACATCTCTCTTGAAAGGCAAGTTCACAAGTTAGACATGTGTTCAATACATAAGACAGATCTCAGACAAATGTAAAGAAATAGGTCAATAATTGTACATTTGTTGTATGGCCCAGAATGTCAAAGAATCAGCTAATTGAAGCCCTAAAGTTTACACGGTTAATATAAACTGATACTTACTAAGTATCTGTCATTTGCCAAGCATGCTACATATTTTGTCATTGAATATTACTACAACTACAAAGGGCAGTAGAACTTTTTTTTATATAGAAGAAATGGAGGCTCAGAGAATTTAACATTGCTAGAAATGCAGAAATGGGATTTAGGACAAATCTAACTAGTTCCAGTGCACATTTTCTTATTCTCATTATTAACACAGTGCTCTCTAACCTTGAATGAACATTTATTAGGATCCTGTTCTAAAGGCTTTGTGAGTATGAATTTAATTCTTCAATAATTCTATGAAAGGTGTATTTTTCATCCATGTATAACAGATGAGGCATCCGAGGAAGAGAAAAGTTGAACTTTTGGGGGACTATATATGTAGCAAAAAGTAGAGGTTGGTCAAATTGTGTCATGAATTGTTCCAAATGGAATGCTATAAAAATTTTAGATAATGTATAGTAGTATTAGTTGTATAAAATTATCTATATTATCAATCATAGTAATTTTTTGAACACTGGGTAAAATGAATTGGTAAATTATTTGATTTACAAAAAGGCAAAACAATTCTGGGAAAAACATAATTGATTTTGTTATCAGTCTGGCATTACTTTTAATTTTTTTAAAAAAAGTACATGTTTATTTAATTTAGATAATGCTGTTTGTATTTTGGGAGGAGGTAGAAGATCCCCTCTTTGTATTATTACCACAGTGCAACCTCCACTGAAGCAACCATAGTCCAGAGTTACTATAAAACTCAAAATTATAAATGATTACAAATTCTAACTGGAATTAGCCTATACTAGAAGGTATCTTACATTTTATATATATATAGGTATCTTACATTTTATATAGCTATAGTTCCACAAAAGAGCAAATAAATTCTCATTTTATTACATAAAAACTGAGGAGGGTTTTGGGATATTTTTAGATAAGAATGGCGGGTTTTTTTAAACAAATCTATTTGAAGTGTAATAATCATAGTGTGCCTCAGTATTGGAAATAGAAAATTTCTCTTGAAAAGAAATAAAGAAAAAGAAATATGTGAAGGACTTCATCCCTATGGAATGTTCTTCTATATTCACATCCATAAAAGAGAAAGATTACTTTCTTTTCACATTCCAGATGCAGATGTCAGGATAATAATAATCTTTGCCACTTTTATTAGAAACATTAGTGTATTTTTATTATATGTCATGATACCCAAAAACTTTTAAACTACTTAGGGTTCTAGGACTAAGTGCTTCTTTTCATTATCAAGTTACTACTAAAAAATTCTGAAAGATATTTTAAGTTTTACAACTGAAGTGAAGGAATATATGATTAAAGTTACATAAAATAGAGGAGAGAAACTGTAGATAAGAATGAAGAGGATGAATGATTATAAATACTTTTGTAAATTGGTATTTTAGCCAGATTGTCATGTCAATTATGAAGTGCATAGAGGAGAGATGCTAGGTCTGATCTTAGCAAACTTTTTCTGTGAAGATTCAATTACCAAATATTTTATGCTTCATGAACCATAAGTCTTCTCTCACAATTATTCAACTCTACCACTATAGTGAGAAGACTCATAAACGACATGCAAACTAATAGACTATGTTACAATAAAACTTAATTTACAAAAGCAAATGGAGGGCTAATTTGGTTCTCAGGTTGTGCTCTAAATTATAACACTAAGGTTTTATCCCAGTGGCTTCTGGGAGTACTTTCTATTTTGAAGGAAATGTTCTACATCTGTCCTTTTCAATATGGTTGCCACTAGTTGCATGTTTCTAGTGAGCACTTGAGGAGTGACTAGAGAGAGTAAAAAAAAATTAAATTTCACTATACTTCAATTATTTTACATTTAATTAGTTGTATGAAACTAGTGGCTACATATTGGACTCCACAGATATTTTGTACTCTTAATCTAAAAGTAGAACTTCAGAATTTATTTTTCTTTTTAAAGATTTACTTATTTATGCATTCAAGCACTGGGGTACAGGCCAGAGGTGCAGGGGGGTGAAAGAACACACCAGACAGAGTGGGGAACAGAACAGGCAGATCCAGATCTACTGAAAATGCACTGCTGAGGGTTGCAGCAAACAAGGCAGGACAGGTCTGCCTGTGCCATATGGGTCACCTCCCCAGCCAGGTGCAGGGATTGAACTTGTGCTGCAGTGGCTTCACAGTGCGTTGCTCAACCCACTATGCCACCAGGGAGGGCCCTAGAACTTCAGAATTACCGTTTTATTGTTAGTGAACAAAGGGAAATTTTTTATATATTGGTGATTTCCAATGTGTAAAACTCACAAAGGTAGAAAAATTTTTCATTTTATATATAGTAAAATTAATTAAAATGACACCTTACTTTATAGTATAATACATACACAAATGTAAATATAAAAAAATAACGTGCATCTGTATTGACATATATTATACAATCCTTCACACCTCAAAACAAAAGTGGGAAAGTATGGATAAAATATATTTTGTTTTGTTCCTTATATACATTTAATTATACATTCATATAATTTTTAGTAATGGATATGTTAATACCTTCATTGTAAAATTTCTGAAAGTTTAGTTACTGACCCTTACAACATAAGCTTGTCCCAATATAATCATGTTTAAAGGCACATGACTGAATTTCACATGTTTTCGTATTTTTTTTAAAACATAAGATGAGCACAAATTGTAATGCATGCTCTTCAACTAATGGGAGACTAATTGAGAAGTTAAATAGCAGAAACAAATATTCTACTGAGTGTAAAATTAGTTTTAAAAATCAAAATTATTCATACTTTTACAATTTAACTTTGACTTTATATTTTTAAAACCTCACTGTCTGATATCTTCTCCAAAGAAAACATGCAGGTGGCTAACAGACATACGAAGAAATGTCCATCATCATTTATCTTTAGGGAAATGCAGATCAAAACCACAAATGAGATACCATTTTACACCTAAGAATGGCCCATATTAAAAATTCCAAAAAGAACAAGTGCTGGTGAGGATGTGCACAGAAAAGACCCTCTTACACTTCAAATGTGAATCCTGTTCCACTTGCTATGATTTTGATGTCACTGCTTGTCTAAAAACATAATCAGAGGGAGGAGGCATGGAATGGGTGGCTTCTTCCCATCTGTTGTTCAGTTAGTGTCGTCCAAATTCTATACTACCGGTTAGTTTCATGGCTTTTGTTACTCATAGGAAACCACTTTATTAAATCCTGATTGATAAAAATATTAGCACTGCTAAGTCACTCAGTATTTATTGCCAGAGCCTCATAACACACTTAACAACCAAGCTTTCACAATGATATCCTAGGTCTGGAATTTATTTTGTTCACTGGTCTGGACTTCCTTGTTTATCATGATGAGATAGATTTTTAGGCAATCCTCTTTATTATACTTTTATGCCTAGGTATTTCAACAGGTTATTTTAATTACCAGAGTTTATCTACTTTTGTAGGTGACCAAGTGCAAAATAAGTCTGCATCAGATGTCTTTACTTCCTCAAAACTACTTGATATCCTAGATGAATTTATCCAATTTCTTCTCAAACACAATACAGAATATACAAATATATTATTTGTTGTTTACTACATGCAGAAAAAGGACTATGTACTGATAGAATCCACCACTGATACTGAGTAGCAGAGATATTCCTTTTCCACTAACTTTTTAAGGCAAGCTTTTTAAAAGATACAAACTAAAGTTTAACTGAAGGAACTGCAGTAAGGTTTTAGTGCAGAAAGTAGAGGAAACAATAATAAATGTCCTCTTTCTCTTTTTGCACTAGACAGATAGTAGTTCATTTCTGGGTTTTTTTTTTTTTTTGGTTTTTTTTTTTTTTTGTCTGTTTTTGATATTCATTTCTCAGCAGTAAAGTTTTCCTATCAAATTTAGTTTCTCATCAACATAATAAAGTTTGCCCCTGGCCTTGCTTTTCCAGAACTACAAACAATGGCCATTTAGTCCAGAGTTTACCGTGTAAAATTCTTGAGAAAGAAATTAGTCACCCCATTTTACCTGAAATGGATGAGTTTCTGGAGTCATGTGCTCACCTTTAATCCAAGCAACTATGATCTGGAATTATATGTGGTACAAATCTAACTACCCAGACTCACACCTTTAATAAAAGATCAGGACAGACATGAAAAAGCATATCTGCTTCATTGGGCACAGAGCCCTTGTTCAATTGTTACTGAACAATTTCTGGAAGGTAATTAATTGTACATATCAGGCTTATGTGAATGGATCTAGAGTACAGGGCACCTATAGTCAGTTATAATACATTTCTAGAGATATATTTTTGCAATCAACTAGGAATGAAAGAAAAATGGTGAAAATGAAAGCAATGTAATAATAGGATTCCTATGAATGTTTTTGCTTATATAAAAGAAAAACATAAAATGCTTTGACCAAAATCACATGAAATGTAGCTATCTTATATATGTAAATTTTTATAATTTTACAATTTATAATGGAAAATATTACTTAGAAGATAAATATCTAATATAAATCTTATTAGAATAAATAAAATTCTGGATAAATCCTTACAGAAGTCATTTGTTAAAATGAGTTTCTAAGACTATAGATTAAATGTGAAAATAGATATACCTTTACTACAAAATATACATTTCTTAAGTTCCATAGACATATCAGACTTAACATTTAAGGTTATAGTTAATTTTATTTTTATTTATATTTACCAAAATAACTGGAATGCAATTCAGCTGTTGATTCTAAAGTGATTGCATGGGGATTATGGAAGCAGCAGTTTTAGGAGGAAGAGTTTATAAGATAATTATAACTGTCTCATAGGATTTCTGACAGCTGGTATAGAGAAGTCCGTCTAAATATTGATTCATCAAGAAAATGCATACATATGGAAATAGTATTGTTGGAATTAAATACTCAAGGCTAAGACATTGTGAAATAATGCTAACAAATACTAAGTATGTCTAAGTCACATGAACTTATTTCAGAAAAAAAAACTGCATGGAATTATTTAGACACTGATGACTGACAAATGGAACCTTCATGCACTTTAAGAGAATTAAAGAAATTATTAATATACTTTCCAGTGCTTATTATCTTTATGGAGTTCTAAAGAGCTTTATATTTAAATAAGGCATGTTTGTAATACACTGATGAATTTGATTTCTTTAGTGAATGTCATTCATTCATCCATTCATTCAATAATACTGAGTATTTAATAAGCTCAAAACATTATGTTAATATAATGCAAAGGCTCATTGGTCATGTGTTGAAAAGATCCTGGAAAAACAAAATGGTTATTTGGCATACCACTCGAACCCACTGTTGTATTATTTTGGAGATTGACATCACCTGCTGCCAGGTTCTATTGTCATTAAGAATTATTTTAATATTAGCTTCCATTATTTTAGAAATTACTTGTGAATAAAATATCAATGTTTAAAAATTTAAAACTAGTTAAAAATAAGATAAATTTTTCCAGGTTACTTTCATAAATAAATGAAGTAAATAAAGGTTTCAAAACTAAATGAACTATATTCACATTCTTCTGCTCCCTTACTCAAGAGAAATTTCCTTTGATCCACTTGCTCAATGAAAAATCCAGAGTTTTTAAAAATATACCCCATCTGACTTCTACTTCAAAATTCTCACTATTCAAGTCCCTATCGATCTTCCTTTTCTCAGAATTCACACACACACACACACACACACACACAATTGTGTTGTTCTTTAATTGTTAGTGTGCTCTTGTCTGCTTCACTAAAAATATTCTCAGTAACATTAAGTTGTTGTTTTGGCTTAATTTGTAATTCTTGCATAGGTAACTGGTGCCTGACTTAACGTGCTAGGAATGACCATGCCTGAATTAACGTACTAGAAATGACTTAATTGTCTAATGTCCTTCAATGAGACTGAATGTAATGAAATAAAAAAGCCAACTATGTAGATTAAGTGGTCATCATAGATTTTTTTATACCAACTCTCAGAGCAATACCATTTCATGTTAATTCAGTATATACAAACATTTTACCTGAATATATAACTAAAGGATTTTCATAAAAATTTATGAAAATTATATGCCATATAATCTGTATTATCTATTCTCCTAACTTTATTTTTAAAATTCTTAGTCACAACACATTAAATTGATTTCATGACCTGCTAATGCATTTCTCAAACCCTAAATTTTAATCAGTATATGAAATAATTCTCGGAGAGTAAGCTCACAGTGATGGCAGAATCATCAATGCAAATATTAGTTTGGGTTTTGTGCTGATTATTTTTCAGCATGATTCCAAAGGATTATAGGCATTTCATTGTATGAAAGTCTCCTCTGTATTTTGGCTTACGAGTTTTGCTCACTAACTGCTAGCAATAGTCCTTAGCTACCGGCAATCCTAAAGACTCACACATTTTTAAAGTTTGGGCAAGCAGGTTTGTCATTGCCCCTGGATGAAAACTCATATGAAACAACTACTGGTTATAAAATATTGTTAGATTGCTTATATAGCATTTGTAAAAATCAAGCATTAGGGAATATGTTATGAGAGTGAGTTACAGCGGTGAGTATGGTATGGGTACACTCACTAAAGAGCTATCTACTTATACCCCTTAATCATATACAATATTGTAAGCCAACATTACCTTGATAACAAATATAATGAAAAAGTAAGATGGGATGAGAAAACAAAAATCTACATGTAAAGAAACATGTAACTAAGCAATAGAATATATACCACCAGGTTGAACAATCCTATCAGCAACCAGTAGAATCAGTCAAAGCATCTTCCCTTGTGATGGAAGTAATTTATTTTGGAAATTTGGTGTATAAAATATGCAGAATAGACTACTTCTGTTTTCTTGTCTTTGCTAAAGAATATGTCTAGAAAAAGTATCTTGTTTGCCTCTTCCATCAGAAGTTTATTCAAATGACTATTAACATAAAAAAAATATAATGTCCATTACATTACATTGGCCTCACAGAAAAATAAACAATAATTAATTGTTTAAGGACATTATTTGGAACTATTTTTCTCTTTAAAGAATTTTTTTTGTAAAACTCATATTCACATACACACATGTGAACATATGATAACTTAAAATTCGGAAAGCACCTCTCAAATATAAATTATGTAAAGTTAATTATATTTCTGTTGAAAAAAAATAAATTGATATGTACTTTTCCTGATTTCAAATGATCAAATAAAGAGAGCCATTCTTTTTATTTTTTTCCCACCCTGAAGTTGTGCACTAGTAGAAGTATACCATCTTATTGACTTGTATGAAAGTCTCCTCTGTATTTTGGCTTACGAGTTTTGCTCACTAACTGCTAGCAATAGTCCTTAGCTACCGGCAATCCTAGAGACTCACACATTTTTAAAGTTTGGGCAAGCAGGTTTGTCATTGCCCCTGGATGAAAACTCATATGAAACAACTACTGGTTATAAAATATTGTCTATCTATAGAATGTCTATCTAAACAGCCTATACTGTCTTTGAAAAAATATAACAATAAAATTACTCCCACAGCAGGTCAAGCATCTTATTATCATTATTAAAACACTAGAAACTTAAGATCTGCTAAGCAGAACAAGGAAATATTTGTAAAAGTTCTTATCAATGACCAAAACTTTTGTCAATGAACTGTGCCACTATTTTTCTTTGTTTAGTATTTCTAACCATCTCTACTTTTCTCTACAGTTCTAAATGCTTTGTACTTTATTTGGATATAAAACTTATTTGCCAAAAAGAACAATTTTTCTACAATTTTATTTCCAGGAGATTAGTGGTGACTGTATTTAAGGAAAATTATCTCTAAAACTGCTGAAATGGAAATATCTCACACAATATCATTCTCAGAAAGACATTAGTATTATGTCTCTGGAAGAGTTTTTTTACTGACTTATTGTTTTTAATCACGTCAGTATTCTATTGACTACAGCTCATTTAATATTGCTTTAGCTACTTGTCCTTACTGTGTGGTAAGAAGAAGGATATACTTTCTGCTACAGGTGGGGTATGTCAAAGTCAGAAATTGAGAGGTTTCACAAATGTTAACTACTAGATCAGTTTTCAGAGTCCTGCAAATAAAGGACAGATTTAAGAGGGTCTTAAGGTTTTTAAAAGTAAATAAATATTCCTCTCTCATTTGTGAAGCTAATACCAAAAATAAAAACAAACTTAAATGAGGCTTATTTTATGCTAAGAATTAAACTCTATCAATGTGATTTATATCAAACTAAATATATGTGCTTGTGTAACATATATTTTTAAAATTTAACATATACACAATTTTTAAAAATTTAACATGTAGACAACATGTGTAGAATAAATGTAATGCTCATAATTGCCCAAGGTATAAAAGAAGTGAACAAAATATTTTTATGAAATGTGAGAGTTCCTTTGAATATATTCCAAGGTATATACATTTTAGCAAATAAAAATTAGTAAAATGATATATTTTTAACATTACATATTTTTCATTTATTGTCCTTTTAAAAAAATTTCAGGAATGCCAGTACAGGTATCTTGTAAGAGTTTTATTGAAGCACAGCTGGAGAAAGAAGAGTGGTGGCAGATAGGATGACAAGGTGGTGGGGTAGTATAAAGGTCAGAGCACTTTGGTTGAGCAAAATGATCTTACTTGGAAAAGGAAAGTTGATCTACTGCTCCTGGAAGACACACTGATATATTGATATGTCCCTAGTGTACCCTGCTATAACTGTCAGAGCAATTTGAGTGAGCCTACAAGGGTACTTTTGCTTTTATCTTCCTATGGCATGGGCACATTCATTGAATAACATTTTTTAATCTTCGTTAAATGGTGGGGTATTGCTTTAAATCTGAGGTTAAAGGAAAATAGAGTAAATATGTATTTCCAGTAGATTACTGGTATACATAATTCTTTTTCTTTTTTATTTTTTAGAGTAAAAGCAGTGAGCAAAGACACAAGTAGCAATGATTTACATGCATATTGCAGCAACACATTTTTTCATTTTCCTTTTGTCTAATCAGGGACCTGGGAGGTTAAAAGATATACATCATTCTCAAGGCTAGAAAATTCTTATCCTGACCATTTCCTACCTTTCATTTATGTTTATTAACACAAAGTGCTGAAAAAACTATAATGCTTTCAAAATTTCAAGCAAAGTAAAATGAAACCAAATCACATAGTTCATAGGATTTGGGGTTGCGGTTAATGGAATTGACTTAAATAATTTAAGGCTCAAAATTATTTGTCAAGCAGAAGTCTTTGTTACTGTTCTTGCAGATAACATAATAGGATATTTTCCTTTCAAGTAAATGTTAGAACTTAAAAAACTGACATTTCAGTGCATATAAGACTATAGTGAGTTCTTGCTTATCATAAAGACTTGAGGAAAATATAGTATGCTAGTCAGAAACCAGATAAAAGTATTGGAAAATAATTCTGTGAAATACTCTCCTCAAAGACTATAAACTCCATTTTCTTCTTTCATCTTATTTCGAGACACTCAATTAATGCCCTCTCCCTGTCAATGTTGCAGAAACACCTCCAAAACAACAATTTGTACCTATTTCTTGATGAAAAGTGTTTCTATGTACCATATCCCATCCAAAACATAGAAGTTCATCCTGATTCTTCTATTTTTTTGACATCTCCCAACTGTAATGTTTCTAATTTTTGTGTATTCTATCTCCAATATATTTCTGGAATTTATTATTTTCATCAAGATCCTTAAGTAATCACCTTCAGCATAATCCAGTAGTTAGCAAAATTTACAGATTATTTAACAATTCTATTAAAATACATAGTCTCTGACCCTGCTTCCTTCTTTACCAAAGGATCTAATCAAAGAACTAGAAAAATTAGTGAACCTTTGAGAATGAAACTGTGGTTCCTTGGATTTCCATGAGCAAGAAGTGAGTTAAGAAAGTTTTGTGACTTCAGTTTAGAAATGGTCAGAGGGTGATGGAAGATAAACGATAAAACAAAAAAAGCTCTCCTAGGAGAATCATATCCTATTTAGGAAATGGTTGACGTTCAGGGTAAGCAAGTTTCACAGCATAGCTATTGAATGGTGAGACTATTTTTTCACTCCCATTCTTCTCTCTCAAGTGGAAACAATTTTTGTGTGACTATGGTTCTTCTACTCATGTTCTACTGTCATACAGTATGTATATATGACAGTGATATCCTCTCTCTTTTTAAATTTTATTTTCTTACATTTTTGTACAATATTTGATTTCTACCCTCAGGTGTAGTCCCCATAAATCTCCCACTACCACATCACCCATGAATCATCACCATAGTCCCTTGTGTTCTTCCCTCCCTCTTTTGATTCTTCTTCCTCCCCATCCCCTGCTTTATGACTCAGATCAATAGTTTGCCTGCAAGTTTTGTCTTTTATTTTTTTCTGACCCTCTATTTAGTTTTCCTATATTCCTCCTATGAGTGAAACCATCTGATATTTTTCTTTTTCTTCCTGACTTATTTCAGAGAATAATCTCTTCTACCATCATATTGTTGTGAATGGCATAAATTTATCTTTTTTGATTGCTGAAAAGTATTCCACTGTGATAACTTCTCCTTTAAGTTCTTAAGTTTCAAGACCAAAATGAACCACACAGAATCGTAACAGAGTGATAATTTCTTATCAACTAGAGATTCCATACAATTAGCTGCATTTATTCACTGAATTTTACATTTGTTTGTACCCCAACCCAAAGTATTAATTCTAATTAATACATTTCTTTTCCATAGAGTCCTTGTGTAACATTAAACTCCAATTTAAGAATTATTGGAACAGATAAAAAGATTAAAGAAGTGGCAAACTTCTTTTCAAATCTTACAATCCCTACAGGTAAGGACATGCAATATATTCTAGTCAAGCTAGGCTTTTCAATGGGACCTTGCGTTTCATGGGTTATTTTCATGTTGGCAGACAGAATTTTAAAAAATAAAGTGATAATTAGTCTAAGCAAGTTTACTCTATTGGAAAATAGACATTTGGGCTCATATACCCAGTGGATAGCTAAAGAATAATACTTAAAATGCAAGCAGAAAATGAAGGAACTCCAGATGGCTCACTCACAATAATTACCATTAAACCAATCAACATAAATAATTTGATCAGTATCAGAAAATCCAGAAAGGTGGTTTTAAAAAGTTTCCTGAACAAAGATTCACATAAAGTCACAAATATGTACTTATATGTATATAATAAATGTATTCAAAGAGTTAACTGAAGGGAGAGAGAAGCTAATGCTAATATTTTTTGAAATTTTCAGTAAATCTAGAGAAGAGATTTAGCAGGCCTGAGGAAATGGGAAAGAAAACAAGACAGGAAGTTTAATTATACACGCCAAGAACAAAGTTTGAATTGTTGAATGTGGATGAGCTGATGAGGTCTAGAGTGGAGTCGCAATAATAGGTGGTCAAGAGTGAAGATAAATAAAGATCAGAATTACTTAGGAGGTTAAGACAATGTCAACTTGAAGAGTTACATTAACAGCCAACATCAATTTGAAAATCACAAGAACGAATCATTTGAAGCTGTCTAGGGGAAAAAAAAATATATATATATATATATAAATATATATGGATCTATATAAGTCTATTGAAATTACTCACAACCGTAGAACTAAATAATGTGGGATAGGACTGCATAACAGTGATGATGTGAAGGCTGTAGACTCAAGTGTACACTATTTAAGTGAAGATAAAAAGATGCATAGGACGCCGGTTCAAAAGTGATGTTGGGAAGGAAATAAAACAATATTGTCATTTATGCTCTCAGATGAGTAGAAGAAAACTAATTACTTTGGTCCAACCCTATTATCACACAATGAAAGCATCATCTGGAAAGATGATATGATTGGTAGAGCTACAAAAGACCCTGTCATCATTATTATTTTATATAATAATCAGACACACTAAGAACTTAAATTTGTATTTATCTTTATAATAAAATGCTTTAACTTTTTTTTTTATGGAAAATAAAAATTTTCTTTATGTGTAAGGCAACTGTGAGATTTTGCCCAAAGTGATTCATTTTTTTTGATAATCCTTAAAGTTTTATTTATTTTTCATTTTTTTTATTAAAATATTTTAAAATTTACATAGAAAATAAAAATGTGACTGTTAACTAATTTTCTCCTTCCTTGCCACCACAGTCACCAAACCCATAAATGTAACCCCATGGATTCTTCATAGGTAATGATTTTGTGTGTTACTTAGACTTTATAAAGCATCAGCTTTGTGTCTGTTTTGTCTTGGTAGCAACACAAACATCCTGTTATGTTTTACATATACTAAATATTTTACAAAATGTGAATGTATTTTGTACCTTAGAGAGAGAAAACATTGTATTTTGAGGAGTTTAACAAGTGCATTCTGAAATGCATATTCCAGAAACCTGAGTGTCTTGGTTCTCAGTATTATCATTCTTTATTGAACTTATTTCTTATTAAAATAGGTTATTTTTAAGACATTTATTACAGTGTTATGTAATTTTTAGTGTGGGTGGCTGGGAGTATTGTTTGAATATTCACAAGTACAACTGGCATGTATTTTTGTCATCTTAGCAGTTTCATGCCACATACATAACTAGTCAACATATTGTCTATGGGAAACATGAATGATAATGTATTTATAGCCATTGTAAGAAGTTGATAATGTATTTTTCTGTCTTATTTCATATGTATGTGATATACTATTAAAAAATATTTCTCTTGGGTGGTGCACTGCGGGGCTTCCGCAGCTACTGAAGTGCAAGTTCAATCCCCAACAAGGGAGGGGACACACATGGCACAGCAGACCTCTCCTGCCTGGCCTACTGGCCTCTGCAGCAGTGTATTTCAGTAGATCTCCCTGTTTTGCTCCCCAATCTGTCTCTGGTGAATCCTCTCACCTCCTAACCCCCACACTGCTGGCCTGTACCCCAGCTCTTGTATGCATAAATAAAAATATTTTTAAAAATGTTTTTCTTGATTGAGAAAATATTATGACATAAAATACTCAATTTTGATAACTGAATGTTGACAGTTGTTTTGTAATCCTTTATGGTCTTTCAGTTATCCAAAGAATGAAGGCATTAGACATTTTTGAGCTTGGGTTGGCATTTTACACAGGTTATATTTTAATTCTGTGATTCCTTGCAGTTTCTGTTAATCCACAGCATTATTTTAATACATATCATAATACCAACTTACTAAAAAATGAAATTAAAAAATGCATTCTGAGGAAAAGAACTTTTAAAAATCTACCCAATATTGATACAGTTCCTCTTGGGAAATGGGGGTTAAAAATCAAAGTTGTCTTTAATCTTTTAAAGTAATATATTGGTCATCAGAAGAGGTGTGATCTTATGTCTATATCATATACAGTACTATAAACTAATATTACTTTAAAAAAATAGGTAAAGAGATGTGTTTGTGTAAGTTTGAAATATACAAAATAAAAAATACTGACTTGAAGATGTACATACCCCATGTTTACTGCAGAAGTAGTTTGAATAGTCAATAACTGGAAACAACCTATGTGTCCATGAATACTTAAATAGATAAAGAAGATGTGAAATAGACACACCCATACAAAAAGGAATACAACTTAGGTATAAAAAAGATGAGATCCTTAGAATGTTGCCATTTGCAACAGTGAATGGATGAAAGTGAATTATGCTTAGAGAAATAAGCATAATTTGTTGGAAAACCAACACCAAATGATTTCATTTTCAGATATTAAATATAACAAAATAAATGTATGGGTTATAAAATAAATTAGGGTTACCAGAAGTGAAAAGGGAAGGGGGTGGGTAACTTGGGGGAAATAAAGGGAACAATGATTAGTAAAGAACAAAATCAGATATTTATCAGTGAAATGGTATTAGATAGACATTTTGATATTCAATGATGCACATAAGAATCACGTTACAATACAATATTACTTCAATAAATATTAAATTTAAAAGCTGTGTATTGACTTTGTTTTCACAAATTATTTAAATATTAAACAATGCTAATTAAATAGTTCATTACAAATTAAAGGTAAGGATTTTATATTGAAAATTTTTAAGTCAAAGGCAATTTTTGAGATTGTATACTTTGACATATGTCCTTTCTTATATGTAAGATTTATATACTGTTAAAGAAAAACATTATTCTGAAACCTGTTATATAGTAAGGAAACTATTCAAGACTATTGTTAAAATTATCAAGTTTATCACAATAATCCCCTAAACTCTACACAAGTACAGATTAATATCCAATGAGCAGATGGGGGAGGGGTTAGAGGGTAGATGGGAAATTATTAAG
Source organism: Galemys pyrenaicus (assembly GCA_019455555.1). NCBI lineage: Eukaryota > Metazoa > Chordata > Mammalia > Eulipotyphla > Talpidae > Galemys > Galemys pyrenaicus. The sequence goes on from JAGFMF010012021.1 coordinate 4,720,450, forward strand.
AGAGACATTGAGGATTTTTGCTACATATATTTAACAGGATTTACAATGAACATAGGCAGAGTGATCAGTATTTTAAAGGTGGGAGATCCTGTCCACAGCAAAGTTCTTGCTACAAGTGAAGCAAGGCTAAAAGACAAGGTCCAAGATGAGGCCTCATCTAAAAATGGGCTCAGAGGAGTCTGACTAAAGTGTGGCCAGTGGGAGAGTTTTTGTCAGAACCACTGCATTTATTGTATTTATAATTTTAATAATTACCTAGTTTATAAATAAAAGATTTAAGCTACAAAGATCTCTGTACCGTAAGCCTAGAAATAACTTTAATGATGATTAATAAGCTTGTATGTTTCTTTGAATCTAATTTGATGTTTAGCAACAGCTATTTTATTGCTTGTACTATTTTATTGCTACTTTCCCCCTCTTTGTAGGACAGAAGTATAAAATTCCTCAGTATTGTATTTTGTTGTTAACAAGCTAAATTTGCGTTTCTCACACAATGTTGCCATGCTTGCTCTTTGCTGGGAAAATCACAGTAATCTGTCTTTAGCAAGTCATAAAATTTATGTCCTCCATGGCCAATTTGAAGCAAGAATGTTAAATAATGTAAGCCGTATCCAGAAACCTAATTAAAATTAACACTTCGAATTATTTCTTGTGTTTGGTAAATGTACTAAGTCATTTTCTGGGAATTTGTTTCTATTGACTCCTAGTGATTTATTTGGTACAAACCCTCAACTAAAACTTAATATCTACACATAGTAAATCACCTTGGCAATGACACAAAACTATTTTGAAGTTACTAATCTCATTTTCTAGGTACCATCAAAATACAAAACAAGAAAAATTACACAAATAATTCTTAGACTAAACTTCCTAGATTTACATCATTTTAATTGGGGTATACATCATACTGAGCTGAAAGTGTTATTAACATAGATGAAACAAACCAGAAACAGTTTGGTAACCCATTCTCAAGATGTGGTGAGGTATGGTGTAGATTAGAATACATATTAAAAGACAGCCTTAAGTCTTTAATCAGACAATGTCAAAATATTTTTCTTTTTTTTTTAAACTTATGAATAGCTGAAATCAAACTTAATTTAAAATGTTTTATTATTAAAATGCAGATCCTTTGTATTAGAACTCAAAATCAGTAGATATTAAAATAGCACCATAAATATATTTATAGTGTTGTAAACTTTTAAAGCACTTTCATCTATCACTTTAATTTCAAATTAATGATTAATACTATTTTACTAAAGAGTGTCACAAAAATATAAGAGCTATTGTGTAGCTTTAACTTAGAGGCTATTGATTGCTAAGTTTACTTTAGATTTTTTAAATTAGCATATCTTACATTATTTTAGATTATTTTTTAAATTAGCATACCTCTTTTTTTTAATTGCCTACTCATTAGGCAAATTAGTGAGATTTTTATAGTTCTTTGTAACTGAGAACCTGGGGATGTGAACTTCATCTTAAACAAGTTAATTCTAGGTCCCCTGTAACTAATACTCCATATTCTCACTTTATCAAGATTGTATTTTTTTCTCACTTCTATCTCCATTACAAAGGGACAAGAGCAACAAATCATGCTTTTGATATTTCATTTATGCATTGGAAATTTAAAGAAAGTCTTAATGTGGTAAGAATGGGAAGTGGAATATTTACCAATATTTTCAAATTAATATTTATTTATAAATAATAACAGTATCTGAGGACACTTACTATATCAAAACAACATTGTAAAATTGACAGAATAAGTTATATCAATAACATTTGATTTTGTTGACATTTTCCCTTTAAAACATATGTATATGGAATATTTACAATATGATCCCTAAATTCTAATTTTAAAACCAGTATGAACTTGGTACTTACAGTCAGAAAAATATATTCATATTTTTAAATAGGCAAAAGTAGATAGTGGATATCCTAATTTACCCTACAGATTGTCTCTACAATTTTATAGCATTAGATATTATTATTTTCCATAAGCAAATTCTCTCCAGTGAAGGAAGAATTGATTTCCTTCCTTCTTATGGAAAAAAAAAATCATCTCATTTCCATCTACTTATAAATTCATTCTGACTTTCCTGATTCACTATATTAATGCAGTGCTTTGAATTTTCCTTTAAATCAGTCACAATGTCTTAATGCTGCCCTTATTACCAAAAGTTTAAACACAATATTTACACATTCATTTAATTTTTGTGTGATGATTTTATCATTTATATAACAACTTTATTTTACCAAATATTGTATTTACAGATATAGTCACAATAAAGTCAACTTACTTTTACAAATTTTTGGAAAATACCAAATGGGGATAATAATAAGCATAACAATTTTTTTCCTTTCTTACACTCATACACACACTCCTGTATGAAAAGAAACAACTGCAATTACCTCCCAACTCATTCTTCATCCATTCTCCAATTTCTCCTATCCCATCCATTATTTCTTGCTTCTAGTTATCTTATCTGCACCTTAATATATTTTAAGCATGGGGTTATTTTCTCACACTATTATACCGTACATTTTACTACCTTTTTTTTTTTTCCTACAAAATGTCTTCCAGTTAATCTAGTTGATAATACCCCTGCATTGAGACTAGAGATGTGAAGCTATGGATATTCATGCATTATAACTTTTCTGTCAGATAGATGACAAAAAGTGTTGGAAAAGGCATAGAATAAGAAAGTTGCTGTAGTTTAAATTACAGTTGTTAATGGTGGGATTGCTTGAAAGATGTGGAACAAAGGGGTTTGCTATAGGATTTAAAAACCCAATAAGGTACATACAAGCCCGGCAGTATTCCAAAAGTCTTTTTTTTTTTTTTTAACACATTAAGATTTTTGGAACAACACTGTTGGTAAAATTGATTTAGTTTTGGTGAACTAAGACTTTTATCCTGAAAATTCAGTTCTATATTCTTCTATGTTTTTTAAATGTATATGTAATAGCATGTGCAAATGCATTATTTTTATAAATAAAGTTTATAAAGTATCATGTCCTCTATTTTGTATGTAATATTGACAATCAATCCCTGTCCACAAAATATGGATGTAAATTTAATCAATACTTTATTCTGAAAATATGTCATCATTTAACTGATTGTTCAGATATTCTGCTACAAACCTTCCCCCTTTTGCTCCCCCTGCCCCATGGTCTATTAGGCAATGTCTAGACAAGCAGGTTATTTTATTCAGTTAGTTCTGCATTTAGAATGCAACATAATAATCTTCAGAGGAAGAAAGTAAGTTTAGTATCTTAAGGAAAAATCTCCAGTGAAGCTAAACTAATCCTATTTGATGGCTAGTTTCTAGAAGCAACTTCCTGAACTTGATGTTGTTTCTCTTAATATAAATGTATTCAACCCTGTGCATGTTTTAGTGATCTTCACATAGCCAAGGGCTACATTTAATAGCTAGTCATCAAGCAGAAACATAAATCTTTCTTTAGTGTGTGTGTGTGTATGTGCCCATGTGCATCTATATGTCAGTAGAGGGGGTGGACAAAGAGAACAGAGCATGCTTGTGTGGCAGGAAACAGACTAATATAAATATGCAATGCTATGTGGTTAACATAGTTTACAAGTATGAGAACAAAATAACTGCAACATTTGCCTCTAAGCTCTATGAAGTCATAGGGATCTGGAAAACAAAGAATGGTGGAAAGCATAGAACGGTGAAACCCACAAACGTTCTATTTTCCATTTTCCTGACATAATTTACAAAGACCTTGTTTTAATAACTTGAAAATATATCAATTGGACTTACTATTTTCACATGTAGTATTCTTTTAGTGGGTCTTCCTGACTAGGGCTATCACTTTAAATTCATTTTTACCATCCTCTCTGCACTGTCTGTGTATTTCTGACTATAACTACACACACAAATGAAATATAACTATTCCAGACAAATGTGTCATCCTCTTGGGCTCCTTCTCCTGCATTCTTCTAACTTTGTGACTTTTTCACTACCATTGAACATATTATGCTACAGGCATCATCATTTAGTAACAGGTTTCTTTCTTATCAGAATTTTCACAACATAAGAGCAAAGGATGTATGTTATCTTATTGATAAATCAACCATTTCATGACTCCTCATCCTTTCTGTCAGTAAAGTTTTACTGAAATAACTAAAAATTATTTAAATTATCACATTTAAAATAATTCCAACTTGGGGACTCCCTGGTGGCACTTTGAAGGTAATGGCAGTCACTGAAGTCTAAGTTCCTTTTATCCCAGCTAGGGAGCTGACCCACATGGCCCATCAGACCTCTTCTGTCTCACCAACTGCTCCCCTCAGCAGTGTATTTCAACAGATCTACCTATTCTGTGCCCCTCTCTGTCTCCAGTGAATATTCTCACCACCAACCCCATACCTCTGGCATGTACCCCAGCTCTTATATGAATAAATAAATCTTGAAAAAAAAATCCCAAGTTCTTTGATATCCCCAGTGATGTTTCACATACTGGTGGTCTCCAAAATAATACTTTGTCTTTAAGTATGGCTTTATAAATTTACCCTAGGCAGCCTTTTCTAGAAATATGTTTTAATTGCCTTTCTAGAGGAAAAGTATAATAACTGGCAGTTCTCAAAGTTAGGGACCGTTTTAAATTATATATCCTATAGAAAAGCAGTCTGTCCGTATAGTAAAGAGTGACTGAGAATAAACAATAAAGGTAACCTTTGACTCTTCTTTCATTGTAATATTGGAAAGTCATTTGTTGCCATTATAGCAATAACCGAAAAGATAGAGCACTTAAGAGTAGTTTATGTTGTTGAAATTTTTCCCTTTTACTACTGTTAATCATCTTCATACAGCTCTTGATCACTTTCAAGGTGGGAAAGCATTATCTTAGTCTTCTTATTGTTTTTTGTCCCCTCTTATTCAACACCCTGAGTGTCCTATACACAGAGAAGATGCTCAACCCAAGTAGTCATATAGTTTTGCTGTACATTCCTCTTAATCTTTTCCTGTACTCTCTTTTTTTGTTTGACTCTTTTATCATCCAAAAGAAATAAACTTTCCAGATCTAAACTGCAAGGATTATCCAGTGTCCAGCTTCTGAAACAAGTCATGTTCTGTCACACACCGTTGCTAAAGATGCATACCTCTGCTTATACTATAACCGAGTCACTGGAACATGGGCTTTTCTTAGTAACAGGGAATCAGAGATCAAATAAGAAAACTAATATACCGCTATCGCTACACAAAACATAAATCAGTAATAATTTACTATTAGAATAAGAAAAGCCATTTGATTTGCTATTTTTACATGTAAAAAATACTTTTAAACAATCTCAGACTATCCTATCATTGATACAGATAATATCTGCTAAACATTAGTCAGATATTCATGATAAAAAATTATTTTCTTGGGCCTCCCTGGTGGCACAGGGGTAAAAGTCTCCTCCTATCAAGCTATCGCCTGCCACCTCACCAATCACTTCTGCTTGAGTTTGATACCTGGGTAGGGAGCTAACCCACATGGTGTAATAGACCTCTCCTGTCTGACCCACTGCTCAGCAGTGTATCTCAGTAGAACTGCCACCTGTTTGCTCCCCATTCTGTCTCTGTTAACTCTTCTTACCCCCTGTACCTCTGGCCTATATAGCAGTTTTTATATACATAAAAATAAATCTTTTTTAAAAAGATTTTATTAACTTAGCCCTATTCCTGTTTAAGGTATTATGTAAATCTAAGTAAATTTTATGTTAGTAGTGCACTGGAAGAAAATTTTTAAAATTACAATGTCAGCAATACTTAAAATTTGATAGGAACGGACATACTGAATTTAAATCATTTTAAAGCAAGGTTAGCTTTGTGTCTAAGAGTAAATTTACAAGTTTCTTGTAAATTTGCAGTAAAACTAAGTAAATGTTACCTTATCCAAAGTGTTCCTGTATATTGCAAACATATTAGTTTTAAAGTGAATTTGTTTTTCTAACTATAAGAAATATCAATAATTATATCTATCAATAGTGAGTTATAGAATGCTAGATAACGATTAATTATAGAAATAAATAGGTGTGATGTTTAATTTTTTTGTTTAAACTTGAAGGGGTTATGACATTTTCAGATACCTGGTATATCTGTGAGGGTCTTTACAGAATAGATTAGCATTTAAATTAGTAGACTGAGTAAAGAAAATCCATCCTCACCAAAGTGACAAGCATCATCCAATCCTTGGATTGGAAGGTCTGCATAGAACAAAAAGATGAAGTAGAGTCAATTTACTTTCTTCCCTCTCCAGCTTATATGATCAAGTTTTCATGCCTCTGACATCACAGATCCAGGTTCTCAAGTCTTCAGATTTGGAATGCATTATAGCACTAGTTCTCTACCTTGACAAGGCAGAGTTTAAATCTTTACAGCCTCTTTAACCCCATATGCCAACATCAATAATAAATGCCCTTTATATCTGCATATATCCTACCAGTTCTGTTTCTCTGAAGAACCCTAACTAATACAATGAATATATATGTAGATATGTATAACACAGGCCAATATATATGTAAATATAGCTGCCCTATTTCACCTGCTCTGGTTAGATTAAGAATAATGTTGACAAAAATATGGAGATTGCTTAGTATCTAGTGTTTATTAGACTGAAAACAGAATTCTAAAGATTACATGAATGAGTTATAGTACCTTTCTAAGTATAAAAATAGCTTGCATTTCAACATACTATACTTCTACAGTGTATACTATATGGCTATATACTATACTAGATAGTATACAGAAAATATACTGTACCATATAATATAGAGAGAATATACTATAAAGAGTTCCACTTATAGTATGTGATATTTTAAGATAATGCATTCATTTCTTTTTCATATATTTACTTAGTGTCATTTGATACTATATCTATAAATATTTGAAAATCTTTCTTCACAATATGCTTATTTTATTCTTTCTACCTGTATATTGTTTTAAGTTGCTAGTTACTAGTATACTGTTTAATAATTCATGAGTAGCCTAAATGGGGTACAACCTGGGAGAAAGTAGAATCATTTATTTGAGTATTTTATTTTGTGCCAAGGATACCAAGAATGTAAGAAATAAAATTAAATTCTCATAGAAACTTTTAAGATTAGTATTATTATACTCATTAGATATGTGGGGAAAATGAGAAACATATAATCGCCTATGCTGCACTTCAAAATGATATTGATAAATAAAAGGTCAGCTATCTCCAAAGTGCACACTTTTTCCACAATAGAAAGCTGAAGCCTGAAGTAACATTCTATTATTAAAAATATGCATTATATTTATTTTCCGTACTCATTCATTTTATATACTTATGATAAAATGAATTTAAAAGTAAAAACTTAATGAGATATCACATGAAATGCTACTTAAATCTTTGTGTATAAGACAAATTTTAATAAAGCAGTAGTGTTAATTTTAGAAATTAATATTTTAAAAATAGTTAAATTATAAAACATATATTTTAGTATCTTTCATTATTTTATATATACAAAATTTTATTTTATATTTTTAGTCAGAGAAAACCTTTCTGAACTCTAACTTATTAAAGAAAATATATTAAAAATATATATATAAATAACAATAATCCTTTTACACTTTTGGGAAATTCAGAAATAAATCCTTTACATTATTCCTTTGTTTTACTTGAGTAGCTAAATTAGTAGACTAGCTAATTAGTAGAGTAACTAGTAAATTAGTAGAGTAGCTAATAGTCACCATGGATAGTTACAGACTATCAATGTCTTTATGATAAAACCACTAACTCTTTTATTAAAGAATTCATGAAAGTGATATTCTGGGGATTGTGTTTTTATAAATATATATATATTTTTTTTTCATTTACCTAAACATTTCCCCCCTAATTTTGGATGGTAAGTGCTTTCTTTTCAGTGGTAAATTACATTTAAATATAACAAGAATAGTAATCTTTACTGTTTCATATATCCTAGTAAAAATGGGCAATAATTCTCTTTCTGATGTTAATCAGTCCTTGCAAACTAACACTTGTAAATGTAACCAGAAGATGACTGTCTTTTTTAAAAAAAAAGTCCTTTCGAATCTTTCTCTCTTGTGTGACAGCTTAAAGAATCACAAGCATTAATATATATTGTAATCCTCAAATGAGGCTCATATTTTTTAGACAATAGCGGGACTGTCTCCTCCAAATTAATAATCCAGTGTAGAAAATGGTCATTGTACTATCAGTTAGTGGTGATGGTTATCTGAATAGATTTTTTTCCCCCTTCCTATGACTTAATTCGCCTTTGAATCAACTCAAGTGAGTTGTACTATAAAGCAGCCCTTTACATCAAACCACCACTTCAAAATATTCCCAGGTGACGCAAGTCTAATTTTGTTAAATAGTGCTTAAGTAATAATTCAACCTAGCATTGGCTTACCTAGGCCGTTGGGTATTCACTCAATGTAAATCTTTGGTCATTTCTAAAACTTGTATGAGTCAAACAAACCCCCAGAGAAGAGTCAAGAGCCATGCATTAGTGCTAAACAAAATGAGTAAAACTGCTTGTTATTCATAAGCTTGGGGATAGATGTAAAAGCAGTAGCTGCTATTAAGGAACCTTTTTCATAGAAATAGGAAGGCTGCACATCTGCTGTTTAGGTCTCTCAGTAAACATTTAACAGACTTTCATTAAATTAAATAATTTCCCCAAGTTTATCAAACTGTCTTTACTGTACTTTTATTTTCTTACAAAAACAATAACAAACAGGAAACTAAGAAATGATCTACAAAAAAAATGTAAAAACAGCATGAGTCAATGAAATGGACACTGTGTTAGTATATTCTAAAATATAACGTGTACATTCAATTTGAAGGTTGATAATATTTACACAGTGACTCTGGAATTTCTCTAAGAAATAAGCTTAGGGGTAATCATTATGGTGGAAAGGGAATGAGGCTTAAAGCCTCATTAGAGTAACACATACCACATTTTATGGTGTTTGGGGTGGTGCTTTAGGGGTAAGGGCAGATGGAAATTATGGGAGACCTAAAGCATCATTCTTTCCAAAAGTAAATAAAATGGTTAAAGACTAAATGCAAAAAGCAAAGCAAAGGCCCTCAGCCGGGGCACAGTCCCAGGACTCTCCAAAGCCTCTTCGAGGAATGAAGGAGGTGCCACCCCAGTAATGTGTCTCTTGGCCTGAGGGTGGGTGTGCTGGGAGGAGCCTCACCCTGAGGCTTTCACCAGGCTCTGCTAAGTCCCTCCTACTCCCCCCAAAACCCTCCAACCTCACCCCCGCCTTTGAAGGGGGGAATAGTTCAAACAACATCTAGTCCATAATCCAATGAGACTGGAAAACTTTCAGGTGTACTTACTATCTTATTAGCTCAAGGGTGCCACAGAAAATAAAGAGTAAAGAAGAGACTAGACAAACCTCAAGAGGCGCGCTCACCTTGCTGCCAAAGCTGTGGTCAGCTCGGTTAGGCTCTTCCAAGCAGTGGGACCACAGTCCCCGCGAGTTTCTGCCAGATGCTGGCCGGGGATGAGGGGCCACAGGTCCAGGTCCAGGTGGCGCCCCAGAGTGATGCAGAGGGAACCCATCCACACCCCGGAGCTGAGTGTTGGTGTGGCCTAGCTTGGCCTAGACAGATGCAGGTGGCAAATATCAAGACAGGCCGTGGGCAGCAGCCCCTGTGGAATCTGGAAGCGAGGCTGGGTCCCTGCTCCGCATGCACAGGCGCTGCTCTGCAAAGCCCGCTGGGCCTGTGCCCGGAAGCAGCCGGCCCCAGGCTAGGTTTCAGTATGGCTGGAAGGACAAACCAGAAGGAGGGCCCAGGGCTTATTTTCAGCTGAAAAGTCCACAACCCATGATTGTGGGTGGCAAGAAGAGAGTATGAGTCAGCAAGACTTCAAAGATGTAGCAGGAAACAAATGGGAAGTCAAAAACTTGAGGATGACTCTTAAGAGCCTGAAGCACTTCCTTCAGCTTGGTTCCAAATTGCTGAGAAAGATGCAGCCCAGACGGTAGCAGGAGGCCGGTGCCCTTCCTGGAGCGGCTAACCTGGCTAACCGTTTGAGGCGGTTACCCCAGTCTTTTCTTGGTGCTGCTGTGGAGGAGCCTCTTGAAGGAAGTCTGAGCCCCGGGTAGACGGGTGTGGCAAGGATTGCTCCATGACCACCTGCGGCGTCTCCAAAAAGGAGGAACAATCTCTCAAGAAACTTCTGGTGGAAATGGACGGAAGGTCACGCCCGCTCATTATCTTCTCTGAGTCCTTCAACACAGATGACATTTTAGACACAGCTCTTCTGAGGCCAAACTGACTCCACCAACACCTTCTGTCACCTCACACTCCAAGAAAGCGGTGAGATTTTCAAGAAGCACCCCACGGCCTGAAGCAGCGGGACTCCCGCCACCAGCACCTCCTGGGCTCCGGAGGTGCAAAGTGCGCATGTCTGTCCACGGGCTCGCCAGCACCTGGCAGGCGTCCTGTAGTAACTCCGTGTAGGGTCAGAGAAAAGTTATCAGGCATTTGCGCCCTCCTGCCATTGGTGTAATGATGGACACCTGCGGTTCTGCACGCACGCCTAAGGGGCCTGCGCAAGTGGGTGCACCTGGGTTGAGACGGGTTGTATAAGGGTGGCGTCACCAGGACGCCAGCAGACCAACACAACAGCAGAATGAGAGCAGAAGAGAAGCAGCAGCAAAGCAGCCGAGAGAGTGAGATGCCTCCCAGCACCCCTGCCTGCCGTGTACCTGGTCTCCACTGATGATAAAAACCTAAAAAGCCACCGAGGGCTCCAGGACTCCTCCTTCCTTTACCCGTCTGCTCGGAATCATCGAGAACTTGCTCTGTGCCTCTTGCTGGCACCACACTTGGCAAAGGGGACTCAGAGCAGAAAAGAAGGTCCCCCTCATGTCCTGAGTCCAAACATGCCTGGGCTGGCCTGTTGCGGGAGCACTGGGCGGTGCTGTGCGGGAACATGCTGCCAGGTGCCCGAGGACAGTCACCCTGGGCACCTGCTTTATGGTGAAGCAGTTAGGTGCTGGGAAGCATCCAGCTGGTCTCCCTGTGAGGCCCAGGGAGCTCCCCGGTATAGGACGGGCCCCTCGAGCCAAAGCCTCGTGCAGGCGATGAGCCAAGAATCAAATCTGCTGGTGGCTGAGGCTTAACCGGCTCGCGGAGAGAATGCTCGGGGACAACCTGGATAAGCCGCAGGCGCTGGCGAATGCCCTGCTGAAAAGGAATCAACACCACCCGCTGCCCAGAGGGTCTAGGGAGATGGCCTCGGAATCCCGGAAGTGCTGAAGGAGGCCAGAGGCTGAGGAGAGGAGGCATCTCAGCAGCCACCAAGTCAGGGAGGAAGACGAAGGAACCGTCTGGCCCAAGCAGTTTTCATCTGTGGGGATGAGGTGTTTACGCCAGATCTGGTGAGTTTTATTTAATTTTTCCCCAAGTTTCTTTTCACTTGAGATTTCTACTTCCTTTTTTAACCCTTATGGGTCTCTGCTGAAGGACTTCTCAGATCTATTTCTTGTTTCCCCTGCCCATGATTAAAAACGTATTTGCAGAGAAGGGGGTGGTGAGAAGCATGACATTAAAATTACTATTTGCCGTGGTCCTTTCCCAATCATCTCTGCACAACATTTTAAGGTACATCTTTCTCTAAAAAGACAAGTTCATATTGGGCTGAATTCATCAGTGTGGTATCTTCCTTTGATAAGAATCGTCCTGAGCCTAGAACATTAAAACCTGTCTCTGCCATGGTTTTACAAAAGGTCTCACAGGTAAGTATCCAGTGTAGACACCGGTATCTCTGCCAAGCTAGCTGCATTAGGCACCCCTCCTGTCCATGAGGGCACCTGCTATTTCTCACTTCTCACATTGGAACAGTATGTACAATTATGTGGTTCCCCATTGTACTGTGAGCTCCTGGACAGGGCCCATGCACTTCAGACCTTTTTAATGACAAGTGAACTGAATCCAGTGAGGTCACAAATATATACCGTATTTATAAATGACTATTTTTTTCCTCCATGCTAGTATCTTAAAACGTTTTTGATTACCCTTCTAGCTTTGGATGGAATCTGTTACAATTTTTCACTCTTTAGAGCAAGTCTCATTTTAGCACCTGTCTCTGTGACATACATGTTAATTTTTTGTGTGTGGGGGGGTGTTGGCATTTAAAAAAAAATTCTGTCCAGTTTAATGTAAAACTTGCATCATATATACAGTGCAAATTTTCCCTCACTGGTCAGCTGTGAGAGCAGCCCTGGCCTGTGAAAATGGGAACCGTCTTTTCTTTGTGTCTGTCTTCTCTACTACTCACCCTTAGCTTCTGGGTCTCCTGTCACCCTCCACTGTATTTTAAGAAATGACAAATCACCTTTTGTGATTTATCATCATTTAGTATTCTGTGTATCAGCTCATTCTTTCATCAATTTACTAATGAGTTCATCTAAGGCTTCTGTGGTTACCTGCTCATTTCCTACCTTCTGTCAGTATCCCCCACAGAGTTGTATTGTCAGAGTCTTTTTCCTGAATAACTACCCTCTTGTATAGGATACTATCAAGATGCTTTGAGCCTGTGATGTGTGCAGCATTTTTATAGGTTAGTGGAAACTCCTACTTCTCCCAACACGTCCCTAGCTAAGATGCAGGGACTGTACTTAAGATGCAACCTGCACTGCAAGGTTGTCTCCTTATTCTTCCCTGTGGACCTGATAAGTGACACCAGATGTTTTATTAATAAATGTGCCCCAAATTATGGAGGTACATGTCAGACACTCTCAAGAATTATCTCAATATGTTCTAGTCTAGTAGTCCCATAGGTGGCTTGGTAAATTTTTGCTGTTTATCAAGCATCTGGTGTGGATAACAAGATACCCTTCTGTATTCTCTGTATTGAGATAGTGGCCAGAAGTGGAAAGAAAATACTAACATACTTTGAGTTAATTACTTATTGCCTCAATGAGTCACCTATTTAAATTTCTATGCTTAAGTTTGTGGGCATAGCTAAACTGTTCACTCCTTCAGTACATCTAACCTGTATATAACTAGAATCTCTAAAAATGTGAAGGACCTTATTTTCTATCATTTTCAGTTTTGAGTCACCTGTCAGTTTCCTCAGAAAATGTCCCATTTAAAGTCAAAGAGTTAGCATGACAAAATGGTTAAGATTAGAGATTCCTATGCTACACTGATTAGGTTCAAAGTCCAGTTTTGTTATTTTTTGTTTGTTGGTTGGTTGGTTTTTACTTTTTGCTCTGTACCTGTGACATGTTAATCTTTTTTTGTTTTGTTTTTGTTTGATCATTTGTAATATAGGGATGACAATAACAATAACTAGTTAAAACCTTATACAATTACTACAACAATTCAGTGAATTTACCATACATAAAGAACATGGAGCTGTGCTATTGTGTTAGCTATTTGCATTATCAGTTCTATTTATTATTATTTTTCATGACTCATGTTAGTCCCTTTTGTAAATATTTATTGAAAGGATGTCTTCATCAAATGATACTACTAATTAGAATACGATGTTTTAGAAGTTAAACATACAAAATCAGTCAAATTATCTCTAAAATATACCAAAAATACATGACCTTAGAAAATGAGAAATAACACTGATTTGCAATTTGTAAATCACAACACTCCAGGAATTTGAAGGTTGCATACCAGAAAGTTTGAGTTAAAAATAGTCATTTGTTTGCAAGCTGGGTGAATCTAAAGAGAAATATAGAAGTACAAACATCTTCAAAAATCATATTTTTCTATTGCAATAGGATTGTAACCCATTCTTGACGAGTTATCTACTTCTTTTTAAAAAAAAAAAAAAGATTTATTTATTCATACAAGAACTGGGGTAAAGGCCAGAGGTGTTGGAGGTGAGAGGATTCACCACAGTCGAAGTGGAAACAGAACAGGCAGATTGATTGACGTATAGCACTGAGGGGAGCAGCAGGCGAGGCAGGAGAGGTCTGCTGTGCCATGTAGGTTCCCACCCTGGCTGGGATGGAATTCGTGCTGCAGTGGCTGTGGATCCTTCTAGTGTGGTGCTTAACTCTTTGTGCCAACAGGGAGACCCGACAAGGAATCTACTTCTGAACTTTGTTCTGAGAAGATTATTTGATTGTCAAGAGCTCATGCCATTTTGTTGAATATTTTTCTTATTACTCTCTTATTGTAGGAATGTTTATCAGATACTCAGTTACATTAATATACTGAAAATGGAAAGCATTAATTCAGCTGTCTAAAAAATAAGAAATGTATCTCTTTATTCTAAAATTCCACTCTTCTTCTAAAATGGCTATTTAAAGAAATGACCAATGATTAAATTTATATCATGAAGTCCTATTACAAAAAGAATTTTATCTTTGTATCTTAAATTGGGTGTAATATTTATCTGTATAATCAAATACAAATGCTACATTTTCCCCGTTTAATTAGCTGATGAGATAATGTTGTCAGATTAATCATATATATACATATATATTTAATCTATTTTAAATGCATTTTGAAATAATTTTAGTGATTAAAAAGTTTAAAATATGTTTTATAAATAATATAACAAATCCTGAATCATATACAGACTAATTTTAAAAACAAAACATGAAATGAGAATAATGATGTATAGACTGCCTTTAAGTGGTTTCCTTTTTAAAACATAATTAACATTCCATAGATAACATGAATAATACTAACCAAAGAAATTGGTTTAATAAGCAATACAATTTAGAGCTCTCAGGCAGGCAGTTCATGGGGCAGTTGACATTAGAAAGGAAAAAAAAAAGTCCACAATTCTCTTAAGATTTACACTATTTGCACCCTCATTAAAAATAAGTACTATTGTTTTTGGATTATATGAGATTCACGTTTAAGTGACCAATATTTTACATAAAAGTTTCTTAAAATTCTATGTGTTATTTTTCTTTGATATTTTATAATATCATAAGACTGAGAAATGATGGATAAACATATGACATAATTCTCATAAAAGATATAAAATTGTCTACAGGATTAAAATCAAGTTTAACTAGATGAAAAGATTAATTAAACAATCCATGTTAGAATTATATGTATTTCTTTGAGGGGCAAGTAGCCAAGTTAGAACTCAAAGTATCAAAACTTGCAAGAGGAGTATGCCTCCTAAATAATCTGTCCATACATTCTAAGCAAGTTATGTAATGAAACATTACCCCTTTCTAACATGTATGCACTTCTGAAAGGAAGAGTTCTGTAAATTGATATCCAACTTCTATCTGGAGTTAAATTCTGACACACCACCCAAATCTAGGAAACTACTGGTTCATGCTACTCATTCTAATAATGATGTTAGGCCATTCCTGATGTTTTTGATACTTTGAAGTATTATTTGATATTATTGTAATCAACTTTTGTGGAAGTTATTTCATATAGCTATGTCACTCTGCTTTAATTTTTAAATTTTTTTAACAGCTGTGATTCTTTTATTTGTGATGATATTAGGATTCTTCCTCAGGTACCACCATTGTGGGATACCCACAACCAGTTCACCCATAGTCTACCAACATAGTCTGTTGTGTTTCTTTCTCTTTGTTCTTACCCTTCCCTCAACTCCACATACTTTAGATATTTCAGTTGTATAGTCAGTTTTCAATGGTTGGCTTTTTAGGTTGTCTTTCTCTGGTTCTTTGGTTCTCTATAGTCCACATTTTAGTTATACCATCATATATTTAATTTTCTCCTTCTGACTTGTTTCATTTAGCATTCTTCCAATTCTTTCCATGTTGTTGAAAATAGCCTGAGTTTATCTATTTTGACTGTTGAGTAATATTCCTATCTGTATTTATACACTGCATCCTCTTGATTTACTCAGATGATTTTGGGCACTTAGGTTGTTCCATACCTTGTCTTGTTGTAAATAGTGTTGTTATGAACATAGGAGTATGAATTTCCTTTCAAATTAGTGTTTGGACTTGTTGGGTAGATACCTAAGAATAGAATTACTGGGTGAGATGGCAGAAGGTTTTGAGAAACCTTCACACTGTTTTCCATAGGGATTGGGCCATTCTATATTCCTACCAACAGTATAAGGTTTATCTGTACCCTCACCAATACTAGTTATTTCTGGTCATTTTGATTGGACCATTCTCATTGGTGTGATATGGTATCTTCATTGTGGCAAAAAGGGAACACAAAATATGTCTTTTTACATTAGGCATAATGTATTTTTTAATAAGATGAGAAGATATCACATTTTTTATATTACTGGAGTAAATACCCTGTTTCAAAAATCCAACAATTATCTGATTACTCTTTGACAGAGTTAATAACAAAAACTTGGTATAAATTGTAGAAAGAATCTGAAATATAGAGCAATATATCCTGGTAGGGAAGGATAAAGTACCTTAAGGTAGGGGTTAAGAAAAAGAGTGAAATTACTGCTATGTGAATATATGAAATTTTTGTGAAAAATCTTACTCTACAAAGCCCATAGTATTAAAAAGCAGCTGCATCATTTTGTATGGTTTGAAAACAAAATTGAAAGAACAGCAAGGTTTTTTAAACAGATTTCATTCTATAGTTGTCTAGACGGGAAATAGCAAACTCAAGAAGTAAAAGATTGGCCCTTAATCAAATGATAAATTCTACAGGGAATTCACAAATTACAACTTAAGAAGTTTGCAATTATATAAATATGTTTGGCAAAGAATTGGTGTCATATGCCTTATTGATTTACCAAGATGACTGCTTATGAGTAAGAGGATCGAAAATGAATCTATCACCACTACTGAAAAACTGATTTATGTGCTTGTGACAGATAACCACACTGACTAGAGTAAGGTTTCTTCAGAACAGTAGAATTAAATCAACATTACCACAAGTCACTGTACAAAGTAAAAAACACATCCCCTTCCAGAAAAAAAAGAGAAAAAAAGTCATCTACAGTTTCAGAGTGAACTAAATTTTTTAAATGTTGCATTATTTATCATTTAATTGTTACATTATGCCTTTTTAAATGTTGGTGTGATTTAGGTATAAGGAATTGTTTTTATTTCTGCAATTATTTCATTAGGATGAAATAAATATGAATTTTTATGAAGAAATAAATATGAAGAAATTCATTAGATCCTTGCTGCTCAAATGTGGTCCAAGAACCAGAAGCACAAGTACTACTGAAAACTTCTTGGAAGTGCACAATCTGAGGCCCTATGCCAATATATAAATTTTAACAAAACTTCCAGATGATTCAAATGAATATTAATGAAACACTCTTTAGATATAGTCATGATATTATTAAGACTACATATATTACATCAATAATTTATCTTCTAGGCAGCACTGCAAGTGCCTTCTTCATATATTCATTGAAATGACTTTAGAGTACATAGCTTTAGAAAATGCTTTTATATGTAATTAGTTCCTCTAATACACTTGTTATATTAATTTACACTATGCACATGCCCTTTTCTGAGCTCTGAGGTAGTTACTCCAATTTTTAAGCAACAGGCTGTAGTAACAGTAGTAACTTTCATCATCTATAATGAGAAAAGTTAAAAAAAAATCAGAATGAGGCATCATTTAAGTTGTAAAATCTACACTTTCCTTGGGCTTCCCTGGTGGCACAAGAGGTTAAGTCTCAGCACTATGAAGCTATCCACAGCCACTGCAGTGAGTTCCAGTCAGGGAGCTAACCTGAATGATTGAGCAGACCTCTGCTGTCTTGCCTCCAGCTCTCTCTCCAGTTTATTTCAGTAGATCTTCCTGCTCTGCACCCTACTGTCTCTGATGAATCCTTTCACCCCCCAGCACCTCTGGCCTACACCCCAGTTTTTGTATGCATAAATAAATAAATCTTAAAAAAAAGTTTACACTTTTCCAAATGCAACACATAGAAAGTCAAGATTTAACTGTAAAGACACACAAACATACACTCAAGAAGCCAACATCAAAAAATTAGACAATTAATTAAAATGTCTAATTTTAGTCATTATATTTATAATCAAGCATCCAAATTCATACCATATTATTTTATATTTGAGTAAAAACTGTATATTTTAGTTTCTGGGGAACAATGACAAGATTCCCACATCCTTGTGTGATTTTGTCTAAATTATTTTTCAAATTATGAGTTGGTATAATTCTGGTAGTAAATTATTATTAAGGATTAATGTAATTCCAAACATTATTTTTCCTACTTCCTATTGTGTCTAGTGTGTAAACCATTTATATTTATTTAGTCATTCTTTAATTTTACAAATTTACTTGTATTGCCAGCTAAATTCCTTATGAAGTAATTAACAATTCATTCTAGTAGACTGAAGAGTAGAATTTTTCTTCTTTCTCTTCATCTAAACATTCCTCTTTACCTTATTCTTTTATATTCCTTGTTTTTTTCTTTATTTTAAAAATCTATTTTTTAAAAATGTGATTCATCCAGAAAGAGAGTGATCAAATTATAAAAGATATTTTGCCAGCAACCTGTGAGAAATCTATTATACTCCTTTGATAAAATAGTTGGATTGCCCTTAATATAGTCAATATTGAACATACCAGGATAATCAGGAAATTAGACACAAGGTAAAAACAATTATAATTATCTATAATATTTTTATAGAAAAAACTCTAGCTAACATTGTTATGTATGTATAAGAAAATTATTTAGAGGGCAAATCCTAAGAGTTCTCATCATAGGATTTTTTTCCCCTTAATTCTTTGCTTTTTATTCTATTTATATAAGAAACTAATACGGTAATTATTTCACAATCTAGGTAATTCAAACCATTTTATACCTTAAACTTACGTAGTCATGTATGTCCATTATTTCTCAGTAAAACTGGAAAAATATTTTTTTCCAATTTTGAATGACACTATAAATCAAAATAACAAAGTATATAAGTGATATCTTAGATTGTTGGACTATTCCAGGTAAAGACAAAAATATTAAAAATTAAATACAATCCTTTAGTGTCTGGGCTTGATGTTTAGGTGTATGCTCTTACACTTTTCCACAGAGGGCTCCAAATAAAAATTATATCTATAAAAAGGATTTATAAAATTAAATTTTAATTTCAAATTTAAATTTTAACTATATGCTAGCCTATTCAAAACCCAGTATAGAATTTAATATAAAGTTTAAGAAAGGAAAAGAAATTAAGCAAAGTTTAAATAAGGTTGGGCTAGCACTATCCTCAAATTTCAAAGCCCTTAATATAAGAATAGGATTTTTTAAAAGAATAAAATAAAACCATATCCATAAATATGAATATGACAATCACTTCTCAACAAACTCCACAAATAACGAGATGCTTAGGTAAATAAATCAATTTCAATGTGTACATGATCAAAAATTAGTGACTAAGAGATTAAAGCAAAAACTTTAAGAAAACAAAAAGTAAGTTCTAATTGAAATCTTTTTTGGAATTTGACGTCTACAAAGTTTGTTCAATAAATATTTGCTATAGTTTTGATGAATGAATTAAATTATGAATGAATAAAGCAAGTTAAAAACATTTGAGAATTCTCTCTTAGAAAAACTTACACAGAACAATCACATTTTTTATAAATTACTGGGGCTTTTTATACCAGATGAAACTTTAAAAGTAAGTCACAGTTAATTGAGGTAGTTACCAGAAATTGAAAATATGCACAGTAAATGCTAAAAATTTCATGACAAAATTACAGATTTAAGTCGTGTATATAAAAACAAGTAGAAAACATTGGTCTGTACTTTAAAAATGCCACATTTATACCTCACTTAAAATTTTCTCTGGAAAAATTTTATATGGATTTTTGATTAGCTGCTATGTTAACAAGGATGGTATTCATAATTTTTATAATGAAAACCACTAGAAGTAGAATTTTAGACTTTTAAATTTTTAATTATGCTCTGCTTATAGTTTAAAATAGTTTTTAAAGTAATTAAAAATGTAAAATGTTTATTTGGTTTATAATATATACACTGTAATGTTTGCTTTTTTCCTGTAAACCATTCCATATTGCCACTCTTTTATCCTATTGATAAGTGGAAAGATCATTAGCAACAGTCTGTGTGTTGCTTTTTTCCAAGTTCTTACACACACTTACAAATCAAACCAAATAAAAGAAAAATAAGAAAGTGAGTCCAGGCCTTTAATGAAATTTTTATGGAAATAATTATCTAATTTTAATGCAAGTATTAATAAGTTAATCAGCACCTCTAAAAATCATGATATGACACCTACTACATTTCCTCAACTAATGTAGAATAAGTTCAACCTATTTGAGATGCATTCTGAATTGTTTTCAACATAAACTTTACAAAAATATTATTGTAATATTAATTAAAATGTATTTCTCAACACACATGATGGAATAGGGAGGTTTTTGACAATCCTCTCCCTTAAGCACAGATAAAAGGAAAATAAAACCTAACTAAAAATTTGCTCAGTGGCATTTTGGAGGTTCACCAATGGTTTTTCCACAGCAATGTTGCACTGTGGTCAGTTCCTTGCTGTAGGAATGAAAAGTGAAGAGGTGATGGCTGCTGCACTGGACAGGACCGACATCCCAGTCTGTGGGGCCATCCCACTGGGTGCAGCGAACCTCTCCAGCAGGATTTTGAGAGATGGTATCCTGTAGAGAGGCACAGAAACATACAGCAAATGCATTGGCATTAGCTGAAGAAGACAAGACAGCAGATATGGGCACATGCACTACACATTTGTCTTTGTAAAAATGAAAAAGCATCTGAGGAGACATTTTGTTAAATTGTAAATGATCACCCTCTGCCTCCCAAAATAGCTATGAGAAAAACAAATTTTAATTCTGACATGGAGAAGGATGCCTTTTTATGACACAATAAAATAGAAAATGAGCAGTACCAAATAGTTGTTGATAGTTAAAATGTTGCTAATATCTAGAATTTCCCTCAGGACACAAAGCTCATTGTGGTAAAAAAAAAAAAATGCAGTCTAGGGGTTTTATGATGAGAGAGATATTCTGATTGCCAGAAAATTCAATCTCTAGCCCCACACACAGCTACATGGAATCTAAAGTACATAAGGAATAAAGAATAGCTATGGGGGGAGACAGAATCTAGGCAGATCTTTTTCTCTTTTATTCCCACACTGGATATAGGGTGCAAATATTAGAAAAAATATATAGTCTAATTCTAATTAGAAAATATATATATAGCCAGCTTATATATATATGCACACATATGTATAGATGTATATACATGTATATGCACAAATATGTGTATATCATAGAGACATAAGGATAAATTTACACTTTTATACTTCATAAAAATCAAATTAAGGCTTTAATGGACTTTTAAATTCTTATTTATTAGAACTATTTAATGCCTTCAGACCAAAACTTACCAAAAGCTATGTGTATCCTTAAGGATACTACAAAAAAAGACTGGATATATTTTATAGTGTTGAATGTGAATGTTTTAAGATCAAACTTAAAGGTGTATATATACCTTAAGTTAGATACAATAAGAATACGCAGGCATACTTTGAAATAAGAGTGGTGTTAGAGATAGAGAACTTGATATGTTTAGAGACTCCAGAATCAAGATGGTATGAAAACCACTAGAAGTAGAATCAAGAAGTATGATAGAGGAAAAGTAACCAAAATTTTATTGCAATATAATAAAATAATACAGTAAAGAGATATAATCTGAATATAATATTTTACTAGTTTTCCTCAAGCTATATGTATAGATTTTATTCCTATTAGCTTTATTCCCCCATGTAGAAGAAAATATTTTTATTATTTTTAATATTTTATAAGATAATAATTTTAAACTAATATTTTAATGGCTATTTTTATATAAATACATAGAATTGTTTTGTTCCTCCCTATGGTTATAATGCAGATATGATTTGTTGATAATAAAACTGAGACTCAGTAATTAGAAAGTACTTAATTAGTGAAAAAGCAAACTGACTAAAGCTACTCTTAAACATTTGAAGAAACTTGATGTTTTAGTGAATATATATATGAAACAAATACAGTTTAAAGGGAGAGAGGAAATGAGGGAGGGAAGAGGAAGTGACCATGTTTTGTCATTTAAGTACCACAAGCAAGGATTTGTGGTGTTGAAGGAGAAAGCCTTGCAAGAGAAAGCCTTAATCAAGAGAGAAATACTGGAAACTACACACCATATCTAATCATTAAAAGTATTTCAGGAACTTCCTAGGAAGTAAAAACATTTAAATACATTCAAAGGCTTTGTTCCTTTGAATAAAACATAGATTTGGTTGCCTGGTTAACAAATAAAAATTCACTAAACAAGTTTCTTCCTTCCAACCAAACTTTCTCCAAATGGTGCTGTTGACAAACATAGAGCAGTGAAACTATTTCTTTGAAATTCTGCTAGAAAACAAACAAGTAACAAGAACACATTTATGTTCACCTAGGGACTCAGAAAACTTGGAAATGTTCAAACTGGCAATATTCCAAGCAAAAAAGCCAAAGCAAAAACAAACTAGATAAAATTGGATTTACCACACAAATGATCATTTTAATAAACCATATGTTGACTTCTCTTGTAATTTTGTCACCTTCCAAATTCCCCCAAATGAATTCCTTTACAAATCCTCATTGCAGTTATGTATGATAATGGAATATTTACAATTTAGTATATTTTTGAAGCCATGGTTTATGATATATGGGTTGAGGACTCTAAAACTCCCCAAGAGACTTTTAAGGAGTTCATAATGTCAATACAATTTCGATAATAACACAAAGATGTTTTCACAATTTTGACATATATATCATTGGGGCAAAGTTATGGTGAATAAAACTTCTAGTACAGTAGTACCAAACTGTTTTAGTAGTCACTGTCATCTCCACTGTCATGCACTTATAATTATGTATTTTTTAAAATAAATGTATACATCAACAAAACACAGAAGATAGCCTTTTGAAAAATATTTTGGGATTATAATCATTTTAATAAATATTGTTTAATAAATGTATTATTTTAAGTGAATTAATTATAAAATTGCCCTCAACTTTAATTTCAAATATATAAATAGCTATAACACAAATAAATATAATTCTTTATAGTGTTCAGTCCTTTTTAACAACACAAACAGTATTGAGAGCAAAGTTTAGGAACTGGTTATTTGAGGAATAAAGTAACAGTACTTATTCCATGTAGATGTTGCATTACTATGACAGTCACTCTACAAAATATTCTACTTTGCTTTCTCATTTTATAAATACAAAAAACCTTCAAGGTTAACATAATTATCTCCCTTGAAAGATGAGGATTTTGAAGTCATATAAAGTTTTATGATATTTCTAAAAGTTTACAACCAGTATGTATCCCATACTGGGAAAACAAATTGATATTATAAGATTTCAATGCCAGATATGAGACCAAACACTCATTTAATAACCAAAAGATACATTAAATAATTATTTCATCAATAAAAATTAGGTATACTTGTCAGGATTTCTGCAAAAGATTTAGAAAGCAGTGACCTCTGAGTCTTTTGTTTATAAAAATATTCTCCAACTGGAGAATTTTGGGAGTAAACAACTAGTTGTATGATAGTTGTTGTATGATAGTTTTCAGTGTGCCTCTCTAAATAATCCACTTGAATATTGGCATACTATGTGGCTAACTAAGATGTATATGTTTGTAAGCGTATTTATGAGTCTCCTATTATTATAACAAACAAGTGTCAGCAGGATTCAGGAAGTTAGGAATAAACATTTCTCCTCTTTAATAATAGAATTACTTATACTTTCTTTTATTGCCTAGTTCCACTGTTAAACCAATATACTCATATTTGATAAATTTTGTCAAGATTGTCCAAGCTAGCACAAAGTTTGGAAATTTCACATGCAAGAGTTTCAGAACAAAATGGTAATAAAAAGTTACTAGAGATGATGATTATAAATGTCTCAAAATTAATTTTATCTTATTGAGAGCTTGATACTTATCTCCTATCTTCTATTTACCTTTTGAAAGAAATTGGAATATGTTATAAAATGATCACTGTTTCATTTTAACTAAGTAAGATGAAAGCAAAATACTTGAATAGTAATTAATAAATTCTGGAAAGTTGGTGATTATTCAAAAGTGTGGTCCAAAAGCATTTACTCACTATATGACTATATATCTTCTGACATTTCTTCTAGTCAATCAGTTTATATTTCTCAAATTTCATGAATTTGTGCCAAGAACATTTGCCACTAGAAATTGTGGCCTATTGTCTTATATGTTGTGTTGAGGGAAAAGTTTTGTTCTATTAAAATATGTTTTTGATTTAAGTTGCATTTACAAATTATTTGAGATAGAAAATCTCTTAAAAGAAATTTTAATGTAGGCATTAATGGTAAACATTTTGAAAACTGACTTTCTAAAATTATTTTTAAATACTTTTGAAACAACTCTGTTTTGTGCCACAAAGCTCTAAAAAATAGTCAAGTTTCCCAATGTGGCTATAAAATTGTTCTGTACTTACATTAGGAAACATTATCATAATATTTTCACCATAAAGCTCTGCTGGTTATCAAATGTTCAAAATAAAAATCAAATCTTCTACAAATAGTAAAATTAAAAAAGAATGTGAAAGTGGAGAGAGTGTTATGCACATAAAATCATATTTGTCATGCAGAGGTTTTAAATGGATAATGCATGACAAATATTTCTGTGTTCTTGAAACTAAAGTTAAAACTACTTACATGAATCAATCGAAATCATAAAATTGTATTGATGTTCAAAAATGAGATTGTATTATCCCACTCACATTAACCTGTATCAATTTTATAAGATTTATATAAACTTTAAGTATGAATTTAATTCAAATTTGAAATTCTATATTTTGTTAGAATATTAAATTCTAGCACATGGTACTGGGTATAAAGCCTTATTTTTATTCATAAATACATTTTTTTAAATCTTTTTATTTTCTTTAAAGATTTATTTATTTATGCATACAAGAGCTGGGGTACAGTCCAGAGTCGTAGGAGGTGAGAGGAGTCACCAAAGACAGAATGGGGAACAGAACAGGCAGACTGACTGAAATACACTACTGAGGGGGGCAGCAGGCAAGACAGGAGAGGTCTGCTGCACCATGTGGGTCACCTTCCCGGCCAGCAGCAGGGATCGAACTCATGCTGCAGTGACTGTGGTCTGCTTCTTAGTGTGGTGCTTAACCCACTGGGCCACCAGGGAGGCCTCTGTTTTCTTAAATCTTTTTAGATGTACTTCTTTCAAATTTGATATTACAATAGTATGCACATAATTCAAACTTTGATTTGTTATTATAGTAATGAAATTTTTAGTACTTTAGATTAAAGAAATCATTTTCCCAATTTGGGGAATTTTAGCAATCACTCTAAAACAGAAATAAGATTACATAATGGAAAGACAGCTATGTTTTATTTAAAATTACATTTCAAAATTTTGGAAGAAAGTATTTATCTTTCATGTTTGGTCTATAGTTAAACTAAATATAGCTAAATGTCATAATTTTTTATACTTTGCATTTCTTATATAATTAGAAACTTTAGGTAATTTTAATGAATTCTTAAATATGTAGTTCATATTTTTATAAATAGTTATATTTTCAATTATAAAAATATGTCAGCTTCTTTAAGCAAGTTTCTAAACAGCTATAACTAAAGTATATAACTGCATAGTCACAAAAATTAACGGAGTATTTTGCTTTTTAAGATTTTTTTTTCATTTCTCAGATCTGTAATTTAGAAGAAGGTAGTCCATAACATAAGATCATTTAGACATCTCTTATCCTAAATAAAAGAAGAAATTATATATTCATATTTTATACCTTCAAATAAGATGAATAAAGTATACCATTAACGAATTCTACAATTGGTAATATCACAATCATTCTATTTGACAGTTCATCTATACTGTTTTCCCACAGATAAACCTCTAAAATTTTATCCTGTATATTTAAATATACTATTTTTATATTGAAAATCTTTATAAATCATTCTAAAGCGTGAATAGATTTTTCTTACACCTGTATTAAACAAAACTATTCCATATAATATAGTCACCTTCTTTTCAGATGACTTAAAATCATTTACAAAAACTATAATGAACTTGACCTCATAATGTATGGTCTTAACAAAGTTTAAATTGTATTTCAGCAGCACAATAGTTCTTTGATTTGAATCCTCATTTTCTATGATTATTAATACTATTTAATCAAACTAGAAATTTGCCTTCATGGGTGTATATTTTTAAGGACAGATTTTAAAGACACATTTTTCTATGTTATCAACTCTTAATCTATAAATCGTCTCTCCTAAAATAGAAAGTATATTATTTAGATTTTGTAGTAAAAAATAATAACCAATAAAAATCTTACTAGCCCTAGAGTGTACCTGTTTATTCCTAAAGGTCTAATTTAATATGAAAACCCCATTAACATTAGAGAGACTGGAGACCAATTTTTAGATATTTTTCTGTAGCTTATTAATATTTATAGTATTCATGTGGGGATTATATAATTGAAGCAAGTTTTTAGAAATGAAGAAAAGGCACAAACGTCAAGGAGTTTACAATTTAGCAAAAACCAGGTTATAGAAGAAACAATGAAATGAATAATATCATTCAGGGAGATACTGTCCAGGGAACTTTATAGTTTTAAAAAGTTCTTATACATGATAAAGAGTTTTGGAAAAGAAATTTGGAGGGCAACAACCTTTTTAAGACTCTCTCAAGTATCCTAAAGATTTTTAAGTTATTTGTGATATTTAGTGAATGTTAATGCTATTCTATCTATATATTTTAGATAAGAATGCACCTATGTTCTTCAAAATTCCAGGACAAAGATACTGCCTATAGTTCATATTAGCTTATCTAGATGAAACTCATAATGCTGCAGACAGATATTGTAAGCATTCCAATAAATAGTTGCCAGTACAAACCCTGCTCCTCAAATAGATAACTGTTCAGGTCCTCTTCACTTTCAATCCAGCCTTCCCAATGTGATTTAAAGCATAATGCTAGTATTTGTATGGATACATATGCAGAATATGGTAATCAGAAGACTGAATACATAAGTTAAAGCAAAAGTCTTCAGATTTAGGATATGTTAAAATTGAAGGTGAATAGGAATAACATTTGTGCTAACATATATCTTGTAGCCCAGATAAATGATAACATGGAACTACAGGTATTTCATGATCAAAAGAAGGTAAAACAAACAAAGCCAAGAACTTACAAGTAAGAGCTTTACTATTGATCTCCAGAGTTTTGCAGTATAAGAAAGAGTTATAAGAAAAACAATCGTACAATTTTAACAACCTGTTTAAAGGCTATGAATTTGAGATAACTACAAATGAATTATGTATATCATATGTAGTATGCAATTTTATTTATGTATATTTTCTAGGGAGAAGGATATTATTTTTGTTGGGAAATTTCACCCAGAGATTGCTTCTTTCTCTGTTATGACTTTAGTTTACAATATTTAAAGTGTTGGTGTTTATTCCATTTTATTTCTCTTTCATTGGACTATAAAATTATTGAGTATGGGAATTGGGGGCATACTTATCTTCCCTCTTTCTTTAAAGTCAAATAAAAAAAAAATTCCTATCCCAGTATTCATTCCACAAATTGAAGAAAAATAAAATCAGGCCAACTGCCAACTACATCTTACCAAAAGACTGTCTTAGAAATAAGTTTAAAATGGAAACAGACTTTTAAAATAAAAAAAAAAAAGTCTCTAGTCCATTGATTGCATTTTATTTTCTGTAGCCTGGCAAGAGTATATTGGTTATATATAAAAAAAAAAAAAACAACTCATGTTACTAAGCGAATATTGTTTGGGTAAACTATTCTTTGTTTACATAAACTTTATTTAACCTAAAGTATTTATTCTATGTCTCTATAGAACCCAAATTATAGAACACTAGAAACTAGAATATTGTTGATGCTTTGTTGAATATGTCTTAATCTTAAATCTCAAAGTGAAAGGAAAAATTAATTTCACAATCCTTCCTCATGTTTTCTCTCTATGAAAGTATACTATAAAAGTGTAATCTGAATTAAGAGCAATTAATAACATTTCACCAAAAAACATTTTATCCTACATCTAACATATTCATAAGATTCTGAAGTTGACTCAGAGCTAAATTATGATTCTATTTTGATTTGTATTAAAGTTCTCAGTGTACAAATTGATTTAATATATACCACTATTTTGATTTTACTGTGTTCAAAATACAATGCTTGTCTTTAGGGGTATAGAAAATAAAATGTAGTTCTTGTCTTCAAAGGACTTTTAGATCTAGAGAGGCATACTGGCATTAGAAAACCTAACTATAAAACTGGCTAGGTCTAAAAGGTCCTAAAATAAAACAGTTAATAAAATGCTTGAGAGTTCAGATGATTAGCAAAACAGTATTGGTTTAAAATTGTTTGATTAGCATCAAAATTAAAATAAAGTGACAAAGATCATTCCTCACATTTTCTTTGCATTAAAAACCCTCTTTTGACTTCCTTACAACGTAAAATGAATGCATCTGTTGACATTCTCCCAATTAGTCTTGGCTCTTTACATCTTTCACGGAAAGGTCATTATTCTGTTTGTAATATTACATACATATGATATCACAGTTAGATCATTTGATTTGAAATTTTTGAGATGTTTTTGCCTTCATTATGTATTATTCACAGTCAATATATATTTTAACTGTCCATCTGATACTATAATTTTTTAATCTTGAAATGTTTTGCTTTTTTATCAACTCTGCCTTGCAATGTCAAATATCAAATCTGGGCCTTTGGCAAATAAAAGAATCTATAGGGAAATTTTTCTTGTGTGTCTCATACAAAGTTTGCATTATCTAAACTGTGATGTTTTTATGCTAGTGAGTCCAAATGGCCTGGATACGAAATAAAACCAACACTAACATCATGCTATTCTTTTTTGTGTTTACATGTTACTAAATACACAGATGTGATATTATATATGTATTGTCAACATTTTAAATTATTTTTACATGTAAAAGTGAAATTTTTTGCCATGTAAAAGTTAATTTTAGACCATACTATAATCTGTTAAGCATGTGATTCAACCTTTATATCTAAAAAGAAAAAAGTACAAACCTTAATTAAATGTGACACTGAGACACAGAGTAGTTACATACTTGGGGAAATGGTGCCAGTAGGATTGTTGGCTACAGGTTGCCACAAACCTTCAGCTTGTAAAAAAAAAAAAAAAAGCAATATCTGTAAAGTGCAATAAAGCAAAACACAGTAAAATGAGGTGTGTGTATAGGAATACATTCATTCAGGAAGAGCTATAGCAACATTTTCTGTAGATTTTTAAATTGTTTATTATAGCAATTTTGCAAAATCTAGCACAAAAGTGAAACTGTAGTACTGTTGTTTAAAATATATTAGACATTTTGATATGGTAGCAACAGATCGTTAAATTAAAAGTGTCAGGGCCTTTTAAGCATAGGGTTCTGTTTCAAGGCATAGGTCTTATCTCTATGAAGGTAGCTCTGTGTATGTGTGATTTTCATTTATTGTAAAAGTATGGTTTCCTACCCTATTATGGCCAGCATGCCTTCCACATGACAAAACTGTATAAGTCTCTACTAATCATAAAGGAAATTATAGATAAAATCGATTACAGGTATCTCCTGCTTTGTGAAAGTTTGCATTATGCTATTGTTTTTTTTTTAGAAGGCTATATATTAATTAGATACACCTTCTTGTTCTTCACAGATATTGTGTTATTATAATTGGAGGTTTTTTCAAAATACCTCAACTAAAATACAAAAGGAATGCAAAAAAGAAAGTAATGATCAAAATAAATATATAAATATTTTATTTCAATGCACTAGATAATATAATGAGTGGCCAGATGTTTACGCTCACTTAAAGTGAGTTTATATTTTAAGAAAAGTAAGAAAAATCCATTTTATAGAAATTGTATAGATAACTAAGAGAACTGGGTTATGAATGGGAGTGATTTTATTACTTATTAAAATCAAGGTAATAAAATCAAATTTATTTGTACATGGAAGATAAAGAAAAAGGATCTTAGTTGAAATAGGGCTATCACATCAACACAAATTACTGTAAAAGGAGCAATAAAGTAAAAGAACACAATACCCTCATAGACAAGATCTAAATTAAAAGTGTAATGTCAAAATAATTACCTATCTAGTGACATTTGATAGCATGGGACACTCCTACACTGAGTATATTCAGGTTCACCTCATACCAAATAATAGATTTTATCTCAGTGTTTATAAACCCTTTGACTATCTGATATTTCATAGATGAGTTGATATAGAATATGGGTAAGTAAAAGAAATAGTAATCTAGGATATACGATGCATATTTCTAGGGATAGCATTGGAATACTGTTAAAAATGCAGATAATCCAAATGTCCTTATTTTAAATATAAAAAATTTTAAACATAGATTGTAATCATTGTGATATAAATATATTTTTTGGAAAATTACAAAACATTTTTAAGATGATCTCTTAGCAAAATTAAATGATATATCTGAATTTAGATATGTTTGGTTTAATAATTATAATTTACCTAAGTCTGATAAATGTTTCAAGTTTCCTCTGTCACATATTTTATATGGTCTTGCAGATTTTGCAGTGAATGTCTACTGTATTACATCTTCTTTTCTACCCACTGAAGAATATTAACTACATTGGCTCATACTCTATCAGCCGTTAATTGTACTTCCAACTCTCAACCTTTGTTGAAGCATTACCAGGATGCCTTTTAAAGGATCTACTCTAAAAACGAAAGATTGGAGGAAAAATTCTGAGCTACATCTGGAACTTGCTAGAATAAAAAGACTGTAATTAATTGGCAATGTCTTCCAGAGGGGTAAGAGCCAATGATGGTAGCATGCTATGTTCCTGAATTAAAAGCACAATTATAGGTTTATAATTCAGAATCACTGATAGGAGTTCTCTCTATGCTCCAGGTGCTTAGAGTAAGCAATGTTAAAAAATAGTGGTTTGGAATGAGGAAGGAGTGAAAGAGAAATCTATCAGCTATGATTAGTAAGGTATCAAATAGAATGAGTGAGTTCCTTGATTTAAGTTAAACGGGAACAGTCAAAGAGTTGGGAAGGGTATAACATAATAGTGTTTTCACATCCAAGTATTTTGGATTTTAATGGGAACAAAAAAAATCTTAATAGAAGTAAATATGCTATTGTGGTATTCTGGTAAAGAGAAAAAAAAAAACAAACCCAGAAACCCAGTTACATATCACTATATAAATGATTTCCAAATTATGATTGTGATAATTTTAATAATTCAAAAATGTCTTTGGGGATATACTTATAAGAACAGAGACCTTTATTATTTTATCTAAAACTTATCAATAAAATGTTACAAATCTATAAGGATCGGCATCAGATATATTAAAATAAATTATAGATTACATACCACAAACTGTAATCTACTTAGTCTTTATAAAAAACATTGTAGATCATATGTAACATTTAAAAATCATCTGTCTAAGGTAATTTAACTCCCTAAAAAATCAGTTTTCATCATAACTATATTTAACAAACCTGAATTTTAATATCAATCCTCTGAAATATCTTGGAGACCAAATAAATTGATTTCAGCTACAAAAATTTTATCTCTATTTTTTTTTTTTAACATAGAAAACTGGGGCTAGGCCAGAGGTGGGGGGGATGAGAAGATTCAGTAGAGACAGACTAGGAAGTAGGATAGGCAGATTTACTGAAATACACTGCTGAGGGGAGCACCAGGTGAGATAGGACAGGTCTGCTGCCCCAAATGAACTCGTGCTGTAGTGATGATATTACTGACATTTAACCCCTAGGCTACCTGTGAGGCTGTGAAGATTTTATCTTGTCTTTGTCTCCTCATTAAAGTACATTTTCAAAGATGAAGAATAGAACAAATTGGGCTAACCTACCTAATATCAAAGTTAGGATCTTCATGAATCCTTTAAATCCTGTAAGTTTACTTAATCTATATTATTATCCAGAAAAATGTAAGAAATGATTATTTGCTAATACTATTTATCTCTTTATAAAAATCAACATATCTATCTCTCTCTGATCACAGGGGTAGGAAGAAAGTATTTTAAAAAATAGCAAGGAATAGATGAAAAACATCAACATTCAAACCATAATGATGTCTATTATTATAAAAAAAAGAAATTTGTCTTTTAAATTAATATTTTAGAAAAATAGAAGTATGAGTCAGTATAGGATTATGACTATCCAGTAAAAAATTTCAAAAGAACATTCAGTTAGAAATGTTTTATAGGTTTAGTTGGCAGAATATGGAATCAAAAATATTTCAGATAATTAACAGTGAACCTAACATAGTAAAATATGATACATGTAAATCTTCATCCTGAAGTTAAGTACAGAAAAATTAATATATTACTAGTCAATACCAAAAGATTGGAGGAAAAATTCTGAGCTACATCGGGAACTTGCTAGAATAAAAAGACTGTAATTAATTGGCAATGTCTTCCAGAGGGATAAGAGCCAATGATGGTAGCATGCTATGTTCCTGAATTAAAAGCACAAGCTTTGTAAAGTTCACAGTAAACATGTACATGAAGTTAAAAAAAAATACATAAAAGCAGAAATAACTACAACAGAAAAAATTTTATTTCACCAAAATAGTGAAACCAGTTTGATGTGATTGACAAAATCAATAAATTATTGACTTTTATTAATAGAAATATACTCCAACAACATAGGTCAGTTGTTTCATTTCCATTTTAGCTCTTTCACTTTGTGCTCTATATTTGAAGAAAATAAAACAATGCCTGTAATAAATATCCTTTGTGAAATAGTTTTACCTTGGGAAAAGTTCCTTGTTGGTGTGTTTATACTGGAAAAATAAAAGCTCAGAAACTCAAAATAGTTATCTGTGATTATTAATATAAGGAGCAAAGATTGAGATTCATTTGGTATAGTTATAGGAGCACAACTAGGGTTAATGAATGAGTGTTAAGAATTCTGTGCTTGAATTTATTATTCCATTATACCTTTAATGAGTAATCACTCTGTGTGAATATTGAATATACCTGATGAATACAACAGGTCAGTGTTCAACAAAAACTTGAAATTCCTTGCAAGAAATGGGATCCCCGCCCCACTCAACAGATGTCATATGACTTCTTAGGAATTTCTCTCCTAAATGGAAATAAAAATGACTTAATTTTTTTATTGTGGTGACATTGTTTTACAACACGTTATATGACATTTACTATTGTTTCCTAGTCTAAAATTTAATGATTTTAAAGATTTAGTAATGAAAAATATATTTTATATCAATATGTAGATGTAAATATGTTCCTATTCTCTACAATATATTTACAGTGATATTTGAAGTATAACAAAAATTTTAAATATAGGAAATAGTTTTAACTTCACCAGTAATCATTTTACAATATATCAATCAGGTTGCAGGTTTGATATCCCTAAATTCTTACATTCATATATGAAATATTTGCCCTTACTTTAAATGGATTCTATATATTATATACATAGCAGACATTTTTTTTCTTGGCTTTGTTTCTAAAAGCATAGGGAAGAACAAGATCAATCTAAAAATTTTTAAACTATATAAAAATAACTAATAGTTTCTGGGGAAACAAAAAACTAAGCTTCTAGGGTTTTACTGTCCAAGAACAGATGTGGAGAACAAAATTTAAGACAGTTCCATATAATAAATATCTGAGTAATCCAAGCAACAGAGATTGTGGATTTGTTTAAAAAATTGTGTTCTGAAACACCATCACAATCAGCTTCCTGACTTAGATTGTCAAAAGAGAGCTTGAAGTATATCTCCTCAAGTCAAGCCACTTTTCAGAAACAAACAAAAATCATTAAGACTATATGCTAATCTGATTGCTTGGCTAAATTTAATCCACAATGGAATAAAAAACATTTTGATGCTATTTAAATTTTAATAAAAGGATAGGTTTTTGTTAATAAAAATCTTTAAAATGAAGCTATCACTATGATTGCATCCTTAAATTTAAAGTCACTTATACTATTTTACTAGTTTTGAAATATTTACCATTTTAAACCAAAACAATTGGAAAGCTTAATCTTTGCTGTCCAATTATAAATTGAATGTATAATATCTAATTTCAATATTCAGAATGGAAGTACATTTTTATCCAATTTAAGCACTAATATGTTTATCAATATTTTATATTTTTCATTAATTCCACTGTGCTAGGCAATAGAAATAAGTGTAATAATAAGTCATTTTCTGCCTGTGAAGAATTTTTGGCTTTAAAGAGCTATTAATTGGGAAAATATTTTATATAAAATTTTTCCATTTAATTTTAAGATCTTTCATATCAGATTTTAAACTCTGATCACCATTTCCTTAAAAAGCATCCAAAGCTATTAAGTTATGATTTGTCTCTCCCTAGAGTTTACAGTTCTCTACTTTACTATATCCATGGGCTTTCTACCAGTGTTACATATAACACTTGCTATTTTCTGTAACTCAGGGGTTAGAAGGTGAAACAGAACAAGTTGTATGTACATATTTTTCTGCTGAGTTCACATTAAGACAGAGGCAGGGATACAGATTTACATGTTGTGTGGAGTTTGATTGCCAAGCAACAACATCCTCTCCCAGCCTTGTGGGAATTAAGCACTAAGGTAGAAAGATGGCCTCCAGATATGCTGTAATCCAGCTCTACTGAAAGAACAAATGCAGAAAATATTGGTGTATCCTATGTTAACAACATTAATCTTTTGACAGTGTCTTTCAGTAAGAAAATTGCAGAACTCTTGGAATTCTAAAGAGCATCAGTTAATAGTTAAAACCAACCAAAACATTTCAGATAGTGTTCTCATACTCTGTAATATATATCCAGGTTCACTAAGTAACTTTTTATTTATATTTTATTTAGCTTAGTCCTTAATTAAATTTTATTTTATTATTTTACTATTTTTTATTACGGGAACATTGGTTTATAACACTGTATGTGATTCATGCTAAGTGAAGTAAATCAGGAGAAAGATAAAGACAGGGTGGTTTTACTTAAAAGTGGAATATAGAGAATCAAAACAAAGCATTGGACAGAACCAAATCAATAACAAACTAAAAATCTGACTGGAATTGAGCTATAGGAACACAGCAGAAAAATATTGGAGAGAGGACATAATAGTCGACGTGGGAGTACTGTTGTGCCTTGGTTACTGCCTTCATTGGCTACACTCTGAATTCCTTTAATAAGAATCTTATTTATATAACATCTCTAAGACTTCAATTTCTTTCATCCTTTCTACTTTATTTTCTTATGTTAAAGGACTCCAAGGTTAAGGACATGGCAATATATAATGGTTGTCTATACCATTCCCCACATTCTTTAAAAGCTAACAATTTTTCCTAACATGATATTTATCATACATTATTTCCTTTGTTTGGCACTATTTGGTTCCTTCCTCTTGCCATTCTTCTCTGTAGGTAAATTACAGTAGGTTGAATAGTGACTTCCAAAACCATAAACTCCTATTCTCCAGAAGCTTTAATATTATGTCATTTTTGAAGAAAAAAAAATGTACTTTTAAGATATGATTAAAGTGAGGAGATTGAGATGGGGAATTTATCCTGAATTATCTGGGTGGGCCCTAAATGTCATGTAGTCTTACAAAAGGGAGTCAAAGTGAGACAAAATGTGTGTTTCAAAACACAAAATGTGTATTTTCTTATGAAGACAGAGGCATGATTGGGCTGAATGGTTTCAAATCAAGGAATGCTGGCAGCCATAAGAAGCTGGAAGAGTTAAGGAACTGATTCTCCCCTGGTGCCTCTGGATGGAGTTCCTTTTTGTCCACATCTTGATTTTGGCCTAGTAACAGTGATTTTGGCTTCTAGCAGCCAAGATTTTGAGAGAATAGATTTGTTATTTTAGGCCTCCCAGTTTGTGGTGGCTTGTTACAGCAGTCATAGAAAGATAATGCATAAATCATACTTCCCTGACTCACTCATATTGGACTTCACTGGTAACCTCTTTGGCTGTTAGAATACAGACATAGGTGTCATGTAAATGCATGCATTAGTAGATCATCCTGCTCCTCCTTCATTATAACATGTCCCAGATACATTGCAGGAGAAAAAAACAAGTAAACCTACATCCAGCAAAGCATAATCAAACATAGCCAAGCTCTACCAAATCAAGCCAAATTCAGCTGAGCCCAGCAGAACTACAGCCAACATATAGCCATTAGGTAATATGAACAAGGAATAAATGGTGCCATCAACCACTGAGAATTGGGGGTTGTTCATTGCTGAAGTCTCAAAAGTTAATGATAAATGATATGCACATAAGGAGTTGATGATGAATATTTTGCCATTCTTACCTTTTTTATTTTGCTTTTTTAACTCTATTTTTTATTTTGGAAAGAGGTGTTTCTCCTAAATAAATAATTGCTTTTCTGATAACATCTCTAGGGGAAATGAATATACAGCATTCTCAGGATAGTGAGCCCTTAAATGCTTGAAGGGGATTAATAATCCTTCCCTAATCTCTCTTTTCTAAAAATCATAACTGATGTCAATATTTTAAAACTTTTCTATCTCTAATAATATTTTATTTACTTTCTGAGAAGGGAATATCTTCTTGGAAATCTAGACTCTTCAATCATGTTTGTAGACATAATCGCACAAATTATGTCATATTCTAGAATAGCTTAAAGACATTAGATGAAGCATTTCTTCATTCTATAATAATTATTTTCCTGCCTTCAGTTTTTGTAAAATTGCTATGTCATACTTCAACATTTTGCTTCTTCCTAATGTCTATTTTCTTTTCCATCAAAATTTGCTTTTCTATTCCTTAATTTGATTCCAAACACAATCTTGCTTTTATATTTAAATTTCTGCTATAAAACCTTCTTTTCATTCATTATCTGTTTTTTATGAATATCATGAAATTTGTGCAAGTGATTCATACTTTTATTGGACAAATTTTCCACTGTGTAGTATGCATTTGGAATCTCTGATAGAGGAATTATGGGCCTATAGCAGCTGTTTTATTTTCAATTGATCACAAAGGTTTATTGTTTATCGATTGCTACCAGAGAAGACCAATTTCAGGAAGCTGACAATAAGGAATAGGGTTGTGCAGTTCATCTATTGTATAAAAGCACTCAGACAAGTAAAGAAAATGACTGCCACTATCAAGTCATAAAGTGCTACTATGAGGGGGCACAAGGTTGGAGTTGGGCTTTAACTTTCTATTTTGCTAAAGAGTTCCCTGTAGTCATCAAGTGTGCCTCTGTGAACCACATTCACCTTGGAGAGGTATGTGGAAGAGCAGTTAGGCAAAGCTCTTGTAAGCTAGGTCAGGCAGACTTGCCTTAACTCCATAACTTTGAATATACAAAATGAGCTTTGACTGAATTGTTGAATTGGTTGTTTAACTCAGAAAAACTGATGTCTGACTCATTCTTTATATTTCCTGCCAGGCACTATAGGTGTTCTTTGCTCAAAGGTATTCATCATATGCTAATTTTAGTCATATTGTTGCATTTTCAGATTGAGGCAGAAATAGTAATTTTAGAATAATACATCAAATCTCTTGCATGTACATGTGGGCATGGGCATTAATGGGCCAGGAACACAGATCCATAACACATGAGATCAGTTGAGAGGTTATACCAATAAATAATTCTTATGTGTAGGGATAACAAAGTCAAAATCAGCTCAGGTTTACAACCTTCTTATCCCCTCTTTATAGTATTATAAGAAACATCTCATCTTTTCAGGCAAAACAATGGAGAAAATACCTGGTTTACATTACCACTATTGTTTTTCATGGGCTTCTGTTAATCAAGTATCACTGTTCTAGTCAGAGATTCTCCTCATTGACTGCCAGGTTGATCCCAAATGCAATGTCTGAATTTCCACTGCAAGAGCCCTGACCAAAGGTACCCTGGTTAGGTACCTTTTGAGCACCCTCAAGGGCCCATATTCTGGTGACCGAACTAATGCATGACTATCTCAATACTTATGAGAGATCAGGCTAGTCTCTTCCCTTCCTGAAAGTCAGATTATCTCTAAGGTCTGTAGGGATAATTCAATAGTCTCTCCTTCAATGTTTAGTCTTCCAAATTAGAGGCCTGAGAAAGACATTTTAAGGTTCTATTACCCCTTTAACCATAAATGCCATTTCTATCTAAGTCACAAAAACCCAGAACTCATGTATATGGAGATTGGTATAATGTTACATTTTTTAACCTTCTTTGTTAATAATTATGTCTTTCCCCATAATAATAATAATAATAGTAATGAATATGCTATTAAAATTTTTACCCCATTATATAACAAAACTGCTAAAAATAGAATAATAAAACACCATGTGAATTAGGTTATGTTAGTGGCGTGCATGCTTACGATTGTGTGTGTGTATGTGTGTGGATTTGGATTTGGATAACACTGCATCTATACGTGGAATTTTTAATTTTTTTAGTGTCTCCCAAAAAAATATGTCCAGTTCTGTGATAAAACACAGCACAAATTACAAATTAAATTTAAAAGCAAGAACGTTAGACTATACTAGTCATATTAATCAAAATGGCTAGTTTCTTTTGAATTTCTTTGCAATGCTAAGCCATGGCAATTTAACAATTTCCAGTTTTGCACTGTGCAAATTTGAAGTGTGTTCATAAGTTATCTAGAAATAAGATGGTGACTGAAGTGAAGAAATTTCACATACACTTCTAGTGTCAAATTTCACTAGAATATGTTGAATTTATCACTGGCTTTTGCTAAATGCAATAATGTGTTCACTGAGTAAAACCAGTGACAGAACCGTGAATCAGCGTGGTAGCCAGACTGGGAGTAGCCAGGTGCTGGATATTAATAGATTCCTTGGCAGCTGATGGTGGGTGCAGGTGGTCAAGACAGGATTCAACAGCAGCAAGTACAAAAATTCAACAAATAAAAAGCATGTTCTTACAGAGAAACCCACAGCTCAAAAACCTCAGGTGTTTTTTTTTTAAGGGTAGAATAAGGGTGACTAAGAAGTCTCCAATGATAGGAGTTTTTAGCAAGCTGTTACAAAAGTCCAGACAGTGTAGTCCCACGACTAACAGAATATCACTATAGTAATCATTTCTTTTATTATGTGCAAGGCATTCTGATATTAATAAAAGCCAATTAAGTTGATATTGTTATTTTATTGATAAGGAAATTGAGTTGAAGACAAGCACCTTACTAAATATATACAAGTTATTAATGAATGCATTTATGTTTTCAAGTTAATGTAATCTATTGGAAGACAACATATTTGTCTTCCAACAGAATATTGGAAGAGCCCATATTTGAAAGGACTAGCATAGCAGGCGTGAAATCAGATCAGCAATTCAAGTATAAAGGTGCAAGGCAGGGACCTCCCTTGTAGCGCAAGGGATTGGAGCTATACTGTGGGGCTCCCACAGCCACAGCAGCGCGAGTTCAGTCCCTGGTCAGGGAGGGGACCCACATGGCACAGCAGACCTCTCCTGCCTTGCCTGCTGCTCTCCTCAGCAGTGTATTTCAATTAACCTGCCTGTTCTGCTCCCCACTCTGTCTTTAGTGACTCCTCTCACCCCCCAGGTCTCTGACCTGTGCCCCAGTTCTTATATGTGTAAATAAACAAAATCTTTTAAAAAAAAATGTTACAAATCAGGAATGAGGTTACCTCATCTTAAATACAAAGTTGAAGGGCAAAAATGCCATAAGTTTTAAGACATTTCTACTAAATATCTGAGATAATTCTCCAGCCACTAGTCTCATTGGTTCTTTTCTTTCTGACAACAGACTTTAGAAGTTCTCTTGAAGATGACATTGTTCCACAGTTTTGCATGCATTCAAGGTACAGCTATGGATAAGACAATCTCAACTTCTGTCTTTAAGGCCATTTTTGACGGGAATATTCCACATTACATTCAGAAAGAGATTTTCCTCAGCTTTACTTTACTCTCACTTTTTCTACAACAGGATATACTTTTAAGCAAGCATATAGTCTCTTCCAGTTTAGAGTCCTATTGTAAAGAGAAACAGATGAAAGCACAATCTTTGCCAAGTTACACATCCTGTGGAAATCTTAAAATCTGTTTACTTCTTGACTGTGTTTTAAATGAGATATTTGTGACTATTCTACACTTTGTTCTTACTCCTAATCAAGATGTATAGAACATTTCCTCTCCTTCCAAGCTAACTTTTAGTAAGGAGTGAGGCACCTCTCATACCCTGGAGGTAAAGAGCAAAGTGTAAGTTATAGGGGAGGTATAGGAAAAGCACAAGGGAAAGTACAATGTAGGGAAAGTTAGTTTCACAAGTACTACATTGACTTCATTGAGAAAATTCACCCACAGTTAGGTAAGATTAATCTTTCACTAGATGTCTGTACCCCATGTCTGCTCTATAAAATAACCCTACAAATATTTCCTCACTTCAATTTAAGGGATTAACAAAAAACCTGCATGGATACTGAGACATGAATCTGTCCTCATTTGTTTTTCCAATTTGGAATAGCCTGAGGTGGCACTGAACCTGTAGGAAGAATACAAGGGTCCCTGGATGTAAAAACTGAATCAGAACATTATTTTTCTTTACACTTTTATAAATTTTATGTTTTTTGAAATCTTTCAGAATAAGGATTTCAAAACACAGATTGATGAGATTAGTTGAGCTTCTGAATATCCTTAAAAAAGTTCTTCAAAATCTTGCATTTTAATACTTTCATGGTCATCAAATTCTCAAAGCATTATTGCATAGAATGGCAAAACATTATTGCATAGAATGGCTTATGGTTTGCCTCTGTGTAGGCTCTAACACTTGTGTTACCTCATTTGTTTCATTTGTAGATTAATTTTAATTAGAATTTTCAGAACTTGTTAGCATTGTAGTAAACCACTAGTAAAAAGTAAACCTATTTATTTTATTTAAAATCCAATTACTTATTTCATTCACACATATTTTATATCATTTATACTTCACAACCACAAGCTTCAGCTAGATTAAATGATTTATTGAAAGATCTATACCTAGCAAACATCACATGTGGATTTCAAATGTATATCTTCTGAGTCTGTGCCTATTTATTTTGCTGTAAACATTTTAAAAACTGCCTACTCATAAGACCTTGGATACATAATGACCTAAAGTGATTAACTGAGTGAAACAGAAAGGAGTGAAGAAGGAAGAGAATGAAATGACTGGGCAATTTATGGACTGGAAGTCCCAATCTCAGAAGTTCTTAAAAGTGCAAATTCTCATGATTCATTACACTTTGAATATATGAGAAGAGTATACTTTCTGCTTCTTTGACTGGGGCAACCCCTCTTCACTGA
The DNA here is from genome assembly GCA_019455555.1 of Galemys pyrenaicus. NCBI lineage: Eukaryota > Metazoa > Chordata > Mammalia > Eulipotyphla > Talpidae > Galemys > Galemys pyrenaicus. The sequence goes on from JAGFMF010012021.1 coordinate 4,761,740, forward strand.
TTATTCCACTTAAGTTCCAAAGGACAAATGCCATAGGATAAAAATAAGTACAAAATTTAAGTAGGCAATTTATCAAAGAAGAAATGCAGTGGCTTTTACAAATGTCACATGGCACCCAACCATGTCTTAATTAAGAAAACACAAATTATAGCAATAATGAAGTGTCATTGTTCACTTATATTGGGAAAGCAAAAAAATTAATGCAATTTCAGCAAAAATGTAAGGAATCTGTGACTATAACTTGATATGACAGCTTTAAGAAAAAGCTGGCAATGTTTATCAGAATACTAAGAGAACTTATTATTTGAATTCTAGTTCTGGGAATTTATCCCATAATAATATGCATACATACACAATGACATAGTCAAAATATTTAAAATAACAAAAAAGTAAATAATTTATGTCAACACAATGCTAGCTAAATAATTTAAGATACATTTTTGCAATGTAATATTACAAATATATATAGTAGGTATTAATGTGCTGCTAATGATAGATCTTGAATATTGATAAGAGTAAAGTAATGTGAAAATTGATGGTTTAGCATATAGATCCATAGAATACTCTGAAAACATATATAAAAACCTTTCTAAAATTTAACTACTCACAAATAGGTAGGGAGACTGAAATCCTGTTGTGGTAGCTGGATTTCTTTTATCTTTGGTTTTTCACATTTTTATGTATTCAGTAAAAATAGCCAGTGCAAAGAATATATTCAAAAATGCAAAAAATATTTATAGTTGTAGACAGAATTCTAAGATGACCTCCAAGATTCCTGTCTTCTGTATACATGCTTAATATAAAGCCCTCTCCTTGAATGCCTATCAATATGATGGATTTCACTCCTGTAATTAGATTTCATTTTAGGATGAAGGTGAAGGGATTTTTGAAGATGAAATCAAAGTCCCTAATAAGTTTATCAAAACTGAGGTTTATTAGGTAGGCATGAATAAATTAGTGTGCCCTTAAAAATAGATCTAGGACATCCCTGGTGACACAAGGGGTAGAGTACCGTACTGTGAGGGTTCTGCAGTCACTTCAGCATGAGTACGATCCCCTGCCAGGGAGAGGACCCACATGGCACAGCAGACCTCTCCTACCTCACCTGCTGCTCCCCTCAGCAGTGTATTTCAGTAGATCTGCCTGTTCTGCTCCCCACTTTGTCTCTGGTGACTCTTCTCACCTCCTGTGCCTCTGACCTGTAACCCAGCTCTTGTATGCATAAATAAATAAAATCTTAAAAAAAAAATAGGTCTAGAGTCATAAAGTCATGTGTTGACACTGAAGAAACAAACTGCCATGTTGTGAAGGTGCATATGTGGTAGGAAACTGAGGGCAACCTTTATTTATGACAGTAGTCCCTTGCTAACAGAGAACACGTTAAGATATGATGGTCTCTACACACATAGAAACTGAGAAAATTTGTATTGTGTTGCTTTGAGCTGCTAAGTCTATAATTTTCATTTGCAATTATAAAAATATAATACGATTGAGTACTTGCGAGGATACCAAGAAAATATTTAGGCACAGCATGGTAAAGAAATTTTTTCTTGTTGCTAAGTAAGGAAAATTGAGTTCTATAAATTTTCACAATGTGGTTGGTGCTCATGTGTAGAGATATAGAAACCTTCACTGCCAAAACAGAATCTGTCAAATAAAAAGTATACTGTGTAAGAGCAGTCTTGTCCTACATATTTCAATGCAGATTGGTGAGTTTAACCTCTCAGAAAACATTTGTATTTATCATGTCTGCTTAACTATTATGGCAGATAAGACCTCCTTTTGAAAGGGACCCCTCTTGATAGACAGAGAGCAAAAGTGACAGGCATCAATCTAACAACAGCCACTGCTGGGAAAATAAATATCAGAGTAATTGATAGCAGCTGAAAAAATTGGTAGCATTTTGGGGAAAAAAAAAAAAAAGGCCACAGAGTCATGGGTCTGAAATTTTCCTATCATCTGGTAAAATTTTTAAAGCATAGTTTCCACAAATCTGAGCAAGACCTTGTATGATAAAAAGATCTAGGACAGGGTAAAAGAACTAGTATTTTTAACAAGAATTTCAGGTGATGCTTCTGCTCCTTATCCACTGGCTCTGTCTGTTGTGCACATGCCCTGTTTCTAGCCACCTGAGATCCTGATTGAAGGGGGCTGGGTTGGAGCCTAAATCTCTGACTGGGAACAACTCCTCAGGTGAGTCTGAAGTGCAATACACATTAAGTGCCACTGTCCTTTATAATCCCCAGTACTAAGACAGAATGACCACTCACCTACAAATATAAATCTAAGGTGCTTTGGAAAGGCACTTGTAGGGTCAGAGAATGATCAGGTATTTCCACCCTCCCACCACTGTGAGGATGGACACCTGTGGTGCTGTGAGCATTCCAGGCTGGGCATGCCCAAGTGGGCGCACCTGAGTTGGGACACGGGCTTAAATGGGCGGCGTCATGAGGACACCAGGACCGACCAACAGAACCGAGAGAACCAGCAGGACCGACAGTACTGACAAGCAGCAGCAGCAGCAGTAGCAGAGAGAAGAAGCAGCCAAGAGGGTGAGATGCGCTGGGGGCTGGGAGGCCTGCCAGCCTCCCGCCCCCTCCTCCTCCCCACCCCCGCACCCCTGCCTGCCATGTACCTGGCCACCTCTACTAAATAAAAGCATGAAAATCCACCGAGGGCTCCAAGACTCCCTTCCTTGACCCGTCTGCCCAGAACCATCCCGAACCTTGCTCCTGTGCTCCCTTCCTGCCGCTACAGCACTCTAGCGAGTTCAGTCCTTTGTATTACTGAATTATTTTCCTTACAATTAAGAGACTCTTACCTGGACAATATACGTAAAAACATTGCTTCTCTCCCTATTGTGAAAAACAAAATTCATTAATATATATGGATTGCTTTAAAAGGCAAAGCCTTCTTATTTGCCAGTATTAAATGTTATATCTTATTTTTTTGTATTATTATAAATAAGTACCTTTAAAATCTAATTTTAGATGGCTTTGGTACACTGGTGTTTTATAATTAAATAATATCTTTAGTCACAAAGAACCATCATTTGTCTTCAACAAGAAGAATTTGCTTATCATTTATATAAAGATCAGTCCTGGAGCTACAGGAGCCTGGATAAATCGATTAATAGAAATTGTTATTCATTTTCTCATGCTTTGGTCATATTCACTGGCAAAAGAATAATATGTGTCAAACACACAAAGAAATTTCCTGAGTTTATCCACAAAGTTTTGCAGTGCTATCTGATAATTATGTGCATAAACTTTAATGGCACAAAAGGGAAGATGAATTCTTAATTCAGAATTTAGAGAAGTCTTCACAGAGGAAATGAAGATGTATTAACAATGATACACCTCTTAGGAACTATAGGAATTTTTATCAGTTAGAATGCACTGCAAAGAACTGAATGATGATCAACTAAATGTGACTAAAATAATGTGAAAGTTACAATATCCCATAACAAGATTGGAGGTGGAGTTAGTTCAGAATTAATTCAGTGACTTGAGAGTATAATCAATGAACCAAGTTTATATTCTCTTTATTTTCTTCTGTTGTCAGAGTTGGCTTCTGTCCTTGAACTATTCCCCTAAAGGTATTTACAAAATTACATCTTCCCAAAACATCAACCAATGTCTGTTCTTGTCTTGATTTTTTGCCTTATTAAGAGTGAGAAAATATTTATTGGCAGCCTCAAGAACACAGTCACAGTGATTCAGAGGTTCGCATGCTTATACTAAGAGTGATCTCTGGCAAGAAGAGATAAGCAAAATGATGGGACTTACATTAATCGTGATTCATTCCTGGGAACTCTAAAGTCGCTCCAGTGCCCCTTGATCAAGCCCAAACATGTGAGTGTTATGTGGAATAAACAAAAAAAAAATCATGTGCAGCTTGTCTGGTGTTTGTTTTGCAAGGGGGATGAGGATGACTGTTGGAGACAAGCAGAAATTTCAGTGTATTGAGTGGAACTGTTAACAACTGCACACTCAGGAAACTGCAACTAATTCAAAACTGGGTCAGAGAGACCAAGTTGTTTAATAGGGCACAGATCATGAAGAATTTTGGATTTATACTAGAGAGAATGGAGAGCCATAAAATGATATGGTGAACCTTGTGTATTTAGAAAGCTAAACACACTTTATTTTGGAAGCAAGCAGACCAACAGGAGGACACTGTGAAGTTCATGTGAAGATTTGTAAGAGACTGTGCCACAAATATGGATCATATGTGTGAAGACAAATGTTAAGTTTCACAGATACTTGAGAGGAAAATTAATGGGAGGGCAGAGAGTTAAGACAAATCTCAGCTACTACCAGGATCCTTTCATATATATATGTACATTAAAAATGTACAAGAAGAGGTAAAAATAAAATTCTCTCATGTAGAACTGACAAAATACTGATTTAATTAAGTGAAATAGTTTAAAAGATGGTAATGGATAAATGCGTTTTAAGTTTATGGCATAAATAATTCACATATTTCTGAAATTTACCACATATGGAGATAATTTTAAATCATTCTTCTAAAATTATTGATTGATTTTTTTGAATATCCTAATTTTAATGCTTTAGACCAAAAATGTTTTACTTACTGTCCCCCTCAAAAAGCCTAGACCACCTAATTAAAAAACACAATTTTTAAGAAAAAGTACATTCTTGTTAAAAATTTGGATAACAGTTTTTCAAGTTTGATTTGTATTGATAGCATTTTTTTCACAGAAAACACTAATAAAGGTCTAGCCCCATTTTCATTGAGATTGGTATGTCTTTAAATTTTGGCAGAAATTTGCTAGAGAAAAAGATTTATGTATTATTCTTTGGGGGATGATGAGTTTGGAGAGCCTCATCCTTCTTATGAGAATAGCCTCATGTTTGTAATTCAGCTGGCACTGGCAGGAGTAAGGCTGTAATCTCTGCTTCGTTTCAGTTTTCTCTGTGCAAGTATCAGACTCATGACTTTCAACTCACTGGCAGCAAACTTTAACCAACTAGCCTCACAGCTGAGAGTAGACCGAAAGAATTCCCCAGCTTTAGAGTTGAATCCAACAGAAAATACACTTTGACCTCCTAAGCTGAAACACACTCACAGTGAGAGTCAATTAAATCACAAGAGCTGTCTTTTGTGAAAATACTACTTTCTGCATCACAGAAAATCCATTTCACAATCAAAAAAGGCAGCCAAACAAGGACTACAAGTGGGAGTCCAGTTATTTCAGGACAAATAACTGAAGCTGATTTCCTTAGCCTTTCTTTAATTTATGACATTGCTATGGCCTTTTATCTTCTCTTGAAATGTTAAATGGAAGAACCCCCTTTTCACTCATTATTTGCTGAATTTTCTAGAAAGTTCAGTTATTATGTAAACATTATAGCAACTATTTAGACTGCTCAAAATATAGTTCTATATCAGACTTTATGATCCAGTAGTCTAAGGTCATCGAAAGTATTTTGCTGACTATAGATACTACTAAGTCTACAATTCTTTTAGACTTCCTTCTCCACATCCATCCACACATTTTATGAAAAAGTTTTACTAATCTTTTATTGTGATTTCACCTAAAAGAGCTAGTTAAAGAAGCAAATATTATGTATCAGCTAAACTTTCACAGGTAGAAGAAAAAAAAAATATTCGTATTAAATACTAAAATGAGGTTATTTCTGATTTCATCTCAGAATTTCCTCTGAAGGTAACTTTAGAGACCAAGACAATAATTCACTTGTTATTTTATGTGTATAGTTACTAAGTTACAGCATTATGTGTCAAATTTCTAAAATTTGCTGGAGAGCTAACAGACAAAAGAGAAACCTTTATGCCTTTATCTTTTAAAATATTTTTAAAAGACTTTGTTTTCTAAATTAGAAGTCTAAATTGTGTCAACTTATTGGCAACATCTGTTTTTCTATCTTCTACATTAACTATTTTGTGTGGCCCAACACAATTTAACCTCTCCCCCTACATCTAGGTTAGAATGTGTCTGTTATAGTAATAATGCCTACATTTGTTCATCTTAAACTTGACCTGCTACTATGCATATGAGCAGTATTCAGTAAATAAAATGAAAGTCATCATTTCCCATAGCTTTCCTATTTCTTCATGCTACAATAAGTTAATCTTCCACCCCAACCCCACAGGGTAATAAAATGGAAACTTGAAATCTGTATTAGGCTTTATAGAAAAAAAGTTTCATATTATTTTATATATATATATATTAGGTTTTATAGGAAAAAGTTTTCATATTATTTTCATATTTTATAGAAAAAAATTTCATAATTTTTATAATTTGTGTTTACAAATTATAAAATGTATAAACATCAGTTGGTAGCTACAAAATTTTAAGCTTTCTATTTTTAATCTCTTGACTATATAATTTCTAGAATAAATTCCATTTTACCAGTGTTAGTCTTTATCTTTTACAAGTATAAGTTCTGTCTTCTCTCAATGTTCTGACTCTGGTTTCAGAGGAGTAAGCTTTGTGTAAAACCCAGATATGAAGGAACAAAATTTATAATGTTACTTTAAAGTCTATCTGCTTTCCTTACTCTTAGGAAAGCAGCAGAAAGAAAAATAAACATTTATATTCATGGCTTGCTATTAGATGAACTTTGAAGCCATACTCTGTTGTTCACTTTACTGGAAACATTCTTTTAGTTCCCTGAACTTTATTTATCCATCTGTAAAAGGGGAAAATAATTCTTATCTCAAAACCTCATGGACATGCAAGAGGAGTTGGAAGAATTTTTTTTTTAAATAATGATTTTATAAAGGATATTCGAGTACCTGGAACATTTTAATAAGTGCTATCTCTATTTGTATACACTGTTATACACAAACAGGAAAACACAGAAAAAGTTCTAAAGCTCAAATCTATCCTTATCTTTTGTTTACTTAGTTGGATATTCATAAGACCAATTGTTTTAATCTTTAAATATGACTGCAGAATTAAGGATTAGAAAGGTATTATTATTTACAATTACTTTTATAACACACAAGAAAATCTGAAAAACCTAGGTTTGTAGAAAAATCTCTCATCCATTACTTTAATTGTCATGACCAACTGCTATTTAAATAAAGAGAGACCCTCAATTTTAGGGAACTAGAAATGCACTATAGGGTTGACCTTGCAGGGAAGTACTCTATTCAGAAAAGATGGTAGCCATTCTGGAAAATAAATTTTCGGTTCAACTTTTAAAAAATATAGACAATGATATTTGGTCATTCGCTACACTTTATGGGAGGGGAAACGGCAGGGAGGAGCCTCCCTGGTGGCACAAGGGCTTAAGGCACAGCACTATGAAGCAATACACAGCCACTGCATCCCCAGCCAGGGAGGTGAACCACATGGCCCAGAAGACCTCTCCTGTCTTGCCTGCTGCTCCTCTCAGCAGTATATTTCAGTCTATCTGTCTGTTCTGTTTCCCATTCTGTCTCCAGTTAATCCTTTCACCCTCACACCTCTGGCCTGTACCCCGGTTCTTGTATGCATAAATAAATCTTTAGAAAAGAGAGAAATGAATCCCTTAATCAAGTTCTTAATAATGCTTGTAGCTAATATACATTAAAACTGCAGAAAGACATTTTTCTAAATAGCAAAACCAATTAGGCAACTATACCTTTCTCTCTGAGTGATGATCTCAATTCAATAGAACAAGAGAACTTAGTAGCAAAATTTCTCTTAAAAAAAAAAGAATCAGTTGCTATTTGTAAGAATGTGACTGAAAATCACAGGCATTACGCTGATGAAAGAAGCTAGAAAAATTAAGGAGAAGTTAACATAAAATGCCACTTACTGGAGTTAAGAACCAACAAAATTGTTGTTGGTAAACTAAAGATGGCAGAACAAGGAGAACTTGTGCTTTTCCTGTTTGATGATCACAACAAATCTGCACCTTAGTACATAAGCTAATAGGACCTAAAACCCCAATGAATAGAGCTTCTATAACAAAGGATAAAAAGGAGGCACTGAAAAAAAATACATTCTTGCCAAGGAAGAAAGTGCATTTATGTGTATGTGTGTAATATTATATGTAATTTTATATGTACCATATAATGAAATATTATAATGTAACATTACATATAATTATATATACTAATAATTCAGCAATACATTATAAAGATCATATGCCATGCTTAAGTGGGATTTATTTCAGTGATTCAAGGGTGATTCAGCACAAATCCATCAATGTGATCACCAAATCAACAAAATGATCATAATCCTCTTATGATTATCTTAATAGATGCAAATAAAGCATCTCCTTTGCTTCACTTAGTTACCCTCAGCCCCTCTCTATCTGTTCCTTTCTCCAAATCCCCTCTGATGATGAGTACTATTTTCCAGAGTCTAAAGTTTTGTGGAAGATATTGGAAGGAAAAATCTATTAAAAATCACCAGGCAGCTTTCTGCTTGCCTGTGATTATGCAGGTGTTTCTTTTCACACAAACCTTTTCCCTTTGCAAAACAGCTGTGGCAGCTCTTCCTGCCTACTTGTGCCAGTACAAGTGTCTTTCTTCTCCTTTCCTTTTCTTTTAATATAAAAATTTGTTAATTTGTATGTAAAAAAATCAGTAAAATATTCTTTTTCCTCCCTGGATATTCATCATTTTGGTAATTCTTGACATTAGGAAATATATTTTTAATACTTAACATTTGTGTATACAGTATATCAGGGGATCTTTGGACAGAATAAATATGAATTATTTTCTGATAGTAGAAGTTGGTGAATCAGACATAAGTGATCCTGTAGTCATGATGTTAGAATCATTAAAACATCTATTATTTAATTCTAAATTACTCAGAACCCTTTTGCCCCACCTGTAAATACATGATTTATATATGGAAACATTTCACAAATGCAGACGTGATGCCCTTTTTGGTTATCTTGGAAAAGTGAGCTCTAATTCTTGGTATATCTCTTTCAAAATTGTATCTACTTCTATTTCATATTATTATATATTACATATGTAGTTCTTCCTCCTGTATGAGATGGTATTATATATTTGGTAGATAGAAAAATCTTGTTTACTTTTTGTACTTTTCTTCAAATTTCCTAAATAGAGTCATGTACACAAGGAGGGGAATTAAAAAATACTAATGGAAATTAAGAATAGATTTCTATGGTTAATATTTGGCAGAAATAGTCATAATTAATGAGGTATATTTATGATACATGATACATAACTTCTCATTTTAAATGTGGCCAGCAAATTCATCTGTGAGCAAATTAAAAATTATTATCACTTCAAGTCATGCCTTCTAAATTATTTCAATTTTTTTTTATTACTACAATGGTATTCTAAAGAGGGATTCTAGATTTTAAAACTTTTCTTGGCAATGATATCATGCTTTAATTTATTTTGATATATATAGTGTTTAACTTTCTATAATACAAAATTTTCCAGACTTCATTTATTTTTCATTAAAGAGCTAATGTCTTAGTTCTTTATTTCTTGTTAACTGAGTTTTGCAAACTGAATGTCATTGTATTATGTAAAAAATGTCTATCATCATATACTTTTGATATCATACAAAATCCCATGCTTTAAGAATAGTATTCCCATTGTAAATGAATGTGGTCATTGTAATTTAAAAACTACATTTTGACAGAAGTTGACAACATAAGATATAATGTTACCTGGAAGAAAAAGAAGATAATGTGCCATCCCCAAACTTCAAATGCTTAATGACTCTTAAAATGAATCCTAAACCTCTCTTTTCATGATTCCCAAGCTTCATATCATTGGAATATCACTCATTCTAGTCTTACATCTCCTTATTCTGGGTTGAGTTGCTGAAAATTCTTCCTCAAAAGGACTGCTCACTTAGCATATCTTATTTGCATGATTGCTTATCCAGTCTCAGATATCACCTCTTCAGAAAGACAGCTCTTTACCAGTGAAATTCACACTCTCCCTGTTCTCTACACCGCCTCCACCCATATATCAAATATTTCTATGAATATGTTTACAGTATTTTCCATGAGTATTAGAAATTTTGAGTTACATTCATTTATACGTGTGTGATCTCTGATAACCTACACTATCCAGAGGGCAGATGGCAATCAGCACGGTTCAACAGGAACCTTATTACTGTTTGAGATTCGCTCAACTACATTGGGATGTGGTAGCCCCAGATCTAAGCATCACAAGCATAAAATAAAAAGGCCATTTTACCCCTTTTCTTAACAGTGAGTCTTTTCCCCCCTGGAGGCTTAGAAGAATCTACCTCTCATGTTTCATTGGTTAGGCTTGTGTTACAATACTACTGCTGAATTAACATCTAAGGTCAGGCTAATGCAAAAAATCTGATTATTTAGGTTTAACTTGCTCAATAGACTTCTTGCAAAGAAAAAGAATTATGCTTAGAATAGCTAGTTCTAGAGAAGAGTCCATCCTTCCCAGAAATATCTGTGCTACATGGGGAAAGAGTAAAAATCAGAGCAAGTAAATGATGGGAAGACAAACACAATGTACAATAGAACCCAGTTTTAGTTCTTCATACCACTATTACCAACTAAAATAATTTATATTTTTTAAATTAAAATTGTTTTTCTTCCCAAACAGTGCACATCCATGAGAACAGTATCTGGTATGTTTGGTCCTCTGCTGTGTTTTCCTAGGCTAAGTTTGACACATAGCATATTAATAAATATCTTTTGTCAAAATAAGTAAAAGTCACTCAGCCACTATACATGTGCTTTTTCCTATGTTCTACTTATCTTTCTGGTCTTAAACTTGACATTTAAATCCCTGTACCAGATTTTACTACCCACCAAATTCAGTATCACAGAATAAATGAGAAATCTACCATAATATTAAAATGTTTATCTACCTTTCTAACTTGGACACTGTTTATATTGTCAATATTGGACTTTATTTCTGTAACACAACAGATATTTGCTATGCATTTGCTAAGTAAAGGAATAAATAGAGGAATTAATGCATAGAGGTTCTTTTTGAAAGCATCTTTTTTTTAATTAATGTTACTCATGGGGAAAAAGTTTTGGAATCATCAGTTTCATATTGCTATATATTAATCTTGTTCTGATAATTTAAAGTAGTAAAAGTCACCATAAAGCACACATGTAAACTAGAATAATAACAATATTAATAATAAAAAACAACAAAAACAAAAAGACAAGTACAAATTGGGCACTGGTGGGAGGTGGGAGAGAGAGGGTTGAGGGCAGATAAGAGCACAAGGGACTGAGGTGATGGTGCACTGGTGAAATGGTGATAGGGAATACATGGGGATTACAATTGATGTCAAATATATAAAAGTAAAGAATAAATAAATAAACTTATACAAGAAAAAAAAAATGTGTAGTAAACAAGATAATCGACTCCCAGAAACAAACAGGAAAGTCTGCTTAGGTTTTGCTGGGTCTCACTAAACAAATGTTGATTTTTGGATCTGGTCCTGTTCCATAAAAAATGGCTTTCAATGCTCAAGAATAAAGAGGTCTTCAGAGGACTGAGACAAGTGTGAGAGTTGATTTAATTTATGGTGAGAAACAACTGTAACAAGAACTAGAATAATTGAAGTTCATATTCTCAGAGCAATCTTCCCCTGGGTCATGCTACATGCAAACTCAAACATCAGAAGTGTGTTTTGGTTAGTATAGATCAAAAATAAATATATAAGTAAATAAAATAAAACCTATCTATACATGAATGTATGTATTTTTCTTCCGTCATAATATTTTTAAAGTTCACTCTCACTATATAAGCTATCTTGCTAATTGTGTAAGAATAAAAGTCAATAGGCCAAAACAAATTTTGGCCAAAATAATTTAGGAAACTATCTACTCCTTATAGAAAGGTCTTTACAAATTCAGCTAGAATGTTTGGGAATACTTAGCTAAGGTATAATACAAGTCTCCTTTAATATCATCTTACTTTCTCTTTTATTTTTATCCTGATGACCCTATGCCTATATTTGACTTTATAATATTATGTGTTAATATAGTATTGTAAGCAAATGGTAAATCATAATTTCTACAAATGGTATGTATTTTATAAATACTATTTTTCATCATAACTTCAATTATCAGTGTTACTGTTTTTACAACATCCTTGATGAGAGAAAAATATTCATCATATTCAAATTTTTGGTTTAACCTAGTTTTTAGGGTGAGCTCACTTTCATTTTGTTAAAACTTTTATAGAAATCTAAAACATAATTTTTATTCAATCCCCAAAGAAGGAACAGTAAAGCTTTCTATTTTATTTTACTTTCTACACTTTCATTTGTTAAGATACCTACTCAAGTTTGGAATTCCATAAGACATTTGATGTCAACTCATATTACCACCCCCTTTTTCTTTCACTTTATTCAGCTGGACTTCTTGTCGATGAGAGCTCCTGACAACTGTGAAAACACTTTTTGTTTCCTTCAGTAAATTCAAAAGAGAGGAGTTCATTTTGCTTTGTAGTCCTTGGTGTCATCCTTAACATACCATTGCTCTTAATATATATATTTTTCTTATTATTTCCAAATAGGCATATGCCATTTTCCTTTTTGCTTTTTGTTTCTATGTTTATACATAATGAAAGAGATGAACTTTATTTCTAAATAAATCGGTGTGTTGTAGTCAAAATAACATTAACTCTATAGTGAACTTATTAACATTCTTGCCTTAGGTCTTCTAAGAGATGTTTGCCATTTTTTTATGGAAACTTAAGGGTTTATATTTTACTTGAGAATGAAAGGAAGGAAATTTCTATTTTATGCCCAATAATATCTTCCCAAATCTAAAAGTTAGTAAGGCAGATACAGTGAATTTAATTATTTTTACCACAGTGACAGAGATGGCATGAATAGAGACTATGATAGTTGGTTCTAGAATGTGGAAAATAAGGATTTTTTTTTCTTTTTTGATTTTCCAGGAGAAAATTAAATATCTAAGCTACGATGGGATTAATCAGATCAGTTCTTATCCATGCTGTCTAGTGGTAATCATCTGAGAAAGGAAGACTTCACACATTCACACACACACATACACCACTGAGTAGAAATCTGATGATTTCTATAAACATATAATTCCCCCCTTAAGAAAATAAGTCATGAGAGCCCCTTAGATAATTTATTGTTAAAGACACCTATTATTTTCTGCATAGCCTGCATTGGCACACCACTAATTCATTCATTTGTTGTCACCTGCTGCTGCCACTTGAGCACTGGTTCTACCAGAGTTCCATCAGTCTTAGGCTTCTTGGCACCACTGTCTTTCTCTTTAACAAAAATTGAATGAAAGACAATCTCAGAATCTCACACAACTCTATAGCTATCAGATAAAAGAGAAGATAATCAGGAGAAGGATAAAAAATAAAGTTAGATGTAACCTGACACCCAGCCAAACATGTATGTGGAATCAAATTTAGTTCATAGTGACTTTACTACACACGCTTTGCTCATTTGTTCTCATTTGTTAAAAACTTTATTATCTTCTAAGTCTTGTTGGTGTATGTTATGTTCTTAGATCTATAGTCCTTAATTTAAACACATGAGCAAGACACCATTGCCATGATCTTAATACCTCTCAGAAAGTGCTTCCCACGCCTACATTTTCTACTCCTGATGCCCCACAAGGTAAAAATTGTTCAGAGTGACAAGTGACCAAATGTTATATTTTCAGTTTTCTATATTGGTAACACAGGCTTTATTTCCTCAGATTTACTGCTCTATATACAGCTATAAAGACAGTACTGTGGAAAGAATATTGAAACCATCCCCTTTTTTATGCTTTAAGGTTGGACAGATGCCCACCAACTCTAGTGCTTCTCCAAAAAGACAGTTCAATCTACTTAGCATCTCCTCTATTTCTGGGGTATTTATGTGTATGCTTCCATGTTATCCTTCCCCGTAATGATGAAAAATATAGTCTGATGTCTTTGGAAATCATACCCTCCTCTCTTGCTAGTTGAAGAGAAGAGCCAATAAGTCTGGGTGTCTGGTTATTGTCTAGTAACATCTGGACTGAGATACGAATTTTTGCTTTAGGGTCTCTGTTACTAAGTAGAATCCAGCTATTAAAACTAACCACCACACCAACACTGTTTGTGAATTTGGCAAGAGGCATATTTTCTCTTCAGTTTTGCAGCACATCCACTTTTTCTTTCAGTTAGCCTATGAACCAGCATAAACTCCAAGTGAGTACCTGGAGTTCTTGATGACTCTGAACAGCAAAAAAGATGGAGAAAATTAAGATTTCCTTTTCTTATATCCAGTCCCATATTTTGTACCATCACTTGTTTATAGATCAATTCAATACAGGATGGAAGAAATAGAAAGTCACATTTTGCTATACATTCAAGTCACATTCTCCACTCAGTTTTACACTTCCTAAAGTTAATACATTAACTTTTACATCACTCATATGTCAATTTCTTTATTGATTTAAAATCTAAATGGCAGAAATGACAAGTATGTTTTTGCAAACAGCACCATACTCTTTTTGTGAAACTGTTCTTGTGTTTTTCATCCCTTTTCCTTTCTTCTATGATGTCTATTTTTGCTCAATTTCTAAGCAGAATAGTTTAAAATTCTTCTTTTGTTTTATTCAAAACCATGCTATTAGTCTCACTTTTCATTCTAAATGGTTTATCAGTATACTTTGTTAAACAAAGAAAACCATCTCACTAAACAAAACTTTCAGTTCAGCTATGATTTTCTACTTCCACTGTTCATCTGTTTGCTCTTGTCATATTTATTTGCTTAGCCTTTAACCTGTAAATGTTGATAATCCATTCCTTGATTCCTGTGAGAAATTATTTAACTTAACAAAGTGTTACCTGAGCTATGCAGTTCTTCAACATTTAATTCTCTGTTTAAGAGATTTGTCTGTACATTAAGGAAGGAATGTCTGTAAATTCTCTACACTTTCATATCTCTGCTTCATATCATTAATTGAGAAAGTAATGGTACTGGATATGCCCTTGCCTCTCCTTCTCATTAGTTCTTTTACATGAGAGGAAAAACTATTTTTTATCTGCAAGATGAGAAGAGTTTCTCAATAGATATAGCTAAGCCTTCTTGGATTCTCTGTCAGGACCATCCATCCTATCCACAGGCCACATTTGATTTTATCCGTTTTGTTTCCATGATGAAATCTCTCTAAGTCAGCCTGCCCTGGTATGGAATGTCACTACTTTTCAGCACCTTTGTGTGGCCACTAAATATGCAGGGAGAGAAGTGAGAGGTGTGAGAAGAGTGGTCAAATAAGTGACTGCTTCAAGTGATCCACTAAAGAGAAAGGTGAAATATATCAAGGAAAGTGGGGGGTAGAGAAAAATATCATATATCTGTAATGTGGTAACAATAGAATTTCTGTAACAATTGACTACGTAACATCCAACTGAATTAAAAAAAAAAAGCTCAGTCCTTTTCTTTCTACAAGGGGCAATTCATAATCACCCCTGCAATGATAAATACAAGCAATTCAAAGAAAATAGTCAAACAAGACTATGGATGTCCTCTGTTCTTATCTGAGTATGCTTTGACCAGAGGACACTAGAGATGACTATGCAGTATTCATTATTCATAATTGATCATTGCTGTGATACATATATTTTCTTAATATAGTCTGTTTTCTATACTTTATATTCTAGAGTTGAGAAAAATTCTCCTTCTAAATAATTTTTTCGCCCTACTTTATAACATGATATTATTTATATCTAAAAGTGAGCACATGTAATCTTTTATGTAAGCTTAATAAGTGTTGCCAGGGTCTCCCTGGTGGTGCAAGGAATTAAGCCACAGCACAGTGAAGCTGTTAGCAACCACTGCAGCATTAGTTTGATCCCCAAACAGGGAGCTAACCCACATGGCAAAGCAGACCTCTACTGTCTTACCCCACTCAGCAGTGTACTTCAGTCAATTCACCTGCTCTGCTCCCTACTCCGTCTCTGGTGAATTCTCTTACCCTCCACATCTCTGACCTATACCCCAGCACTAGTCTGCATAAATAAATAAAACTTAAAAAAAGAAGAGTTGTAACTGGAGATGAAAACACAAAACAGAAGTCATGACACCTCAGTAAAATTCCTGTTTTGGTCACTTGCTCGAAGAGCATCGATCAGTGATAATTTTAGTGTGTCATATTAACATAAGAGTGAAATCCTTAAGAAATCATCATTGGCAACTCCAATATAGAAAGATTGAATTTACAGTATTTGTGGCTTATGCTAAGGACAGTAAATCCACCCAGTGCCCAAAGATCTCACCCATTTCAAAGGAGGTTCTTATGGACTAATTTATTTTTTATTAGAGTTAACATTGCATTGTAACATTAAAAATGTAGTAAAACAAATCTCTTATTTAGATATTCCCCATATTTGCATTCCTCCTCCCTCCAAAAAATTAATTTATTGTTTGTGAATGATCATGTCATACCAGGCACTGTGTTCTATACATTATGTACAGTATCACTTTAACCCTTATATGATTATTTCTAATTTGCCCGTATGTCTCCAGGATTTAGCCTGGAGCTAACCATATAACAGATGTTCAACAAATGTTTCTTGAACTGAAACTCAAATCTTACTGGTTTCAGATTCCTCGTTTGTAAAAAGAAAGTGCTGAAACACTTGATTTCCAAGATCTTTTCAAGCTCTGTAAGCTGTATAACTACAGGGCAGGGTTGAATAATCTTATTCTCATCTTAGGGGGTAAAATTTAGCCAATATAAAAAAACAGAGCATGGAAAATAAAAGATTTAATAGGAGTACAAGTTGACATGTAAATCACTCATGAAATAATTCTATACAATTTCATCAAGAGACAACATAGGGCAGAAGTCACCAAGTTTATAGAAGAAAACTTTCTTTTTTTAAGAGTGTATGGATAACATTTATTACAACATGTATGCACAGATCATAAATGTCAAAGGTAATGTCTTTATATTGATTATGAATAAAAAATTCTCAGTAACTACCAATTATGGAATTTCATAGGCTCTTAAAGAAGACTAATCCCTACACTGAAGACATACAATGTAGCTAGGATAATAAGGCATAAATACTTGAAATGTTATGATATATCTAGAAAATTGTATTTTATTGGATGCTGAGATAAATAGACAAGGCTCCACTAGGAGTAGGAGACAAACCCAAACACTACGGCAAAATCAGAAGTTGAGGCACTGACCATTAGGTTACTGCAATTAATTTGACAATAAGCCCAGTTGCCAGGGTTCAATCTGTACAAATACTGTAAAATGAATTCAATTAAAGTTTAAAAGCTAATTTTGTAGACTAGAATAATACCCAGAGTTAAATCTCTATTTGCTTGAACTATTTCTTAAAATCTGAATAGTGGGAAGGTTCCTTAATACATTTTGTGACTCTTATTGCCCTAAAATCAAAACAAGATAATAGCACAAGAAAACTACAGCCTGATGCCTCTGATGAATGTTGATATGAAAATATTCAAAAAATACTAACAAATTGAATTTGATAATATATTACAAGGATTATATATCATAATCAAGTGTATTGCTTAATATATATAAACCCATCAATGTAATACATTATATCAACAAGAGATAAAAATCGTTTCTTTAAATATTTCATGAGTTTTTAAGCATGATATCCCCATTGCTATCCTACAGCATACTGCACTTAATGTGAAACTTTCAAACACTGTATTTGAAATAGGAACAGTTATATTTTCTCGTCTGCATCCAGTATATTAAAGTGAAAGAAGTCATGGTTTTAATTAGCAAATATATAAAATTAAACAAAGTCTTCTGGTCTCACTTAAAAGATTTTTGTGACATGGTTGAAAAAAAATGTTTTAAATGTAGACATAAAATATATTTTTTATAAAAATGCCTAAGCAACTGCTTTCTGCATTAGATAGTTTAAATCTTTTTAAGAAAACTGAAGAAAAGTTTTTTCATAATTTTAAACTATACTACTTGCCAGATAGTATATTCAATTTAATTGTATATGTGCATATATACATTTTGTCCTTCTGAAAATAATTTGTGGCATAGATTTTATTTCCATATAATTGTACACATATCTATTCTTGCCTTCACTTCTAAGCAAAAAAAAAAAAAACAAAACAAAACACACTTTTTTTTTTTTTCCTGAATGGTCATGATGCCAGCTCAAAATGAGAGGTTATTCAGGTGCATTTTCACTTAGGAGTAGGCATGTGTTCTTCTGGGCAAACAAATATATATAAAAGTAATTGGGTAGGAAATATGTAAGAAAGAGAAGATAACAGATAACTGATATGCATGTCTTAGACCTATTGCTTTTCCCCTCTGTTCTTTATATAGAAAATCCTAGATTATATATAAGTGTTCAGAAACACTTTTAGCTTACAGAATTTGAGGTTATAGTTTGAAGTTTCCAGCAGTCAGAGCCCATATTTTAAATACTCACAATTCAATGGAAGATTGAAGTACAGTAGCCTCCCTACCCCCATTTATACATAAGGGAATATGTTCTAAGAGACCCAGCAATGCCTGAAATGTCAATCTCAGGAAAAAATATATATAGTGTGGAAAAATATATATAGTGTATATATATAGTGTGCACATGCATATATAAATACATATATATACACATACATACATTGTTTTCTCTTATACATGTATACCTATGATACAGTTTATTTCATATGTTAGATACAGTAAGAACATAACAATAGCTACTAATAAAAACAATTATATACTATATATAATAATTATAATAAAAGCTATGTGGATATTTTCTCTCCCCCACTTCTAAAAATTTCTTATAATATCTAGTCATTTCAGAAGAAGATTGAACTTGGAAAACTGAAACTAAAAGCAAAAAACTGCAAATTAACATGACTACTCTAAAGGGTACAACTGAGATTTAATCAAGTATTTATTTTCTGTGGGTCTGTGAATTGTCCAGGATTTGTGCTGGCTTTCTTACTTCCACCAGAATACTTGCTCTTTATTTTTAAAAATTGAGAAATATAATTGCCTGTGTGATGAATATAAATAAACTAATAGCCCAGACTTTGTGAGTTAATATTTGTTAAGTAGAGATTCTGGTGGCAGATGGGCAGCCATAGTTCAACAAAGGACTACCAGAGAAATTGAAATAGACTTATTACAAGTCTACAAGAAAGTACAGGTGTGTTTCAAAAAGTCCCAGAGAGAAATACAGTAGAGAAACAGGAGACTGGGACACCTGCCTTTATGATGTCTATGTTTGAGGATAAGGCTATAGTGGCCAATTCAAACTAGAAATAATGGTGTTGATAAGGTCTTAGGGTTCTTATTTAAGGGGTACAAAAGGGATGGCCCAGGAAGGGGGAAAGATTATTAATCATAAGAGCTATTTGGGAATTCATATGAGGAACTTAAATTTATATGAGACTCGGGAGGCTTTATCGAGGGCATGAACTTGCATGAGGAGTCTAGCACTAGCTTAAGGCCCCCATGGGCAACTTGGCCAAATATAATGAATATTGAAGCAGCAAAGCCATATAGACCAAGTTTAATTTAGCTAAGCTCACAATTATATATTTAAGAATGTGTCTTTCCATGTGTATACATCTATACATGAAAACTAGAATACAAAGAAATTTTGTCAATAAATTTCTTTAGAAGAATAAAGTTAATTTAGTTTTACTTTTATTTAAACAAAGAAAGGTATTTAAATTGTTACAAATATTTTAATTAAACTTGTACAACTACTTAATTTGTATAGTGAATAACCTCATAAATTAATCTGAGCAGGTAGCTGCAATTAAAGAAATAATGTCCTACAAAAATAAAACTATGATTGAAATCCAATTATTCACTGAAATTTCTCCAGATTATACTATTAATAAAGAACATTTTTAATACACACATGAAATTTTAGAATATTTTCTTTTATATCTCAAGTGTCTAATTTAAATCAGTTACTCATAATCTCCCCCCCCCTTAAATCCCCAATACTTATCTTGTAAATATTTTCACCCTTTGACCATTTTTGCCTTGGTGCTCTCCTCCTTTGTTTTTTTCTGATTTATTTTTTCATTCTCTACCCTTTCAGTATAGAAATACTTAGATTCCATCTTAAATGATTGGTATCTCTACTTTCTAATATACTCTTAAAAGCAGAATTTAGAGGAAAAGAGTAAGCCTTTTTATTGGACTGATTTCCTCAGGTTTGAAAGTTACAGAGTTATGGAGTCAGTCTGTAAATATATGAACTTTTTTGTTCTAACCAAAGTGAAACCATGCATGTAATATTATACATATAATGTATTCATAAGATTGTCCCTATTTTTCTTCTAACTAGCTTTTTAATTTAGTAAATACATTAGGAGCTTGTTTCTATAATTTTACATATCTACATTTCTAGTTTTAGTGATTGTTATTTATTTAATTATATGACTATTCCAAATGTGGTCATTCCTATTTTTTCCCTAATTTCTAACTTACCCATCCTCCATTAAAATCCATATCATTGGGCCTCCCTGGTGGCACAAGGGGTTGAGCACCACACTGTGGGGCTTTGGCAGTCACTGTGAGTTCTATCTCGGCCAGGGAGGTGACCCGAATGGCACAGCAGATCTCTCATGCCTCGCCCGCTGCTCCCCTCAACAGTGTATTGCAGTCAATCTGCCTGTTCTGCTCCCCAGTCTGTCTCTGGTGAATCCTCTCACCTCCTACACCTCTAACCTATAGCCCAGGTCTTGTATGCATAAAAAAATAAATCTTTTGTAAAAAATCCATATTGTTGTATTTTTCTGCTCCTACTTGTAGCATTATGGATGGAAAGGCTTAAGTACTTTTCACTTTTACACATACAATTTTCCCTGAAAAAAAAAAATAACCATTTTTTAATCCCAGCAGCAATGTAAAAGATCATTTTTCACTAATAGGAATAAGTGATAAATATATTTTTTCATGACATGTATTTAGTTATTTGCCAAACTTATGGGATTAAGCATAGTCTCTTATTTTACATTTATTTGACTACTAGCTATCACATACTTTTACTGTTGACTGATGATTCCCACATCAGCCTCCTTTTGTGGGAAATTATTTACTCTATTGTCCTGTTTCTCAACTTTCTGAACTATTTCTTATGAATTCAATTAATATTATATGATTCTACTCCCACTGTTTTCTATGTTGATGCTAATGGGTTAGCTGGATTTCACAGTGCTTTGTCAGTAAAAAAAAAAAAAAAAAGTAATGATTAAATCTAGTCAGATGTGATTTCTTGATTCTGAGATTACAAAATTAACTGAGCTCAGCTTAAAACCCCATGAAAGATTTTACTGCCAAAACAGAATTTGGAGGAGTGTTTTTTTCATTTCTCAACTTGTTATGGTGAAAGTACTAGCACGGGAAACACAAAAAGAAGCCTTGTGCAGATAGGATTACAATGGAAAATAATAAGCAATTAGCAGATGAAAGTGTTGCTTTAATGAGTTAGTCCTAAGAAGAGCCTCTGTCCTTAATCATGGCATTGACACAATCACTATTGCTCCAATTTACATAGAAACTTATTTATGCTAAGGAAATTAAGACTAGAACTCTTATAGTAGAGAACAGACTTCTTTAGCACAGACCCATTTTAAACATAAAAATTCTCATTGCTTTGGTTTTTTGCTTTATTTTGTGGTAGATGATTCTGAAATCTTTTGTATCCCTCTACTCCTGATTTCCATTTGGTCCCTGAACACTCCCATCTCATTTGGTTGTTATCTTTTGCCCTAATTCACACACTTAAAAGCAAATCCACCACTTCTGCTCTTCATTTCTTATCTAGACCTCTCCCAGACTTGTTTCTATTCAGCATTGTTGTTCTTTTACTCTGTTTCAAAACCTCTTCATTGCCCCCATATTTAATCTCTTTTCTAGGTTCTTGTAAATTATTATTGTACTTGATGTCTATGTCTTTCCCCTCTAGCCTTTATAATCATCCCAATGATAATTACCTTAATATTGACTGTCTTTTCCCTAGTTATTTAATCATTAAAAAAAGGGAAGAAAGGAAGGGAGAGAGGGAAGAAGGTCTAGATTTCTTTAACTGTGTTTTTTAACCTGCCACTTTACTCATGTATTGTTTCTAGTAGCTTTTTTTTAAGATTTTTATTTATGCATATAAGATCAGGGGTACAGGCCAGAGGCACAGGAGGTGAGAGGATTCTCCAGAGACAGTAGGGAGCAGAACAGGCAGATTGACTGCAATACACTGCTGAGGGAAGCAGTGGGTGAGATAGGAGAGGTCTGCTGTTCCATGTTGGTTCCCTCCCTGGCTGGGGATCAAACTCACATTGCTGTGCCGTGAATGCTTCACTGCAATGTTAAACCCACTGTACCACCAGGGAGGCCCTGTTTCTAGTAGCTTTTTAGTAGAATCTTTAAGGGGTTTCTATGTATAGTATCATGTCACCTGCAAAAAGTGACAGTTTTGGATTCCTTTTATGACTTTCTCCTGCCTAATTGTGCTAGCAAGGATTTCAATACTATGTTGAATAGCAGTGGTGAAAATGGACATCCTAGTCTTGTACCAGATCTTAGAGGAAAATCTTGCATTTCTCACAATAGAGTATGGTGTTGGTTATGGGTTTATCATAGATGGTGTTCAGTGTTTAATTTTGTTCTTTCTATCCCAATTTTTGCTGATTTTTAACTTACATGGATGTTGGATCCGGTTAAATGCTTTCTTTACATCTATTCTTATGAACATATGATATTTATTTCCTTTTGTTGACATGGTGAATTATATTGACTGAATTTTTAATGTTGAACCATCCTTGTATTGCTGCAATAAGACTCATGTTGTCACAATGTAATATTGATTTGTTTGCCAAGATTTTGTTGAGGAGTTTTGCATCTATGTTCATGGGGATTCTGATCTGTAGTTTTCTTTTGTAATGTCTTTGTCTATTTTTGGTATTAGAGTAATGTTGGCCTCATAAAATGTATTTGGAAGCATTTTCTTTTGTCTCAGCTTTTTGGAAAAGCTTGAGAAGGATATTTATTGGTCTTTGAAAGTTTAGTAGAATTTACTAGTGAAACCATCTTGTCCTAGGCTTAGTTTTGGGGGAAGACTTTTGATTGCTGTTTTTATTCTCTTGCTTTTAATTATTATGTTAGACATTGTATTTCTTTCTGATTCTGTCTTCAAAGGGTATATATGTTGAAAAATACTTCCATTTCTTTTAGGTTATTCAATTATTGACTTATAAATGTTCATAGTAGTCACTTATGATCCCCTATATTTCTCAGCTATCTTTTGTTACTTCTTTTATTTCTGGAGCTATTTATTAGTTTCCTAGTGATTTCTTGGTGATTCTCGGTATAGATTTGTCCATTTTATTTTCTTTTTCAAAGCATCAAATTTTGTGGTCTCCCTGGTGGCACAATGGGTTAAGCAACATACTTTGAAGTAAACCACAGCCTCTACAGGAGGAGTTCTATCCCTGCCACTCAGGGAGGAGACCCACATGGCGCAGCAGACCTCTTCTGCCTCGCCCACTGCTCCCCTCAGCAGTGTATTTCAGTAGATCTGCCTGTTCTGCTCCCCACTCTGTCTCTGATGAATCCTCTCACCCCCACACCTCTGGCCTGTACCCCAGTACTTGAATGCATAAATAAATCTCAAGAAAAAACAAATTTTGGTTTTATTGACAGATCATTTGTTATATAATTTGTCAGTCTTAGAATGATAATTGAAATTTCTAGATTCACCCACAAAATTATAGTTTACTAAGATGTCAATACCTTGTCATGAAATAAGATGACAAAAAAATCTCATGCTTTTGATATGAAAGAAAAGATTCTACGGAAGAATAAATTTTACCAAACCATACTAGAGTAAACAACAGATCTATATCTTCCCCAATTTTTCTTCAAAATGAGCAAAGCTTGTCTGAGACTTAAAAACCAATGACACAGACAACTCAATACCTTGTTCTAGCAAGGTCTGTCTTCTGGATACTTGTGATTTTTGGTATTGAAGGAAATATTCTACTCTTATATTTTCTTCCCAATTTTTCAATATTGACATTAGGAATATATAGCATATTTAATGGTTTCTTATTAATATTATCATCAATATATAAATATTTTACTAAATAAGTAGACCTTTGAGACAATATAAACAAAGGTTACTGGTTGGTTACATTAAAAACTAAAATATAAATCAGGTGTAGAAATCATTGTAAATATGATCAAATAAAAATAATAACAAAATTGTTCAAGTTGATCTAGTCTTTCCTAAGCCTTATGTAACTGCATTCCAATTCCTGATGGAAGCTAGCTTGTTCTAAAACCATTTACCCCTAAAATAAAGTGTTAGTAGGTAATTTTACAGATATCAGCTGAACATACAACAGTAGACAATTTTGTCAAAAGACAATAGGAAAAGAAATAAATGAATCTTAGATAAGTATTTTGTAACTAGAAGACAAGCTATCAACAAATAATATAGGAGGGGAAAAACATTAGAGAAAGTTGAAAAGGAAGTAATGTTAAAAATAGCATTATGAAGCCAGTGAGGAAGAGATTCATTTTAAAATCTATAAACAATGTGGAAAATAAGAGAAAGAAGATGACAGATGGGCAGGATACTTGATTCATCATTTCCCTCAGGGATACCAATGATAAGAGTCCAGATAAAGCAGCCACATCTGGAATGGAGTCTGTGACATGAGGATCATTGTATCAGAAAAAAGAAAACTAGAAACTATTAGAAAGAATAGAAAAGACTAAGAGACAATACATCAGGAATAGTTTAGTTTCTCAGCCTTATACTGTCCCTTCCCTTTCCAGTCCCCCAAGCTCTCCTGCATCTCTGGCCTGGGAAGGAGAGTGTATAATTCACAGTGAGAGTACAGCCTGTTTGACAGTTCAAGGATTAGGTTTGGCTAAGGGGTGAGTCAGTGCTATCCCTGATGGTTTCTGGGATCTCACAATTGTGTACCAGTCACAGAGAATCAAAAGTTGTATGGAGATTTTCTATATTGAAAATAGATCTATCATATGATCCAGAAATGTATCTCCTAGATATCTTCTGGCATAATGCACCACTAATTGCAAAATATATGTGTTCATGTATTTAATGGCCAGTGCCATTGAAACAACCTATTCTATATCTCCCCAAAGTTGCAAGACTGAGGCAACAAGAATAGAATGCATGTAGGAGTCGGGGAGGCAGGGAGACCTGAGGCTTCGATGGTGGGGATTGTATAAATTGTATAAAAACATTCATTTGTATAGATTTGAACTTATTACCCCTAAAACAAATACAATTGTATAAATCAAATTTCCCTCAGTAAAGATACTTGTGGGAAAATTTTGAGAATAAGTCATATAGATAAAAGATTGCAAAGAAGAGTATAGATGATTTTCATGTAAATTTCAGAAAGTTGTATAATCATAGAAGATTAAGAAAGTTGTATAATCATAGAAGATTAAGAAATTACTTGGTAATGAGTAAAAGAAATAAATTTTATATACATGAATTTATTAAGAAATTGAAAAACAACAGCACTGCACATGACATAGCAGTAGCTTAATAAGGTGAGGTTATTTGTTTTTTGATGGGGAGTGGATAGCAGTGCATCCAGAGTAGTGTTACTCATCTTTGAATTCCTAGTTCATAATTGTTGGATCAGACAGCTATGAATAAAATGGTGTTTGAATTTATGAGTACAAAGGGAGAGATTGGACCAGAAAAGAGGAACCTTTTTCTCAAACAGGTGCAAATGGGCAAAAGCAGGGGCAAACTTATAAAACCCTCAAATTAAATTACTATGTTTTGACAGATCTTTAGGATCACATAATTTTCTTCTTGGATCACTTTTGGCTTTTATTAGTATACTATACCATTTGTGGTCTTTTGAAGAAATAGTTCTATCACCTAAGACTCATTACAGTTGCTAAATAACTTCTAGGATTTGGAATGATAATGCCCACATGCACTTACTCTTGGAATAAAATACTGTTCTGTTCATAGAAAGGTAAGATATTTAATCATTCCATTTTTAGGTAATTCTCTTCACTTAATCTTTATAATTTCCATTATAATTTAACCAAATGGAACAATGGACTTCTATTTCCATATCTAGTATTTGATCAGCTTTTCTATTGCCAGTATTAGCATGACCCTAACAATGACAGATCAAAGCTACTTGCCTGTCTAGATCAGTTGAAGAAGGAAATTTCTCATCATAATCCTTGCAACAGCTGTCATTAAATTCCTGCTGCCAAGTGAAAGTCTGGAACAGCTGGAAATAAAGAAAGACAGTTAGGAAAACAACTGGGTTTTGATCAAAAATGTTTTCTCACTTTTATCTACTGCCTTTTGACAGGAGTACCACTGTATACACACTGTCTTTAGACCATTAGTTGTCAACACTTTCTTCTCAATTTTATTCCTTGACTTTGAATTAATATTTAATGAAAAAGGAGACTGTTCTGATTTGAATTTGAGTACATTTATATTCAGTTCTCTGGATAAATATCTCTCCTCATTCTTCTCTACCTGAATTCTGAACAACAAAATAACATCTGGCAATAGTTTCAGATAGTATGATGGGGTTAATGAAGAATGGACTCTGGATGGAAGGGAAATTGTGGTTTAGGCTCAACAATTTTCTTAAAGAAAGGGATTTAATCTGATGTCCTAGTTTAGTCTCTTTCAAATTCAAGAAATGCTAGGCACATTGCAGGGTAGTTGGGAAAATGAAATAACAAAAGCAAATCATTTAGTTCAGTCTCATACATATCACAAGCGATTAATAGATGTAGTCTCAAGAATTACCTTCTTTCATTCAAAATTTAGAAATAGGAATGGGATTAATTTTGTTAGACATAGGTTGTTCTGGTGTTGTTGGTATATTTATTTCATAGCAGAAAGAGAATGTTTAAAAAATAAAAATGTTCCTTTTTTGAAGAATGAAAGAAGTGCCCATCAAATATTTTTATACAAGAATTAGTTCCCTTCAAATTATTTCAATTAGCTTTATATAAAAATTTTTCACCCTCTTTTGGAAATATTGTCTTTGACACCAAGTTTTTATTACAAAACTAAATAGCTTACATTCTTTAATTTCTATCCCAAAGGATTCATTCAATTCAAAAACTGGCCTTATAAAAGAAATCATAAATGAATTCCTTTTAGCAAAATAGGTTTTTATTTCATTCAATAAGAAAAGACAGTTATCTTCAAAGGAGATCTATTGTGCATATAAATCAGGTTCAATTGTAATTTCTCAAAATAAATTACTAAGAGAATACTGTATTGAATTTTTATTGCATCAAAATGGATAGGTGTATGTGTTTACAGTTAGGTTTCAATGAATAGAGCATGATACTTCTTTATAGGTGGTTTGAAAACTATTATACACATTCTGCAAATAATCGTTTCTCTCAAGATTCGATGGTGTTTAGGTAAATGTAATCTTATATTTAAATAACTAATATTAAATTCATTTTTTTACCAAATTAACTTCCAAAAATTAAGTTGAGTAATTAAAAAATCATACATAAAGTGAGCCTTACTTAAGTTATGATTTAACAAGAATGACTTGTTTATTTTAGCACTGATTACTAATTTTTACATTTGATCATATTCTCTTTCACCATTATCATCAGTGTTACTTAATGACTAGCATATAAAACTTTCATAAGTTTTAATTTCAGTTATATTCATTTCAGTTTTAAAATATCTGCTTTTTCTATTTGTAACTTCTGTTTCTTTGCTGAGACAGCCTGTTATTGTTGTTTTGTTTTTTCCATTTGGTTTCTACATGTCCATAATTATTTGTTGAAGCATCTTTTTGTTGCTGCTTTAAAATCTTTGTAAGGTAATTCCAATGTCTTTGTTATTTTGTTTTAGCATCTGTTGATTGATTCCCTGAACTGCCCTTGATTTCCGAGTTGGAAATCAGAGAATGCTGGATTTCTATTGGATGAGGGCTAATAAGCCACTCTGCCGCTATATGTTCTGCTAGTCCTGGGTCCCTAATTATTCTGTCTTTTTCATTACATCTTTCAGAACTCTTCTTTTGTTGCCTCTGGTGGTAATCCCTGATTATACTGTACTTGACATTAAAAATTGAATTAATTACTGAAATGCCCATCAAATCTTTTTCTGAACTGGAAACCTTTAAAAATATAAGTATCCATTCCTTTGTAAATTAAAAACATTTTGAAAAGCAAAACTATAATATAAAAATGACTTTTACTTGCTTGTTAATTTATTTTGTAGTCATTTTTATTCAAGAAGGGAGTACTGTAATCACTTTTGCATAATGGTTTAAGTTAATAAAGATAAAAATATAATGACTACTACTCATTTATAGTAATTTAAATGCTGAGATTCTCTTAAACATTGTGTGCTACAGGGAATATTAACTAAAATTGAAAGTAAAAAATAAGAATAACAAACAAAATATAACAAACTATAATTCCAGAATCTAGGTAACATTTTTATTTTTTTTTCACTTTTTATTTTATTTTATTTTTTATTAAAATATTTTAAAATTTACATATACTTGCCATTAATTGTAATCCCCATGTATTCCCCATCACCATCTCACCAG
>JAGFMF010012021.1:4790446-4806954 GCA_019455555.1 Galemys pyrenaicus
TAAAAAATTTAAATACTTGGGAATAAATCTAACAAAAGAGGTCAAGGACCTCTACAAAGAAAACTACAAAACATTGCTAAAAGAAATAGAAGAAGATACTAGGTAACATTTTTATTACACAGTTAATACATTTTTCACTTTGCCTACATTTGTGCTTTCCTGCTCATGCAATTCACATCATATATCAGAGAACAAATTTTGAAGAGGAAAAATTAGTGGTGAACTTAATGTAATGTATGCACTTGTTGATTTTCAATAATGCACACCTAAAATTTATACAATGTTATAATGCAATGTTAGTCAATAAAAAAACCTCCACAACATGGCATTATATAATGAATCCAAAATTACATGTGTGTAGTATATTCAAAATAAAATAACTTAAAACTCAATAAAAGCAGAAAATTAGGTAGTGATATATAGTGTGGCTAAATTACTAAAAAGTGTTCAGAATAAGGGAAAAAAAAGAGCGAACTAATGTATTCATCTTATTACAGAATTTGGAGGTTTGACTTATTTACAAGGACTACATCTAAATAATTACTTTTCTCTTCTCTCCCACTTCCTGTTCTCAGTAATCACTGTGCAATATATAGAAATCACCTTAAGAATATGTTTTAGAAATTTGACTTTCAAGGTACTGATGCATTGCAGAATATTCATTTATAACCTTGTATTTTAAGGTATATCAAAACTTTTAAGTGTGACCCAGAACCTTCTGGCAGTAGTAGACTTTTTACTAATGGGAAAGCCTGAAGATTTTCAGAGCTCTTCTTTTCAAATAATAGATATGGTTATACATAATGTCAATACCTTGCTTAAATGAATTTGTGATGAATGCACAGGTTGAGTTGTTTTGTTTAAACCTGAAGAATATGCATACCACAAGAAAATAGGAACAATAAAATTTATGATATTATCACACTATCTTATGGAATAAATTAGCTACTTTTTTTCCAACTGCTTGTGTTATAAACTGAATGCCCTATGATTTTGCATATTAGTTACCATCATTGACGTTCATGTCAGAAGTAGAAGGAGTAAAATAGTGAATCTTTACATATAAATCTTAACTTTTGGCAAACGATGGGTGAACAATTTTGTTTAATAAGATAATCTATTACCCTAACATTTAACTATGAGAAAATACACAGAGGGCTTTGCCTTTTGTCAAAATATATTTGAAGAGGAAAATTGTATTTAGACTACTAAATAGTTGCAATGAACCCCATACCTTTCAACTAGGGGAAAAGGAAGTTCATGGTTAAACAATCTGTTGGGCAATGTCTTGCTTAACTATTCTCATTGTTTGATTTTAATTACATGTTTGTATTGGGAAACTGATTCACATCCTCTGAATGCCATCTAAAATTACAACCTAAAATCTAAGTGTATTTGTTGTCAAACACTAATTACCATTTAGGGAAAAAAAAAAAAAGATGCCTGCCTACCAATGTCTTTAATGTTGCTTTAAATAGCTTTTTTTTTCATATGAAGTGCTTCAAATAGAAACATAGTGTTACATTCTGCAGTAGTAGTCATAATAGTTTTCCTCTTAAGGTGACCACTGTTACATGACTATTTCCAAAATCCTCTCTGTAAATTGAATGTTAACCAGTTGAAAAAAAATCAGATTCTGAAACATTTCTGTTTGCTTTGACAGGCACACATTGTTTTTTAGTATTTCTGTAGATTAGAACTTTAAAACAGAACTTTTCTTAGTTTCTTGAATAAATAAATTATTACTGTTCTTTAGAAAACTAAGATCATATTAATCATAGTCATTTCTATCTGTGGAAAGAGAAAATGAGCGGTTTTGCAGAGGAAGAGTGTCCCTGGGAGGTAAGCAAGACAGAGATTGTAACACCATTTCTCCTGGTGTCTCTGCCAAAATCTTAGTCACCTACCTGCAACTACTATAAGGACTTAGTGGGAATGGCCTTGGGTAGGCAGCCACCACCGAGGCAAAATTCTATTACTGTGGAAATAGAAAATTTGTATTTGTGGACATCTGCTGGCCTCCAACTACCAGAGAATCCCATTATCCTTGTCTGGAGACTGTGTGACTCAAAAGTCTGTGTTCTATACATACCACTGTAGAATCATTCTCACATTTTTGTACTAGTAAGAAATCGATGTTGTTTTGTCACATTTGCCAGCATACTTTCTTCTTTGTAGCCCTTCACTAACAGTATTAACAAAGAAATGTTACTTTCTTTTAGCACGCCATTCATTACTTTTGAAATGCTGGACTTCAAGTATAGGAATTTTACAAAAGTTATAGTAGACATAAGTTTTAGGAAACAGGAATATAACCATATATCAAATTTGGAAAACACATTAGCTTGGTGCATAACCAGCCTATCAGGCAAACACTCTGCTGTAACAATTCTGACTAATGTCCCCTAGCCATTGTGGAAACATCACTTCACTGAGCACACTAACTCAGGAGGCAGCCCACACTGCTTTTGAATAGGTCTAATTGGAATGTTCTTCCCTGATTAAACAAACATTTCTTTCAAGTAACATTTACTCAGAAATTTTAGTTTACGCGTTTTAGAGATGTGCTGTCATATATAGTCGCCTCTAGACCCTTGTGGCTAAATTTAAATCACAATTGATTAAAATTAAATTGGAAATTTGGTTCATCATTCACAATGCTGAGTGCATTTAAATGTTCAACAGCTTTATGTGCCTAGTGGCTATAAAATTAGACACTCTGGAAAACATTTTTATTGTTTCAGAAATTTTATTGGATAGTACAGTATCTAAAGAAAAAATTTGAAATTTATTACCTTTATCATTAGTTTTCCTAACATCATAATGCTTTCTCTTTTTTGAGGTTAAAATTTACACTAATTCAAGTTAGAAATATTTATCAGCATCTGTATCTCACACTTTATTTTGAGAATTTAGGGTAGGCCATTGAACAAAACAAAGATCCTGGCCCCCAGAGAATTTTTCTTTTAGCAAGAAAGATAACCAAAGTAAGACAAGCAACCAAAACAACATTTAAAATCTTATTTATAATTGGTAAGACCTGGAAACAACCCAAATGCCCAAAAATATATGAGTGGATCAAGAAGATGTGGTACATATACACAATGGAATACTATTCAGCAATCAAAAAAGATAACCTAGAGTCAGTTGAAGAAATATGGATGGAGCTAGAAGGGATTATGCTCAGTGAAATTAATCAGAAGAAAAGAGGAAAATATAAGATGGTTTCACTTTTAGGAGGAATATAAAGGAACAAAAAAGGGCTCAAGGAAAAAACAATAACAATGAAAAACAAAACCCAACACAAGAACAAAAAGAAAAAAACAAATCAGAGGTACTTTGTTGGGGGAGTAGTGGCAAGAAGGACTGGGAAGAAGGCAGAAAGAGCACAAGGGACTGAGGTGATGGTGCACTGGTGAAATGGTGGTTGGAATTCCATGGGGACTACAATTTATGTCAAATATATATAAATTAATTAATTAATAAAAGATAAAAATAAAAATCCCTGTGGAAAGAAGATATCCAGGGCAGTAGGACAGGGATGCAGGAATAGGGGTGGTTTGCAATTTTAAATAAAATGACCAGAGAGAGGTAAAGGACCTAGACTTGTGCTATTAGGGTATGAATATTCCAGGTAGAAAGACCAGCTAGTACAGAGACCAGCAAAAAGACAGTGTGACAGGAACAAGGTGGGTAAGGAAAGGTGTTTTAAAAGCAGGGAAAAAAGAGGGGTTTGGGAAGAATTGTACACAACTCTGTAAATCCTGGTATATACTTTGTGGAAGGACTGTAAAATTTTGAAGAGAAGTGTCATTTATAAGTCATTTTTAAAAGCTCAATTGTGCTACAATGTTAAGAATAGGTTTACAGCAGGGGTTGTAAGGGTAAAAGTTTAAAACTATATTTATTATTTTTCATGGTTTATAAAATTATATCCTGGCCCCTTATGATCCTGAATTTCCATTGTATCCTCTTGGCATCATCCAGTTTACCAGTGTCCCTCTTAAAATGTGACTCCAAGAATAGAACACAGTGCTCCAGTTGATGCAACAAGAAATGTACATAAAACAATTATGTCTCAATATAAACATGATCTTAAGTTTCTGTTAGGTGTTTTTAACTAGCCACATCTTTTGAAGGTCTTGATCAAATTAAATGTAATTTTATTGGATTTATTATCAGAAGTTTCCTAATTATATAATTTGTACTTTGAAATTAAATACTAGTCTTATATTTATCATTCTAAATTTTATCCTAGATTTAGCTGAATATTTCATATTAGGCATTTTCATGCTTTAATTAAACTTTAAATGTAAGAAGTATTGCTTACTGTTTTCACCCAAATTAACAAAGGGACAGGGTTAGAGTACTGTGGAATCCTGCTGCCTGAAATTCCTATTAAACTGAAAAGATAACTGAGATGAAAGAATAGTCTTTTTTGAAATGAATATTGAAACATTAAAAAAACTAATCAAATATAATTTAAAGTTCTAAAAATAATTTTTATTGTGATGAAAATTCATAAATTCAAAATTCTTTAAATATACACTAATTACTATCTACTCTGCCACCAACTATTACACCTGGTGGTATTTACTACAGTTCAACAGAAAGAATGGTGAAAATAATGAGAATGACATGAATTAAAAAAAAATTATTTGTGAATTTGGTTACATATGATTTTACTTAAATTTCAGTCATGTGGACATAAGTAAAGTGAAATAATATTTAAATTTACAAATATGTCCTTTTGGATCTAATTTTATACCATTAAGTATATAATTTGAAGAAAAAACACATGTTAATGAAGACTAAGTTAACAATATATAACTATGCTTTTGTATCTTCAAATACACATTACTACAACCCAGACCAAAGCTATATAGACCAACCCGACCCAAAAGAATACTTGTACCCCTATGCTTATTGCAGCATTATTTATAATTGGCAAGACCTGCAAACAACCCAAATGCCCAAAAATAGATGACTGGATCAAGATGTGGTACACCTACACAGTGGAATAATATTCAGCAATCAAAAAAGGTAAACTAGAGTCATTGGTAGAACCATGGATGGAGCTAGAAGGAATTATGCTCAGTGAAATAAGTCAAAAGGCAAGAGAAAAATATAGGATGGTTTCACTTTAAGGAGGAATATAAAGGAACAAAAAAAAGGGGGGGGGAGGCTCAAGGAAAAGAACAAGAACAATAAAAAAAAATAAAAAACAGAACAAAAAAACAAAGACAAATCAGGGGCACCTTGAGTGGGGGAGTGGGCATAAGGACTGGGATGAGGGCAGAAAGAGCACAAGGGATGGAGGTGATGGTGCACTGGTGAAAATGTGGTGGAAACTACAGGAATTCTTTGAAAAGCTAATTTTAGTGATAGACACTATATAGTATTGCAAACTTTAAAATGTATTGTCCTACCCCACATAGTAACATTTTTGCATTTTAACTATGATATTCCAAGCACATAGATGCAATTAATTCTATGTAGACATACTTATCTAGTGTAAAGCAAAAGATAAATTCCATCATATATCTGAGTATTTGGTGTGAATGACACCTGAATGTATGAACTAAATGGACGATTTAGCTTTCTCTATATCTATGTACTTTGGCATCGTGTAACATCATTGAAGTTCAAAATTTTATACAAATTTACAAATCTGTGTAACAATGCTTTGATTTTTGGGTTCAGATTATGTAAATACATAATATATTGGGTATGAATTTTACTTCCTATTACTGGAAATGCCAGTCACTGAAAGTTAGATTGAACTTTGACTTTCCTGAGTCTTCATAGCATATAAAAGCAACATATAAAGTATATTCATTGGTTCTGAGACATAAACCAAAGAAACCAGAAAATGCACTGGAAAAACCACACACATCTTGATGCTCACCAATGTTATGAATAAAGTAAAATTCAATTTCTAAACACAAATTTTAAAAATGTTTTTCAGTTGGAAAACATGTTTTTCTAACTGGACATAAAGAAATTTAGAATTTATAATTAAAAAACTTTAGTGGAAGTGTAAAAGGAAGATCGTAATATCATTAATAGTGATAAATCAAAATACACTTGCTGAATAAAGCATGCCAAAAATTGCAGAAGGATATATTAGAATAACAGACATATCTATTTGAAAGAGTATTCTTAGAGAGTAGAGAATATGCTGCATTTTAGGAGTTCAACAAACATGTAAGGATAATAGAATGAGTGAATGAATGAAGCCTGAAACAGCTTAATTCTTAAAACATTTTCATCTTTTGTTCTTCACTCATAAATCAGTGCAAAAAGTATAAAATTGGCATAACAGACTATCTCAGGATGAAAAGGTACAAAAGTTAGTAAAAGAGTAGATTTATTTTCTCAGAAGACTTAAAGAAAAGTGTTCATAAACTATGTGAAGTAAGGATTTGATTAATGTCAGATTACAAACAACAGTGAATAAGAGATGGAATGATTGAGTCATAATTTTACTTACCATGAGTGTGTAAGTCACTAGTGAGTCATAAATCACCTTATGTACAAACCAAAATAGTAAACAAGTTGTTGTATCTGTAAATGCAATTATTTCCCTCTCTAAATCTCCCAGTTGTTGCTATTTATAGACTTAGTGCTTTTGAGATATTTCTATGAATTTCTACAATGCTAATAAAGCTTTCAATGTCTCTAAAATGTGAATATTTGTTGCTAATTTTCAATTATCAAAGCATGAATACACGCATTCTTCATAATAAAAATATCATAACAATATGAAATTCTATGCACCAGACATTTTTGAGTATTAAATTTTTACTCCACAGTTCCAAATATGTTTCTCATTGAAAATAGTTAACATTTATGAAACCAGATTTTTAAATGTTATACAGTATTTTTTAGGAAAATTCATCTCCAATTGTACAATTTTAAATTTGATTCAGTCATTTGGATTGTATGTTTATAGTATATTCTAAAAGTTTAATATATAAAACAAGAAAATATAGGTTTGTTTTATTTAATTCACATCTAAAATAAAATTTCAGCTAAAAGTGATTTATAGAATTTTAAAATAATTCCTTTTCACTGTCCTAATCTTGTTGATAATAGCCAGTTATTTATTAATATCCTGTGATAAAATAAAAGTGAAATAGTTTAATGGTAAGTCACTAGTGAGTCTGTTTAATGGTAACAGTTCCTGAGTGCCATGATCTGTAGCATCTCAACTTTTGGAACACTTTGTTTCCATTGAAGATTTCACCATTCATCTGACAATGGACTTACTCTATTTGTTGCTTCTACATAGCTTGAAAACTGATAAATAATAATGTTTCAGGTTTCCCAAGGACTGAAAAAGTAATCCTTGTGTAGACAGATCAGTATGTTCTTTTCCTTTCTCAATCCTAAATAACTATATATTGATCTTTTTTTTTTCTATTTTCCATTCTAATGTGATCTGTTCTAATAAAAAACTTGGATTTCTTTCCATTTCAATTATTCTTCTTTCAGAAATAAGAACTATTGCATTGGCATAGTGCCTCTGGGCAGCCTATTTAAAGGATTTCACACATATTATAGCAACATTTTTTTCTTGGATTTTTAAATGACCTTTATGAAGGCTTATGCAATACTTATTAAATGAGTCAGAATCTGACACTTAAACACAATATGTAACCCTTGAATGATCAAAAAATGAAGTTTCTGGGAATTTCCCTCATGACTGTAATAGAGTAGTTTTGGCCAACTAACTTACACTCCTGCTAAGAGCAATCAGAAAA
Source organism: Galemys pyrenaicus (assembly GCA_019455555.1). Classification (NCBI taxonomy): domain Eukaryota; kingdom Metazoa; phylum Chordata; class Mammalia; order Eulipotyphla; family Talpidae; genus Galemys; species Galemys pyrenaicus. Next base: position 4,798,213 of record JAGFMF010012021.1, read on the forward strand.
GACAGGTAAAATTACAATGTGAGGGGGGTTTGTTTGAAGTCATTGAGTAATTACTGAGCTTATCAGGTCTTGAGTGGCCAAGATCTCAAAGAAAAGTGACCCACAAAAGGGTAAGCTGACATTCTGTGAACAGCTTTCAGCTGCACAGAATTGCTGATTCCTAGAACAGGGTGGGGGGTGTGGGGTGGGGGAGACTGAGAACTAGGGGGATGACAATAACTAAGAAACAAAAGAAAAAAATAAAATCTTGGTTAACACATGATATATAAATGGAAATATAAATGGGATTGAAAAACAAAAATTGGAGCAAAACAGTCTATAATCAAAGAAGCAAAACCTAAGAGCAAATGACCAAATCAGACTGGCCTTAGTCACATTTAACAATATTTGTCCTTGAAGTCTCCTTCAATTCTATGCATGGAAAAAAAAAAGTATAAAAAACTTAAAAGTAAGTGGGAGGCATTTGAAAGTCAGAAAAGTAAGTGCCAAGTGTCAAGGAGATAAGAATTAAAATTAAGACCCATTGATGAGAAAAGACCCTAAGACATACCCTAGACTCTCAATTTGTGCCCAGAGGAGTGGCACTGTTATGGTAGTGTTTAAAAGAAAGTTAAAATGAGTCATATAAAAATGTAATCTAGCTCCACAAAATCTTATTTACTATGATTTTTTTTTTTTACAACTCAGGTTTTCCACCAGAGTATAGGTTTAATCCTTACTAGAGATAATAACCTCATCCAGTGCTTCTATAATATTTTCATTAGAGAATACCAGCTTTAATCAGAAACAGACCCACAAATCACCCAGCCATTTAACTTAGCAGCCTCAGATTTTATTAATAATTTTAAAAGATTAAAATCTAGCTCTGTAAGAATATATATTTTTAAAAAGAAACTCGAATTAAAAACTGCAATAATTAACATTAAAAACATAAGGGGTAATTTTAGCATCCTATTAAACATAGCAATAGCTAAGAATAAAGGTATGTAGAAAATATTCAAGCTGAAGCACAGAGATAAAGGAGCAGTAGGAAGAAGCCAAAGAACAAGAGAAATGAAAGAGCAGTTAAGAATATTAGAAAAATGTTCTTTCTTCCATTAGAGTAATAAAGTCTTAAAAAATAAAGTCCTTATTCCAGAGTCACAAAAGGAAAGCAAAGAGTATATAGCAAAACAGTAATTGAAAAGTTAGTGCCCAAAACTTTTCTAAAGCTGGAGAAAACAATTAAGTTAAAGGAAGAATATTTATTCTCCAAAAATTACCGATAGAAAAAACTCAATCTCAAAATCCCTGAAGACTTTTTATCTGTATTGTATATGAAAAGTAACACAATTATTCAAGAATTTGTATGGACACTTTCTGAACTACAGTTACAAATTAAGTTAATTACAAAATGGTACAATACAATGGAGAAAGTGATTCACTTGGCTGCCCATGTGGAAAAACAATCCATCAATGCTACATCATATAAAAAAATCAATGTCCAATGGGTTGCAGCACTAAATATGAGATAAGTCTTAGTTTTCTAAAAGCTAAGATAGGTGAAATAAGCAAACACTATTATGTAGGGCTTAAGAACACTAAAGAAAAATTAATAAATTAACCTCATTAACATTAGATATTTGTCAATAAAAACTGTTTCAGAAATGAAGATATTTGCATTATATCCATTCTGACAAAGAATACATTCGTAGAAGTCAGAATTTTTATTTTCCTTTGATGTGGACAATAATAATTGGGAAGTACTGGTAGTTACATATGTATATTAACTGAACCTGCAGCCCTGCCACATTATCCAACTGCAGAACACAGGCCCCAGCATTTTTCTCCACCCTCCTCCTGTTAAGTAAAACATGATTCTCTTCTTGGTCTCTTCTATTGCAGTCTACATTGGTATCCTATATCCAAGGGGTATTCCATTTTCTCCTTAAGTCACAGGACTCTGGATATACTTCCCCTCTGGTTTACTATCAGATGATCCTTTGTCTCCATCATCATTACCTGTTGATAGTTTATTTTTCTGGGTTTTTATCATGTTCCTATTTTGAAGCTTTTATTCTTATTACTTAATTTGGCAAGCATAGTTATAACTATTACTTTAATCTCCTTGTCAGGAATACTTCACAGTTCTCTTGGGCTGTGACTTCTGGGTGTTTTTAGACTTTCCCCCCTTTTTTTTCTACCACTTCTGGTAATTTTTCTGTCTCATCAATTTTCCTTCTTATGAGTTATAATTGGGAGTTTTCTGATAGGTTGACTCATATCCCTCCTCATTTTTGGTAACCCATTTTTATTTTTTCCTCAGCAGATGTCACTTCATATACTGGTATTTTTAAACCTGCTCATTTGGCTAGGGCATTAGTGACAGTTAATGATCATAAGTAGGAAGGGCTGGAGCACTGAAAGTTTGCCTTCAATGAACATCAGGACTCAAGCTTCCTGCATTGCTGCACATTCCTGAGTTGTGTGCTGGAGATCAACTGTTACCTCCTCTCCTAGGGGGAATCCTTCACATATCTCCATATCTATCAAACTTGTCAACCTCAATCTCTAGGTTGTGATTGAACAATAGAGCTAGTGCTAGGTCAGAATTATCATTGAGAAAAGGCACAAGCTGGAAATTGTTCTCTTTGCTTTTTAAGTACAGAACCTTGCCCTGGGGCCTTTGATGTTGTTAAGTTCCAGATGCTTTGAAGTCTAATTTGTGGGCCCTCGGTGGCATGTGTTTTGCCTATCACAATCCCATTCTGTAAATAATGGCCTCTTCTATGAGGAGATACAGACAATTTTGTCTGAATCACCTGCTAGTTCAGGCTCCCACTTTTCTAATTTGGGAAACATAGGTTCAAACTAGTCATCACCACTATGCAGCCTTACTTTATAGTACTCCAGTAGGACATTCTTTGTCCTGCATATTGACTCCCTGCTGCCCCCTTCTCCAGTGTAGTACCCAGTTTTTAAAGTATCCAAGTTGGTGTGTGCTTTTGTTAATAGTAGAGGGGCTCTGTATAGCAGTTGCCCCTCCCTCTTGTGTTGGGTCGTACTATCTTGGTATCACTCTAAACACATTTTAATTATATTTTTTCCACACCTTTCTACCATGTGATTACTCTTGACATACCATAATCATCTATTTCTCTTTCAAGGATTGTTATTCTAGTTTCATTGTATTTGGTTTTGAATATACAGAGGAGACAAACCCAGCACCTTCACCCTGCTGTCATTGTTACTAAACCTACAAACTGAAATAACTGAGATGTGATGAAATAGAAGTGAATATACTGTTGAACAGCACCAGAAAGACCCAATTTAAATTTGACAAAAGTATTTTTTCTGAGGAAGTATATATAGACTGTGATCTAAAATATGAGAAGGAAAATAATACCGTTTTGATTGTTCTGAGAAAAGATTAACATTAGTGAAATCTTGGAGGAGGAAACTGAAGCTAGAATAGAATGGTTACGGACACTGTAGGTCAAATGTAGATAGAGGTTAGAGAAACAATAAGATTTTTTTAAGACATGTATTTATGCATATAAGAGCTGGGGTACAGGCCAGAGTTGCTGGTGATGAGAGGATTCACCAGAGACAGAGTGTGGAGCAGAACAGGCAGATTAATTGAAATACACTGCTGGGGAGAGCAACGGGCAAGGCAGGAGAGGTCTGCTGTGCCATGTGTGTCCCCTCCCTAGCAGGGGATCGAACTTGCACTACTGTGAGGCGGATTCTTCACAGTGCAGTACTTAACCTGTTGCACTACTAGGGAGGCCTGAGACCATAAGATTCTTGATGTGTATAGAGTTTGCTTTAATTTCATTAGAAATCTATTGAAGAATTTTAAAATAAAAGGCCTGTTAAAAATAAAATTTAACATTAATTAATAAATGCTACTAAGCAATGTGAAGGATTGATTGGAGAAAGAAATCATGATTTTGACCCACAAATTAATAGGGTCCAGGCACTCAACAAGGTGGCCTAGATGAGGATATGGTTGATAAAAATGGAGAGAAGTAAACAGACTAATATATACTTGCAGAAGTCAGGTTCTTTAAGCCTCACCTTTTCCGTTGGAAAATTAGACTAATGGTGTATATTTCATGTGACTGTTATAGATATAAAGGGAAAAATTTTAACCATTACTTGTGAAGAAGTAGTATTTGGCTGATTATGTTAGTCAGGACTTTTGAAACTATCAGAACTTGGAGAAAATACCTCAATTATAGTTAATGTGTTTTAAGAAGTAGAGAGTGATACAGTAATTTATTCTTATGTGTTGTGTTGATATTTCAAACTAAGTCCTTGATTTGATTAGAAACATCAGGTTACCATAAGTTAGAAGAGTGAATACATTCTGTGCTGAAAAATGAAGGGAGTGGCTTTAGTCTCAGTTAGGTCAGCCAAGAGCTAACAGGAGGAAGAAGAATGGACCAAGAATCAAAATTTATTAAACCATATTGTATGCATTTAAAAAACATATTTTATATTATTTCTTCCAGGTATAAGAGGAATAATAAGACAAAAAATGTGGTAGTAATTCACATTGATATCTAGATTCAGCCTTAAGAGTATTAATTAAGTTGTTATAAAAATCAGGTTTTAACTTCTTTTAAAAAATAGTGTGACTACAACTTTTAATTTTAGACTGTGACCCTCAGATTCTTAATCCCTACAGAACATGGGTGAAGGTCTTACCAATCAGTGAAGGTAGGATACTGACAATAAAACCCAACTCCATAATCCAAGATCCTTGTTTTCCTGCAAAAATGTACATGTACTTACTCCTATGGGCAATAGAACTGGCGTATGATGCCCCAAGTCTCCAGTGGATCCACAAAAAGTCTGCTTCTCTGAAGTGTTCCCCAAGAGGGCATTGGACACTGGCAAATCTTGGGGCACTAACTTCTGCCTTCCTTCTGCTCTTACAAAATAAAAGGAATATAATTTTCCATGTTATAACCTTATAGTACATCCAACAAAAATTGTTTAAGACAAGAAATATTACAGAAATTATTGAAACTGTTCTTTCAGTGGTTTCTTTGATAGCTTATCCAGGATTGTGAAGTCAGTTCAGTTTTCCAAAGTGCATGAAGTCAGTTCAATTTTCCAAAGTGCAATGCTCATGGTTTTCAATGCTATTTCTGAGGTTATTGCTATCACCTAGCAGATGGTAAAGTTAGAAATGTGCCACTCCTGATTAGATTTGGAAAACTACCTTTGGACCAAGCAGATGAACAATATCTTTGTCTAATGAGGTAAAAAAACAAAACAAAACAAAAAAACAATACTCCCATGCTCCCATGCAGCACTCAACTTAATAGATAGAACAGATCTTAAACCTAACAAAGCTTGTATTTCAAAAGATTATATATCTGAGATCTATCAAATTATTATCTGTTTTCTAGCGATGAAATATGGTGCCAAGGCAGCTGGGTTAGAATTAGCATAGTTCATGAACCTACAGTTAGACCTCCTTTACTCAGCCAACTGTTCCTGTCTGCGCATCTGATTCACCATCCTGCTTCCTTCCTTTTGTTGAATTTTCTTTAGGAAACCCTTTTCTTACTCCAGAAAATCCAGACTCCATAGAAATAAAACCTGTCTATGAAAGTATTTAAATATGTTTGTACCATAGTGGTTACATTAACTCAAGATATTTGAGGAGGATCATCAGTTCCCACATGAATTAATTGATATAAATAGATTAAAAAAAAGGATAATATGTAACATACCTCCATTCATTAGCAGATACTAGTATGAGTGTAGCAGTCAGGAGGACTGACAAAGTGTGGCTGCAATGCCAGAAGTAGATAATGAGGAATTACAGAAGCTGGATAATAAAGAATGACATATTCAGACATGTGGCCACTATGAAAAAAATGTTTTGTAAGGAAACACATAGAGACAATGGAGGATTAAATTTCATTATGCCAGGTCCAGATGTAGAATTTTGCTATTATGGAATGTGTAAGCATAGTAGTTATTTTGATAACTACTTACCAAGATGTTTATTTAGCAGAAATTCTTGGCTTTCTTGACCCAAGATTTAATAGATGTTAATTATCAGGCGATGCCTCCGTATTTTCTAGATTGTATAGTTTGTTTACATAGAGATACTCATATAGGTTCTTAGGATCTTTTGTTTTTTTGCAGCTTGTATTATTATTTTGCCTTTCATTTCCAATTCCTTTAAGTTTTATTTCTCTTTTTTCTCCTAGTGAACCTAGATAAGAGTTTGTCAACAAAGTTAGATTGCTTAGTTCATATTTTTCTTTATTTTTGGTGTGTGCCTGTACTGCTCTCTAATACAGCTTTTACAGCATCCCATAGGATCAGGTAGCTTGTCTCTTCATTCTTGTTAGTCTCCAGATATTTATGCATTTCTTCTTTGATTTTCTTATTGACTCAGTTGTTCAGAATCATTTTGTTTAGTTTGCACATGTTTTAGTTTATTTAGGGATTCTTGTGGTTCATTTCTACTTTAATCCATTATGATCAGAAAATGTTTGATATAATTTCTTATTTGTATATGATTTTTGAAGTTTTTTTCTCTTCGTATATCATGATCTACCCTTGTAAATGTTCTGTGTCTGCTTGAGAAGAATGTGTTCTCATTTATTTTGGGATGGAATGCCCTACAAATGTTTATTTAAGTATATCTTCTCTAATACTTCATTTAGTGACTTTATTTCCTTGTTACCTTTCTTTGTAGATGATACATTACTTACCGAAAGTAGTGTTTTGAGGTTCCCAACTATTAATGTGGTTTTGTCAGTGTGTTGTTTTAGGTCTGTTAATGGCTGTTTTGTGGTGTTAGATGCATAAATATTGATGATAGTTTTATCTTCTTAATGCATTTTTCCATTAATCACTGTATAGTATAAATCTGTGTTCCTGATTACCATTTTTGGCTGAAAGTCTAATTTATCAGAGAGAGAATAGCAGTTCTTGATTTTCTCTATTTGGCGCTTGAAGTACCTTGCCTCAGCCTTTCATTTTAAGCTTGTGTTTATCTTTAGTTTTGAAATGGGTTGACTCTTGAGCCAATAGTAAACACCAGACAAACAGAGCACTAAAAAATGCTTCTGCACTGGGACTTATCCTTTTCTTGGTGCTCTTCAAACTTTGTAAGCACCATGCAAGTGGGTCCAGGTTAGCCTACCAAATGAAGAGAAATTCATGACCCAATCACACCAAGCGTCAGGACTGTGGATGAGACCATTCCAGACCAGTCAGCCACAGTCAGTTTCCAAATGAATCCTGATGCATAAATGAGATAAGCTGAGACTTGAAGAAGAGCTGTTAACTATGTTTAGTCCATATTATAGCTAATACATTGTGAGCTAATTTAATAGTCACTGTTTTAAAGCACTAAACTTCTGTATAACATATTACTCCCCCAAAATAATAAGAAAGTGAAATCACAATGAATATTTCTTAATCCTATTATATGACTAGGTAGAAGGGAAATTATGTGGAAATCTGGCAATTAGTTTAATATGATAACATGGATAGACAAATTGAATAACTTAGATCTATATTTTGATTCTGCATTATTTGGCACTACATAAGCACATACCATTTGTAAATGATCAAAGCACAGGTGACTAACTGGTCATTCCTGGAGTTATTTAAGGTCATCTGGCTTAGTACTTAGTCTCATTTTTGAAGCTGGCATAGTAAGAGCTTAATGTAAATTAGCAACTGAAAACTATTAATACCAGCAAGATTTTTATCTGGCAAAATATTTCAGTCCCATTCTCAGAGTGAATAAGAAAAAGAAGTCATAGGAAATCCTGCCAAACAGAGAGAGTGGATGACTTTCAATATGACAATCACAACCCTGGACTTAGGATGGGTCATTTTTCTGTGTGTGTGTCGGGATGGTGGGGGTATGGGTGTGGGTGTGTTCCTGTGTGTGTCCATTTTCAGAAGAATTCATTAGCTTCTAAGATGTAACTTCTATGTAATAAAAAACTGAAATACAGAAAGATTTTTATATTTAGCCAACATTATCAGCATTTTTGACCTGTTATGTATTTGAAGACAAATTCTAGGTGATTCTTTTTAATCATATTAGGATAAAGGAATATATAGCATAGCAATATCAAAACAAAACACAGTAACACCTCATTTTAAGTAATTCATTCTAATATGTAGAATTTCTGGACTAAGTAATTGCTTTTCTAAAACGTCAGTTACACACAGCAATTTGTATATAGCAAAAAGCATGCCAGCAGCAGATGGATAGGTTGGGCTATTGTTGCTGGTACATTTAAATAAACAAAATTGATAGGAGCCTTTAAAAATATTTGGGGAAATATAGCAGTTTGGGACCAGTTTTCCATTTATTGAGCTACAAAGGAATGAGCAGGTAGTAGTAACAGAAATTACATTTTAAACACATAAATTATTATGTGTTCCAGGAGTTAAATTAACTGTCTATTTGATCATCTCCATAGATACATTCATAAATAACAATGTTGATATTTCATTGTTAACATTTCTCAAGGGAAGAATTTCATTAAGTATACAAAACCAGTGACAGAAATTATTTAATACAATATGAATCATCTTCTGTAGACTGTACTACATACTGATTCTAGTTTTAATTTTCTCTTTAGGGTTTCCTCAAATAATACTTTTATTAATTTTTTTATTAAAATATTTTAAAATTTACATATACTTGCCATTAATTGTAATCCCCATGTATTCCCCATCACCATCTCACCAATGCACCATCAC
>JAGFMF010012021.1:4807004-4860044 GCA_019455555.1 Galemys pyrenaicus
TTCCATCGTGTATATGTACCACAGCTTCCCGATCCACTCACCTGTTTTTGGGCATTTAGGTTGTTTCCAGGTCTTACCTATTGTAAAGAGTGCTGCTATTAATGTTTTAAAAATATTTTCTTAAGTCACATATAAGTGACACCATCCAGTATTTGTCTTTCTCCTTCTGATTTATTTTGCTAAGGATAATACCCACCAACTATCCATATTGCCACAAATGGCAAAAGTTTATCTTTTTATAGCTGACTACTATTCCACTGTGTTTATAAACCACATCTTCCTAATTCATGCATCTGTCTTTGGACACTTAAGTTGTTTCTATATATTGACTTGTAAATGGGGTTGCAATGAATCTAAAAGTGCACATATCCCTTGGAATTAGTGTTTTTGCATTCCTCAGGTAGATACCTGCTGTGAAAATATCTTGGTGGGAAGTATGGTATGGTAACAATACCTGCAGGAGGTTATCCTGTACCTCTAAATCATAGACAATCTTGTAAACCAATGTTGCCACAATAAAGGTAAGTAAAATATTTCCTTATTTATATTAATATTAATAACCCAACAAAATATAAGAGAGCATACAAAACTTTAAATGGATATCTTCCATTATAAAATTAAGAGTTTCTGCACTTATAAATAAAGACTTAGAGAGAAATAATAAAAAGGTAATGGAATTTAAATCACTATCATGATAGAAGTATAAAGAAGTATGAGAACATAAAGATGAGAATGCCAAACTTTCTAGAAGTCAGAAAGTGTTTCCCTGGGAATCAAAACTTATTCACATTTTTGAAGGATATGTAAAGTAGCCAGGATGTCCCTTGATTATACCCATAACCAGGTGTAGATGGAACTGTATTCACGAGGTACTTCAAGGACTAGCTGTATTGCTCTGGAGCATAAATGACAGGGCACAAATAAACAAAAGAGACACCATTCCCATATGGCAACTCTGGAGCATAACAATGTCCTTTAAAAAAAAATCCTGGGAAATTGCCAGTCACCAGGTGCCTTCCCTTAGGACATTGCCTGGCAGTTTCCACTAATAAGAGAACTGGAGCAAAAGAAACTGAGAATTTATGAGACAGCATATGATGACTCCCAGAAATAACCAGCCAACATTTTCAGACATGCACTCTAGGATGGAGAGTGATATCTTGCCATTAAGAGAGAGCCTGTGGAATTTGGGCATTAATATTAATGAATCCTATCTGAACCCACAGCAGATATTCTGGGCAGCTTGCTATAACAAAGATGATGTATTTCTATGACACTTTACTGTGGGAAATATCTGGATACAAAGTAGAATTAACGCATCTTAATTTGTGAATGCTTTTGAACATTTAGATTTCTCTATAGCTCTTTAAATATCATCTCTGCAGGGACTTCTAATCTATAGCTCACCTTTAGTTTATTTAGACTGCATTTTATAAGCTTTTATTTTTTTAACTGAAGAGAGGTATATAGATTCTTCTGAATTGTGTTCAATTCAGGAGCTTAGATACTACTTTCACAACCCCTATATTACATGGATATGAATACCAGGATTTCATACATAGATATGGATTTTTATTGCTTCTTTTTCTTCCTTGTCCAGTATATTCCCAAACCAAGCAAAGAAAAAACCCTTAAGTCTCACAGTCTCTATCAAACACAGATTGGTTTTGCTAAAGTATTCTAACTTTATTTCCAGATGACTTGCTAATCAAGATATAATTTAGATGTGATTTTAATAATTTATTTATAAGTAGTATCTGAAAAACATGTGTACTTTTGCATTTCACCTTTTTTGTGTCATCTGCACCACTTAGTCATTATAAAGGCATACCAAAATTTCCCTCTCATGTTAACATGAGGATAATACAGTAAAAAAAAAAAAAAAAATGGACTGGTTGTCATAATTGGCAGCATAGTCAGTGCTCTTCAATGGATTCAATTCTTTTAATTAATATTTATCAAGAGCCCAGACGGAGCCTGGCAGTCTATGAAGTGCCAGCCACTCCCACCCTCATTGCCTTTTTGCCATCTGCTTGTTACTCATAAGAATGGTAGGCAATTGGCCACCTCAGAATGAGAAAATATTATGTTCCAAGGTTGTCTCTCTTCTGCTTCCAAATCCTTGGCTATCTCTCGTGTTTTGTATGGCTTGAGCTGACATCTGAATTACACTCACAGGTACGAAATTCAATATCTCTTGGGTAGTTTAGTGTTAAGGGTTTTCTTTCATACTTTTGGAACCTAGTGAATCCTAGATTTAACATAAGCGGGTTTTTAATACTAATGATTTATGAATACTATTATGAAGTGAATTTTTTTTTCACAGAATCATGGTTAATCTGGAAAATTATTCTACAGGGTTTCAGTGGTACAAGGAGTAAAATTAAACCTACATCTTACTGAGAAATCAAATCAAAGTCTTTATGAATATTCACAAAATTTTATTCTAAATCAATGCCCAGGTTTATTTCCCTCCCCATCCTTTTCTTGCTACTCCATGGAGACCCCTGTTACAGAAAAAAAAATATATATATATATTTTTATAATATATATATTTATATCTGTATGTACAGCCCAAGCACTGTAAAGTCTATCCCCTCAAATGAGTACCATAGGGTTTGCCTATAGCCAAATGCTATTATTTGTTAAATAATGGCTCTGCAACACCTTAGTCTTCTCTCACTGTCACACTTTAACTGTTGCTGGAGCTTTTAACACTGGAGTGTTCAAATATGAAACCCCAAGTTACAGCCAGCATCTGCTATCTCTGCTACAGTGATAACTTTTTTGTTATACCTACTGATTTTGCCCAGACCTACCACACCCCTGAAACTATCTCCTGAAGGACTGAGGTTCTGCCTTTGCCTACCCATTGCCAGGTACACCTTGTTACATTACTTTCTGGGGCTGTTCTTCAAGACTGTCCCACTTTGGCTGTGCTTCTCCTTTTACTATTACTTTTCCAAGGCTCCATCCTATTTTTCCTGTTGAATCATGCTTGATGGGAAACCTGCTTGCAGGGCTTATTGTTATTTCTCCCATTTTATTTTGAATAAATTAAAAACAATAATACAGTCACCATGAGATATATCTAAGTCTTTCTGCTCCAAAAAGGGAGTTCTAAGGCCAAGTAGATGAAAAATTGAGTGTAATGTAATTACCTTTTCCCATTCATAAAGTTTTACTCTCAAACTCTCTATAGAGTATAGTTGACTTAATCATGACGATGAGGAGGTGAGAAACAGTGACTGGAATATTTTCATAAAAAAGGGAAGCACAGCAAATTCTAGTCATATTTATTCTACCGCTACTGTCAGATTCTATTTTAGCCTGTCCTGACCCTTTGAATCACTCCATCTTCTGTATAGAAAAATTTCTCTTAGCCAAAACCAATCTAGATCAAGTTTCTAGGAACCTATGTAAACAGTTTTACTATCACCCTATTTTCTTGTGTTATCTTTCTCTTAGAAGTAAGATGAGGCATGAAAAAAGTAAGTTTTCATTATAACTCCATTTTCTTGTTCTCATATATTGGTCAAATGATGGGTAACATTTAGTTCACTATTTTGGCTAATGAAATGTTAATCTTTGTGCATAATTAGTGTCTTAATATGTGAAAGAAGGAGTTAATTACTTATGCATTGTCACTTACAGTAGAAAAAATATTTGAGTATAAAACTAAAGATGTTATTAAACTTTAAAAATATTTGAATCACTAAGAAAATTATTATGATTAACATATAATCACTGACAACTAATTTGAATATCTAAATGAAATAGAACTAAGATGAATTAACTAAAATAAATAATAAAGTGATTTACCTATGTGTGCAAATTACATATAATGTCAACATATATTAGGATTTTAGGTTAATATTTTTTGGATAGAAAAGTGACATTTATTAATGAGACACATATTAAGAGACCAGTATATTTTATAGCAGTTAGCTTTCCCTGTGAAGTCTATATATTCTCACAATTTATGTAATTTTAGGAGATAAAATAAACATTGACTGTTGCTTTTACTTTATTTATTAGTGTCCCATAGCAGCTCAAAACATGCTTTTCTATATTTCATTGATTATTTGGCAATATTCTACTTTTCCTCTCACTGCACAGTTTCATTTCTTGTGTTTTACATTTGTATTGGCTCTGAATTCCTGAAGAATCAACCTATATTTTAGCAAGTCATAGCCACAATCTATATCCACCCAGTGAAGGAATTTTTAATATCATGGCTTTAAAGTGTTTAGTGCTTGCCTTTGTCATCACTTCATATTGTTTCTATATAAATTTTGAAATGTTATACTTTTGAAGAGCTATAAAGAGCCAACAAGATTAAGGATAAATATTGAAATCTCAGCATCCTCAGAAAATGTGGCTGTTATACATCAATCTTTATTTTTCCTCCTCATCCTCAAACAAACATAGAGGAAAATTTAGCCATTTTTATGACATACAATGTGCTGAGCTACTTATATTGGTAATGGAAATATATAATGTGTGTGACAATTAAATGTGTGTGACAAAACTCCTAGTTGCTTTGCTCCCTTTATTCATAGGCAACTAGAAGAATTGGGCCCATGAGGGGGTAACAGAATAAAGGTACCTTAGGAAATAATACAGTTCCATCTCCAAATTACATCACCAGCAAAACCAGTATTCATTGTCTTCTACTAGTTGCCTGGGATAAGAGTAAAAGTCAAATTGGCCAATAATTATTTCTAAAATTAACTGGTAAGAAGAGAATCATGTGCTTGTTTGTTTGTTTGCTCTAGATGCTTTTCAACTAGGCTAGTTGCTTAAGTTGTAGAATTCAATGTTTCTTAAAAATAAAGAGGGACTCTCTGGGAAATATTACTTGATTCTTGATGAAATACATTTTCAATCCTTTATAGATCCGTATTGCAAGATCTAAAACAATCATTTGGAGGAGAAATTCTGTATTAAAAGAAATATATTCATTGTGAATCCAAAAAAAAGTTTTCAGTCACATAGTTAAGGATTTGAGTGGGAAGACAGCAAGACTGAGATCTGCTGCCATGTGACTGGATAGCAAGTGAGACCTACTGAGAAATAAAGAAACCCTCAGTGGTAGATGGAAATATACAGTAAATTGTATACCTTAAATTGGAATTTATCAGTGTATAGATCAAATTTAAATGTTGTAGTATGACTTTTTAGCCTTTCTTTTTGTTAGCATCAGAACTTCCCATTGCATTTAGGCTGTAGGAATCTAATGACTTTAAGGAAAATTATATCAACATGCACATAATGTGTGTATTTAAATGTGAGTTTAAAGCACCTTCAAAATAACTCACAGAAATTGAAGTGAGGTTATAACAGTGGTTTCAAATGTCTTTGTGAATCTATATGCATTTTATTCTGTTATTTATCTCTATAAAATAGTATTTATACTATGTATTTTTACTCATTATCATTTCCTACTTAGAATTCTAACATGTATTCTGACATTTGTATATAGTCAAGTTTCAATAGCTACAATGCTTCATGTTGTAAAAGTGGTTTATATTAAAACACTATGCTATTATTAGTCATTTGCATTATCACTTACATTTGCTATTACAAATACTGCCACCAGTAAACATATTATACACCTTCCCCACCACCACCCCTCAGATTATTAACTCTTTTTCCTTAGATTAATTTCTGAGAAGCATTTGTTGCTGTTATTGTCAAATGGCCAAATTGCTTTCCACATAGTTGCACAAATTTCATCTCCCATAAGTATTACATGAAGCCACACATTTTAATACATCCTCATCATTATAAACAGGAAAGAAAATGACTTGATTTCACTGAAAGCAAAATTAGAATGACATTCTTTTGAAAGAATACATGCTTTTCCAAGTAACTAATTTTTGAAAAAATTTCAACAGTTAACTTATTTTAAATCCCCATTTCACTTCGGTGGCAAATATTCATATTGACATATATTTGAAACTTTGATCTGAATTCTAAAACTTTAAGTATTAGATTCCTGAGCAATTCTAATGTGATTGGTAATGGGCAATTGAAGTGGTACACATAGATGTGAAACAAGAGTGATTTAATTAATGTTGTGGTTAAAGAACCACATCTCTGCCTGGCCAGACCAGCAGAGGCCTCACAACAATCTCCTGCAGAATCCCACCAGCACCCACCTGGACCTACATGGACTGTGTGATCTTCTACAATTTGTGGTTAGCTCTGTAAAATTCTACTTATGTTTACTCTGAATCCTTCCCAGCTTGATTTCCCTCTTCTGCTGACATTTGCTATCCTCAGAGTACACTCCTTCCAGTACAATATTAATATGCAAGCTTACCTCAGCTACAGTTTTCTGTTTGTTTTTTTCCTTACAATGTTTCAGTCCCCATAGTTCTCCTGCCACTGTATCACCTGTGAACCATCACCATATTACCTTGTGTTCAGCCTTCCCATTTGCCCCCCCACCACCTCCTCCTTTGTTGAATGCCTAAGTTTTATGTTCAGCTGCTAGTTTTTTTTTTAATTTTTCTTGATCCTTTTTAAGTTTATCAATATTCCACATATAAGTGAGACTATCAAGCATTTATCTTTTTCCTTCTGACTAATTTCCACTAGCATAATTCCTTCCAGCTCCATCCGTGTTGCTGGAAATGCCATGAATTTGTTGGTTTTTGATGGCTGGGAAATATTTCATTGTGTAAATATACCACCACTTTTTGATCCACTCATCTATTTTGGGGCATTTGGGTTGTTTCCATAAGTTGGCTATTGTTAATAGTGCTGTAATAAACATAGGAGTGTAGGTTTCTTTTCAAATCATTGGGGATTTTTTTGTCCTTTGGATAGATTCCTAGGAGTGGAATTTCTGAATCATATGGTAGATCCATTTTTACTGCTCTGAAAAACCTCCACACAGCTTTACATAATATCTATACCAATTTACATTCCCACTAGCAGTGTAAAAGAGCTCCTTTAGCTCCATATCCTCTCCAATATTTGTTGTTTCTTGGGGTTTTTTTATTATGGGCCTTAG
The DNA here is from genome assembly GCA_019455555.1 of Galemys pyrenaicus. Taxonomy (NCBI): domain Eukaryota; kingdom Metazoa; phylum Chordata; class Mammalia; order Eulipotyphla; family Talpidae; genus Galemys; species Galemys pyrenaicus. The sequence goes on from JAGFMF010012021.1 coordinate 4,814,029, forward strand.
TGGAGTGAGGTAGCATCTCATTGTAGTTTTGGTTTGTGTTTCCCTGATAACTAGTGATGTTAAACATTTATTTTCCATGTGCCTATTGTCATTTCTGTTTCTTCTTTGGAGAAGTTTCTTTTTAGTTCTTTTGCCCATTTTTTGATTTAGCCCATTTTTTTCTGGGTTGTTTGCTTTGTTTCTGTTGAATTGTGTAAGTTTTTTGTAGATCTTTGATATTAGTCCCTTATCTGTCCTATGTTGTGTAATTATTTTCTTCCATTCAATAAGCTGCCTCTTTGCTTTGATTATTGTCTCTTTTGCTGTACAGAAGCTTTTTAGTTTGATGTATTTCTCTTTTTTTTCTCTTTTGTTTTCCTTACTTCTGGGGAAGAATCCACAAAGATGTTTCTGAGGTTTATGACATGAAGTGTTTTGCCTATGTTTTCCTCTCTCTATTTCATTTGTCAGGTCCTACATTCAAGTCTTTATTCATTTTGAGTTGATTTTTGTATATGGTGTCAGATAGTAGTCTAGGTTTGTTTTTGTTTTTGTTTGTTTGTTGCAGTTCAGTTCTCCCAACACCATTTATTGAAGAGGCTTTCCTTATTCTAGTGTATGCTCTTTATTCCTTTGTCATAAATTAGTTGACCATATATATGTGTTTTAATTTCATCTCAGGTACAGTTTTCTAAGGGAACTAGGTTATGACAATAGGAAAAGCCAATATGATTAACCCACAACCTACTTATTCTGTTTCATCCCTAGTCAATTTGGCTGATCCCATTATACTCTAGCTACACTGGCTTATTTATGTTTCTGAATTGTTTCCTCTCTTTCTGCTAATCTCCCTTTATCTTCTCAGGTCATCCTTTATGACTCAGCTCATATGTGAGATCCTCAAGGTTTTGCTTGCCCACCCTGCTTAAACAGCATCCTCCCTCATTCTGGTTCTTTCCATATCTCATTTTATTTTTTCTTTTATTATCCTTGATTAATTAAAGTCAATTAATTAATTAAAATCAATGCCTAAAACAGGCTTTATAACCTTTGTTTCCCTGTACTGTGTGGACTCAATTGTGGAATATTTTCTTGTAGTTCTAAAATCACATTTAATGAGCATATTTTATATAGAAATATTTTACTAAAAAATCAGAAGTAGAGATTGGAGCATACAGTGGAACAGAAGATTACTTTCATGTATAGAACATAGCACCACACAACTACCTTCACCCTAATGTTAAAAATTGAACACCTGTGTTCAAAACACTTGGGCCATAACCACAGCTGAAACTATCTCACAGCTGATGTTTTTCTTGGGCCTCACATCTCTGTCACCTGGCTGGATATCTTTCCTTACCTGCATTACTCATCTATGCCAGCTCTTTCAGGTCCCCAGGCCATACCATTCTCTTTATAAAATATTTATCAGGAAACCCAAATTATTCTAATTTAATTGTAGAGATAAATTAATTTTCATATATCAATCCTAATATATTTGAATCATCTAATAGGTATGAAGTCTATCTCTGCCTAACTAGACATGTCTCATAAAAACTTTGCTCAGATCTCTCCCTAAAGAACTTGGCCACCAAACTTTAATTGGCTTCTTTAAAAGGACTTATAAGCATCCTTTTTTTGTCATTCATGTTTTTGAGATTAAAAAAATGGTACAAATAAAAAAAATGAACCAAAAATGCACCTATACTGGTACACACACACACACACACACAGTCAGATAATCGTCTAGTGCTTTTTTCCAAGAAGCACTTTGTTCCAAAAGAAAGTCTGTTTGCAGACTTGAGAGTCAATCTGTTTTCTGAGATCACATCACCACAAAAAAAACCAGAAGTTATTAAAAAAAAAAAACAACAACAACAAACTAATGTTTGCAACTGATGCAAAAATGCATTTATTTCATTCTCTACCTCTTCCTCCCACTTCCTAGATAGTGACTAGACATAGAAGAGTCTTTCAGTGTCTTTTTGGTTAAAATTACACTGACAGTTTTTGTTTCTTACCTTGGTGAAAAATTCAGCTCACTTACATATTTTTTTTCCTATTTATAATGACTGTATGTGTAACAAGTTCCAGACCTGGGATCTGGCAGAAGTTTCTAAAACAACATTCAAGAGTGATATCATTATGAGACACTCTTAGATTTAGAATTTTAAGAATGTGTGGTTTGCCGTTTAATCTAGGTGTGTACTCTGAGTAATTCTGCACCATTTTGACTCCCTCAGATGAGGCAATTGAAGAATTTAAAGCTGGAAAATACATGTGTATATATTTTTATAAGTATAAATGAATGTATATCCACTGGTAATGATTATACATTGATATACAGACATAATTCTTCTTTTAATCCTAAATAAATATTTTAAGTATGAAACAAAGGCTAATAAGCTACTATCCATTTGAGAGCAAAATAATTCCAAGGGAAATTTGGAAGTGTTGATACAAATCCTCAACATTTTCTCTATTTTATAATCCCCATTAGTATGTTAGTTTCCAAACTCTTTTAATGTTCTTAATGATTAAATTTGCCACCAGTCAACTATTACTTTTTGTTCAGTTCCTTGGGACAACTGTAATGTGTTTTCCATAACAAAATTTGCAGTCAATATTGTTGTATATTGAATTTTTTTAAAATAGTATGTTTAGAGAAAATCAAACTGACTTTATTTAGTTTACAATACAGTGAAGTGGACTGAAATGAGAACAGTGGCATCTAGTCCTCTAGTTTGGGACCTGCTTCTTGTTCTCGCTGGAACTATCTATTTCAGCTTGAAAAAAATGCATATAAACCTTCTGGCCTTAAATTGTCCATACATTGAAAGCATTAGATGAAATAATCTCTTTGTCTGTACATTTAGTTGAGTTTGGCAAAAGGACCCTAATTAAGGTCAGACTTGGGCTAGTTCTGACTTTTTATCAGGTCATGCCTCATATTTCAGTGTCCCTTTCCTTCTCTCTCTTCTACTTACTTGTCCTTTACTTTCTCCTCATTAAAGCATCTACTATACCCCCCTTCAAAATTTCTTTCTAATTTCTAATTTGCAAGATTTTTTCTGAGATCTTATCTCTAGGGCTCTCATTCTAATTCATCTTTTATTCACACATCAGTGAAAAAATTTAACAAGTTTATTCTGAGTATATATAAATCTATAGTATTCTTTCCAGGCTGTCTTCAAATTAAAATAACCAAAAAATCTTAACCCAAAGAACTGAATTGCTAAAGGTATTTTGAAACAACCTGATGATTACTATAGTCTTGAAGAATAGTTTGAGTCTGGGAGTATGATACCTTTATCCCTCTTCATTCCTTCAAGATAGCTTTAGCTTTGAAGCCTTTTATGGTTTCATACAAACTTTAATAATGTTGCTCGATTTCTTTGAAGAATCCCATTGAAACTTTAGTAGTGATTGCTTGATTCTGTATGTTGCTCTGGGTAAGATGGCTATTTTAACAAGGATAATTCTTCCAGTCCATGAAGAGAGAGCATATCTTTCCATTTCCATATTTTCTCCATTTCTTTTAACACTGTCTTATAGTTTTTAGTAAGTAGGTTTTTCACCTACAAATTGTTAGTTTTATGTCTAGGTATTTAATACTTTTTGATGTGGTAGTAAATGGGATTGTTTTCTTGATTTCTTTCTCTTGTACATATTTTGCACATAATAATACAGTTTTTGTATACTGATTTTGTAGCTTACCACTTTGTTGTACTGATTTATTGTTTATAGTTGTTTCCTAATAGTGTTTTCTATGTTTATTATCATGTCATTTTCAAGTAGTGATAATCTTCTTTCTTTTTTATAACTTAGAAACATTTTATATGTTTCTCTTACCTAATTACTTTAGCTAAGAGTTCCAATAATAGTTTGAATAGTAGTGGTAGGGTGGACACCATTGTCACACAACTGATCTTAGTAGAAAAGCTTTCAGTTTTTTATCATTGAGTATGATATTACTTTTATAACTATACTGGAGTTGATATTATAATAAAATATTTCTAGGACTTTTTCATAGTCACTTGTTCTTTTCTTGTATTCTCAGCTTTCGGAAATTGGAAGTACTTCAGTTATCCCTATTACTGATATAGAATTAAAATCTAACAATTTCAGTTAAAATTTTGGTGGCCCAAAACTTACATATATACTATACAGCTTAGTAAAAATTTTGATTTTTTTATATATGAGTACTACTTATTTCAGTATCATTGAATTATAAGAAGTCTGAGCATATGAAAGTTAGAATCAATTAAATTATTAAAAATTTTACCATTAATTTTATCATTAGTCATCACTGAAATTGAAAGGCAAATCTGGTGCAGCACATGTCATGGTTTACTCTAAATGTGTTGAATAAATGTCTGCTTCAGTGATTTTCCAAATTACTCTTAGCAGATTTTATTTCCTAAATAAAATTTTACAAGGAACAACAGTGATGAAAAAATAAAACATAAAAGTAGATCAGTCCTTTCTCAAGCAGAAGTAGGGAGAAAATGAGACTGTCCACCAATCTAACTTCTCCATCAATCTTCATCAATCTTCAGAGCTATTTGTGAACCATATCTGGAACTCATTAGGTTTCTAAGGAACATAGTTCCAAAAATCACTTGTCGGTTTCAGTAATGTCATAGTGGCTTGTATAAAACTAACCCTTCTGTAAATAAGGGTTATGAAATATCATCACCTGATACCTGTTTGAATGGCTATTATCAAAATCATGTGATAAGTGTTGGTGGAGGAAAAAAATTATTCACTGTTGGTAGTAGTGTAAATTAGTGCAACTACTATGAAAAACATTTGGCAGTTTGTAAAAAAAAAAAAAAAAAGTACTTTATGATCCAGCAGTTCTACTCTGCATATATATATAAAACATATATTTGAAAGAAATAAAATCATATGCCAAAGATATATCTACACCCCAGTGTTCGATGATAATATGACATATATAATGGAATATTAGTCATAAGAGAAATAAAATGCTCCCATTTGCAGTAACATCGATGGACCTTGAGAGAGTTAGGGTAATTTAAGTAAGTCACACAGGGGATGATAAATGCTGGATGATCTCACTTATGTGTAGAATCTTTAAAAAAAAAAAAAAAACCTCATAGGTACAGAGAGCAGGTCACTAGCTGCCAGAGGCAGGGTTAGGGGATGGATACAATAGGTAGTCAAAATATATAAAATTTCTAGCTATAAGATAAGTTCTATCGATGTAATGTAAAGCATGATGACTATAATTACTGATACTGTATCATATATTTCAAAGTGGCTAAGAGTAAAATCTTAAATGTTTTTATCATAAGAAAAAATATTGTAATTGTGAGGTAATAGATATGAGACAAAATGTATTATATTTTTTGCAATATATATCAAAATATATTAAATATTTAAAATGCACAAATAATACTTGTTTAAAAATAGTTGAAATTATAGTTAACTGACACAAATCAGGCAGAAATGTGAGGGTAGATGACCTTTGGAAAAAAGATCAATGTTTATATGGTTTTTCTCATAAATATTACCTAATTCATAGGACTCAGAAAATTCTAGAGATCAAGCTGAATGGCAAAGTATTATTGGATTGAGGTGAGGTACAGAGGACAGAATTTGGGTTACCACATAGCTAGAAATTCAAACAATAAATTCAGGAAAAGAAGGATCCACAAAGAAATATGTATGTATGCATTTATGTCCCTTCATATTCTTGGTTGATCCTTTAAGTGTGCATACACAAGAAATACTGCAAGAAACTCACCAGAAGAAATACCTAAAAAGCATAAATTTTTCAGTATGACTTCAACTGCTGATCAGTGATCATTGTAAGGAAGTTAGAATTTGAGAATCACAACTTGAAGACATCAGTTAGTAATTAACAATACCAGAAGATAAGTTCATTTTTTTCCAGAGGACTATATCCAATACATATCAATATATAATAAAATACACCAGATATGCAAATAAATGGTAAAATTTGATTTGTAATTAAGACATAAATTCAGATGATGAAATAACTCAGATATTGGACTTCGCAGACTTAGATATTAAAACAACTGATAATTCAAATGATTGTCTTAAAGGTAATATCATTATGTCCTAAAGGTAATTTGTCTTAAAGGTAATTATTACTATGTTAAGTGAACCAGAGGAGAATTTCAGAGAGTAAATGAAATGTATTTTTTAATGAGAGGGAATGGAAATTCTAGAATTAAAGATTATATTACCTAAAATTAAAAATCTTAATATTTTATTAAGACAAAAGAAGGAAAGGTCAATAAATCAAGAAACATCGAGAGCAGTTATCCAATATGAAGAACAGAGTTGGAGAAAAAAGTTTTAAAAATAAAAGGGACAGAGAAAATATAATTTGAAATAGTATCAACTTATCTATTATATTTGTACTTGAAGTCCGAAAAAGGAAAAGATAATAGAGTGAGGACACATATTTGAAATAATATTTGATTTTGGAGGGAATTTAGAATCTAACTTTTAAAAATTACAACCAGAAAGTCCTTAGTGTGGAAAAAAAAAATAAAAGATGTGTTTGTTAAGAGACATCGGTGGCCTTTGACTTAGCCTATTCGTATCTTCAGCTCCTCAACCTTAATGGAACCACAGGAAGCAATTCATATTTTATTCTCAACCCATAGTGGCTGTATATTTTTCACCGACCTAGTACTTCCCTGAAGGTTCAACTCAAGGATCTGAAACTGTTCTATCTCCCTTGGAAATGCACAATGGCATTTTTGGGAAGTTTCTAAAAGCAAAATACAAGTTATGTAAAATAATTACAGAAAGTATTAGAAAAATCTCAGATGGAAGAAACTGAGGAAAGATTTTTAATTGTAGGGCCTTGGAGAGCTCCCACATATTTTGGGGACTCTAGAAGGTCTCATGCATGCCCAGACTGGAGGCGTACATAGAAGAGATATGAGAAATTCCTCAGCCCTCTTTTCTGCCTCACATTCAAACTCACACAAGTAGGTAGAGTTAAAAAAGTGTCCAGCTGTATATTAAAGACTGACCCACACATAGCCAATCTGCAAAAACTGAAAGAGTTATTTGACTTATATTGCTGTTTTTGAGTTTTTGTTTGTTTGGTCTTTTGTGGGGTTTTTGTTGTTGTTTTTGATCCCCTGTACTAAAGGAAATTTCTGTCAACCACTTACTGACCACTGAGCTAGTAGAATAGAAAAATAAGTGGTAAAGAATAGACTTTAACAATAAAGATAAAATTAAGACATTTCCAATAAAAGCAAAAAGAAATTGCTGCCTGTAAACCTGCACTGCAAACCATGCAAAAAATTATTCAGTCTGAAAGAAAATGACAGAAAAGGAAGTAGTCATAAGGAACACAAGAATGTATTTGTATAGATAAATGTAAAACCTACTTTCTTTCCTGAAGTTATTTAAAAGTCAACTGACTGTAATGCAAATTACAAAGGTTGATAAAGTTATAGAATGCACATGAAATGTGCAAACTTTGATTAGGTTGTATAATGGGCATAACACATACCCATGTAAAAGATATGTATATAATAACACAGATGACAGAAAAAATCATGGTGGGTAAACTTGTGCTGTGATTCTCGAACAATATCATTCTTAGGTTTGAAATTTTCCTGAAGCCTAACAGGACTCATCATAAATCATACTCATCCCAATGATTTGATAAAGTGTATTGCTGGTAAAACAGTTTAGGCGAAAAGGGTTATGCTTGTCAGTTAATAGCAGTGACTATGCCAAAGGTAAAGTTCCCAGATGTCAGACAAATGCTAAACTTGTAAGCAGGGCTTCAATGTGATGGGAGTGAGACCTATCCTTTTTATCCTTTTTTTCCACATCACATTTTTTCACAGTGATGTGCAAAGAGATTCCAATATGATATAATATGAACCCCAGCAGACTGTGACAAAAATGTATATTGTATTATCCAGAGAAACCCCTAAAAATATAATGTGAAGATGTAATTTATAATATGAAAATATTACACAAAGAATGGTTGATTAGCCATAATAACAAATGATACAAATAGAAAAAATATTAAAAATGAGTAGATGTAATATGAAACACATGGGGATGTATAATGTATGGAAATGGATTATTCAGTCTAATTAGGAGGCACTGATTGTTAGAAAGAATGAAAAAGATCCAAGACAAAGAAGAAGACTCCACTATATTCTGTATACAAAAGCTATACTCTAAATATAAAAACACAGAGAGATCGAACATAAAACTATAGGAGAAAACCACCAAATATTAGAATTTTGGTTTGCCAAAAAAATAAACTTCAAAATAAGAAAGCTTGCCAAGACACTCACTTTAAATAAATAAGAGATTTTTTATATATAATATATTTATGTTATATATAAATATATAAAATACATAATAAAATTTGATTCACTAAATATAGAAATTGTCAAATCCTAAGTCCTATTTGGAGATTTTAGCACACCTAACTAAATGATTGCTCATTTAAAATAAATGAATAACTAGATAGAGTATTTTAACAATATTATTAACTACTATGACCATAGCCCTAAGTAGCAGAAGATTCATTCAAGTACACATAAAATATTTCATAAAATAGAAAAAGTGTTCAGCCATAAGACAGTACAAGTTTAAAGAGATTTAAATTTGAAAAGCTCACACAAAATAGCTTCTCCACTACACTAAAAATTAATCAGTCATAATAGAATAAATACAAAGTCACACATTGATTTCTCTAACAAATCTTCCAATAAAATATGAAAGTGTTTTAATTTTGATTTATTTGGATTTGAGGATTAATGCTTCTAAAAACTAGATAAATATTAATAGGTTAATAGGTTATTAATAAACACTGTGTCAGTATTTTTTAAATTCTTTTTAATAATTTGAGTAAATCACCGGGGTATTAAATGAAGCAACATGTTTAGTATAATTGCTTCATATTATGGAACCGTGAGTGTTGGAAACATTTATTCTGATCTTGAGCTGTTAATTTTGTTCAATTTGTGTTTGTTGAATGATTATCTTCAATAAATGATAACCATTTATCAAAAGAACATAAACCACAAATCACAGTAAAAAATGTAGAACTAATGTAAAAACTAAAGTCTGAGAGTTATATTAGACAGATTGGTGTTAGTTTTTTGATATATAAGCTCTCATTAGGTGAAATAATAGGTTTTAGTCAAATTCTTTATCTATTTGAAGACCCAGACTACGGTGCTGGGGATTTATTAGGAAAAACAATTTTTTAATAAAATGAGAATACTTATTTTATTTGTATTTTAAGAATTCAAATTTATAGTAGGAAGTTTGGTTTTGCAGAGTGTCTATGGAATTTTATTTTTATCATTCATATTTTGTGCCATAAGATTCAGGGAATAATATTTAATCATTCCTTGAGTAGATGAGAATGAAAGACTTCGAAAAAATGATTAAGTAAAAAAAAAATTCTCTTTATTTTATAAAAAATAAATATACCATAATCCTTTACAAAAGAAATTTATCACCAGTCTTTTCTCTATTCTGTTTTTATCTTATTTTCTTCACCAATCGGTACCCTTAAGCATACTTAGTCACTAGTTAGCCCAATACTGTTTCTCTAAAATTATACAGCAGGAAAACTCTATTTAAAACCTTTCTTTCTTTCCACTTTTTCTTTCCAACAATAACTCTCTTGTGCTTTTAGCCATCTACCCCCCACTGAGATGAGGTAGGAACAAAAGCAGAGTTATTACTGTGAAAACAGAAACACAAAGAACAAAGACATTTATCAAGAACATATACTTTATCAAACATGATGGAAATAAAGTCTGTATATATTTTCACAGTCCCTGGAATCTCATAGTCTCATTTTGAAAGTTGAAGTTGCATTTGAAACAAAAGGAATCTTTTAAGGATATCAAATAAACTGTTTAATAAAGCTCATGTCAAATATTTAATGTAGGGGTTTTAATTTTGTCTAGACATATTTAGGCTCAGGTAAATAACATTCATTTAAAATAGAATTAAATTTCATGATTTTTAATTAATTGAAATTTTTCTGACCATACCTAGTATTATCATTTTTTATTTAGTGGAAAAAGCATACTCTGGGAATAAAAAAATCAGGGTTGCAGTCAACTAAAACAGTTTTTATGTTTACTCAGGTAAGTAATTTCAATTTTCTAAGATTCATTTTTTTATCAGTAAAATGAAGCTTTAAGACTACTTTTAGTTACAAAATTTAGAACCTTTAACTCTTTAGATAGTAGCTAAATGATTTGGATTAGTGTCCAAAAAGGAATTTGGAATGGAAATGAAAACACTAATTCTATTTTAGTTATTGCTCTTTTGCTTTGTTGTTCTAGTTAAACTTTACCTAAAATAAAATAAGCTTGTTTTCCTGGATCCATCTAAATAAATGCAAATCATTAGGAACAAGGAAAAATGGTAAAACTACACTGCTGTTGCTGATTCCTGGTAACTGAAGGCAATCTTTTTGAAATTTTTAATAGGAAATTTAAGTTAGTTATACCTTCCTGGAATAGTGAATATTGATCCTTCTGTAACTAGGAACATCTTTACCCCCTATTAGCAATCTGGATTTTGCAGGAGAGCAAAATGATTTGTAAGGGAATTTGATAGTTAAGGAAATACAGAACAATGATAGATGTCAGCCAATCGACAAGGACTCAGAGTGTGGAACCATGCTGAATGCCCATTATTTCTATTCTAATTATATATTCAGAGATATGGTAATAACCACTTCTGGGTTCTGTTAGCCCCAGTTTCATCCATATGCCTAATTTTGTACTCTTTCTGTCATTCCTAGTTTATAGAACTAATATTTTCAAATAGATTTAAAGTATCCAATGCAGTTTAAGAGCCTACCAATGCACAGAACTTTGGGAGTGGCCATTCATTTTATGTGATTCATGCAAGGTTCTAGATTTAAAAATACACAAAACCATGGGCAGGGACAGAGGTTTAATTAACTAAACCCAGTCCTAGAAAGACAATGATAGTAATATAAGAGACAAGGAATTCTGAAATAGGAACATGTAAATGTACATATAAGGCATATAGGGATAGAAATGAAATATGATGAGTTGTGTATTACACATTCATATTTATCAGAGAGCATTCACCAGTAAAGAGACAGTATACAACTCAGCAGACAAAACAACTTGTGAGGTTGTAATTTGTAATTAGTCAAATGTTTGTCATTAATCCTGCAGTGCTGGCACAATGGGCACCTCTGCAGAGTGGTGCCCAAGCAAAGTGGAGATGGATATAGAGCTTATGAATGGGTCCCAGAATTCAAACTTCCAGAAACATGTGCCAATGTTGAATTCTTTATAAAGTGCATACTTTAAGGATAGTACATCTAAATAGTGGGTGGCAAACTGACTACATTGGTGCTCTTCCTTCGGAAAGACCAGCCAGAAATTCATTCTGACAGGAACAGACATGTATGCTGATATATTTTTATCTTTCCTAAGTAAGTAGAGAAGTACTACTTTCCTCAGTAAGTAGTAAGTAAGAACCTCAGTGTATGATTCACCTGTATGAGACCACTCATAAATATGACATCTGAGTATGGTACATGGCTTAAGAGCAAAGAAAATTCTACTGTGGTACTGTGAGTAAGTATCATATCACATACCACACCAGCCTAACAGCACAGTGAAACAGTTTGATAAAGTCATAGCAGAAATGGTAGTTTGAAAATGACAGATATTAGAATGTGGCACCATCTAATAGAAAGTAATAGAGGAGTTTATATTTAATTACATAGTATTTTTAGTCTATTTATGGTAGTTTCTTATTGAAATAACATTACATTAGTTTTATGTATGCATTATTAAAAACCAACATGTATACATAGTACATTAAGCTCATTAATAAAAGTCCTATTCTATCCTTCACTATCCAATTGACACCTTCATCCAATTTACCAAACACTCTCCCTTCTTCCCCCTTGGCAATCACAATTTCTTTTAGAGTCTAAACTTTAATTTTCTTTTAATAATCTAAATTAACCACCTTTGTGTGGCACTCTACTTCCACAATGAAGAATGGAGGAATCCAGGAACAAAATGATAGTAGAAGCAATAGCCCCACTGACCATCATTTCCAGTGACCTTCTTGGGAGTTTGTGCAATCTGGTTTTACAATTCTGGACCCTGCAGATTTAGAAGTCTTCTTTCCCAAACTGGGGAGACTTTCTCTCTGAGGATATAGCAAGAATCCTATTGAGTTATTTTTTTTTTATTTTAATGTCAGTACCTTAAGTTCAAGTACCTATTGTATGACAGGTACTGCATCAGTTTTAACCATTCTCAGGCAACAATATCCAATAACAGATCACTGAAGAGGCATAAAGAGCCATTTATCTCAATCCAATTTACAAAGTCTATTCTGACTGCCTTTGATTCACTGAATGAAGATCCAAAACAGTGTGTTGAATTAATTTGAAGAGATATTAAAATGTCAAAATTAACAATTGAACACAGGTGCACATTGACTTTCAGCTCCAAAACCACATTTTCAATACCTGCTTTGCAAAATGGAAATGGGCCCTATAAAGATTTTATTTATACCAGCTGGACTGATAGTATGCTTTGTCTAGAGGGGGCTTTTCTAGTGTACTTGCTTAGAAGAGTTCTGTAGGAGCACAGCTTCTCCAGTGCCTGGTCACTACAGCAAGTATAGCTTCTTAAGCATATGACTCTAACATGCAGTGTCCCTAGTGCCATGGGGATTGTCTTATTAACTGTGACTTTTATTTTTGTACTGATGCTTTGACATCTTGGAGCCAGGCTGACTGGATAGATTGCCCTCTCAGTGTTAGTTAATTCCTATATATAGCAAACAACTTACTTGCAAGAGTTTCTTTTCATATACATAGTAACAGAGCCCATACCACTTACCATCTCCTTTCTCAAGCCTCACATTCTGGTCTACTGTTTACCTGCCCTAATTGTCCCCAACCCAATTGCCAGACAAGTAGGGAAAACCCCTATGTCTGAGGGCTGCTGAAGTTATTCAAACTATCCTAACCTGAGCCTGCTTACCCTGCCTCATCTTTCCCTTTCTGTACCAACCACATTAGAGGTTCTTGCCCATATTTGCCCCCTGTTATGGTTTGCTTCTCCACTGACACTGATACTTGCTCATGTATTCCACCCCCCAACCCCCGGGCCCACAGCATTTTCCCTTCTCTTGCTATGTTTGAGTTACAAACTATTTTTTCAGTGACATGTCTTCTGTCTGTTGGCCAGGCTTTGGTGTACAATACATAGCAGTGCCCAGGGACCAGTAGCTTCCGCTTGCACACCCCCTGGGTGGTTTCTAGGAGGACCTTCTCCCCCTGAATAGCTTTCCATAAACACCAAGAGAGTTGTTTCTAACAAATTCTGAAAAAGACAGATTTCCTGCAAATTCAACCACAACAATTCCTCTGTCTTTGAATGAGCCAAGGTTATTTTCTCTCTAACAGTCTGGATCACAGGTCTGGGGGAAGGGAGACACTTCTGTAGACACTTTTATCTCAGTCATAGGGAACTGACTGTTCCTTCTATGTTCTTTAGCATTCTCTTCAATTCTTTTTTTTTTTTTTAAAGATTTATTTATGCATACAGGCCAGAGGTGTGGGGGGGGGGGGTGAGAGGATTCACCACAGAGAGCGGAGAGCAGAACAGGCAGATCAACGGAAGCACACTGCTGAGGGGAGCAGCGGGCACAGCAGGAGAGGTCCACTGCACCATGTGGGTCCCCGCCCTGGCCGGCAGCAGGGATCGAACTTGTGCTGCAGTGGCTGCGGTTTGTTTCACAGTGCGTTGCTTAACCCACTGTGCCACCAGGGAGGCCCTCTCTTCAATTCTTACTAGGCAACCCCTATTTTTTTTCAGTGCCCTGTTTTGTTAATGATTCTTTATGTTAAACTTCTCCTGCTTGAATTACTGTGTACCTTTATCTCTTAAGTGGAGTTAGTTTTATATAGTATTAAATATTTGATTAGGAAGAGATGAGTGAGTATGCCCTGTTAGCACATTCAGTAGGATTAGTCATTTTATAAGCATTGGTAGTGTTATTAGTTGTTCAGAAAATTCTTAGAAAACACAGTCCCTTCCCTGAAACTCAGCATGCTGATTGGCTTGCACTAGTTATTTAATCAGTTGTCCCAAACGTAAATATTGCCTTTATGAATTAAAAACCAAACCTTCATTCATCTTTTACTTACATAAAATTAGTTATTTTATTAAACATTATTCTGGACCAAGTTGGATTTCAAAGTTTGTGTGTGTACATAGAAAATCAAACTTAGGAAAAATACAATGTCTTCATGAAGTGCACAAAGGTGGTATAGGATATCTGAATGAGAGTCATGATGTTTCCAGTAATGCAAGACAATCAATGCTTTTTGCTTAAGATCCTTATCACACAGGAAAATCTAATCCTTCACATTCCCTTTGATACAATTTCTCTAGTTATTCTTAAACTTACATGCCTGCTATTTCCATTTTTTTAACTGAAAGTGGCTTCCAAACAGTTTTTTAACACACAGATAAAAAGGTTTGCCATGTGCTAGACAGCCTGTGGAGGAAAAATGTTGATAGAACCATGCTGGTAAAGCTTAAATCGAAGTAGGAATATTATAGACTTTTGATTTTATGGCATAGCTATAAAGTGTCCTGCCTTTTTTCTATTAATGTTTTCCTAACAAGTGAACCCTAGGAAACTCAATGGCTGAGAGTAATTTCCATTAGAAAAGTAACTGTTTGTCAACTACTCTCTTCCTTTTTTGGAAAGTTCACAATATCTATTTAGAACTTGTCCTAAATTCTATAAAAAAGTAAGAAGAGACAGATCAGGGATCAAAATTTACTGTTCTATAAATTTCCCACATTTCTGTGATTGATGCTCTGTTTCCTTATAGAAAATTAGTAGTAAAATCCTTTACACAAAAAAAGGAAAATAAAGAAGTTTATGTAAGTCAGATATATCAGAATCTGGAAAAACAGGTGTTAAATGACTTCAAGATTGTTTTTACATGTGTCACACACCAAACTGTTAAAATGCTTTGTTCGACTACACAGGGTTTCCTCCTCCTTAACACCACCTTATAACTACAATATCTTTTTTCCATGATAGATTAGAAGCATTCCACTTTGGACCCCTTGTATGATAAAAACCTAATATAAAAGGAAAAACTTAACAGGTGGTAATGGGGAAATAAGTAGTTTGTGAAAAACAGAATCCCTTAATTTTAATTCTATATTTGTTTTTCACTTGCTACATTACTGAATTTCAATTCCCTATGTTGTAAAACAAAAATTCTCATGTCAAATTATAAGAACACAAAATGAGCACATAAATGGTACTTTCTCACAATGTGAAAAGAACCTATAGTTACTAATAGAAATGTATTTGTCTAATAATGCCAAACATATGTTGTCTTAGTCTTCCGGCTGCTATAACAGAATACCATAGACTGGGTGACTTACAGACAACAGAAATTCATTTCTAACAGTTCTGGAGTCTGAGAAGTCCTGTCTCTGGCACAACATATTTGGTGTTTGATGAAAACCATTTTCCTGATTCATAGACAAACTATCTTCTTGCTATGTCCTCATACTATGAAATGGGATGGGGGAAGATAACCCTCTGAGGTCTTTTTAAAACATGTTAAGACCAGTCATGAGGGCCTTTTCTCTTATCACCTAATTACCATACAAAGGACCTACCTCTAAATACCATCATAATGGATATTAGGATTTAGCATATGAATCTGGTCTTCTATAGCATGAGTTTAAACTCCTTTCATATTTGAAGGCATGAATATTGAAAATCCATTTTTGTTATAGTCATGTACATTTTATCAGGCTTAAAAACAAACAGATCATGAGTTCTTATTTTCTTTTGCAGCTTTTAATGCATTTTACATGTTTAGCACTTATAATGATTTTCTTTGTTGACCAATATTTGATTATTATGTCAACTTAGAGTTAAGGCTCTGGTAATGTAATGTCTATAGCTTACAGTCACTACATCACCACCCTTCTAATAAATTTTATTCTCATATACAAGGGACACCCACTGAGGTGATTAGACAGTTAGTTTGCCAGCTCATTCTTTCTTCATGATTTAAGTGATCATCATCTCAGTTTACTATCTGAATCCTGGGAATACAGAGAAAAGGCAGAAGTTCTGTAAGACATTACTGTGGAAGCAAAGAGGAGAATACTGGGGGTAAAAGGGAAAATATATAGGAACTTTATGAAAGAAGCAGAGAATTAATAAAGTTTGACATGTTCAAACTGTATTGGGAAGAACACTTGACTAAAGATAAGAAGCAGATTTTTTGTGATTTCAAGAGAAGAGGAAAGATAACTTATGTGGCCTTTTTTATTTTTCATTGATGTGGTTAAACAACTTGATCTTTGAGCTTTTTTTACTGGCTTTACTAAAGAGGAAACCAATTGGTGGTAATTAGGATGTTGGCTTCACCACCAGGACACCTGCTCCAGAAGATAAGCTGAGAGCTGATTAATTTCAAATATGTCAGCAGTTGTCAGGTGATAACAGTTTCACATCATTTCTAACCTAGGTTGTAAGCAAACCAGAGTATATGGGTAAAAATATTTTAAAATCCATGAATATATCAAAGTTGTATTTTTGGTCATGTCTTTAGGTCCACTGTTTTAAACTATTGAGCTATTCTAAGACTTTAACTTAGGAAGTATTTATAAATGGACTTTGAGTGGTCTTTATATCAAGTATAACATACAGTTTCCAAATGTCAACATGAATTATAAGTTTTTGAATTATAACTTGAAGTGCTTTATGTACACAAAATAGAATAGCACTTAATGCGCCTTCTAATAAATCTCAATTGTTTACTACTACTGTGAATGCTTAGGACATATAAATCCTATATTCTTAGTTGTCAATTATTATTGAGTCTCTTTCTGTATATATCATTACTCTTGTTTGATGCTCCTCTTTGGCGTCCCTATGCACTTAAGTTGATAAGAAATTTCATTACAAGTTTAGCTTTGACCTCCATGTCTTGGCCCAGCCTCATCTTCTGGAACATCTCCCTTCACTTTGTTTTCAAACCACTCTTCTCAGGTTCTGAACCAGTCATGTTCCTTCCTATTGCAAGATCTTTTACCTTACCAGCCCCTCTAGTAGAGCACTCCTCCTTCCCTGCTTTTAGAAATTACCCTCTGCTCTTGCCTCAGAGTTCAGTGTAAGATCATTCCCTTAGGGAAATTTCCTGAGAACTGACCCCAGGCCCCAGGTCAATGCCCTGTTGTAAGCTCTTACAGTGCCTCTTTATCCCTTGTCATATTCCCTTGGACCTGGGGAATTATTGCCTCTGTCCCACTGGAATCTAAACTCTAAACTCTTTTGTTCACCAGTATTACTAACCACCATAATTGAGCATAAATGCAAATTTCTTTAACAAATTACAAGAAAGTAAGTGAACACCATTAAAATTATCATATAGTATGTGTGAGTACATTGCATATGGATTGAATACTTATCATTTTAGGTAAGTTTAAACCAATATGACCAACTTCAGTTACAAATCACTTAAAGTCCTTTCATGGTTGTATATGAGTGTAGAGTCAGAGAAAAGTTATCAGGCTTTCCCCGCTTCCCACCACTGGTGTAATGATGGACACCTGCGGTGCTGCATGCATGCCTAAGTGGGCATGGGCAAGTATGCACCTGGGCTTAGAAACTGGCGGGGTGTATAAAAGCTGCTGACTGAGGAAACCAGCAGGGAGAAAGGGAGCAGCAGAGCTGAAGCGCAGGGGAGAGACAGAGGCAGAGAGAATAGCAGAAGCAGCAAAGCAACCCAGAGAGTGAAGATGCCCTGGGGGCTAGGAGGCTGACAGGCCATCACCACCCCCTCCCCACCCCTGCCTGCCTGGCACCTGGTTGCCTCTGATAATAAAAGCATAAAAAGCCACAGAGGGCTCCAGGACTCTTCCTTTAGCCTGTCTGCCAGAATCATCAAGAACTTGCTATGTGCCCTTCTTGGCCCAAAATGGGCAACTATATTTCCTATGTCATTAAAAAAAAAGTGCAGTAAGTTTGTGTAGCGGCAGGATGGAGGCACTGGAGGCAGGTTCGGGATGGTTCTGGCAGACGGGTCAAGCAAGGACAGTCTTGGAGCCCTCGGTGGCTTTTCATACTTTATTTAGTAGAGGTGGCCAGGTACATGGCAGGCATGGGGGCCGGAGCCAGCCTCCCAGCCCCCAGCATATCTCACCCTCTTGACTGCTTTTTTCTCTCTGCTGCTGCTGGTGCTGTCGGTCAGTCCTCAGAGTTCTGTCGATCCTCGCAGTTCTGTCTGTTCTCACAGTTCTCACAGTTCTGGCGTCCTCATGACGCCGCCCATTTATGCGTGTCCAACACAGGTGCGCCCACTTGCGCATGCCCACCCTGGAATGCTCACAGCACCTCAGGTGTCCATCATCAGTAGTGGGAGGGTGGAAATACCTGATCAACCTTTACCCTACAGTTTGAAAAATAAAAACAATGCAAAAGTTACTTCCCTGGGTGAAATTATCACACTCTCAAAAGAAGAAATACAGAGTAAATAAATAGAAAATAAAATGATATTAAAATGAAAGAATAATCATCATTACTGTTAATAATAGTAAAAAAATCAATTGAAATGGGGAGAAGATATATATCTTTCTTAATCTTAAACAAAACTCAAGATTTTTGAAATAGAAGAGGATAGGTGAAAGAAACATGCTAAGGAGACTGCCGTGCTTGCAGCAGTGGGTTTATACTGTGGATATTAATAAGTTAGATTGAGAAGCTGTTTTGTGAATTTCATTTCAACATGTTTAGAATTTAGGACATGTGAGGAATATGTAACCTCTGTATTATTTTTCATAAAGGGGTTGCAATATAAAATTCATTTTTATAATAATTAGTTAAGAAAAAGAAGTCTGATATTGGTGTTACAATCATACAGCTAACCATCCAGGACTATGTGATTTTAGTGGGACTAAGTTTAAGGGGACAGATGCATATGAATATGAATATGCAAATGAATATGCTACCAGTCTAGGTCAACCTACTTTATACCTTGTTATAGCTTTTTGTTTTGACTGTGAAAATCCATACTAATTCTATTTGATGCCTACATATACACAAAAATACAAACAATTTTAGGGATTAAAAAAGAGCATTTTGCACTGGTTTGAGTGCTTGGAACTCAAAATGAGTATTGATCCCTGCAGAAACCATTCATGTAAATCAAGATTATTTTTAAAATTTACTAAATACAAAGTCATTGGCATAGCATGAAAAAAGCTAAGCATAAATACTGTACTCATTTTTACTACATGCTCCATAATCTGCCAATAATAAGTCAATACAGCAACAAATATAATAGCCAATAATAATTTTGGTATTTTTTTAGAATCTATGATGTCATCTATAAAGTGATATACAGTGTTTAATGGTTTTCAAAATGTTAGCTTAAGTTATGCTATTTTGAGAATTTTACACCAATTAACTATAATTTAAATTTTTAAAGCATATTTTAACTCTTTAAAATTGTAATGAGAGACAACATCCACATAAATGTATTTTACATTAAATCACAACCTCATAGAATCATTAGTACATGAAATTGTTCTTCAGGATTAAGTCATTTTTTTTTGCAGATCTTAAAGAATCTTCAGCCATCTGTGCATATACTTGAACTTTTTGGAAATGTTACCAATTAAGAAAGAGCAATTCAGACAATTAGGGATAATTATGCATGAACTTGGTATTAGAGGATATTGAAGAAGTGTTATTTTAAAAGACAGAGAGCATGGTGGCTAGCATCCATCTGATGAGGTACGAGATCATGCATATCTAAATCATATAGTGTTATAAACCAACATTACCTCAATTAAAAATAAAAGAATTAAAAGGAAAATAGAAAGCAGTTTAGCATAGTTTATCATTTTTTTAAAGAAAATTAAGTCCTGAACATATCCATAAAAATCAAATCAGTACAAGAGATTATATTCTTCAGGCACAATATACCTGGATTAAGCTCAGCTAGCAAGCATATGGTATATTGATTCAGCAACTGCACACATAACACTAATAAAAATAATATGGCAAAATAACAAATGAACAACATATAGAGTATTAGCATTAGTAAAATTTGGTGGTTTTTAGCTTTGTTTTTTTGCATTTTAGAAGGACAGGTTTATTAGGAAATGGAGAAAGAAAAAGAGAGGCACTGTATAGTCACATGCAGATAGGAGAACTGCCTGGGTTTTCTAATATTATATTTATGATAAGAAATAAAGACAGTACTTCAATCTCAAAATCTGCTACCACTACTCTTTCACCAAGCCATAATAAAATATTCTTCTAAAACCATAAGTTGGACTTTGGAAAACACATACCTTTTCAACTACTAGACTGTATTAATCATGAAGTTTCATATATGGTATAGTAACATCAAAATAGAGCAGTGGATACCATCTATAAGTGTATTTTCTGGCCCTTGGATTAATTTGTCACATAGACATCAATATAACTAGCTTTTTCTTAATTAGCATATGTACGATTGAGCACAGATAAATTGAGGTCCAGCTATGACTTATTTTACAAAGAGGGTTTCCATTGAAAATAAGAAAGATAAACAGAAAACTACTAATTAATGTGCAACTATTTGAGTAAGACACTTGCTTTTAGGGTTTTGCATTAGAATATGGGTATGTTCAAGAGTGGATAATTTTACTAAAGAATATGATATTGGACATTTATAAAAAGTTGAGGAAGATACCCAGTAAAACCAAAAGCTACCATGCCCATCATCTAAAAAAACCATGCCCATCATCTAAATGACTAGTCATTCAGAATAGCTTAATACCTTGATTGTCTCTAGTGAATACCAGTTTATTTATAAAACACTAGACTGTGTATCATGAAGTCAAACTGCCTGGGTTCAAAAACTAGAGCCAGTACCTAACCACTGTGTGGTCACAGACAAGTAATCTAACCATTCTGTGCCTTGGTTTCTTCCTCTGCAATTCAAGTTGATATGAGGTCTAAAGGAATTCTTCTCTGTAGAACAGTTCCAGATACTTCAGTAATTGGTACATAAAAGTCATTTTTGAATATTTTTTTAAAAAGTTAAATCTGTCATATAAAATTAAATTCAAATTTAATTTTTGTAAAACTACTTAAATGACTAGAAAGACACCATATTTTCCTTTTTGCAACCACTGGTTGAAGTCTAATTTTAACAAAATTATTATATTGGTCAGAGATAATGTCATATGATTCTCAAAGAGTTTAAATAATTTTATATCCCCTCTCATCACCATTCAAATGGGTTCCAGATTTCACGCCTTGACAAGTTATGACAGACAGGTATGTTAATAAACACACTGACATATTCTCAAGTCTAATGTTCCACATCTAACTTCATATGGAATGTGTCTTTTCCTGAATATAAACAAGAACCCAGAAATGTGGAAAACCACTGATTTAGTCTAACTTCCAGTATGTAGAAAGGGTAAAAGAAGTTCAGAAAAACATAATGGCTTGCCTGAGGTTACAGAGATTGTGAAGGAAAACACACACATGTAAATTACTATAAATTTGCAGAATTTCAAGACTATTTGTGAATGTAATATGGCTTTGGAAGTCTTAACAAGTACTATATTCATTGGTGGAGATCATTTCATTAACTATATTTGTCATATTCTAATTTGTCATATTCTAATCTTTAGTCCTTTACCTACATATATAGGAAAGTATCTTGGAATAAAAATAATAATTTATTTTATTTTCATTTTCTATAGAATGGGATATCAAGGTGTCATTGGATTTGGCAACCACTAGCCAAATACTATAACCAGGAATACTATTTCAGAGTAGTTAATTCACAAATGTTTCAATAGTATCATCTAAAGGGTGGTTCCAAAACTTCATCCACAATTTCTTAAAGTCTGTAAAATTTATTTTATTATCTGAAGTCATGTCAACAGCTGTACTACAGGCAGCCACATACTATCAAGTTCAAAACAGTCAACTGATTTTTCTAGTCTATCAATTCAAATTATACGTTATGTTTCTCTCATAGTGGCACACCAAGTCAAAACTCCAACATTTCATTAGATAGTTCAGACAAATGTTGGCATAAAATATTTTAAAGACAATATGAAATTTGTTTTTTTGTTTCATTTTGGAAACCTCTGAGCACTTTCCAAAAACTGTCAGCAGTGTGATTTTAAGCTATATGTTGCATTTTGCTACTAATTCCCGTTGAAAAGTAATCATCTTAATTCTTTATACTTGTATTTTATACTTGAATTTGTAGTAAACAACATTTTTTTGGACTTACTTAGCACTTCACTTTGTTTTTGTCTTTGGAATTTTAAATTGTGACTCAGATCATATCCTGACCAATCGGTTCCCGGAATTCATTTTGCACTTGGTTTGAGTCAAAATCATAGATTTTTACAAAAATCTCTATTAAACCCAATTTGTCATCCATCTATGAGCATTTTTTTTAAATCTATGATTTTATTATTAAGGCAGTTTGTAGTACATAGATTATTTAAAGACGCTATCTTTTTGTATAGGCTTAAGTTTTAACAAAAGCATTTCAACTTATTACTTTATGGATATTTTTTATAAATACATTTATTCACATATATATCAAGACACTGAAATTTCTGTTGTACTTTTCAATAAAAATAAGACTGATTAATACTTATAGAAATATGCAATATAGGAAAGAAATATAGTTGACAATAATTAAATTCTTCAAAAGTAAATTTGTGGCAAATTACATAATAGAAAAATACTGTTTTGTGTTAAAAAATAAACCTACTATAGACATTAAAAGTTATGATAAACATGTTAGTTATAACTGGATACAGATATATGATAAGCAGAAAGTAAAAAAAGTGATCAGAATAGTATCAGTTTAAATTGCCCAAAAAATAGCACATGTACAGTTATTCGGAAAGCAGAACCAAAGTCATGTTTTCAGAGTAAAATATGAAGATGATAGATGAAAGTTGCAAGTATTGTTATAGAAACATAACCACTTGGGGAGGTACAAGATGTCCAGGAGTACAGAATTCTGACTTTTGCTTTCATGTATCACACACTGTTTCTCTTTTGCTGTGTACTTGCACATTCTTTTCATTCATATTTATACCACTTCTCATTTTTTCCCTCAAAATTCCTTGACAATTTCTTTTCTCCTTCAAATATCAAGTAAAGAATTACCTCTTTTGTAAAGTCCTCTATGATCCACCTGGAAGACTGGGGGATTTATTCCTCTGACTTCTAATTGGTTCCAATTATGAAGACTATCTTAAACCATTTGTTTTCTATCTTGGCTACACATTGGAATCATCTAGGAAGTTTCAAATATATTGATGCCTTGGACATTTGTCCTCAGAGATTCATATTTAAGTGTTATATTCTGGGTATTTGGGTCTAAAAGATATGGAAAAAGAAAAAAATCCCTTTCAACACTAAGTCATTTTAAAGTTCAACAAAATTTGAACACCACAGGTATATCAGTTTCTTGCTGCAATACATGAGTTATTCATTCAAGAATTCCTTGATACTCTAGGTAAATATATAGAGTGTATACAAAAGAAGTACCCTGATTTCATGACCCTGGTTGGAAATCTGAATTTAAATCTAAAAGAGCAAAGGCTGGGCCTCCATGGTGGACCAGGGGTTAAAGTCTCAGCACTATCAAACTATTGCCAGCCACTGAAACATGAGTTTGATACCTGGCCAGCGAGCTGACCCACATGGTGCAACAGACCTCTCCTGTCTAGCTTGCTGCTCCCCTCAGCAGTGGATTTGAGTTAGTCCACCTGTTGCACTCCCCATTCTCTCTAGTGAATCCTCTCACTCCCTTCCCACACGTCTGGCCTATACCCCAGTTCTTATATGCATAAATAAATAAATCTAAAAAAAAAAAGAACAAAATCTTTGCTAGGAGACTGACTGAATTGGAATTGGAATTCCAACTTACTAAATATGCCTTCGTGAAAGTAACTTAATCTTTACAAGCTTCAGATTTCTTATAAATTTATTGGGATTATTTAATGAGATATAATATTTATGTATATAAGAACATTATCTAATACAAAGGTAATGTTAAAACATTAAATAGCTACTGTTGTTATTACTCATTACAAATAATGGAGCATGTTTTATGTGCAAACAGTCATCCTAAGACCTTTAATATATTTCATTAATTTTCAGGAAAGCCTAAAATAAAAATTTGAAAAAATTACAAGTATTATTTAGTAAGGAAACTATGGTACAAAGAGGTCAAATAAATTGCCTACAAACCTGCTGAAGATTATTACTTCCTGTCTTTGTTAAATTAATCCCTTTGAGTCCTTCCAATTTAGGAATCAGTACTTTCTCTGAAATCATACACTGACTTCCACAACCTATTCTAAGTGCTATGTTATTGATGATATTTGCAGTGTGTTTCTTGTAACACTTACAGTGCACTTAAAATGATTCTCTACTGCCTGTCTGTATACAGTATTATGCAATTCTATGAGAATGAGAAATTTGTCTCTTTTTTTCTAAATCAGTGTTCTCTCTTCATTGCCTGACACATTTTTATGTACTTGAATAAATAGGATAACTTAAAAATTGAAGTAACTTTTGCTTTGTCATTGAGAATTAGCAGAACTACTAAATTAGCACTAACTCTTGGTCTTAAACTAGAATTTAATCTTAAAATTGTAAAAAAGTCTGCAATTACATGAAGTGCCTATAATGCAGAAATCACATTCATTTTATCATTGAAGTAAGTAAAGTGACTCCTCATATGTGATGATCTGTATCTTTGCTCTCTTTTCTGTTTTTTTGTCCTTGGCATATGAAATGGGTGCCAAACTCTGGGGCCCTTGGTTCTATCCTGGGACTATCATCTAGGCAGGCAATGATTTATTAGAACTACAAAATCAAAAAGGGTTTCATTATGTGATAGACCTTCTGGAATTTGAGGATAATGTTTCAAAAGCCTCAGGCATGCTTTGACAATTCTTGGCAATGATGCACCATACTTAAAATAGGAGAGTCAGAGCTGGTTCCAGTAGACTTTAAAAGATAATAATACTAGAGTTCTGGTGACCTTCTCTGATATCAAACTGTCTCTTCTCTTTTGATTAGCCATATTCACAAAGTCCTCAAAAATATCCCTGTAAAAATATTTTTTCTAAATAACAATTTTTTAATAACTAGTTTATTATCAGGTAGGTTTAAACTAATTTGACAAATTTAACTAATTTAACAATATTCCTAAAATAATTTAAAATTTTCAATGTTACAGATGAAGTAGTAATTAAAGTAGGATATTAGTTTTCATATTTAGGATAAAGATGAGTGAATATTTAGATATCCCAAATTAATTGTCAAGTAACCACCCAAGATAAGCTACTCATGACCAAGCAAAAACTAGCATTCAATATTTGAGCATTTGCTTTTAAAATTATTTTCTAGAAATTTTCTTGTTATATATGTTGGACTGTAAGTAATTACATTACAAACTGCATAAAATATAAATTTAATAGTGGAATCCAAAAAACTGACTAAAAACCTTTTTATCTTTTCACACCTGCTTAAGTTGTCTAATTGACTACAACCATCAAGAAAAATGGGTTCCAGTCTGTTTTCAGGTACATGAGAAATAATAGAATTTACATGAAGTGAATGCTTAAAGAAATTCAGAGAATAATCTTTAAAAAATTTTTAAAAATGCATAAAATCATTCTATATATACAATATACCTATTATATGTCAATATATGACTTTACTGTCTTTGTAGGTTCATTTTTAATATATTTTCTGAATAATTGATGGTTTATTTTTGTATCATTGATAGACTGTGACCATTATTTGTGAGGGCTGAATAAGAATGACTCTAAAGTGACTGAGCAACTGATAAATCAGGTTAGATTGTTAGAACTCTTAGAAAAACAAAAAACTATTAAAAACAACACAAAAATCACCCTGAGTTATAATGCAAATATTCTCACATCCTTGAAATTTTCAAACTGCCAACAGTTTACTGTGAATCCTAAATATGCAGCAATCATGTCCTACTGTGCAATTACCTACACACTGAACTCACAAGTCCTCACATCTGAAGGAGAATCTCACAGGATATTTTTGGCTGGCAGTTTTTATCTTCAAGTATTTTAACCATATCATACCATTTGCTCCTTGACCACAGTGTTTCCCCAGAGAAGTCAAAACTGCTGGGTTTACTTTCATAGATTATCTGCTTTCCCCCACTAGCCAGCTTCAATATTCTTTTTGTCTTGAATTCTTGGAAGTTTCACTCCTATTTGTCTTGGTGTAGGTCTCATTAGGTAACCAGGTTTCTTTACCTTCATGGGCTTGTGTCTTACCTTCATGGACTTCTTCAGGTCTTTTGGGAATTTTTCTCTATTATTTCTTCAAATATATTTCTTACTCCCTTCTCTCTCTTATCCTTCTAGAATACCTGTTTTCTTATATTGCTTTCCCTCATGGAGTGTTTCTTCTCTTTTGCGTTTTTTTTTTCCATATTTCTCTTTTTTTCTACCTAGATTCTTTGTGTATTACCATTTTTGAGGTCACTTATTTGATTTTCAGTTTTTCTACTCTAATTCCATAGCTTTCTCCAGAATATTTTAGCTCTTTTAATGATAATTGTGTATTTTGCATCTCCGTTATTATTTTTTAAAAGATTTATTTATGCATACAAGAACTAGGGTATAGGCCAGAGATGTGGGGGGTGAGAGGATTCACCAGAGACAGAGTGGGGAACAGAACAGGCAGATTGACTGAAGTACACTGCTGAGGGGAGCAGTGGGAGAGGCAGGAGAGGTCTGTTGTGCCTTGTGGGCCAACTCCCTGACAGGCAGTGGGATGGAACTCATGCTGCAGTGGCTGAGTTTTGCTTCATAGTGTGTTGCTTAACCCATTGCGCCACCTGGGAGGCCTCTCCATTATTATTTAAAGCTTCAATTTCTATCTTCTGGTCTTATTTTTATTTCTCAGGGCATTCATCTGTTTTTCTTCATTTATTTATGTATCTTTGATCAGCTTTTCTGAATATTCTCCCATTTCTTTTAATTTCTTTATCTTGGCAGTTCTGAGCTCTGTATCTGATAGGAAGAAATGTTTTTCATATCTTTGTGGTTAGATTGTGGAGATCTATTCTCTCTGTGGGATGAAATCATCCCTTAGGGATTGAACATCCCAGTGCTATATTTTTTTTCTAATTTTTAGCTTTCTTGGTTGCTGCTTATTCAAATGTACTAAGGATTCAGAATTTCCACCAGTGGCACTGGATGTCAGGGAGAACTGATCTTAGATGCTGAGTTAGGGATGGGGAAAGGGTCTGCAGGGGTCCAGTCATTGGTGAAATTGGTATGTGGGGTAGGTAATTGTGACACCACCAACAGGCCTCCTCTCTGGGTGTCCAGATTCATATGCCTACAGTCTGCAGTGGGACTTTCAGTGCTTCTTGAAAGGACTAGCTTAAGCCCTAAGGAATTGGAGTAGGATCAAACCTTCTCTGTACTTTCTTCTTTATTGGGAACCCCACCTACCTACCTCACACCAGACTTCTGCACATATTGCCTCATAATCAAACTCTCTCCTTTCCAGAGCCACCAACCAAACACAGCAGTATGGTTTTGCCCTGCTGGTTTCTACCCTTACTGTAATATCCAGGAAACTCTCTTGACTCATCTTTTGTCGTACAGGGTTGAATTTTCAGTTTCCTTTATGTCATGTTCAGTTCGTTGTCTCCAGGAGGCAATCCATTTTCACCCCAGTCACAGGATTCTCCATGTAAAGTACCCCTGTGGACCACCTTACATTATCTTCCCAGTAACAAACCAGGAAAACTCCTCTGACACCATTTTCCCCTCTTAAACTGCATTAACTTTTAATAATGCATGAGTTTGACAAGTATGATGTAAAACTCCTGAAAAATTAACAATCAGTTTTATAAGGCATGTACAAACCTGTTCAGTATGTTACTAAGACTTATTGTTCTCCCCATTGCCAATTATATGACAGCAATGGAAACACTTAGAATTATACACCAAACTGAAAGAACTCTCTAGAGACAAGTCAAAGGGTCACTGCATGAATCTGATAAAACTTGTCCCCAAGGTCACTATCAGGATATCCTATGACAGTTTTTTAGCCCTTTCTATAAACAGTATCATCAAAGTTGTATCTGTTATTTTAGGCCCAGAGACGTTATCAAGTTTAATTCCGATGTAGTGATACTGAATATAGGCATCGGAAGCAAGCAAGACTAGACACATAAGATATGTTCTATTCTCTCTTGTTACTTCATTTCCTGAAAACACTTGCTGCCAAAAGCTTGTCTTGAGAACAGAGCCCAAGATTTAGAATGTTATATGCTCCAATTGATTGAATATAACTAATTGGGAGCAGATTGATACTTACTCAATTAAAATTTTTGCTCTGCTCTTGACGCTATGATAGGCTCATAAAATGAATGTTTTCATTTAATCTTGCTAATTTTTAAATATGTCATGTTTCCATTCTAGAAAACCAAGAGCTTAAAAAATTATGTAACTTGTTATACTGTATTAGTATCACTGTCAGAGGAATTGAACTTAGACCTTAAAACGGCTCTTAAAGATGTCATTATCCAGCTGAAGATAGTCATGATGTTTATGATAATAATGAATGACATTTATTGAAAAATACTTGTAATACTTGAGTGCTTTACATGTACTAACTCATTAACACACATAACAAATAGATATAACATTCCCTTGATGCTGAGCTGTTACAAGTGGTAGATACACCATTGATTAAGAACAACATTCAAGGAAAAATAGAACATGTACTATGTTAGAAGTCATATTGATTATATAGTTGAACTTTGAACAACACAAGTTTGAAATGGGTAGGTACACTTACAGATTTCTTTTTTACAGAATAGTACTCTAAATGTATTTTCTTTTTATGATTTTCTTTAAAACATTTATTTAGGTAGCTGTCATAAGAATACAGTATATAAAATATACATAGCATACAAAGTATGTGTTAATTTACTACCTACATTGTTAGTGAAACTTCAGGACACCAGCTGGCAATTAGTAGTTAGATTTTGGGGGAGTCAAAAGTTCTCTGTGTTTTCCTGCTGTGCTGAGACATTTTACCCTTCATTCTGCATTATTCAAGGGTCAACTATACTATACATCCCCAACTAAAATATATAAAAGTAAAAATGTTTTATTTTTTAATATTTAAAAGTAGGGCCCGCCCTGCTGGCGCAGTGGGTTAAGCAATGTACTATGAAGCAAACCACAGCCACTGCAGCTCAAGTTCAATCCCGGCCGCCAGCTGGAGTGGTGACCCACATGGTGTGGCAGACCTCTCCTGCCTCGCCCGCTGCTCCACTCAGCAGTGTGCTTCTGTTGATCTGCCTGTTCTGCATCCTGCTCTGTCTGGTGGATTCTCTCACCATCCCCACACCTCTGGCCTGTACCCTAGTGCTTGTATGCATAAATAAATAAATCTTAAAAAAAATAAAAAGAATATTTAAAAGTAAAAAGCTATGTCCCAGACCAAGGAAATTGGGTAATAACCCCTGTGTTACAAGGATACCAATGAAAAAAATCTGAACTAAGAAGCACAGATGTAATAGAAAATAGGAAACTAAAATTCTAGATTTCTTAAAGTCCATTCAGATCCTCAAAGTCCCTGAGAGTACACTGAGTACACTGATATTCATTTCTCTGACCTCCTTCCTTCTTCCCATTGAAGGACCATATGATTATATTGGGCTCAACAGAATATTCCTGGATAATGTCCTATTAATGAAGTTAGCATTTTGCCAACTTTAACCCCATCTGCAACTTTAATTTGCCATTTTACCTAACATTTTCACAGCTTCCTTGGGTTAGCATGTGGATACCTGCTGGGGGAAGGGGGCATTATTCTGCCAACCACAATGTCAAAACTGCAGAAAATATAAAGATGTATAGTCCTCCATTCAACTTAAAAAAAAAAAAAAACCTAAAGAAGAATTCCAACTTACTTGGCAAAGGCTATTTGTCCATTGTTGTGGTAAATAATAATAAAATTTGGTGTCAAGTATTATATCATAGAAGCTCATATTTTGAGTGAGATGAGACTAGATGATTAAAGGAGATGGTTTTTCTCCAAAGTTGGGAAAACAGCTCAGCAGACCAAACAGTAATTGTCTAGTGTACTCATTTCACCCTGACCTTCTTATAGGATGGTTCTTAATACACATCATAATGCTAGCTGATTCTTCCACCTCCTGTATTAGTCAGACAATCCTGTACATGTTCTCATATTATTCTCTGCCTGTAGAAATCCTCATAAGTCTAACAGTACCTCAAATGCTAATTCTTCTAGAACAGAATTAAATTTCTGGAATTGCCTGGCTCTCAAATACTCAAATAACATGCTACATGATATATGACAGGTTTTGCAATATGTCCATGATTCTAAGATTAAATGTTATCTTTACTGCTTCACTGTTCCAGAAGCTCTCTTAACACTTGACTTGGAAACTTTCATTTTTTACTTATCTACACCATTCTTGTTTGTCCTCTATTTAAAGAGTTATTGCAGATGGTTTCTAAAGTCCAGGATATTTGGTTTTCTTTATAGAAATTTATGAATTCCATGTTTACTTTTTAGTTTAAGTTGCTTTTGTTATGTCATTAATAGGCAATGGGTATAATGACACACCTCTAATACATTTGACTTATTTTGACATTGACTTATAAATAGAATAAAATAATCTTAATCCTCAAAGGGTATTTTATATTAGAAAGGAATACATGAATCCAAAATTAGATTAATAACAATTATATTCTAAAATAAATGATTAAATTATAACCAAAAATCTAAAAAATTATGACTTAGTATAAATTATAAATTATCTTAAGCATATTATCAAAATCAGTGCACTGCTCTAGCAGAGAGTTAAGAGACCATCATATGACAGTATTCTCAGAATAAAGTATTACCTCATTGTTGGAGAAATTAAAAAGGTAATGCTTACTTTTAGGAAAATGAGGTGACTTATGAAGTCAATGTTTGGTAAAAACAAGCTATCCAAGAGCAGTGGGAATTTTAAAAATGGTGACATAAAGCATAGAATTTTGATTTTTAGTTTAGAGATTTTATCCATTAGATGAAGATGACCGACTTCATTTAATTTCCTTCGAAGTATAACTTTTTAAACTTCATGTTTCTAACAATTATGGGCACTTATATTAGTTTCAAAATTATAATCTAATAATTGGCTGATTTCTGTAACTTATGTTTTGTACATTAATTATTTTTCCTTTGCCTTCAGAATATAAGTTCCATACGAGATGATATATATCTTATATGTTAACAATACATAGCAAGGTCCTTCACACAGAGATTGTCAATAAACTCTTAGAAGAGATTGAATAAATGAATACTAAGATGTTGCTGAATTTGTTGCCCCTTATAAGAGAATTTGCTCTATTAAAGGACTTATTCCAATTTCAACTAAAGGGAATAGCAAATACAAAGCCATAGAAAAGTGTAAGGATACCATATGTTGGTAATAATGAGTGATTTCATAGTGGACGTAGAACCCACTGTGGGAGAGGCAGAGGAAGAGACCAGTTAAGGACATACTGGAAGCAATTTTACCATGCTGAAGAGTTTGCCCTTTCTCTTCTAGGAAATAGTGTGCTATACAATATTTAAAGAGGCAAAAGAATAATCAGTTTTTTTAAAACCAACATTGGTGTTATTATGAACTTAAAAATGACTTCAGTTATTAGCATAACTAGATTTTATTTTTAATCCATTCCTGTAAATCATGATTACCTAGATTACATGTTTCAAAATGAAGTCGCTGCAGAAAATGTTGTTAATCTAACAGTGATGAATACTGTATGTGGGGAAAGATGTGGTATATGTGTACAAAACTGGGTAAAGGGTCGAGTTTGGGAGGGACTAGTTCCAATAGCACTGGGACACTGCAATGGGAGACCAAAGAGAATGCTTAAAGAGATAATTCAGAAGTAATAGCATTATGGCATCTTGAAAAGATAATTAGGAAAAAGTCATATGAATTCATTTTCTTGAGTCTGAAAGAAACTTTGCCCAGTCTTATGATTTGGTTTAGATACAAATATGAGTATTGATAAAATAAGGACAGAAAATAATTGTTTTTGCCTCTTATCTACATTTTGCTGTCTCCAACCTTTTTTATTATGACTTATTAATTTGTTATTTTTTTTTCTGATGACTGTCTTTGAAGATTAGCAGTAGCAGTTTTCTTTTGGAGGTTCTCTTAGGGCACAAATAGAATAGTGATTGAAAAGATATAAAATAGTCATCAAAATTAATATATTTCATTTATGAATCATAATGTTATTTATTAAATCAATGAATATTCTATGACTTTTGAATTATTATCTTTAATTATTAAAATAAAAAAAAAAACACTTATTCACTGACTCTCTTGTACCTGGTATAGTCTCATTACCCTCGAAAGAAAAAAGGAAGTGTTTTTCCACATTTTCAAAGTAAAATTAACTTCCTAGAAACTATCCTTCTCCCACAGCCCTCTTAGCCAACTACTAACCACTGTTTGCTCATAGGAAGGAAGTGGTTCCATCTAAGGCTAACAGCCAAGAATTTTGCATTCCATTCCAATCATTGCTTCTGTTACTGATTTATTGAGTAATATTAAGAAGCAATCCTTCAGATTTTTCTCTATGTCCTACTGAGAGGGAAATTCCACTCATGTGGGCATGGCCTGAGACATGAAAAAGAAATAGGTGGAGGCCAGAAATATATCCCTGGCACATGTCAGGAACGTCCCTAGAGATGATTCATTACTGAGTAGCTGCATAGAGACATGACTCAGCCAGAGTTTCTGCAAATGGCTGTCTGTGTAGCTCTGAGAGTGCTGGCAAGATCATAGTCAGCCAGTTTCCTGGATGTAGAACAGAAAACTGAGCCTTTGACTCATAAGCAGTGCCTTTTAATCACAATCTCATATTAACTTACTTGAGATTTTTGTCAGCACAACAATATTAAGAGGCAAGAAGTCTTCAACTGTTTACAGTAACCCCCAAATATCACCAATGTACTTAAAATATATTGAATGCAGTTATTATTTAATCAGTTGGCATTAAACTGACTAAATGGGTTTAAACTCTCTTTGTAATGGATTTTTTAGTAATTACCTTGATTTTTTTGCAATTAGAAAGTGAGAAAATTTCTGTTGTCATTTTACTTGCAAATGATAGATATGAGCATTTACATTGGTGGTTTGGTAGTTTCATATTTATTTTGGGATTGTGTTCATAGTACCTAATATGAGGAAATATAATTTTTTTTTGCTCTTATATATCATTGTGTTATTCAGCGACCAATTTGCATGACAAAAACTGGGCAATTATGACCAAGAACAATCACTCTAACACTACTGAGCAATAATTTCATGATCCTCAGTTTGTAGGGCTTTCTGTTTGTGTCACAAGACTCATATGACAACTTATTTATGTCTCTGAAATAAGACACTGAAATTGTGTTTTCTGTGTCACTTCCACATGCCTTCACTGTACTTAACATTATAATGAGTTCATATTTATGAATTGAAAGATGACTAATTTTAACTGCAAAGTTGAAGTTTAAGCCACCAAGAAGTTGGCAGCCACCACTAATTGAGATAATTGTCATTATTTCAGACTAATGATTTCAGTTCTACCTAAGACAAAGCCTTGAAATGCAAGTGCCCCAGAGGCTACTCTGACACAAGGATATCATCAAAGTGTCAGTGAGTTTCTACAGAGATAAAAATATTTTTTAAAGATTTCTCTTTTTTATGCATGCAAGACCTGGGGTGCAGGCCAGAGGTGCAGTGGGTTACAAGAAATAGAGTGGGGAGAGAACAGACAGCTCTACTGAAATACACTGCTGAGAGAAGCAGCAGGTAAGACAGGAGAGGTCTGCCCTGCAATGTGGGTCAGCTCCTGGGTGGGGACCAAACTCACACTACAGTGGCTGCTGATAGCTTGATAGCACTGAGACTCTAACCCTTGCACCACCAGGTAGGCCCCCAGATAAAATAATTTATAGTGGGTTTTCTAAGTGATATACTGTAATTGAAAGTAAATCATTTTGTTAAAGATACCCATTGATTCTTGTGTTGCAGTTATAATAACAGACAATGCTAAGTGTATAACTTGTGTAAGTTCATTCATTTATTCAGGTCATAATTTTTGAAGTTACTCCATGCCAGGCTGTAGTCTAGAGAAATTACATTGGTAAAGGAGATAAATTTATTGTTATGAAATTTATATACTAAGAGGGAAAAAGAACAATAGAAGTGACAAGGTAAGATAGGTATTGATGATAGCTAGCTAAGGGGAGAGAGGGAGGGAGGGAGAGAGGGAGGGGGAAAGAGAGAGAGAGAATAAGTTATAGAAAATTTAAACATCATAAAAATACAGATTTAAAGTAAAATGCCTACACAGTAAAATTTATAAATAACTAATATAATAAACATAAGTAAATGAGTAAGAAACAACTCTCTAAAGAGCTGATACTTTAACTGAGATCACAATGACTAGAAGGTAAGAACCATGCCAAGATGGGAGAGGATTCCCAGGCAGACAGAACAAAAAGTCAAACATCACAATGTGAGAACAAACTTGGAAGTTTTGTAAGATGTAAGTGTGAAGAGCAAAAGAAAAACTTAGTTAACAATGCAGAGTTACAATATATAATTAATTTACAGTTCATAGAGAATTTAATCACTACTCTAAGATATGAAATAAAATGTTCACTCAAAAATCTTCAACAATTGTTTTCTCATTTGCAGTTTGGTATAAGAAAATTTCTCAGGATTATTTGGAAAATTAAATTAGATAATATATGTAAAGTGTTAAGTGACTTTAATTAAATAAAAATCAAGATATAAAAGGATACATATTGGGCCTCCCTGGTGGTGCAGTGGGTTAAGCAATGCACTATGAAGCAAACTGCAGCCACTGCAACACAAGTTCGATCCCTGCGTGGGCCAGGGAGGGGACCCACATGGTGCGGCAGACCTCTCCTGCTGTGCCCGCTGCTCCCCTCAGCAGTATACCTCCATTGATCTGCCTGTTCTGCTCCCCGCTTTCTGTGGTGAATCCTCTCACACACACCCCACACCTCTGGCCTGTACCCCAGTGCTTGTATGCATAAATAAATAAATCTTAAAAAAAAGGATACATATACTGGAATAAATTAATATGTGTACATTAAACCTATATAATATCACATTATTAGGATATAGAAACTATAAAAAATATGGATTGAATGACCTCTAAAACTCTGAATTTCTGTATTAAAGTAAATCAAAAATAGCTTTTGACATACTCTTTTATGTGAGTTTTCTGAACAAGTAATTAATATCTGATTCATTGAGGTATGAGTTTAAAAGTGGACACAAAGTGTTAATTAAAAAACTCTAGAATGGTGACCAATGGATATTGATTCTGAGTGTCTACTGCATATTTGTTTTGTTATCTGAGCAGTTCACCATCTACTCAAAGTTTAGGTTTCCATAGGTATAATGAATGGATTAGCAACATAATCTCTAACATCACAGGACAATATAACAATATAAAGACTTCTCTTAACTTGATCTTTTAAGTAGTGCAGATAATTTAGCAATAAAAGGTAGTTTGAGGTAAAGGTGACTTACATAGATTTTAATTTAATCAAATATAGAGGTTTTCAGAAGATAACAATGGTTTCTCCTGGAAGAGAAACTAAACAAATGTTCTAGATTAAGAAAAGTGTCTATTGGTAATTTGATAAAGATACATTATCACAAGTAAAGTATAATGATTATAAATTATCTGTTTAAATCTATTTTCTTTTCATTTAACTAACTTTATATGCTGAAAAAATTGTTGACAGATTTTTGCAATAACTGTTTCAAAAGACACCAAACAGCCACATAAGGAAACTCTCTAAATACCTGTACTAAAGAAAGACAAGTGGCCTAGACCTCATTGAAATAGTTACATATTAGATAAAAGCCATTACTGGTATTGGACATAGTATCAAATGGAATGTTTATATGGAATGCACTAATATATTATTTTGTGTCATAATTAAAAATAACTAATCTTAACACTACATCATCACATGAGTAAAAGTTATATATAAATAATGTTTAATCACATCACAAAAGAAATGAGCTTCAAGTGAAGAATGTACTGGCTTTGTTTCATACAATGTAATGGAATAAAAAACTTAGGCCTAATGGTTTATGGAAAGTCACATACAAATAAGATAAGGTCGGGGTCAGGATCCACTTAAAATCCATTAAAATGTCATTGAAGTCTCTGGTCCACTCCACATGAGAAGGTAATTATACTGTCTGGTGATAAAGAAAAATACCCTTACAAGGGGATGAAGTGAGTTATATAATTGTCAAGACTAGGAAATGAATGGAAAATTTACCATTAAGATGTTTAGCACATGTATTATTGCTTCTTTATGAATTATATATTGATTTATTAAATTAGAAAGCATAGTATATAATAAAGTCATTTTTAAGTTCATATGTAAACCTAAGTTAGAAGACTTATGTGGAACAATCCAAGATATTCTTTCTTTCATAAACCAAAACCATTTTTACAAATACTTAATAGAATAACTTGAAAGTGTTAAAAATAATTGCTTGGTTATGTTATTCAGGTGTTATTTAAGGATATGAAAAATTATCCTTAACAAATGGTATATATATATTTGTACATATATATATAACATAAATAATATAATTGAAAATATTCAATTCAGAAGAGGACTCAGATATATTTATTTTAATCTAGAGAGAAAGTGATAATCTGTATATCACACAAAAAGTATTTCATTTTTTGAATTGCCTAGTTTTACAAATGTCATGAACTCATTGACCATCCAAAGTCTAATATAACAGGCCTATTGAAAAAAAATGTATGAACAATTAGTTTTTCTTACTAAGTACATCTTCCCAGTGCAAGACAATATTTTTACCAATGTGAGGTAAGATGAATGAATGGTAAACAAAAAGTGGGGCCAGAATGATGAATCTTAGTTCAAAATGGTTGGGAAATATTTATATTTATATCCTTTGTCAATTAATTTAACAAATCTAAACCAAAACAAAGGTGAGAAATAACTTCAGAACTGAGGCATTGAGGCTGTTGGAGGGGAAGTATGGGGTAGGAACAAAGTGGGGTAGGGGCATTGTGGTGATGCACATCTGAAGAGATGTGAACCTAACCCTCTGAATCATACTCTTACCTTAAGAAAAAAAATTCTAAAAGGTGATAGTAAAGCAATACAACAAAGTGTACTAAATGGAGCTCTTCATTGACCCACTTCTAATAATAGCAGAAAACAGATAGTAAAGTGGTGCTATTGCAACAAGGTAGAAAATAATTGTGGCCTAGAGACTATGAGAAGGCAGAAACTGGTGAAAAGAATGTCAAAATACAAAACTACAGGAAGGTTCAAAACTGGAAGTACCAGTTATAATAAAGAATAGACAATTGATAGTAGGTATTTAGAATTACTCCTTTAGCAGTCAACTTATTTTGGAATATGTAGTTGTCCACTTTGTAACTCCAGGATGAAAAACTAACCTTTTAAGGATGATTGCATGTGGCTATAGAAATAGCCACCCTCTAGTAATACCATCTACATTCTGATATTAAGGCTGCAAAGGTATAAAATGCAATTCTTTGACCTTATTCTAAGCAGTCTGGTAATCAGCAAATATCTCAGACATCAGAAAAACTCATAATCAGGGGTCTTAATAAGGGATAACTGAATTTCACTAGACAGTTCATAAAAGTTTGAAAAGTGAAAAAAATGACTCTAAGGAAACAGAAAATTCACAAAAAAGAAGACAATAAAAGCATGAAGTAGCATCAGATGACTTTTTAAAAAGAATATGCTACATCCATAAAATAAGAACATTCCAACAAAAGAATTTTCAGAGAACAAAAAGATCTCTTATCTATTAACAACTTGTCCTCAAAATAATTCATTCAAAAGTTTAGAAGATAAAAACCAAGGGAATTTCTCAAGAAAGGAAAACAAGATAAAATATATAGGTCAATGTTTGCAACTAAACATCAAACTAATTAAAAGTTCAGAGAAAATACAGGCAGAGAATTAAAGAGTAATAACGACAATAATTTCTGAGAAATGCATGCACAAGGTAGTGTTTTCCACTGTATGTAATCATTATATCTTCTTTGCCTGCTCTCATCTTTGGAAGAAAGTGAGTAAGTCTACACCACTCTCAAGCAGTGATAGAGACAGAAACTAATCTCACAAATAAATCATCACCTCCAGTAAGGGAAGATGTAAACATCTTAATTGGAATTCTTCTGGATGAAATCTGTCTCTCCCCAATTATTTATTCCTTTAGTCATGTAGTAATATCAGTATGGACTCATGTATACTTATTTTATACTTTGCAAGCATGTAAGTATATGTCACTTGTTTTTGTTGTTTGAATTCTTCTACATCTGGATTGGAACTCTGTTAATTTGTGTACTTTTAAAGCATTTCATCTTTTCACTGATGTGTCTTCATCCTGCTTTTTGAGACTTTCTTCAGTCTTTGGAACAACAACAAAAAATGTTCCAGTCTTATCTTTTTTTTCACCCCCATCTGGCACTAGAATCAGCCATTTCTCTTAAGGAACCCTGGTTCATTTTTGTTAGTGTGGAGTATATAGAAACCAAAGTCTAGGTGTTGGATATGTTTGATGCAACTGCAGTGCTAATGCTTCGAGAACTTAGTATTTAGGAGTAGGTAAGCATGTGGGTATAGTAATCTATATGTAAGCTCTATATCAGGGTATAAGATGTGTGTATTATGGAATAGATTTAAGGATTTGACTCATGTGTTTATATAGGCTGGCAAGTGCAAATTCTAGAGGACTGGCAAGCAGGTTAGAAACCTGCAGTTCAAGTGTGAATACTCTGTGCTGCAGAATTCCTTCTTGCTCAAGGGAGGTCAGTCTTTTTGTTCTATTCAGGCTTTCAACTAATTGGATGAGGCCTATCCACATTTTGGAGGGCAATCAGCTTTACTAAAAGTTCAATGCGTGTAACAGAAAGGGGGTAAAGAATTTCCCTCCACTACCAACTATTTGACATTATACAGAATAAAACTAATTCTTTGAAGGTTTCTATATTTCAGTAGCAGAAATAGTGAGTTTTGACTTAGAAGTAAGGATGAGGAGCAGACAGTAGAAGAGGAAAGATGATAAATGGCAGTCTGATTAGCCACCAAACTGTATTTATGACTATTTATGTAAGATTGTGTCAGAAACATTTTGAGAAATGTTATTACACTAAGGGGAAAATTTATTTAAGCTATTATAGAAATTGACAATTTATTAATATGAAATTAATATGTGATGACTGAAAAAATTTGATTCATATTTAAGTTTTATATAAAGCTATGATTTTTAGATCTCAATTTGAAAATGATTAAGCTGAGTCAGAAAAAGAAGTCATTTTTCCAAGCTTAAATCTAGGGCAAAATGTTAAATTTTAAAAACAAAGGATGCATAAATATCCTTCTAAAACTGAGAAATTTAAAATATAGCATATGCCAAGCTTCACTATTAGCCAGTACATTGTTTTATTTGGTCATTGTTTAGAAAATTTCCAAAAAATTTTATTTGCCATTAAAAATGATTTTTTTTAATTTTGCAAATACTAACATTATATATTGGTTTTATTCAAATAATTATCCTAAATATTTTTTAAAGGCTAATAAGTTATGAACTACAAAACAAGAATAACAACAGGTGATTATGGAGTTAGAAAGACTTAAAGGAAAATGAAAAATTAAAATAAAATATGCATAAATGTGTCATATAAGCAAATAATACCACAAAGTATGTCATGTGTATGGTAAAATGTATAAAATACATAAATCCCATGAAGAAACAATGTGTTTTGAACAAAAAGCTTACATGCAATGAAGAGACTGAATGGAAGTCAAATAATGAAATATTTCCTAACATTTAAGGTTGTTTCACTTTAAAAACCTTTTCATTATGGTCAACATATATACACAGAGACAAATGACATCAGTAAGTGGATACATAAGTCCAATTTGCACATATGCTATGTGGTAATAGAATTACTGTTTATTTTCATATTTAATCTTATATTTTATAGATGCAGGATCAGAATATTCCTAAAAACGTTTAATGCATTCAAGTTTGTAATGGGTTTTGGAGGTGTGGTATTTCAAAAGGCAGGTAGAAAAATAATTTTGAAAAGATAAGTCCCATAAGTAAAACAGTACTCATGTAGTGAAATTTATGGCACTAAAGGTGCACACTTATGCTTTCAAGGAGATCAGTGAGAAAAAAACAACAGCACTTGATTATATATTCATAGATCAATGCCTTTCTAAAGGGTTTACTTTTGTAAAATTTTCACATTTTCTACAATCATAAAGTAAAAATGCTTTTTCTCATGGTTGAAATGTATTTATTCTAGATGAATACAAAGAATATACCCTATATTCCTGAATGTGCTCATTACTATGTAAGTTTGTATTAATTTATCATATATCATAGCTTTTAAAAACTGAATAATTTTTATTACTGATGATATATTTTATGACTCTTTCTTCCTTTTAACCAAACCTATTTTCTGAAGATGTATGAAAAGTGTTGTTTTTTTTTAACTTGAATGAAATATGGGAATTTGCTAATTGAAAGTAACTTTCAGATAAATTAAAGAATCCTTTGGTAAAGAAAGTTTTCAAAAATCATGCTATTAGTAAGGTATTACACAATGCCAGGTTTTGAATATATGAGATTATTTTAAATAAATATGTCTTAAAAATAAAGAAATTTAATATTAATCTAGAGGATAAACAGTTTAAAACATGAAGTCACAATTAATAGAAAATTTCGTTCCTAAGAGATTATGTTCTTGTTGCTTCAAATTAAGGCCTTGGTAGAAAAAAAACTAGATTGGAAAAAATCTGAATAAATAAATTATATTTAATTTCTGGAAATAGAAAATATTTCCCTTTCTGTGCCATGAATTGCTGCTACTGGCTTATTATTTTTAATTGTGTTTTTATTTTTATGCTTACTTTGATAACATTTTCAAAGAATAATTTCAAATTTTAAACAGAGAACACACATTATCTGAATTTTAATTTTAAAAGCAAAGGAAAAAAATAATTTAAAATTAATTCATACCACCTGCTGCTAGTTTAGTTGATTTCAAGAATGAAGGCATTCTAATGTTCCCACAGTTTTCACAAACTCAAATTAAAATTCAAATATGGCCTGAAGGGGAAAATACAAAGATAATTACCTGTGGGAGTAAAGTTATGAACCTTGAAAAATGGTTACTTAAGAAGCCTGTAAGAAACTTCACATGATGAAATGCAAAACCATCATGATAATAGTATATTTTTTCAGGATTTTTAAGGTTCGGAAAACATCCCAGAAAGAAAAGCAGTCACTTAGCCAGCAAGTACCAAGCCGACTGTGTACCTTAGTACACACTTAGTAAACTTAGCTGACTGTACCAAGTCGGCTTTGAGGCTGGCTACAGAACTTCTCTAAAATTCTTACCTACTGCTCTGTAGCAGTGGGGAATCAAGAAAATTTGCACACAATTGTAACATTAGTGATAAGCAGACAGATAAACAGATAATTTATGGAAATACAGAAGGTATTACCAGTTACAGATCTAATCAATCTAACTAGTAGTTGTTACAATTCTCATTTTATATAAAAAAACTAAACTTGGATATCAAGTAATACTCAAAGTGATATAGTTAATTGTCAGAGATTTAAATCAAAATTTATTTGACATTAAAATCGATAATGTTACTATTCTCTATATAGCATCCAAAAATGACTGGATTATTGAAAGGAATATTCTTCAGAAAGGCTTTATTTGAAGTGACCTCAGTAAATGACAAAGAACTTGCTAGTGGATAAGATGAGGAAAAATAGAGGACATCATATGTGCAAGACTATAGAAATGGAAGGATCCATGGTAGGGTCACAGAATTGTAAGATAAGACATTCGACACATACAAGTTTGAAGGTGCTAAGGGAAAAAATGGCTGAGAGGGTAAGAGATTAACTCAGACCAGGCAGCAATAAGGAATGTATGAGTCATGAAAATGAACTGGAATTTTATCCTTCAGTGAATAAACAGTAGACTTTTCTGCAACCCTGGTGACAACAGGCATAACAGGTAATCTGTAACTTAGAGTATTAAAATCAGAATGGAACTTCCTTGATACTGAGAACTACATGTTACTTTGGTTTTACTTAAATGTGAAAACTTGTTTCTGGATTTGCATTCTCTGTATTTATATAACTAATTTATATAATTATAAATGCACTTGGATAGTGATGAAAACATTCACATGAATTTTTGTTTTTTGACTGTGATTTTTTACCTGGACAATTTATTATTGACTTCTCCTGCATTTTCACCCATATTTCCTGAAATCCTCCTCCACTTATATGTCAAGGTTGCTCATTAATTGTCTCAATTGTAATTATTCTAAGAGATAAAAAGTAGAATTAGTGAGTCTGCTCTCAAGCTGTCTGTAATTTCATGGTGAAGATAAGATGTCTACATTTGTAATACATATCTGTGAGATAGTGTTAATGTCCAACAAAAACAGAATACCTTTTTCAGAATCTAAATAGTCTAGTGGAAAATAAAAAGGTCACTCCTCTTTCCTGTGTCCTGGACTCAGATTAATGCACCAATGGTAGAGAAAAGCAGAAAGTATATAGATTCTGGAATAGGCAGATCTGAATTCATTGCCTTGGATTTCTGATTTGTTTACTTGTTTGCATAATGGAAAGATTATATCGCCTTTTTAGGGTTATTAGGGAGATTAAAAGAAAAACACTTCACAAAATATCCATTGAATAATGCATGGTCTTTAAATCACACTCCCTTTCTGGTACACTTCTGTTCTAAAGCTCAATGATCCAATAGCACAGAACACCAGGTATCAAGGAGAAAAAGTGTATTTCATTGAAATGTACCCTGAGAATAGCATATCTTATGTCATGTTTGCTAAAAAATAAAAATTGTATATCTTTCTTTAAAGTTATTAAATGTGACTTGAAATTTGAAAGCATTAACTATCAGCACACACAAAAAATAAGTACATAGGGTAAGTAGCTGATGCTTTTCAAATTACTGCATAGCCCTCTCTACAAATCATTGGAATAAAAGAAAGCTGCATTTGTCACATAATTTTCATTATAAGAATGTGTCTGCTAGGATGTGAAAGTTGTTGTTTACATAATTTAATACTCTACATTCTAATCAACCACTTACAGTTCATGAAGAGTTGAAAACTGTAAAATCTGAAGATTACATGTTCAAGGCCTTTGACCATGCTGAAAGGCTATAGATGAGAGTCAATTAGCCGTAACTAACAGTCCTAAATTCATTGCTTCAGTTGGTTATTATTTTTGAGCCTCATTACGCACATCTGACAATCAGAAGCACTTACACAAGCCTCTCTTGGCTCTCTTGTGAGAACAGATATGAGAAAAGGTTTTGTACTCCCAGGTGAAGAGAAAAAGAACTTTAGATACAATAGATCCATAAGAGCAGTTTGCTTTTCTCGGAAGAAGATTGACTGTGGGGGTGTGTGTGCATAAATTTGATTAACAAAGATCATTGATTAAATAGCTGTTACTTTTCAACTACAGTTGCATGAATTGAGTTGTTAGTCTCAAAAAACGTACTCTATCACAACTGATGTTTCACATGAAATACTCCAGTAAGGACAAAATATAGTTACATTTTACCCCTGTGATAAAGTGCAAGTGATCACAATACTTCTCAGTTTTGTCAGTGGCACCTAATGCTTTTATACTGAAGAAGTCAAGTTATTAACAGTCTCTTAGTACTGAAATTATTTACTGATCTTTCATATTTGAAATGCTGTAACCTAGGAATATTAGAGGTGATATACTTTTATTTTAGTTGAGAATTTTGACAGTTTATTGTGTTTGAGATGTTTAAGGGGATTAAAGAAAATGTTGAAGCTTTGAATTTTCTAAGTGCTTAGACAGTAACCTGACTTAACGTAACAAAGGTAAAAAGAGGCAAACAATGAAATTTTTCTTTCTGGTCAGTTTCCCTCTCCAGAGCAAACCACTGTCACCAGTTTATTTTGCTTAATGGCAGGGGACCTGTAATTTGAGAAATCTATAATCCTAAAACATATGAGTAGAGAAGGAGATCAAGAATCAGGTATATAAGTAAGTAGTGAGTTACTAATGAAGGTTGAGATATACTAAAATTATGGAAAAATTAAGAAAGTCCTTAATGGAGAAAATGCTAGATCCTATGAACTATGTAGATAGTAATTCCACACACAGATTTCTAGACTAAACCTGTTTGACCAGCTTGTTCTCAGAGCAGATAAGGTAATCCCCTCAAAAACTAAGACTGATACGATCAAAGTTTGAAATACAGACTAGAATTTCTGAAGATACAGTTCAAAAAATTTAAAGGGCTGGCATTTGGATGGTGATGATAGAAGGAAGAAAGGAGTAAAAAGGAAACAAATCAAAGGAGATAAGAAACAAGTGTATTGCTTGTTTATAAGACAGTGAGTCAGTCATACCTGAGTTTCTATTTCTGTTACTATATTTACTTTCCTTAAT
This sequence comes from Galemys pyrenaicus, assembly GCA_019455555.1. NCBI lineage: Eukaryota > Metazoa > Chordata > Mammalia > Eulipotyphla > Talpidae > Galemys > Galemys pyrenaicus. The sequence goes on from JAGFMF010012021.1 coordinate 4,858,811, forward strand.
TAAGGAATGTGGTTCATAAGATACAAAGTGACTATGTACAAGAAATGGTTTGTCTTTTCCATTGACAAATATTAATTTGGTTGATAAGAAGACAATTTTCAAACTCTGAAAGACAGATTCTCTGGTTAAAGATTATTCATATAGCTCATATATGGGGAAAGTTCTATTTGCTTTAAATTTGAAATAAGAAAATTAATATCTGGACAAGCATGAAGAAAAGATTGGTCCAAATCAGTCCAAGAGTTAACATTAAATGGCTTTTGTTCAGGATCAGAATTAAATATATAAAATAAGTCCTTTATACTTCATCAGAGAAACTTCAGCATATAAGATATGTAACGTTTCTATAATATCTTAATGAGAGTGCTTCTAATTATTTTAACTTGGATATTTTCCCAAGGTATATTGATGTGGAGACACTTTGTATTTAGTGATAATAGTTGTAGTTGTAGAGCCTGCAAATCTACCTGTTAGAGACCTTAGTTAGAGATCCTATAGGTGTATGTAGTGCCCCACCTCCTTTTGAATGTGCTTTTTTTTTTCCTTTTTCTTTTTTCTTTTTTTTTAGCTCTTGTTTCTTACCCATAAGGACAGAATCAAAGACTGACTCTTAATAAAGTGGCACTGGTTACAAATGTATCTGATGTAAGCCACGTGATTTACAGGTGTTTTAGGTTCCCAAACTGTGAAGAAATAAGAGCAAAGGTTAGTCTTATTAGGAATACTTATTGCCACACTTAAAATTGTATTCTATGGTCCAAGTTTAAGACATGCATGAGCACTATATGCGTCCTTGAACTTGAATCTTTTTTGGATAATGCCCAGCACTATTTTCATGACTCATTCTGAGGTGTGCCGGACAATAGGTAAATGTTTCAATACTAAGCAAATACCATTAAATGTCTCAGTACTAAACAAATACTATTCAATTAAATGCATTGAAAAGTTTATTCAAGCAAGATAGAGGGAATTACAGCACAAGTTTCATAGACTGTGATAAAATCTAAGCTATTTATCATAGCCTCCAAAGCCTTGTGAGTACATGTGAGAGACTGAACTAATCTTTTGGGCTTTTGTATGAGTTTGATAGTAAACCTCTGTAGCAGCAGGAAAGAGGGCACAGGAGCAAGGTTCAGGATGGTTCTGGGCAGACGGGTCAAGGAAGGAGAGTCTTGGAGCCCTTGGTAGCTTTTCATGCTTTATTTAGTAGAGGTGGCCAGGTACATGGCAGGCA
>JAGFMF010012021.1:4865297-4884806 GCA_019455555.1 Galemys pyrenaicus
GGGAGCAGCGGGCACAGCAGGAGAGGTCTGCTGCGCCATGTGGGGCCCCTCCCTGGCCGGCAGCAGGGATCGAACTCGTGCTGCAGTGGCTGCGGTTTGTTTCATAGTGCGTTCCTTAACCCACTGCGCCACCGGGGAGGCCCCCTGATAGTTATCTTTCCTTTGAAATGCTGTTATTTTGAATTTCAGAAGGCAATATGGTTGAAATATATCAGCCAAGTGACACTCCCCTTCTTAATTCACCAAGTACTTTTCCCAAGGTCATCATAAGCCCTGAAGGAGCCTTATTTAGAACTTTAGAGTATGTTAACTTCTAATTGCTTCCTTAGCTGCTAAGCCAGGCATTCCCTTAAAACCTTCCCTATCATATTAAATTGTAAAGAAAGGAAAACATTGAAATATTCTTACATTTTTTTAAAGATTTATTTACTTATGCATATATGAACTGGGGTGCAGGCCAGAGGTGTGGGGAGGTTAAGAGGATTCACCAGACAGAGTAGGGAGCAGAACAGGCAGATCTACTGAAATACACTGCTGAGGGGAGCAGCAGGTGAGGCAGGAGAGATCTGCTGTGCCATGTGAGTCAGCTCCCTGGCCAGGGATCAAATTGGTCCTGTAGTGGTGGCAGATGCTTCATAGTGTGGTGCTTAACCCTTTGCACCACCAGGGAGGCCCCATCTTGCTTTATAATTATACTTTTTTCTTTAAGTTGAGAATTATGAAATCAAATTTTTAAAAAAGGGATGAAGGAACTATATTATTTCCCTCCAATGCTTTATATTTCCTCTCACTATATAGTAAAATGAAGTAATCTCATAGATTAAGTAGCTGAATCTGTTCATTCTCTCCTATAAAAACCTAGAACCTTTTTAACCTTTATTTCAAAGTATGCAAATATTAAATTTTTTATTAACCTTTATTTTAACCTTTTTTTCAAAGTATGCAAATATTAAAAACAAGTGTGTCACCAGAGATATTCCATAAAACCTACATTTGAAAAGATATGTCTTTCAAAAAGACAGAATGCCTTTCACAAAGGAAATTAAGTAATATAACCGTTTATAACCAATCTTAACTAATGTGTAGAATAGTAACTGCTATATAGAGAGTGACTAGAAATTATAATGAACTTTGAAAATGCTATGTGACTAATATTTTCAGTGCTCTTAAACTCAAAACACTTTCTTGCAGAATAAAATTGACTTTAATTTATGGCATATGTAAATTACAAAATAATAAAATAAGCTGTTGACCCAAAAGAGCTGCAATTCCTGACAGTTTAAACTTTCTGAGTTTTAGTAGAAATTAATCAAAGAGATATGGTATCACTTAATTTTATACTCTTTAAAGAGATATAGCTGCAGAGAGAATAAGTTTACTGAAATACCACTATTTTTAAATTCACACCAAGCGTCCTAAAATGAACTATATGTAGGCAAAGTGTTGTAGGATAGTTACATTAAACAGAAACACTTTTTATAAATTTATAGTTATCATTAATTCATAGTCATTTTTAAAAAGATTTCATAGTATATGTACCTGAGATACCTGTCCCAGTTTCTTGTTATTTATAGTTTCTCACTGTTTTTATGATAATTTATCTAGTATCACATTTGAATAGGTTACTAAATCCCTTCAAAGTAAGTTAGTCTTACTATCAGATATAGAACTTTGTACAAGGTTGACATATATATGAATGCATATTTATTTAAATACATATATAGGTATACTTTCTTGCATTTTAAAAAATTCCTTTGACTATTTCCCAATCAAAAGTAAATATTTGGAAGATATTTTGAGGAAATTCAAATAATTGCAAGTCACTTCAGGCAGTCTTTTGTACATTTATATTCCTTCATAATTACTTGCCCTCTGACATTTTTATCTTGAAATCTTCTGCACTGTAACTTGGTCTTCTGCCTGTATCTTTCTCTGTGTAACTTTAGAAGAATACTCTCAGTTTTGTTACTCCAAATCCAGTTAAGAATTACAGTCAATTTAAAGGTAATGGGGAAAAGAGATCTCTTTTCCCATGTAAGTTCCATTCCTCCTTATGATAGATTGATGGAGTGATAACATTTAGGAAAAAAAAATTAAGGGTTTGCTTTCCCTATTGATCTAGTGTAAGGTCAGCCAGATGGTCATCAGTCCTATGGGAGAATGCACTTAAGATGTTATTAATTAGTTGTTACATGCGTGCTAGCTACTTTGCATGTTAAAAGAACTGGGACTTCTATTAGCGTCTTTACTTTCATAACATATAATTTTCACTTTATGCCAAATAGCTTTTCAAAGAATATAAAGATCATACAAGTGCTTTTAGTGTAAGTTGAACTTTTGTAAGTTGAAAAAAAATCCAGTAGCCTGATTCACATTTCATATTGCCATTGTGTTTTTTCCCAGAAAATCTTAAGGTTCTATGAGGATCATAATGAAAGAACTAGACTACATATTTACAATAGGTAAAACTTGTTTTGTTTGCTAATATACTAGAGAAAGCGTGGTTGAAAAGATTCTGCCCAGTAGAAACTTTAACTTGTTGTATTCTACATGATCAGGAATAACTATTCTATAATCTGATAAAAGACATTAGTTGGATGTGGATGTAATTTTAGCAAAAGTTTTCTGAGCTTGAGAAAAATAGAGATATTGTCTATATTGGAATAGATATAAACTGTGGTTAATGATTCTAATGAATATTTCTATTTTCAAATGAGGTAGATTGTTATAAATATAAGATTACTTTCTCAGCTAGTAATTCATATTATGAATCTAAAATATTCAATTTAGTGACATAAAGTCATTTATAATATTACTGTAGTCTGTGTCTGTAGGATCTGTAATAATGTTTCATTTCTGTTGTAGGTAATTTGCATTTACTTGCTTTATCTTGTGGTGACTCTATTTAGAGACCTATTTTTTCCATTTTATTGAATTCCTCAAATCAGCTCTTAGTGTCATTATTTCTTTTTTTTTTTCTCTTTCTGTTTAACATTTCCTTAATTCATGGTTTAAAATCCAGTTGTTTCTGCTTTGTGTTTAGTATCCTCTTCTTTGTGAAACTTCTTAGAATAGAATTTTGTCACTGATATAAGAACTTTGTTCAAATATAACCAGTTATGTTACAAATTTCCCTCAACACATTGCTCTATCAGTGTCCTATGTGTGTCAATAGTGGGTATTTTGATTTTCAGAATGTTAAAAATGTCTCATACCTGCCTCAGCTATTTTTGTTTTATAGTCATGGCTTATTTAGAAATGTACTGCAGCACTTAAAAACATTTGTGTATTTTTTAAATGTAACTTACCGTTATAGATTTCTGGTTTAGTTTCTTATTATCAAAGGATATACAGCATAGACTGTAGTTCTTTAAAAACTATATTCTGCTTTTTTATGAAACAGTGTTCTATTAATGACAATTAGAGTCAATCAGTTGGTAATGCTTTTATGTTTTCTATATCCTTACTGATTTTCTCTCTACTTGTTCTTGTACACAATGTAGTTGAACATTCCAACTACAATTATGGATTTATTCTCACTTTCATTAATTCTCATTTCATGTTTTTGAATTTCTGCTGTTACTCACCTATCTAAAAATGTCATGCTTCCTGATGAACTGATCTTTTTTCTGTTATGAAATATGCTTGATTTCTCATTATCATACTCCTCATTTTGACATGAATTTTGTCTTTGTATATCACACTTAGCTTTCTTATATTGTTAAAAAAAACCACAACATTTTAGTTATAATTAACTGAGGAAATTATTATCATGATTCCAGTTGTATCTAGGAAATCAGGTTTTTCCAGTAATTGATTCTTTACTAATTAACTCTGAAACTTTGGCAGAAACTTAGTTCTTCTGTCCAGTTTTAAAAAAATTAGACTGTTACCTTTGAAACACCTTTTTATGGGGATTTTATGACTTTTAAGCTTAGTTTTATTTTATAAAAATCATCTCCTTTGAGGAAAGTTTGTATGATAATTCACTTTACTGCTTTCAAGAACATTTTGTGTGAGGAATTTGAATGAGTGTGTGAACAAAACAAAAAGCAATTTTTTTTTTTAATTCATGGATTTTAAATTCATACAGAATTGGTTTTAAATAATGGGTGTCTCTTACTTTATGGGTATATTACATTGGGGTAGTTATTCAATCTCCCCCCAGAATATACTCTGAAAACTGGGAGTAAAACATACTTCATTAAAGTGTTTTGAAAATTAAGTGAATTAAGTATGTAAAGGGTTTTTTTGTTTACAAAGTATGCATACTATTATAATACATAAAGGATCACATTAGAGTTAGTATTTATAGATTTCTTCAGAGCAGAAATATGGCCTTCATTTTACACTAATGTGTAAAATGCCCCTCCATTAACAGTATAGATATTTGTTATTGTTTCAAAATTGTAAAATTAACATAAATTTTTATATTCCCTTATCAGTGTACCTCCCTGAGACAATATTATCTGAGTACATTACTACAATATTATCTGAGTACATTACAACCAGGCTTCTGTGAACTTTGGTGAATTTGAAACAATAACACATGCCATGTAAGATGAAACTGATATTCATTTATTTACCAGAGCACTAGAATACAAAAAGCATTAGCCTAATTTTTGCTATTTTGTAATATAAAGCTTCAAACCCACCCCTACTACATAACAGATGGTCAGATATTTACTGTCTACCTCTAAACTTTTTCCATATCATACCTTGAATGTATAATGTAATGTTTCATCTTTTATATTAATCCTTTCCAATTTCCAAATCTACTTCTATATTCTAATTCTTTCCCTAATAGATATTTCATCTCTATAAATTTTAGAGATGAAATTTTTCCCATTAATTTTTGGGAATATTAATTTTATCAAATCTCTGAAATACTTAGTTCTCAAGTAAATCTGTACTACTACAGTTTCTTTTAACTCCTTATCTCATGGTCTGAGTTAAATGTCATATTTAAATATTAACTATCTTAAATAACACCTCCCTGTTTTAATAAACCAACACTCAACAAGGAGTGCTATGTGAATGAGCTCTTGTATCCCTCCTGAGAGTGCCCTTGAACTCAGGAAGAGATTGATGAATACAAATATGTTATAGTGATATACTGACAGTTTCTCTCTCTCCCTCTCTTTTTTTAAGATTTATTTATTCATGCATACAAGAGCTGGGATACAGGCCAGAGGTGTGTGTGTTGGGGGGGGGGGGTAAGAGGATTCATCAGAGACAGCACAGAGAACAGAACATGCACACTAACTGAAAAACACTGCTGAAGGGAGCAGTGGGCAAGGCAGTAGAGATCTACTGCGCCAAGTGGGTCACCTCCCTCCCTGGCTGGGAATCAAAGTTATGCCGCAGTGGCTATAGATGTTTCATAGTGTGGTGCTTAATCCCTTGCACCACCAGGGTGGCCCTGATAGTCTCTTCTTAAAAGTTTTTAGAAGTAAAAATTTGAAACCCATATTTTCCTGTTTTAAAATAATTGCTGTTGTAGGTGAGTTTTCTTGGCTTCTAAGGAGTTTGATTCTATTGCAAAAGGTTGAGGTTATGATGTTAGGCCATACCTAATTATATACAGTCCCTGTACCTGGAAATAAAGAAGAAATGCTTCAGTGATCTAAAATCAGAGTAGTGAGCATAAGTGGTTCATTTATTTTCAGCCATCCAATTAAATTAATTTCTTGGGTGAAAAATGTGTCACATTCCATAAATTATACATATATATATAAATATTTATTATTGAACTATAAAATGAAGATGACTCAAGTAATAATAGGTGAATTTACTTAAAATTCATGCACATGTTGATCAAATAAGTTCATGTTTTTCACTTATGTCACTAAAATCTATGTTACATAACCTATCTTTGCAGTTTTAATTTTGAAATGTATACCTAAAACTAAATATATGCATTTTTCCATTTTCCATAAAAGATATTTATCTTTCAGTATTTTGTTTAAACAAATATTCTTTATTTTAATAATCACTAACATTGATACTGTCTTCATGCCAGCACTATCCTAGGTACTTCATATTATCTCATTTGATTGGCCAGCAAGACTGTGAGTAGACACTATTCTTATCCTCATAAAATGGGGGTGCAGAGAGAATAACTTGCCTGAGGTTACAGAGATGGCAAGGGACTAGATTAAAACACTAGTAGTCCAATTCCAGAGTGAGAGCCAGTTCTATAGATGCTGCTACAATTAATTTTAAGGTCCAATCAATCACAATTAATAAAGGGATGTTTTCCGAGGAAAACCATTCTATAAACATACTTTAATATGTTAATGTTGTTGGAGTTTCCATTTTCTCTTAGAGCATCAAATCTTCCTGAAAAATACAAGAAAAATATCCATTTTGATACCATTTTTAATCCCCCCTTTAATTTCAGCTTTACCAAGGTGAGGGTAAGGAAGTTAGCCCCCTGACACATATTTATTTGGTTACTATAGGGAGATATCCCTTTATGGTATAAGCAATACTGAACTTATACAAAGGCTAACTCTCCAAACATTTATTCATTCTCCTAACCTCACTGTGCAAATTTATCAGATGTGTCTCAATAAGTTCAGTGTAGTCTATAATAGCTCTTAAGGAAAAAAAAAATGATTCAACTGTTTATTCTTTTTTATGAATATCATTGAAGCATCAACTAAAGCACTGAAACACTCAATTTTTCCATTCCTAAATATTTTTTACATAACAATGTGTAAAAATTTATCAGTTTGGTTTGAGTTCAATTATTATTTAAAAAAATAAAAGTATTAAGAAAGAAGTTGAGCAAGTTTTGAACAATTTTCCAGTATTCCTTTGCCTTCTGCATTTTTCTGTATATGTTAGTGAGGACTTCTGCTAATGAAAACCAGTTTAAAAGCAAGGAACACAAAGGTTAGACATTTTCTAATGTAGAGTATGAGTTGGCAAGAAGGAGACATAAAAGACAGAACTAAGTGCTAAGCCATGTGCTATTTTAAGGTAGGACTAGCCATGAAACAATGTGCTGAGCTGTAAAAGATGGCAAATATATCCTACATTTCCAAGGTGCATGCTTTTCAGAGAGAATCATTTCAATCTTACCTCCTTATCCAATAGGAAATAAGTGCCTTTCAGCACTCAACAACAATATGCTAATTCCACAGAGTGTTTTTAATTTTGGGGGAAAATTTCCATATGTTATCTCATTTATTGGAGAATACCTGTGAAGTAGGTAGACCTGGAGGCCTAGGGAGGTTATCTTGCCTAAGGATCTATAGCTTGATGGAGGCAGAGACAGGATTAGAAGAGAAAAACTGTGTAAGAAGAGGAAAAGTAATTATGAGCTGTGCTTATAGAGAATCAGACACTACAAATGTGTATTAGAAAATCTCAGAAATGCCAGGCCAGTAATGTCAATATTAACAAAGTTACCTCATTTTGTTTGTTCTCTAAAAGTATGCATAAAACTATAGCCTTAACATACCTTAAATGTTTATTAACTACTAATTTTTAGAATAATTTATGGGTTGTTATATGGCAGATTTTAGATATATTCAACAGATTTAAATAAATAGAATTGTGCATAAATTTTTATTGAAAAGATTGAGATAATACATAAATATCAAAAACTTGTATTTTTAATTTGTTGCTAATTCACATATATCAAAGAAAATGCTTTCCTTGTCTGATGTTTCTCAGCTTGCAGGTATTAAAATCAAGAGTTTCATTTGACATGCTATATAAATATGTATTCCATTTTCTCCTTTGTCAGTCCCTAAAGCAGTACATTCTACTCTGCTCATTTATGTATTAAGTTAGAAGGGCAACAATCATTAAAATACTCTTAAAATGTGGTTGGAAGTGATAACAGTAAAAGTACCTAATATTCTTGTCTTTCTCAACTTTAAGACATACTGACATTTAAGGTTCTTAGTAATAAAAGTATAAAATATTCTACCTAATTAATTTTAAGTTACTACCTCATTGAAATCATTTTCTTATAGTAAATGAATTGGGAACAGACTTTAAATATAAGATTGTTCATTTTTAATCTTATATATAACATAATGACTAGTGTCAAATCTCTATATAAAATTGATAGACTGAAGGAGTCAAAACAATATAATTTTAGAGAAGATAAATTACAATTTCTCTAAGAGGATCAGGCTGCTGATATCACAAAAAGTGTAAGAGTAACAGTGCTAAAGAAGCAATTTCTAAATTCTCTCATGAAAAACATATGTAATATACTTTTTGAATGATGGTGATAGATGATATAGATCAGTAAAAACAAATGCATTGTCTATATACATGTGTGCATAAGCATACACACACACTGTGAGTAAACATTCATTATTTTTCATTGCGATTGGTCTTTCTGAAGTGTATATTCTTTTGTAAATTCATGTAAAAAAATCTTACATCTCAGGAAGAAAAGTTGTATTCCTTGTATAATTTGTGCTTTTTATATGTTTTCTTACTCTAAAGTTATATATAGGCCCTCTCTGGTGTCCTAAGGGTTAAGTCTCAGTGCCATTAACTACTACAGCCTCAATTCAATCCCCAGCCAGGGAGCAAACTCACATGGCACAACAGACTTCTTCTGTTTCACCCCCTGCGTTTCAGTGTATTTCAGTAGATCTGCATGTTTTGCTTCCCACTTTGTCTCTGGTAAATTTTCTCTGCCCCCACACACCTCTGGTCTATACCCCAGTTCTTTTATGTAACAATTAAAAAATGTTATAAATACTACAAATTTCTAATTATATATTGAATGAATAATCAGTGTGACAAATTAATAATTAGTAATTAAAATAGTATTTTATACTTGAGAACATTGAGGCTTGCCGCCTTCCTATTACCAAAGACCAATAATGTTGGACATAAAATGTTGTGCTGTATCACAACCTACCTGAAGGAGGTAATCCATCCTTAGCACAAATAATGGGAACATAAAAGGAAGTGAATGTATATTACAAATTATTTGCCTAAAAAGGCAAATACCTAAACTTTTTTTTCTTTTTTTAAAGACTTTTATTTTTATTTATGCACACAAGAACTGGGGTACAGGCCAGAGTTGCGGGAGGTGAGTGGATTCACCAGACAGAGTGGGAAGCAGAACAGGCAGACTGACTGAAACACACTGCTGAGGGCAGCAGCGGGCAAGGTAGGAGAGGTCTGCCAGCCATGTGGGTTCCCTCCCTGGCCAGCAGCAGGGATCGAACTCGTGCTGCAGTGGTTGCAGTTTGCTTCATAGTGTGGTGCTTAACCCACTGCACCACCAGGGAGGCCCAAATACCTAAACTTTCTTATCATCTTTCATAGTCCTTGAATCTTTGCTATCCGGGATGCTAGTATTACTATAATTAGTATTAATTACCAAGGAGTTAGCAGAGTCCCTTGTACAGCATAAGAAACATCTTTCATTGTGTACTTCTGATTTCTAAAAATCTTATTTCACAACATATAGATTAGAGAAGAACTTCTCTTTTAGATGTAGATGTAATTTTGTGTAAACTCTGTGAAGTGCACCAACTGGGCACTTGAATCACTACTGAAATTTGATAATGAGGATAATGGTTCTAAAGATTTAAAGACAGCCCTAACCAAATTAGAAACTGGGAGTAAGGGGAGTTAACACCCTAGACTTCCTGACTTTGCTTATTTAGGTCAGATGTAAGTGGAATATGTGGCCACAATTTCTTTTATATGGCAGAGAATATGACATGTAAAAACACAGTTCCAGGGCCTGCATGGTGGTACAGGGCTTAAAGTTTCAGAGCTATCAAGCTATTGCCAGCGCTAACCACCGCGTTCTGAGTTCAATCCCCTGTTAGGGAGCTAACCCACATGGCGCAGCAGACTTACCGCTCTTGTCTCATCCACTGCTCCCCTCAGCAGTGTATTTCAGTAGATCTACTTATTTTGTTCCTCACTCTATCTCTGGTGAATCTGCTCACCCCTTGCACCTCTGGTCTATACCCCAGTTCTTGTATGCGTAAATAAATCTTTAGCACAGAGACCTCCTGTTTATAAAAGTGAAAAGTAGCAAAATGATTATAAAATTTCATAATTTATGAATATAATCATATCAGTCATTCAATAAATGGTATTGAACATCTTTTAATAAAGAACCTAAGATGATGACAAATCATAGAAGTGTTGATTACACAATGTGGTAAATATTTTGGACCTCTTATTGTAATTTTTCCAACCTATTAAATATATAATAGTGTCATAATTCAAGTAAAAACACAACTTTATGACAAATTATCCATGTATTTGAAGGCATTGAATAATTTTTATGTATCAGTTGCCAATAAGAGCCTTAAGCATTCCCCAAACATATTCAATGTACTTTTATATTCATACTAAATATTATTATATGATAATGTTGAAGATAATGGAAAGAGATTTGATGTCTCATTGTATCCTAGATTAATCTGGGTTTAAATAGGATGGTTCTATATAGAAACAGCTTTTTAGAATCAAAAGCTTATAACTTATGTTGGTTCATCCACTTAGATTGTCACTCTATAAATTCAGATGTATGAGCATCCTCAGCCAACCCCACTCGGAATGTTCTGAGTAATACTGGAATAAAACAATGAGTGTAACACCATTACCAAAAGAGCATTTTGAAATTTATTAGAGGAAACCAATTAAGATGTTATTTTCAAGCAAAGGCCTTGGCATGGCTTCAGAAAGTTACTTTCTGGAGTCGGACAGGGTTTAGCTGGCACAGAGAGCAGATCTTTAAGCTTACCATCTTGACAGCTTTAATACACATGCAACTGGGATTTTTCTTTAAGCTGTTCTCTTAAAAGCCATGATTCCTGCCAGTGTTCAACATAATTACATCAATTCCGCTTTCCATTAGTACTCTAAACCTGCTGATGTGACTGCAGTTTAAAAACCTTTGTGTGAAAGTGTAATTATGCATATTTTTAGAGGAATCTTGTAATGATTATGTTCTATGCATTTTTGTTTTTTTATTTTGCTATCTATGGTAGGATAAGCAAAAAGACCTCTGTGCTACTATTATATGCTTTGACTGTTCATTTAATTGTATCAGTCACAATGGTGTAAGCAATTTTTTATTATGGGAGGAAAATAACATTTAATAGGTTATATTTAATTAAAAGAAAGAGTGGTACATGTGCCTTTACTATGGAATAACAAAATATTCTTATTTCAAGTGAAAGGAAATGATTGCTTCTCCAATTGTGTCTGTAATACCCATGTCTCTTTTATAATGTTTATTTCAACAGTTTGTTTTTATAGAATCTTTATAGTGATCTTCATTGGTTTATTTCAGCTCAAATCTTTCTGATATTTGACATTTTTCTATAACTATAATGTAGAGATACTTCAGATATTACATTAGAAATTTAAACTGTAAAATGTACTTATCTAGCAGTTTGAGGATATGAGTATCCTCTTTTTGGTTTTTCCTCATTTTTAACTGAAGTGAGTAAAAGGGTTATCAAACTTAGCCTGGAATTATTCATGAAGTGGTGACAGCTTCAAAGTCCAGGTGCTGATGGACTATCTAGCAGGAATGGAGTTAAAGGTGGGCTAGAAATAAGATGCATCATTTATTTGAGCTTTGGAAATACAATTCAGTGCTTTTAGTATTTAGATGAAATTGTCTGTAAAACAAGTAATAATCTTTGGTTTCTAAATTTTACAGTAAATATTTGCTACAGAGCCAGAATTTTAAAAACTTTTCTAAAATTGCTGCTGGGTAAAATAAGTATTTATTGTACTATTAACAACTAAAGATAAAATTTCTGAGTCTGTTAATAGTATAGATAGTTTTCGAGTTCTATAAGTATCTATATTAAATTCCAAGGGTACAAATTAGGTTCACCATAAAGTGGAAGCTGGAAAATCTGGTTAGAATTGATTGTAAGCAAATTATGGGTCAATATGAGACAAAGCTTTCAGGCTTCTACAAAGAACGTTATGTCCATCTGTCTCTTATTCCCTTGTTCCCCACTCATCAGTCCTACTTTAAAAGGATTCTGTTATACATTATTTAATTTTTTAAAGAACCCAAAGAACAGTGTTGCATTTCAGGAATATTTTAGAGAGTGAGAGGTTCCCTTGCACAATTCCATGTGCGACCTCTTAGGTGCAGAAATGTGTGGCATGAATTGTGTTTTCAGTGACCACCTGTGTAGTTAGCAGGATAAGGCAAATACCTAAGGGTTACACCAGGCACATTCAGTTGTGTGCCATAAAAGAAGCCATAGAAATCATAGGTGAGGACAGTTTTGAAATAAAAACATCTGACATTGCTTTAGAATATTGACTTTAAAACCATTGTGAGAACCAATCATTCCTTTAAATGATTATAGTTTTTATCATGGTAAACTGGATGAGAAGGGAATTCAGTGGCAATGCCAAGGAAAAGGTTATTGCGATTAAGTTCTCTGAACCTCAGGCACAACCACTTTTGCTGATTTTTGTTTTATTTTTTACTTCCAAATTCTTAGCCTATAACTATAGAGAATCACTATGACTGCCTGATAGTTGACAACTTGATTCCAGTTTGCCAAACTGTCTCTCCAAATACCCAGGAGATTTAAAACCCTTAACTGTCTATAGTGGTGGTAGGTAGGGATGGGGGACTATTTTTAAAGTCTTCTCTATTACTTCATTTCTAAATCTCCTGTTTGATATCTCTTTCTCTCTTAAAATCTGTGTCTCTGTTTCTCTCCTCTTTAACATATACACACAAACACACACAATCTTGGCTACGTTTTAGGGTTAGAGAAAAGCATGTAGGCACCTCTTAAATATCTGAACTTAAAATTAAGTCAGGTTTTAGAAACATCTTTCAAGCCCCCAAATAAATTCCCTACCAGAGGTTAGAAACTCCTTTCTCTGGGCTTTCACTTTCAAAGCAGTTTGCCACACTACCATAAGGTTATGACAGAAAAAAATTAGAGCAAGGAAAAGAAAAATCTATAATTTTGATAAGGTTAAGCCCAAGAGAGAACAGTGATTCTCAACAGTGACTTCACTTTGGAGTCACCTGGGAGCTTTAAAGTTCTTATGCCACAGCCACACCCCGACCAATTAAGTCAGTTTCTCTAGGGTTGGGGTGTGGACACTAGAGTTTTTAAACTACCCCAGATGATTCTCATCTGTAGTCATGTTTGGGAACCACTGCCACCAAATCCCCAAAGTTCAGTTTGTTAGAGAAACATGAAATTGCAAATAACTCCTTTTAACAATGAAAGAAATCTGTCTTTAGTCTATTGCTCTAACAGTTTCCAGGACAGTCTTTGCCAGCCTTTAAAATTTAGCCCCTTTCCTATGCCAGATAATCATTTGGTAGGCATGATGCAGCTTGAGTGTTGACAACCCATTAAGAGTGAACAAATACCCTTCACTTCTGTGTGGAATATGAAGATACATTTCAAAGCAATGACCTAGAAAATTATGTTCTATTTCCTTTATATTTTGAAATGTAGTGACATCTCTGTGAGATTCTTTGACAACCTAAGCTAAGTCTTGATTTAGGTTACGTCATCAGGCCGCACATGGAGCCTGCTGCTACATTACATAAAGGTTTGTACAATGGATATCTCTCTCATAGACAGTTTTATTTTCATATCCTTTGTGTCTAATTGGGGCATAATAGACTCTCTAGAAGGTGAAAGGATATTATAATGATGGTAATGGTGGGGACAGTGAAAATGGACATGAGATAGGGAAGTGTGTGCGTGTGTGTGTGTGTGTGTTTTCTCACTCAGAAACATTTTTCTCTTACGTATCTTATCTTTTTCTATGTATTTCTATTTCTAACCTATTTAATTATACAATAATAGCTTTTTTATACCTGAAAAGAAGAGAATGAATGAATTAAACTTGCACTAGAAATTTTAGATTGTTGGAGTAGAGCAGTAGTAACTCAGAAAACACACACATACACAAAGATAAATGTAATCCCATCAGCTGTTTTCCAGCATTATAAGGTATTAGTGATTCAGAGAGGACTTTTTTTAATATACTCTTAAGTTTCTTCATGCAAATTGTCCTGGGTTAGGTCTTTGACCTTTTTTCTATGAATCTACTATTGTCACAAAGACAGGAAACCAAGGGCTAGTGACTTTCATTAGCTTATGCTATTTCCCGGAGTAGACTGCACTAACACAACTCCGTGTGTGTCAAAATATAGATTTCACAACTGTATTTCCCTCAGCGGTTCCAAAAATTGCTTTTCTGAGTAGAAGTTACTTCTGCAAAATACTAGGATAGAGACTTTGATAAATTGTGGGGTCATTAGTCAGAGAGTTTTTGTTTTTTGTGGAATATTTTACTTATTTGCTTTGTAGTATTATAGGTGAAATGTAAGTAATTATTTAATTCTAACTTGAAAACTGGAAAGGTTGTCTTTCTTATAACATTGAGGTTCCTTATTCATTTAGGCTAACTTACTAAAGCGAAGTGTAGTAATTCCATTTACCACCCTCTTTAGCAGTCAAAACTGTGACTCATTTCCCCCACCCAATTATTCCAGAACTATTTAGTGCAATGCGAATGCAAAATGAAGTGTTATAGTGCAGTATTTCCCCAATTTATTTTTAAGCCACTAAAGCAACATAGCCAACATCTTCTCTTCCTCAGAACACATACTAAAATACAATTTACACATTTTCCATACCTCATTCTTGTCTCTGTGTTATCTCAGTAGTGACGTGGTAAAAGGTGATGGAATATTTATAGTATGATGGAATAAACTAGTCAGGAAAGAACTGTATTTTATAAGTTTTATATAGAGGGACCTTGTATTTAATAGATAATTAATAGAACAGTAGTAAATGAGTCCTTCTAACTGTTATTTTTGCGTGTAGGTAACCAAATGCAAACAATTATTTCTGACATTTATTAATGAAAGCAAATGTATGGGACTAGGTCTCCCCAGGAGCAGATTACTTAGGCTTGAAATCTTGCTCCACCACTTATGAGCCATTTGACTCATGATAGTTCCCTCAACTTCCCTAAGTTAATTTATAAAGCTACAAGACAAGGATAATATTAATCCTTATCCAATATTACTGTGAATATTAAATAAAACATATAAAACAATTAGATGACACAATAAAATTATACTGAATGTCAGGGATTATTGTTACAATTTTGTATAAAGTGAGGGAGTTAAAAGATAACTAGGATATATTCCATCCCCTTAAACATATATTTAGTTATGTTAAGAAACACTGTTCTATATGTGGAAAAATGTGGGTCCTATAAAAGTAGATGTAGGCTCGCTCGCACAATATTTAAAAATGAATTGGCTGCTAACATTTAAGAATCAGGACAGTTTAGTTGATGTGTATTTCTCATGTTTCTTGAGAAGTCAGAAAACTCAGAAAAGGCAGATGGGGTCTGAACAGGAATATTTTCTTTTACTCTGGTTTTCTTTACTCGTTCATGTTACCTGTTATTTTACTCACCTGCATGGGATTGTCTATTCTTGGCCTAGAGTAAAGCACTGTGGCAGACAAAAAAATATATAAAGTAATAGATTTGATAAAAATATTGTCCCTCTGATAATACTGGGATATAAAAGAGAAAAATTGAAATTCTTCTTTCATGGAAACCACAGAAAAAAGGAAACATGTAAATAAGGTTTGTAGCATATCTGCCACAAAAATCCATACATGTATATATGTATCATGTTCTTGATGTGCAAAGTAAATAAAATAACACATTTGTGTTTCTGTTTATGACATTTATTTGTTATAGAAAAACAAGTTGAGAAATTAGAACATGTAAAGAGATTTACTTAATGAAAGGAATGGACAACAGTCCATTTTTTAAAATAAATATGTATTGATCTCTGTTATACACATGTGTGCTTATATTCAGGTTTGCACAAAGCACACCCCACTATGAAATAACTAAAGCTATGTTGACAGACTTCAAGATAGAATTCATCATGCTATTACTCAGATTAACAGTTGTAGATTTTTGTTTGTTTGTATCTCAAAGAAGTAATGGGCAGGTTGTGACTAGTGACATAATAGTATGTTCTATTATTTTGCATCCAAAAAGATGGTAACAATTTTATTTTAGTCATTTCAATGCAAATCTAGTGTCGGGTACCCTAGGTTCAGGCAGATTTATTTAAGGAGATATCCTATTTAAATATCCTGGTACTAACAATGTTATTATAGAAGCTGATTTCCAAGTTTGTGAGCTGAGGACTTGTGTGACTTGGTTCTACCCAAACTGTGCTACATATTGACAGACAAAAAACATTGCCTGGTTGTATACATCCTGATATATATGGTGTTTGTTTTATTATCCTAATTATTTTGATACATATTTATCTGTTTCTTTTATTTTACTGTTTTTTTAATAAGAATTATTTCAAATGTAATACTTGACTTTATATTTTTATTTTATAACCCGGAGAATTTACACAAAAAGAATCTTCTGGAAATGGTCAACATAAAGTGGAGCTATATCTTTTGGTATTCTTTCTGATAGAGGGCAGGGGTTTTAGAAAGGCATTATCAGGCAGTAACTGTAAGGAAGTAAAATTGCTGAGCTCATTAAGAGCTTAGAAAAATAGCTTTATTATGTGTTCAATCCATATTTTTGCACCACTCATCTTTAATAACTAACTGTGCTATCAATTTATTTAGGTGCTACATTGTAAATTGAAAATATTCTTTAAAATTTTCTAATTGATAAAACACACGTTTAGGAGAGGCAGACCTCTCCTGCCTTGCCCTCTGCTCCCCTCAGCAGTGTATTTCGGTCGATCTGCCTCATGTGCTCCCCACTCTGTCTCTGGTGAATCCTCTCACCTCCCACAACTCTGGCCTATACCCCAGCTCTTGTATACAAAAATAAATAAATCTTTAAAAAAAAGAAGAAAAAAATTTAAAAAAAGATAAAACACACATTTAACATTACAAAACATTATGCAGGTATATGTCACTGAGAATCAACTTGTGTATATACTACATTATTATTTTATTACATACTTTATAATATAATTTTAAAAAGTATTCTTAATTCAGACGGTTATAGCTAAACAAAGTAGTAGTTTTATCTGTAAATGGTGAATGCAACCTCCTTTCTTAATTTAAATTTCTATTCAATTTTTGTTTTCTCTAGTATCAAGCCGTACAAGCAAGCAACTTCAAACTTGTCTACCAGCACTTTTCGTCGACTGTGATTTCTCTGCTCTTCTATTTTCCTAATTCTCACTCCTAGTATCTCTTTTTTTAAAAACCTCTGTGCACTCTTTTCTGTGCATGTCCTGTCACAAATGCCTCCTGTCATTTTTACTTCTTCGGTTTTCTTCTGTAGTGTTCATGCAAGGAGTTCAGGCTCACCCCAAGCATTAGGCAAGTGTGAAGACTGTGGTGTAAAGATTTCCTATTTCCTTGCAGAATAAGTAGATTCTTCACAAAAGTAAAGAATTTTGATTTTTCAAAATTGCCTTTTGGTATTTCATGTTTTGATAAACATTCCCAAATTTACTATTTCCATTTACTAGCCCATAACCCTGTATACTGCTCCTTAACTTAGAAAACAAAAATGAGTAATTCGTCTAGTTCTATTTCATTTTAAACCTCTATTTTTCCAATAATTAGTAAAATGGAATTTAGAGCAATAAGAAGTGAATAGAATTATAGGAACTGTACTAGTGTATTAGTCAGACCATGCAAGCTGCTTTACAGTTCCATAGTTCCTTGCCTCCCAAAGGGTCTGTGTGCCTTTTTTCTCCCTGACCCCCACCCCCTCTGGTGGTGGTGTATTGTCACTCTAAGCCTTGTCACACTGTCATACACAGTCTCATCAGGGTTACTTTAGTAGGAGAGCGGAGCATCAGTGGAGGATGAAGAAGCTCAGGTACACTAGGAGAAAGCACATACTTGTAACTGATAGTAGAAACCATGATTACGAAGACCTGATTCACAATGAAGCAGAAAACAACAAGTTAGCACAGAAGGAAGAGAAGCTAAAACATATAGGCTAGCTGGATCACAGGCTGACAAGTAATAGACAACCCTGTGACAGTCATTTCTGAAGAACACCACTAGGGTTGATGGAGGGTCTTTATAGAGTGCTTACTCAACTACTAAAACTAGTAATGCCTTCCAACTGAAGTTTCAATTCAAGATTAATCTGTTTTAAGTGACTGTAAAGTTGATTTTCTTTCCCCATCTTACCATGTTTTTAAACTTAAACATGTACAGAAGATGAACTAAGATATACCTGTTCTTTATGGTAGTCATATAACTGAAACCAAATTAAATGACAGCATCTGGGATAGCAAAATGAGGGAAAACTTCAATAGTTGGAGTGATCAAACTGCAAAGAAGATTTTTTACTGTTAGCTGTGTATGATGCAAATGATGGTACCAGTGGGTACCTAGAGTTATATGATGAACCTGGTTTTTGAGGTTTGCAATAGTTTACGTTCTCCACAATTGCATCATTATAAACTAATAAATGAATACAACATTTGTATTCACAGAGCTCTTTAAAATACAGTGATCTACTACTTACACAAATTGAAAATTAAAAATCATATTGTAATATGAATATTGTCATTATGCTAAAAGTAGTGTAGAAATATTGCATATGACCAGTATGAAAAATACAAACCTTATATTTCACATTATTATATTATCTATATTTTCTATTTATTTCATAGTATTTTAGAAAGTGTTATGAAAAGTATTAATTGTAATTTGCAAACTTTATGCATATATTAATATCATCTTCCTAACAATCATGATAAGGGTAGACTAGATTATAGTAGAAAAGCTTTAAATGAGAAAAATGGTATAATTAATTACTATAGAAAAATTTTGCCTTAGGTATCCCTAAATCAAATCATCACCTTGATTTTTTGAGATCACATAGGTATTTAAGTAAATGAGTTAACTATTTGGGTGGTTAACCAGAGATTTTTTTGAGACAATCTCCTTTGTTTTTTAAAGCCCATCATTGTTTCTTTAATTTATTACAAATGTTGTTGAGATACTTTTATGTTTAATTTTTTTATTTATAATTTTTTAAATTTACATATATTTGACATCAATTGTAATCTCCATGTATTCCCCATCATCGGAACACCAGTGCACCATCACCTCAGTCCCGCATCCTCCTGTCTGCCCTCAACCCTTCCCGCCCTCAACCCTTTCCCTCTTCCCTCCTCACCAAGTGTCCCCAATTTGTCCTTGTCTTTTCATTTTTGGTTTTTGTTTCTTTCTTGTTGTTTTTATTATTATTATTGTTGTTGTTCTTATTCCTTTCCTTGATCCTTATTTGGTTCCCTTATATTCCTCCTAGGGGAAGAACCATTAGATATTTTTCTGTTGCCTTCTGACTTACTTCGCTGAGCATAATCCCTTCTAGTTCCTATGTTCCTATGAATGCGTCTAGTTTTTCATTTCTGATTGCTGAATAGTATTCCATCATGTATATGTACCACAGCTTCCCGATCCACTCATCTGTTTTTGGGCATTTAGGTTGTTT
>JAGFMF010012021.1:4885090-4905416 GCA_019455555.1 Galemys pyrenaicus
CATTTGCATGTCCTCTTTGGAGAATTGCCTTTTTAGCTCTTTTGCCCATTTTTGGACTGGGTTGTTCCCTTTGTTTTTGTTTAGTCTGGTTAGTTCTTTATGGATCTGTGTGATAAGTCCCTTGTCAGTAATGTTTTGTGCAAAGATTTTCTCCCAGTTGGTGGGTTGTCGCTTTGTTTTGGTTAGCAAGATACTTTTATGTTTAATTTTAATGACTTCTCTGATTTTCTAATGATTCTGTGCTAATGTGTAGTTGTGTGCATTAGGAATTTGTATGAGCTTTATTTATCAGGGATTAGAATTTGAGAATATTTTTCTTTAATACATTTATGAAAGTTTTTCACTTTGTTAATTATGGTCAAGAAATGCATTTAAAAATATGAGGCCTTCCTGGTAGCACAGTGGGTTAAGCAATGCACCACGAAGCAAAACTGCTGCCACTGCAGCACGAGTTTGATCCTTGCAGCCAGCCACATGGGGGACCCACATGGTGAGGCAGACCTCTTCTGCCTTGCCCGCTGCTCCCCTCAGCAGTGTCTTTCGGTCAGTCTGCCTGTTCTGCTCCCCACTCTGTCTCTGGTGACTCCTCTCACCTCCCTGGTCTCTGGCCTGTACCCCAGCTCTTGTGTACATAAATAAATCTTTTAAAAAATGCATTTAAAAATAGATTTAAAAAGTTAAAATGTTGCTGTATCAACATTGAACACAAGGAACACTGCTCTACATTGTCAGTCTACATAGGGAAAACTAATGAGCCTATAAAAAATACTATCTGTTTTATTGGATTTTTTTAAACTAGTGAAACAGCTGGAAAAACAGAGTCAGTCGGCTGGCTTCCATTTTCCATTGCTGTCTGCTCTTTAAATTCAGACTTCTTATTCATGACCACATGCTCACCACACACAGACTTCTTGGTTTGTTACTTTAAGCCACATTGAGATTAAGTACCCATTAGTAAAGACTAGTTTAGGTAAAGTTTTAACTAAAATAAATGGCACTTTCAAAGGAAATGTGGATTTATGGAGGATGTGTGTGCATGTGTGTGTGTGTGTTTGGGGGTGTTGTGGGGATAAATCAATAAGGAAGAAATCAGGTCATGGTGGTTGGGTGTTATTAGTGGTCAAGGCATGTTTTATGTTGCTGTATTATTTTTAACAGTCTAAACATGGGAAAATGCTAAGTGGCACCCTAATGACCAGAAAGACTATGTATCACTTTCCTATATTTAGAATCAGAATTTTATTGCTGAAAGAAAAATTAGACATCACTTAATCTGAGTCTTTTACAGATTACAGCTGAGGCCCAAACTGAGTAAGTGTCTTAGCTATTAGGCAGAATAACTTGTACTTGGATATACTTGGGTACTTGTCCATGGCATTTCCACCTTACTATTCTGTCTTACGGGGTATATGGAGAAATTGGAAATTCAGTGTGAAGGATCATAAAAGAGAAGTTAAGAATGTGTCCAAATAGATTTTTTAAAGATATAATCATAAAAGGTTAATTGCGAGCTGTGACTCCATTTTTGAACCAAAAATTAGATATTTATAAAAATATTGACTGCTTAAATTTAGTATTTAAAAAGAGAAGTAAAGAACACAAGTAGTGTATTAGGATTCCCTTTTCTCCATGCCCTTATCACAATTTGTTTCTGTTTTTTGTTTGTTTTAATATAGATCATTCTCATAAGGGGCTAGTTGGTATCTCATTGTGGTTTTAATTTGCCTTTCTCTAGAAATAAATGATGTTGAATAAATGATGTTCTTTCATGTACATGTAAATCTCCTCTATATATTCTTTGGTGAAATGTCTTTTTGCGTCAGCCTATTTTTTGATTGGGTTTGTTTTCTTTTTTGGAACTATAGAGTTCTTATTTTTTTTTTAAGATTTATTTATTTATTTATGCATACAAGAGCTGGGGTACAGGCCAGAGTCACCGGATGTAAGAGGATTCACCAGAGACAGAGTGGGGAGCAGAACAGGCAGATGGGCTGAAATAAACTGCAGGGGAGCAGTGGGCCAGGCAGGAGAGGCCTGTTATGCCATGTGGGTCTCCACCTTGGCCAGGGATGAACTTGTGCTCCTGTGCCAGGTATGCTTCACAGTGTAGTGCTCAACCCACCGCGCCAACAGGAAGCCCCTATATGAGTTCTTTATAGACCTTAGAGACTTTTCAGATGTATTAACATGCAAATGTTTCCTCTCATTTGGTAGGATGTCTTTTTGTTTTGACAATAGTTTGTTTTGCCATACAGACAAATTTTAGTTTGATGTAGTCCCATTTGTTAATTTTTTGTTGTTGTTGTTTTCCTTGCTGTTAGAGTTGTATTCCAAATGAGATTACTGAAGCCAGTGGTGTACACTGCTTTCCTGTTTTGTTTCATGAGTTTTATGCTTTGAGGTCTTATGTGTAAGTTTTTAGTTCATTTTGAGTTAATTTTTATGAGAGAGAGTGGTCTAATTTCCCTTTTCTGCAGTAGTCCAGTAGTCCCCAATACCATCTTTTAAAGAGACTTCCTTCTTGCATTGTATACCTTTTAACTCCATTGTCATAGATTAACTTTCCATATAAATCTATGTTTATTTCTGGAGACTCTCAGTTCTTTTCCATCAGTCTTTGTGTCTATTTTTATTCCAGTACCTAACTATTCTGATTACTATAGCCTTGTAATAGTTTTTGAGGTTTGGGGCTATGATGCCTCCATTCCTTTCTTTTTTGTCATGATTTTTGTGTGTTTTTTTTTTTTTTTTTTGTGGTTACATATAAGGTTCAGTAATATTTGTTATAGTTCTTTGAAGAATTATGTTAAAATTGTGTAGGGATTACATTGAATCCATGTATTGTTTTGGGTAAAATTGACTGTTTAATGCTTCCAGTCCATAAGAATGGAACATCTTTCATTTACTTAGATCTTCTATTTCTTTAACAATGCCTTATAGTTTTTATTGAATAGACCTTTAAAGTCCTTCTTTAAGTTTATTCCTAGGTATTTAATACTTTTAATGTAAGTGTATTGTTTTCTCCTAATGCAAACAGAAGTATTATTTTGAGTATCATGTGGAGGGAGAGGCTGAAATTACTCTGTGGTAGGTTGTACATAATGAGGAGGGACACTTATCAGGAATTTGAGCTTAATAAGGAGTGCAGAGGAAAGATGGGAGATTCACTTTCATCTATGACTGGTAAGATCCTTCCTCTGTCACTCATGGACCATATGTAAATTACATAAGCATCGCAAAATGCTGTATCTGAAATTTCTGTGGTAATCAGCAGGAGGGTTGAACATTCAAGGCTTATTTAGTGGGGCAGAGCAGGCAGTCAGTTCTGAACCAAGTGAGGAAAGAGAACAATGCACAATGGAGTTAGATAAGGAATTCCTAGGAGAATTACAGTTGTGTCAGGTTCAGAAATTATGGGCTGAAATAAGATTTTTCAAACCTTGTTAGTGTATGTAGGCCTTAATTACATTCAGATTACACATATATGCCTCTATAGTAAATGTGCTGAAATGCTATACCGAAAGGTCAGCAAATATTAACTCTTTCTCTAGAAATATACCCATTTAATGCACACAACAGTTGGCTCTTGTTGAAATTTTGGAGAAAATGATAAGATTGCAATATTGGTCTAGGGTAATATTTTTAAAAATCCAAAATCTTAACTTTCTCTGATACTGAACTCTAGGTTCTTCTTCAGTATTTTTGGAGCTCCATGAACTTTGTAGTTTATCATGTGTCAAGCTAGTTGGGGAAAATTCAGTCACTATTGAATGTATGTGTTCAGCCCTCAGACCAACAGATTTAAAAAGTAGAAAGTATATATAATAAAGTAACTCAGCCAAACCTCAAATGAAAAGCAACTTTGGTCATCTTTGAGTCTTTAGATTTGGTTGTTTAGAAGTGGTTTCTAAAGTTTATTTTACCAAGTACCCTTTCAAGATTTTAAGTTTTCTAAACTTACTTTCACTTTTCTTCATGCACTTTTGACCTCATCACTAATTTTTCTGTTGAACTTTATGGTCTATATTGAAAATGGTACTGCAAGTAAATGCAAGAGGTCTTTGCAGCCTGTGAGACCCTTAGCTTCCTTCAGGAACATTTGCCCATAGCATCCACTAGAGAGATCAATTTCACACTAGAAAATAATACTTCAGAAACATTTCTGAGAAGCTTGATAAGTAGATAGATTATAAAT
Organism: Galemys pyrenaicus; assembly: GCA_019455555.1. NCBI lineage: Eukaryota > Metazoa > Chordata > Mammalia > Eulipotyphla > Talpidae > Galemys > Galemys pyrenaicus. Next base: position 4,889,286 of record JAGFMF010012021.1, read on the forward strand.
ACAAATGGTTTTTACTTTATGTTTTAAAAAATTTTAATAAATATTAAAAAATAGCAATACATAATAAGTAAAAATAAGCTTTTTTTGTCTTGCCCTATTGAGTCATGGTGCAATCTTATCCAGAAATGAAAACAACAAATGTTAAAGATTTATGTATTGAAAATGTGCTAGATTAAATTGGACAAGTGCCTAGATTGTCAAAGACAACACTTTATAACCACAATGTCAGTACCTTCAATATGTTGGACTTCAAAAAACCAGTGATTTATTTTAACACATATCAAATTTGATTCACTTCTACACATTCTAATTAATTTTTTCCAATTACAAGAACAATATGTTACATATAAGAAAAGTAAACATCTAAAAGCTGAATAATATGTATGCTAATGTTGCTTAAAAGTGCCAAAGATGTAATTTGAATAATTGTTTGCTAACTCCCTATTCCATCTGATTTGTTGACTGACTTAGTTATTTGTGGTTGTGTTATTAAAAATTGTGATAGGTGAAAGATATATTGTCAGGCATTATTTAGGAGGGTGATAACAAATCCTTTCTTCTTTTTACAGTAAATATGTTAATCACTTCTGTTGTTCTATGTTTAACTACATCCTTGCCTTTAAAACTTGTACCTTAATTGGAAACAATTACTATAATTTGTATTTATATCTATATTACATATATATAACAAAGAAATGTGTAGCTGTACCTCATTGATTATTAAATTCTAATTTAGAAACTAGCAGGTGTCTTAAGTCTATCACAGAGATTTGTGATAATGAAATAAAGAAGAAAATGACATTTTCTCTTATTGAAAATAAGTCATGAATGGACAAATAATGGTTTTCATATTTATTCATAATGCAAAAAGGTGATCATATGTAACACAAACTATTCAGGATTAGGATTATTGAGACCTAAATTCTTGTTTTAATTTTACTGTGTCTTTTTCCTTTAAGTTCCCAAACTTTCTCTCATTTCTAAATAAAAATAATAATGCTACCTTTTTCAAACAGGGTTATTGTGAAATCAAATAAAAGAAAAGCACATGCATCTTTGGAATACAAAATTCAAACTACACTTCAGATATAAGATCAAATCAAAATACACATTAGTATTTAAATATGAGTCAAAACACAGCATATTTTATCTCCTTAATTGGACTTAATACATATCTTTAGTTATTATGATTGCACATATTTTAAATATTTATTATGTCCAAGCATAATCAAAACCAATTCAAGGATCTGTATACTTAAGAGATATGTAACAGAAGTAGTAGCATAGACAAAATGTCAGGCACTTAAGGATGATAGTAAATCTCCCTCAACCTTTGTTAATTATAATTTAAATAAATGCCCAGTGTTTATCTCCTTTTCAGCAGTCTCTTCACTACATTAGTATTATAAAATTAGTGTTCATATCATTAAACTTATATTAACACAAAATTCTTTCTTTTTAAGTTTCCTAGAGGTTATTTCAAGAAACATCTCTGCTTTAAATAATTTAAAGGAAAAAAATGTCAGTAGCCATTCTCTAAAGTGTTTTTAATATATAAATTCATTAATATTTAAAACATTATTTATGAGTCTTTTGAGATAGATATTAATCTGTATTTCTAATCTATAGTAACATCAATAAACTAAAAAATATTCTCATTAGGATGTCTGAGATAAAGTATATTTATGAAGTCCATATACTAGACTATTAAATATATAATTGTTGCTTTAAAGTGATGAATTTATTTGGAGTATTGTAAGACTTTTTCCTAAAATATGTAATTTCTAGAAAGTGTCTAATCTCTACTACTTTTTATACTCAGTGTAGGCAGAGCTAGGAGTCATACAACAAATCTGTTGTAATTAAGTTAAAGAAATGTCAAATCTGTAAACAGCATCTCAATAGCTGGCTTTGCAAATTGAAGGCAATAGTCTTTAACCTTTGCCTCGAGGCTACTGTATTATTTAATACTGTAATTTGTTAGACATCCTGCCAAGGCTTTGATTTGGGGATTTGAGTCATCCATTTAATCTTGTTTTAGAAACTGGAATCATTTACTTAATCTTTCTACTTTTTTCTAAATTCAATATATTTGCTGAAGATAAAGCCATAGTGAGAAGGATAAAAAAGTCTTAGAAAATTTCAGTGGGTCACTCTTTGCTGTCTCTTGGTATTTGTTTCCTCATATTGCCTATTTCTGTCATAACAAATTGAAATAATTATTTTGGATAACATCTACAAATTGGTAACCTCAGTCTATTTAGCTATTTCATAACTGGGCATTTGAAATATTATAGTTATTTAAAGATTTCAGATGAGATAAGTTATTTAAAGATTCAGATGAGATTTACAAATGTGTCATGCATTAAATTTTAGAACTGCACTCAAATATTACATAGCTACATAAAAGTAGACTTCTTTTCATGGCTTATTTTAGCTTAGTGATTTAGTAATGATATGTGCAGCCAACCACTGAGAAACTGGAAATATATGCCATGGTTCAGTTAAAATTATCAGGTGACCTTTACATGTTTAAAGATCTCATTGGTTGGAAAGAGAGAAAAATTAATCAATATTTGATACTCAGAAATATCCTAATTTTTTATATTGGCCTTCTTATAAGAAAATGGACTTGGTTAGATGTTGAACTACTTGTGATAAGGACTAAAGCAGATGTATTTAGTTTAGTTTTAACTTCTTAACACAAGGTTGATAGAATAAATTTTAAGACATTACACTTAACTGAATAATAGAATTATGACACCTTGCACAGAAAGCAATTCCTAATATTTATTTGCTATGGGAGACCTTGAGAATGCAAGCAGTCTTTGAGAAGTTTAATCTTTGACTATATGTACACATTCAGCTGAGCCTATTTTCATAAATACATAAGACATGAGTATGTACAGCATATACAGTTTAATTTTATTGGACAGATGCCAACTGATAAGCACTTTACCAGATGTTAGGAAAAAAATATTTTCACAAAAGTAAAAAAAAAGATATATTTAATATGTGCAAAACTTTTAATTTGCTGATTGGCCTTTATTGTTTGATAACATCTTCAACAGGAGATGTATTCACTAGTGATTAACTATCCTTCTATTTGAATCAGTTTGAATGGATAATGTGACTATCTCTAGACTTAGTAGAATCTTACAAAAAACACAGCTGCTCTTAAGTCTCAAGGGGGGGCAACTGAAACAAAAAATCAATATGTCACCAGCAGGTTCGTTGTAATAGATGCTTAGTCCTGCTGGTTTGTGTAAATGAATGCCTCACCAGGCAATGACAAGACAGTTAGATTAAAGGACCGCACAGGCAGAGTCACTGGCCTGGTGCAGCAAGGCCAACAAATATGTAAAATGCTGTATTTGGGAGGGTGTGAGGGGGTTAAGAGTCTAGGCAGGATCTCATAGGTGCCTGTGCTGGGATATAAATATCAAAAGCAGAATTTAGACATAAACTTATAAGGGTATAACAATGACTTCTAATTGACTCATATTTAAAACTCATGTTATCATAGAATTAAGTTTTTTTTTTTATGTTTTAAGCAATTTTGCTTTTACATGGATTCACCAAAGTACAGATTTTAATAAAGGCAAATATTTTTTATACCTTGACCTAAGGATCAAAGAGGGAAGAATGGGAGAAGAGTTATATTTCAACCAATGTCTAAAAACACAAAAAGAAATTATATTTCAGATACCACATGCTGTCTTTCCTTAGAAATAATACATAAGGAAAAACCCTGAGTTGCCGAACACTAAACAAGTTAACAAATTTAAGACTATTTAATAATATTCTTTCTCCCTTCTCTCATTCTGAAGTGAAATGTTATCACAAAATTGTAAACATAGGAAAGCTTGTAAGGGAAATGATTTCTTAAAAAGAATGACAAACTCAACAGTAAAATATTTTTCTGATCTTTATGGAAACCAAAGATTTTCTTAGAAGGTTTTAAATATAAATGTATAATCTGTTTTTTGTGTTTGCTTCATATGGTGGCCTTCATGTTTATTATTTTCCAGTTCTTTATACAGTTCTCCATGGAGCCAAGATATTATTATGACCTGGTTTGTGATGTGTCATCGCAATTGTGTGACCCTTATATAGAAATTTATGGTTTACTTTAAAGCAGTAATAAACATATAAAGAAATTCTTCTAAAAAGAAAACATAGCCACTTCAGTATTTCTTCTGAACATGTGGCTGTAGTCTACATGTTGGTTATCTTGTACCAGTTTAGATAAAGAACAATGCCACTGTTTGAAAGCAGATTGCTTATCTTCTCACATCAACACTTTGCTTTCAAGGTTGAAGTTTTCTCTAGGACTGGCCTTTCTATTTAGACTACTGGAAAATATTTGCTGCTCATCTTCGTCATAGAATTATCCACACCAAAAGTCTATAAACGCAAGTTTATTAATGTCTTTACAGAATTGGAGTACAATATTTTAAAAATCATTTGTTCCCACAGGACATGTTTGCAAAGTTAATTGAGTGCACATTTTTTTTTTTCAATTGAGGTAATACTGGTTTTTTCAGTTGAGGTAATACAAATCATACTGTATATGATTTGAGGAATAGATTCATACTTCCTCAGATGTATTTCCTCACAACACACCCAACACCAAATCTCTCAATGGTTTTTTACCATAGGCCATTGAACACCCTTGTCCTTTTTTCCCAACCCCAACCCTTTATATCCCCCTAGTAGTCTCAATTCTGCAGTCATATTTCTAGTGTTTTAGTTTTGTCAGTTCCTTGGTTTTATTACTCTATTCCACATGTAGGTGAAATCATCCAACATTTGTCTTTCGCCTTCTGTCTTATTTCACTTAGTATAATCCCCTCCAGTTCCACTCATGTTTCATCTTTGGCAAGATTTCATCTTTTCTACAGCCGAATAGTATTCCATTGTGTAAATATACCACATCTTCTTAATTTGTTCCTTTATGCTTGGGTTGTTTCCATAATTTGGCTGTTGTATGTGATGGTTCAATAAATAAAAGAATGCAAATGTACTTTCAAATTAGTGTTTTTGCATGCTAGGGTCCATTAATTTTTATAGCAATTTAGGTAGAGGCTAATTACATTAGAGTTAAATGTTAACTCAGATAAAGTAAAAAAACCTTTACCTTGATTCTTTCTCACTTACAATTTGATAATCTTGGGGCAGTCTTTGTTTTCTTACCTATAAAATGTAGAATTTCAAAATGTATTCTTATATTTAAAATATTTCAGACATTTTTAGGGAAAGTCATTTATTGAATAGAAAAAATTGTATTTATATATGCCTATATATAAATTTCTTTTGTTTATCACTTTTTCATGACTATTAAGTAAAAATAAACTTGCTAATAGATTAGGTTTAAATTTAAAACAAAGTCCAAATGAAGAGTGGTAAACTAGCAGAGCACATGTTTCTTACAAAATGAAATTTCTGCTAAAAATCTGTCCTGACTCTGACATTAACCCTAGAGATTAGGTTATGATCCTTTATTTTATAACAGTATAAAGACTCACACTTAATATGGTCTCCAGAAATATTCAGAAAATATGACTACCAAGTGAAATGAAAAGTGAATGATGATTCTTGAAAATGAAGAGTTAATTGATGGCATGAGCTAATTTTTTGATGTTGTGTGTCTTTTCCTTATTATTTAAAGATGTACTTTGATATGATGTATTATAAAGCTATGAAACTGTTTCTGAACCATGTTTTAGTGCAAATTGTGAGCCTTTATTTGTGTCTGAAGTGGGAGGAACAGCAAGAAGCATGCATGAGTCATAAGACAAAAACACAAAAGTCATTCCAAAGAGAGGGTGGTGACCTTATGTCTGAGTATGCAAAAACTGAATTGGAGAAGTAAGAAGCCTATTATCAAAAGATAGTATAGTAAGGATAAAACTAAATTTTTCTCTATGAAGTTTATATCACTGGATTATATAGTTACTTTCATTTTTGGTATTTCAAGAATTTTACCTCTTCTTCAATTTGAAACTATCCCAGCAGTCAGACATAAACCTTCCTGGATCTGGTTCTGTTATTTGTGGTTTGGATCAAGGGGGCCTATAAGGTATTGAGATTTGGAACACAATATAAATTCCATGCATGCTATGATGGACTGAGACAGAATCAACTTTTTAGGTTCCTTTCTTTTTTATTTTGGAAAGCAGCTGTTGATTTACTAGAATTAACTTTTGTTAAATTTGTACGTTTTCTGTTTCTGCTATATATAAAATGTACAAATGGAGTGCATTGTGGCATATTAGCAAATACTTGAGAGAGAAAAATATTAAATATTATAGTAGTAAAGCTTGTAAGAAGTCATTTTAACTAATTTAATTGATAGATGAGAACATTTTGTTTTCTTAGAGAATCTAGTGTAATGGAATAGCATAACTTGGAAACCTCATTCTTTTGTTTTTTAGGCATGCCTACCATCATTCCTCCTATTATTTAGATGGGTTTAGGTGAATGTCATTTACTAATAGTTGTCTCCTTTTCAGGAGCCCCCCCCCCCTTTTTTTAATGGTCATATGTCTATATCCATTTCTATGAGGAAACTGTCCAAGTTAAACATAAAGTCTAATTTTTTTCAGATAACATTCAGAGTTCTATTGGATCTCCTTTATTATAGGATTTACACCAAAAATTCAAGAAAGAATATATCCAATTAAAACAAGGAAAGAACTCTTGAACCTAGTCATGCATACAAGAAAAATAAATTATTTGAAGTGAGACATGAGGTAATTGTGATTCCTTAAGGGAGAAATCAGTTCTAATCTGGTTTCTAAAATGCCTGTTAGAGATGAAAAGCTTCATTGATGTTGGTGCTTATCAAATCATACGATGTTTGATGAATACCTATAATGATTCAGGAGCTCTATTAAATTACTTTTTTCACATAACTATATTTTAGCAAATATGTAAATTGTATAAGGCATAGTTGCCAGTATAAAACACTAGAGATAAAAAGCATTCCTTAAAAGGTCCTGAATATATTTTGAGATTTTACTCAATGTTGTACAGTGATTCAAAGTTCTTGCTACTTGCCAGAAAAATGAACATACTAGTAGGTCAATAAATACCTCCCAGAAAATATGCACTATGTTTGTAGACATGCTTAACACTTCTCATTTTAAAAATCGAGATGGTTTGAGATTTGAGAAGAGCCATTTTCATGGTCTTAAACATACAGTATTGAATCAATGGTATTTAGGGAACTAGGTGTAAAAATCTGTACTATCAACTATAGTTAAAGACAGCTGTGATTATGGTACATTTTCATATGGTTACAGTAAATTTTGTACTGCATTTAAAAGAAGTGGTCATTTCTTGTGTGCCTAATTATTTTTATATGCTATAATTCCCCCGTTACATTTATAGTTTATTTAAATATAATGTAGCCCCAAATATTTAGTATTAGATTAAATCAACAAAATAACATGAGTAGATTATTTCATGATTTCCCCAATAAATGTTATTTGTATCCATAATGAATAGACTCTTTAGCTTTTAATGATTTGTAGCAAGCTTTCTTTGCAAGTTTTAAGTAGCTTGACATTTTCCTTTCACACTGTCTTTATGTTAATGCACTGACTGACTGGAGGTTTTTAGCCCTACTCATTGGTTATCTCCACAAGGAGCAATACATATCTAATTCTCTAACTTTATTTCAATTTGCTGTTGCTGCTGCTGTGAAGCCAATTGTAAATGCAGATAATTGTTTCCATGATTACTAAGATATACACCACATGTAGGAGAGGTTTGATTTTTCCATACTGTAGAAGATAAGCTCTGGGACAATGTAACAATTGTAGTATTCAGTTTCCTAATCAATTACACATGCATAACTCCTCCAATGATGCCAAAACTTGTCCTTTATTTCCTGTAAGCAGTAAATAAAACTGAGTATATTCAGAGGAAGTATCAATCTATTTTTTTGGGATATGGGACTGCTATATTAGTGTTAAAAGATGGCTTTCTCATAAAGTACATTTCAAAGTTTTTTTCATATGTGACAGGTTGTTTTTGAATATGTTAAAATGATAAAAAATAACAAAGAAACTATAGATGAAGCAGTTATTGGATGTCCCTTTGAACAATTAATCATGTTGGTCTTGTTGCCTTAGTAAAATGATCGATAAATTTAAGACTGTGTGGTGTGTATGTTTCTTTTAGATTAGAATTAAATTCAAAATAAAGTTCAAATGAAGAGCACTAAACTAGCAAAACAAATATTTCTTACTGAAATCTCTGCTTAAATGCAATGAAAATAACATTCAAGCATGATGTTTTTTGATAGATTGCTTTTTATCAGAAACACTATTATACGTATTAGTAAGTTAATTTTAATTTATCATCAAAGTTATAATATCATAAGAATAATTATTGAATATTTATGATTCAAAGAAGTTCATTAAAGGATATACTGATTGTTGCTATAATATATACTTTTGGATAAAGTTATTATTTGTAAGTAGGAGTAAGAGTAAACATTTCAGTTGCATTTCACCCACCAAATACAATGAAAGACTCTTTCTTTTTTAAAGTAACATCAGTTTGCAACACTGTATGTGACTTAGGGAAATAATTTCACACCTCCTCAAATGTATGTCACCACACCACATGCACCACCAAAATCCCATCATTCTATAATCTAGACCGATTGGGCCCCTTCTCTGCTTTGTTCCCACTTGCACCCTCCCTCCTCTTCTTACAGCCGCAATCCACAGTCATACTTCTAGGGTTTGTTTTTTTTTTTTTTTTAGTTTTGTAAGTTCCTTTTTTAAATTTTATTCCACATACGAGTAAAATCATCTAATACTGTCTTTTACGTTCTGACTTGTTTCACTTAGCATAATCCCCTCCAATTCCATCAAGATTGTTAAAAATGACAAAAGTTCATCTTTTTTATTTCTTGATAGCTCAGTAGTTTTCTATTGTGTATATGTAATGTATCTTCTTAATCTATTAATCTGCCTTTGGGCAGATAAGTTGTTTCTGTAACGACTTAATTCCACAACAACTTATTACATTATTGTAAACAGTGTTGTAATGGACATGGGAATCTCTATATCCCTTCAAATTAGTATTTTTCATACTTTGAGGAACTGCCTTAAAGTGAATTTGCTGTATCACATGATAGATCTATTTTTAATATTTTTTAAAGGATTTTATTTATTTTTGCATAGAAAAACTGAAATGTAGACCAGTGGTGTGGAGGTGAGAGGACTCACCAGAGACAGAGTGGGGAGCAGAACAGGCAGATTTACTGAAATACACTGCTGAGGGGAGCAGTGGACAGAACAGGAAGGTCTGCTGCATCACATGGGTTAGCTCCCTGGCTGGAGATCAAACTCAGGCTGACAACTGTTGGGATGTGACAATGGTAGAGCTGAGATTCAACCTCTAGGCCACCAGGGAGGCCCTATGTTTAATATTTTAAAGAACCTCCGTAATGTTTTCTACAGGGATTGGTCAGTCTACATTCCCCCCAGCAGGGTAGGAGTGTTCTTTTTTCTTCACACCCTTACCAGTATTTGTTGATTCTGATTTTTTTTTAATGTGGGCCATTCTCATGGAAGTGAGTTGTTATGTCATTGTATTTTTGATTTGCATTTCTCTGGTTATAAGTGATGTGAATTTTGTTTTTCATGTGTCTGTGGGTCATCGGTATGTCTTCTTTGTTGAAATTCAATTAGATTTTCTGCCCAATTTTTCAGTTGGGGTTTTGTTTTGTATTTGCTGAGTTGTATGAGTTCTTTGTAGATCTTAATGACCATTGTCAGATATTTGATGTACAAATATTTTCTCCAATTCAGCAGGGTGTCTTTTTGTTTTATTGATAGTTTCTTTCACTATACAGAAGCTTTTTAGTTTGATATAGCCCCATTTGTTTATTTTTACCTTTGTTTTCTTTGCCATCATATTTGAGTCCCCAAAGATATCAAACAAATGTGGCATGTTTTCCTGTGGCTTAGGATCTTACCTCCAAATCTTTAATCTATTTTGGTTTTATTCTTGTGTATGACATGAGGTTATATCTAGTTTTCATTCTTTTACATGTGAGTGTCCAGTTTTTTCAGCAGCACTTGTTGAGGTGACTTTCTCCATTATATAGTCTTGGCTCCTTTGATTAACTGTGTATGTGTAGGAAAATTTTGGGGCTCTCAGTTCTATTCCATTGGACTGGGTGTCTGTTTTTATTCTCAAATAATATTGTTTTTATTACTATAACCTCTGTGATATTGGTAAAAAAAAAAAAAAGAGCTCCAAGGAAATGGAAATGCTCATGGATCAGAAAAATTAACATTGTTAAAATGTCCATCTTACTCAAAGTAATATATATATAGCTTTAATGCAGATCCCTATCAGAGTTTCAATGTATTTATTCAAAGAATTAGAGCAAACATTACTGGCATTTAAATAAAAGATTTATTTATTTATGCCTACAAGAACTGGGGTGCAGGGAGTGAGAGGATTCACCAGAGATGGAATGTGTAACAGAACAGGTGGATCAATGGAAATACACTGCTGAGGGGAGCAGTGGGCAAGGCAGGAGAGGTCTGTTGTGGGTCTCTTCTCTGGCCAGCTGGGCATCGATCTCATGGCTGTGGCTACTTCATAACACGGTGTTTAACCAGGGAGACCCAATGTTACTGACATTTATACAGGACCACAAAAGATCCTTAGTAGCCTAAGCAATCTTAACAAGAATGAAGTAGAACAGAGGTGTTGTGCTCCTAGACTTAAAATCATAGATCTTTTGAGTTATTTCTATAAATTATATAACATGTTTCTGAAATAAGCAACCATTGTGATTTTTAAATATAGTAAATCACCACAACATCAAGTTCATTTATTCATTTAACAAATGCTTATTAGCATTTATTATGTGACATATATGGTTACAGGCATTCAGAACACGTAATTGAACAGAGCACCTCTACCACGATGGTATAATGTGGAAGGAGACATAAAATGGCAAAACATGACAAATAAGTAAAGTCCCAGTATTTTAAACAGTGATAATTACTATGGAAGGAATGGTGCTCTACAGGATGAGGGAGGGCAGTTAGTTTGCAGTAATAAAATGATACGCTAAGTGTCTCCTTGAGGCACTGATACTTGAGAGGATAAGAGAAAAACAAAAGTATATTTGTGGAATGAACACTTTAGACAGAGAAAAGAGCCCAGAAGTGTGACGGAGCATTCCAGACATATTCTTAAACAGAGTGAGAGATAGAGTAATAGGATGATAAATTCAGAAAGGTATTGGCATCTGAAGTGAGAGATCTTGTACCTCTAAAAAAAACAACAATGTAAGCTTATATTATCTCAATTAAAAAAAATAAGGAAAATAACCCCAAAAACAAAACAGAAAGGTGTTGGGCTGAGCAAGGTTAGTTTGGATCTTAGTAGGACAGCATTGTGGGAACTGAATTTCAGTAAAGCAGATAAATTGTATGAGCCTTAGGCTCAAAGTTACCCTGAATTAGGTTTGACTATGTGTCTAGACTCATTTTAAATACCAGCTAAACTCTCTGTGGTTTGCATTCTGTTATTCTTACTCAACATTGGAGTATGTGATAGTCTCTCCTGAACCCAATGTTCTTATATACAACTATGTACTCTAGTTCCCAGAGCCACCACAAATTCAAGATGTCTTGGTCTGAATACCAACCACTATTGAGCCCAAACTCCTTTCAGTTCCTTGCTCTGTACCAAATAAATGTCAGCTTGATTTATCTCAGTATCCCAACTAGGGACTTGAATGCATTATATTTTGTAGAACAGTTTTAGGTTCATGGCAAAATTCAGAGAAAGTTACTCATCTTTTCTTGGTCCCTCACTTCCTCCATTATCAATATCCTCCACCACTGGTACATTTTGTATAACTGATGAACGTACATTGATACATCATAATTTTCAAAATGCATAGTTTCCTTAAGGGTTCAATCTTATTCTATATATTCTATGAATTTTGACAAATATAGCTAAACTTGTATCCCTTATGGATAATACCTTATTTCCTTTTTCAGTGATCCTAAAGTGATCAATTAATTTGTCCTTTATATCTTACAGTGTAGCATTTCTTCTTTTTAATTTTTTTTTTAGAGATTTATTTATGCGTATAAGAACTAGAGTCAGGTCAGAGGTATGGGTGGTGAAAAGATTCACTAGAGACAGTGGGGAACTGAACAGGTAGATTGACTAAAATACACTGCTGAGGAGAGCAGCGGGGGGCAAGGCAGGAGAGGTCTGTTGTACCATGTGGGTCACCTCCCTGGCCGGGGATAGAACTCATGCTGCAGTGGCTGTGGCTGCTTCAGAGTGCTGTACTTAACCTCTTGTGCCTCAGGGAGGCCCAACATAAAAGTTCTTAAAATATTCTACATCCCAGTGAAATTATATTCCTTTTTATTTTATAGAACTTGAAACAAATGTAATGTGAAAATAAAATTCACATTGGTGGAGGCTTATCTGATCACTAAAAGTTATTACATTTTAAAGAATATAAATTTTAAATTTTTCAATACAAAAAAAATTCTAACCAAGGTATGATTTAGATTGAAAGAAATATTTTCACCCTAATGGAAATTTTTTACATAGGACGTGTTAAAATGATATTTATCCTCTTTTAGTCATATTGCTTTCACAATACCATAACCAAATTCACAACACAATTTATCTTATATTTTGAAAGTTGTGAGAGAGTTAATTTGGAAAAAAATCTTATATATACAGAATACTTGAAATTGAATTTCTCATTAAAAGCCTAGATGGTAAAAAAAAAAAAAAAAACATTTAAATTGTATAATCACTGACACTATTTAAGATTTAATTTAATTTCAGAATAGAAAAAAAAAAACACAGGGTGAATATGTTTTCCTTAGTTCCATTTGTTACCTAATAAGTACATTAAAAGAGAAAAGTTGAACTACTGTTTTAAACATCAGTGACCATTATTACCAAATGGTATGAAAACACTGATAAGAGATTGGGTGAGGGAATGTATAGTAATTAAAATAACACTTTAGGCTATTCACTTCATGGCTTCAAAAAATAAACTTTCAGTAAACAGCATAGTGTTTTTGCAGAAGAAAAGATCCTTAGTTTACAAAGAACTTGGCAGTTACAGGAGAATGAAGCAAAGCATTTCAAATTTGAAGAAGAATTCAGTAGGGCATGACTAACAAATATCATAACTGGAATACGTAATAATTTACACACTTATTAAAAGTTTATGGTATCCACTTTAAAGAAAGTTCCTAGTATAATTAAGAATGACATATGCATGTTTCCGGTGTTATTGTGGTTTAAGTTTTGTAACCACCCATTGTCAATGTATGGTCATAATCTTACCATCATCTTTTCCAAGATAACTCTAATTGCTTCAGATTTACAAGGCTGGCTCAGAAGCAAGCTGTATCATGTCAGAAAAGTAATCTCCACCACTTACAGCTAGCTAGTGGCCATCTAACATGACAGATGGCGCCCTGCCTGTCCTCAGCAGCTTGTGGGACAAAGCTGAATGTCAACACCACTGGGACGTAATTATTGCAATCTCTTGGGTCCAGTTCGATGTGACCCTGAAAGCAATTCCCCGGGAACTGCTGGGAGCAATGCAATGATGGAAAGAGCAAAGAAATGAGAGCTTTGAGACCAGCAGCATTTTCATTTTACTGACAAGTGTTTTCACACTGCTTGAGGATAGGTATTTTGCATGTGACAAGTCAAGTTGACAAAATTGTGGGCCTAATTTAAATGTATAAAATTATTCTTCCTTTTATATTTCAAGGGAAATTATTTAATTATCAAAACAATTATAAAAATGTTTTAAGGGTTAAGAGGAACATCATTTCAATTTAGTTGATAGTGAGTTTAATAAGGCTCTTAAATTTTGGGATACAAATTATAAATTGCCACCAAAGTTGTTTAAAATTTAAAGCAGTGCTGTAATTAATTTCAATATATATGTGGTAAGTGAGTCATAGAAAAGTTAGTTTTGATACAAAAAAGTGGTAGGTCCAGGGTCAGATCAAGCCATCTAGCTCCAGAGTCCCCATTAGAAAGCTGTCTTCCCTGTGTAGCACAACAGCACCTATATATCTTATGGAACTTGATAGTGAAAGTAATTCTAAAATTAATAAAAAAATAATTTTTAGAGAAAGTATTAATATATTTATGAATAATCATATATTTCTCCCCAAAAGGATGTCTTTAAGTAACCACAGACACACACATATATAAAATATATATAGTATATATATATAAAACTAGTTTTCATTATGAAATTCAATATCTCAAAAGGCTCTATTACCATATGACTTTTAATGTGGGGAACATTATAAAAATATAACAAACATGTTTGTGACTTAGGAATAGTGCAGATATTTCTATGTGAGGACAAGCATCTGAAAACCAAACTGCTGATGATAGTTACCTAGAATTTGAGTATTGTCTTATTTAATCTTCCAGAAACCTTTGGTGGATATGCTATTTATTATAATCCCATTTTGCAGATGAGTAACATGAGAGAGAAGTTCAAGAAATCACCCAGTCTTTTATATAATATAGAATAAGATATTACCTGTGCTTTCAAGACACAGGTAGATGTAAGTAATGTAAGTAGATATGTCTGATATTTTCTCAAAGTTTTGCCTATTCAATTCAATTAAGCACTAAGCAAGGTTGTAGTGAGAACTTACTTGAAGGATGCACCTAAAGAATTCTAAATGCTGTAGATAGAATTGTTAGTTGTGACTTTTTTTTTGTTTTGATTGGTCAAATTTGTTTAATTGGCACAATTGGTAAATACACAACTGGTTAAAAAATATCCAACATCCTCACATGGGTTTTGAAACTTTATATCTCATTCCTTCCTTTCTTCCCTTCTACTCTTTAGTCTGAGTGGGCTGTTAATTTGAGGTAGGCTTCATATCTTTGTCTTCATTTAGTCCTTGTCTTCAGTTCTCTACTCTTTCTTGGAATCCCTCAGTGTGCCAAGATGCTTCGCTTATTAAAATCTCATTTATAAAAACCCCATCAACTCCTTAAGCCTTCCTATATCCTTCCCAGACTGCTCTGAGGAGGTGTTTTCCTATTCTTCCACATCTAACAAATTTCATGGGTCTTTTTGGGTATTTATCTTTGTCTACATTATATTATAGCTTATTGATGCATTTGCCTAATTTGTCTAGATGAAAGTATCTTGGTTTTATTACTAGTAGTATTATATTTATATTATTTTTCATTTTTGTACAGTGTAAATTTCTCATCCCCATGGAATCCCCATCACCAATTCACCCATGCACTATCATCATAGTCCCTTGTGCTCTTCCCACCCCTTTTTTTCCTTCTCACTCCTCCTCCCCTTAGGAATGTCTCAGATTTTCAGTTGTCTATTGATTTTGATTTTTTATTTTATTGGAATTGATTTTTTTTTTCCTTAGTCCCTTGTTTGTTTCCTATTGGTTTGGTGGAGCAGTCAGAAAGGTAATAAAAGCAGTAGAGAGATGTTCAAGTTCTCAAGGAATTTAAGTCCAATTGATAAGGTGGACTGTGAAAAGTTCTAAAACCATGCATAATAAAGCCTTTTATCATTTTAATTGTTTTATTGATTATGCATTAAGTTTCAAGCATGCAACATAAATCAACATTTGTATACTATATTGTTCAACACTAAAAATCCACTACTATAAGTACTTAGTATAAATAGGAGTGTCATAAGAGCCTCAGGGGGTGATTGTGGCCTGAGGATACCTCTTGCCTATGTACCACTTTGAAGAAGGGACTTTGAGGTAAATCTTGGATATAGACTAGATAACATCTGATGTGAGTAGGAGAAAGGGCATTCTAATTGGAAAAAACATCAGCAAAGACAAACTTAGTGATACACTTAAAGGGTTGGAGGGAGGCAGAGCACAACAAAGAGCAGGAAGTTCCACTTTTGCATCCTATGACCTGTTTTCCACACAACAGTTAGGTATCTTTTCAAAATATCCGTGTGGGCCTCCCTGGTGGCGCAGTGGGTTAAGCAACGCACTATGAAGCAAACCACAGCCACTGCAGCATGAGTTCGATCCCTGCTGCCGGCCAGGGAGGGGACCCACATGG
>JAGFMF010012021.1:4905427-5044390 GCA_019455555.1 Galemys pyrenaicus
TCTCCTGCTGTGCCCGCTGCTCCCCTCAGCAGTGTACTTCTGTTGATCTGCCTGTTCTGCTTCCCGCTCTCTGTGGTGAATCCTCTCACACCCCCACACCTCTGACCTGTACCCCAGTGCTTGTATGAATAAATAAATAAATCTTTAAAAAAAAAATATCCGTGAGTGTACTTCCTTGTATTCAAGGAATACAATTGTACTTCCACAATTCAAGGATGAATTTCATTTAGAATCAAAAGTCAAATGTTACAAAAGCTAATGAGTCCCTCCTTGGAGATGTTACACATTCAACATATCTGTAGGCCAAGGACGGCGACTTTAATATGTGAACCAGCCAGGGTGTATGAAACAGAGAGGGCTTGTCCTTTGTTTTTTCAAAGATATTATTTATTTATGCATATTAGAGCTGGGGTACAGGCAGGAGGCGTTGGAGGGTAAGAGGATTCACCAGAGACAAAGTGGGGAGCAGAATAGGCAGATCAACTGAAATACACTGCTGAGGGGAGCAGTGGGCAAGGCAGGAGAGGTGTGCTGCACCATGTGGGTCCCCTCCTTGGCAGGTCTCCTCCATGCTGCAGTGGCTGTAGAAGCCCCACAATGCTGCACTCAACCCCTTGTGCCACCAGGGAGGCCCAGCTTGTCCTTTTGAAGAAGCAATAAGGAGCAATATTAAAGAAGCAGTAAGGAGTGGTGAAGACTATGGCTACTTCTAATGTAACGGTTGCTACTCCGACCTAGTTGTCCACACAGAAGTAGCCTGAGTATTGCCTGATGTTCTGGACTGTTTAAGAGAATCCAGAAATCCAGATTTTTATGTCAATTCTCCATTTTAAAATATTTGGCTCAATAAGAACAGTAATAAAAAAAGCACTCTGCAGACAAAATACATCTGCAAGACAGATGTTCAGATCAGAACCACAGGCCACTAGTTTAATGACCTTTGCCCTTCTTAGTCTGGCTCTGCCTTGCGCTACAACCACAGTTCATACTACCCTTTCCTCTGTTCACCACATTCTCACCACAGTGGTCTCTTTCAGATTCTTGATTTTTTTTTTTTTTTTAGCTCTTCTCTATCTGCTCCAAGTCTTTTATACTATTTGCTTCGTATGCCAACTGTTGGTTTGGGTGCTGCTCATTTTTTAAACCTCAGTTCAGCTTTCACTTCCTCAGAGTGGCATTTTTCTCACCTCTATCTAAAAAACGACATCACCCCTAGTTATTTGTCTCCTTCCCTTGTACTGATGGCTTTCAGTGTTTCTGGGGAGTCCCCGAAGGCTCCCAAGTTCCTGTTGGAAGAATTTACAAATTTTCACTACAATAATAGAACAAAACCTTCTTTTTTCATTCTTATTCTTTCATGAATGGACAGTAGAGTTTTCCAGAATCATTATAACAGTAAGTAATGCTGACTGGGTACAGAAACAGGAAAATTTAGCTCTTTTTTGTTGAGTGAAGCATTAGAGAGATCTGAAAAAATATAAAACACTGCTACTTTTCTCACTAATGTTTTATATTGACAATCTAGTCATTTTAATAAAATCATTTATATAGCATTTGATGGGTTTTATGGTTATTTTAATATAGTAAATAGTTAAACCTAGTATGTGTATAATATATAATAATATGTATAATATATAAAGTTTTGAATTATGTAAAATGTTTGAGTACAATAAAAATTTTGAGTTAAATTTTTTTCACATAAAAAATATCAAGAATCATTGGTTTATAAGTGATATTCACCACTAAAATTACCTTTCTTATTTGTTTCTTTACTATGGTACAAGTACCATGAGAACAGGGCTTTCTTGCATTCACCACATTTTGTTCTTCACCACCTAGAATAGTGTTTGATGCATGATACAGACTCAGTAAATATGAATGAAAGAACCCATAAATGAGCATAAGATGTCTGAATAGGAGTTATGTTTAGAAAGATAGGTTTGAGCTTGCTCTGTGGAACATTTTGCATACCAGGTAGTGATTATAAAGCTGACTGGATGTTTGTGCAGAAAAATTAAAGGTCTCCACTTGGAGAGGGAAGTAATAGGATGGCAGTGGTACATTACAAAGATTTTTTATTTTAAAGTTAGATGCAATAAAATCATCTTTAAATGTTTCTTCTTTTTCCCATATAGCTACATCAACTCGTCTACCTATTCCCCTCTTGGCATCTTGGGTAGGCAGAAGTTTTTGAAACCATTGTGCATTTCTTATGGCTGTGAATACATATGTGCTAATGAATGAGGTCACATCAATTTAAATGGAACACTGACAGAAAACACAATTTAGTTCATTAGTAAGGCTTGAAAAATTTACAGCCAGAAACTCATGTTGACTTTTATAGAGGAACATAAATTAAAGGTGGTCAAATCCTGTTCAGAACAAGTATTAAAGTCTGAACTCACTCAAGCAAAAATACACATTTTCTTCTAAGACAAGCTGTTAATATAAAGCAAAATGGTGTGTATCTGTGGTGTGATTTGAAGGGCTCAAGGGGAGGTCTTTCTTCCACCCAAAGGCACAATGTCTAGATTCTGCCATTGGAGAGACATTCTTTAGTGTTTCTTTCTGATGTACTCTTTTAAAATACAAATCCTTTCTTCAGATTTGTAAAACTTTAAGAATTTTGAATCTGGTAACCAACTTCTGTGTTTAATTCTGGCTCCATGTTAAATTAGCTGTGTCATCTTTGGGAACCAATTGAATGTCTCTATGCTTCAGTTTTTGCATTGTAATATAGAGATTCCCACAGAGTTGTTGTGAGAATTAAATAACCCATGTAAAATAATTAGAACAGCTCTTGACACATGGAAGGTCCTCTGGCAGTGTTAGTGTCTATTGTTATGGCACACTTACTGTGTAGCATAGGAGGTTGGTGTCAAGGAGACTAGTTTTGCAACTAAATGACCAAGAGACCCTGATTAAATCATTTAGCATGTCTAAGCTTTGATTTCCTCATCTAAAAATAAGAGAAGAAAAGTCTGAATTTAGCTCATTTGAAAGGGAGAGATTCTATTTAATGCTGGATGAACTGAACGAAAGAAATGAACAATGACCTTTAAAAATTATTATAGTCCTTGGTCTGAGGCAGTTTACTCGAGGTTTTAATGCAGACAACAGCTACTGTGGAATCATGGAAAAGAAGAGGAAAATTGTTATTTGTGGCATCAGACAGGACAGAAGAGAAAGGAGATTTTCAGATAAGTAGTAGAATTTGCCATGTTACTCTGATGGAGCAGGTTAATACCAGGGTAAAAAGGCACTGATCCCATAATGAGCGTTTGGTGCTTCGTATACAATGAGGTAGCTTGTTAGAAACAAAACCTTGAAGATCACTGAATTCTACAAATATTGGCTGGAGTTTTACTGCTATAAAGAAATATTCTGAAAATTTCTTAGCATGATCATCTGTTCTCTAGGAAAATTAACTAGTAACAAGGCTAAGATAGAACTGGTAAGAGTAAATTCTGGGAAAGTAGAGAGTAAGAAGAGGGAATTCAAGTTAGAGTCTAAAATGAAGGGATCCAAGATTTAGAATCAATTGGAATTCTTTGTTTGAAGAACAAGAGAGAAAAGGACAAGGAAGATACTGAGGTATGAATTCCAGAAACTGAACAAGTGCTATTAAGTGAATAGTGTTCTCAGGAGATACTCTTTTGGGGAAAGGAAATAAAACAACTAACAATAAATATTATGATTCTAAATGCTGGTAGTAGAAGATTATTAATCAAAAACATATTTGAGTTTCTTGTGGCTCTTCTGATGACTTTCCTCCTGCCTCAGGGTCTGGCATGGAGGACACGTGTAGATGGAAATTCAGCCCTAATGTAGGGCTCTGGTGCTGAGTCTGGAAAGGCAAAGGATATTGAAGAACTGGAACTGAGGCTATGTAGAAAAACACCACCTACTGCATGTTTTTACTTCTGTGAGAGCTTTATGAGACTATAAATGTTAAAAGTAACAGAAAATGTGTTTAACTTTTAACATGATCAATGAACGAGTAGGTTTATACATAAAGCAATCTCTTCTTGTCTTGTAATGAGATGCTGATTTTCCTTGCTTCTAAAAAACACTTTCATTAACATTTTGCTAGCTAATTACAGTTAATTATGAACATTAAATTCATATGTGATTACTTACAGCATTGCCAAGTCTGTATGTGAGAGAGGGGAGTGGGGCTTGTAGCTCATTCATCCCAACTTGCTAAAATTGCACTGATTGTAATACCAGAATTTTATATAAAAATACGCTTTTGAAAAATCTCCACTATCCTCATTGTAGTTAAAATTGTGGTTTTGCATAATTTATTCCACTGATGCAAATCATTTTATGTCCTTACATTTAGATTGTAGAATAGTAAATAGTCTTTCCTAATATCAAATTTTAAATGTATGTTTTGTTATAATATGCTTTGAGTTTTGACACATAATATAGGCAAATCGCAATTTCCAGAATAGTTGTTTTCCATAATGCCTTTGGTTTTTTCCCCAGGTTCTTTCAGGGCACCTGGTATATCCACAAAGCAGGCTTAAAACCACATAGACGTAAACTTGGATTCTTGCAATCTGTGTGGAATTTCTCCAGACTACCATCATCTCCCTCCCCTCCCCCAAATAACAATTTGTCATCTTTTTATATATAGAATTATCTTGGCTTCCAGAGAAAGGAAATTATATAGTTATCAAGTTGGTTATAATATATAACTAATGGACATCTATATTAATAATCAAAGTCCTGTTTGTAATATAAAGAAAGGAGCTATTAGGGGAGGGTTATTTACTGTTCCTAGTGCTGTCTCTAGTCTTCCACTTGTTTCGTTTGCAGTCTACGGAAGTGAAAAGTATCACATCTTCTATTCTAGAAGTCACAGTTGTTGTGAGATGACCATAGAGATATATAGCTTGAGCTACACAATGATTTAGTTGCCAACAGTTTTAATTTCAAGATTTTATAATAAAAACTAAATTGTTTCTTTAAAGAATTAAAAATCTGGCAGTACAGAGACTATATAGTAGTTAAGAAATGACCCCTCCCTTTACATAGGGTATATGCTTTCCTGTTTCTACTGCCCTCATCATGCTTACACTGAGACCAAGATGTACTTCTTAATAATCATTAGTCTGTAATGTCTTACAATCTACTTGATTCAAGTGTATTCTGTATTTGATCTCTGAAAGTATGGAGAGCTTATGATGTCTTCCACAGGGAGAAAGATAACATGTATGTGTGTGTGTATTATGCATAGGGATATATAAAGAAACTATGAATGTGCTTTTTAAATTATAATGCTACTCTGCACTCTCATTTTCCTGCATGGTTTCAACACCATCACATCCCTCCTGCCTGTACTAACAACTCACAAAATTTTTAAAAATAGTACCTGGGTCAACCAGATAGAGAATTATGGGGACATAAATGAGTTTGACACTATTGATGAAAGTAAGTTAACTTCTCCATATCAGGATTTGTGTTTTCTACACTGTGTTATTTTGAAATATTAACACTTTTATTAGAATGCAGGTTCCAATATAAAAAATTGCCTTATGTGTACCCCAACATAGATAAAGGCATATTTTGATGGTTTCTAGATATGTTCCTACAACCACTAATTAGAAAAGATCATGAATTCCCAGCTTGTTACATTAACTTGATAATGTTATTTCATATGTTAATAAATAAATGCTTTCTAAATAAGGAGTACTCCAGTAGACATTCTAACCCCACCCTTTCCCTAGAATTCTCTCTTTTTGTTTTTGTTTATGGTAACACCAGCTCGTCTGTCTTCATTCACAAGATCCATGATTTCCACAATTTCAACTTAACTTTATTCTCTGCATTCTCCCTAACTACAACTAATTGGCAAATACATTAGTTTCTAAACCAGAGACTTCAGAACTTGCTTTTGTGGGAATTCATACTCTTTAATTTTCCACCATAGAAATTTTATGTTAAAAATGCAGTGTCTATAAGTGAATATTCCATTTCTTTTAAATTCCTCTTGTTTTGAGTAATTATTTTAAGTTACTATGAAGAATTCCATTAGGATTTTGATAGGGATTGCATTGAGTCTATAAATTGCTTTAGGTAATATAGCCTTTTCAACTCTGTTAATTCTTCCAATCAATGAACACAGAATAACTTTCTATCTCTGTGTTATCTACTTTTTAAAAAAACAATGTTTCACTGTTTTCAGTGTACAGGTCTTTCATATCTTTGGTTAAATTTATTACAAAGTATTTAATGCTTTTTGATGCAATTTAAAATGGTATTGTTCTCCTGATTCTTTTCTGCTAAGTCTCTATTTATACATAGAAAGAAAATAGATGTTTGTATATTAATTTTGTAGCCTGCAACTTACTGTTTCATTTAAGAAGCTATAAAAATAAGCTTTCTCAGCACCAAGTTGATACTTGTTTCTTCATAATGCTCAGATAGTTTTCATTTTAAACAGACCTCTCCAGCTGCCCCAGTACCTTACAGGAGTGCTGATTGTAATTACACATTGCCATCATTGTGGAATTTGCTGATAAATCAGGCTTTACCCAAGTGACATAATTGCTTCTTAAAGAACTGTAAAAAATAAGAAGAAAAATAATTCTTTGAGAATTTGACTCCATAACTTTTGTTAAACTAGAAGATTATTAAGTATGGTTTTTATTGTGCAAATATTTTTTTGATTTGATATTTAAATATAATATCACAAAAAAGACACAGAACTCCTCATGTAACAACATAGCTATATATTCTTTAGAAATTATTTCACTTGCTTGAGCCTTGTATGTATATTAAATCTTATGTTCTATACCATAACATTGAGCTAACAAAGTATTATAGAGTCTAAATATTTATTTAACATATGGAAATGAAACATTTTAAAAAATGTTTGTGTTTCTGAAGAATCATTGACTTTTAAAAACTGAGGAGACTTCAGGCATCATTTAATTTTCACACTTTGATTTCTCAGCGAGCTTAAGTGACCTATTTAAGATCACAAAGCTAATTAGAGAGGAATTTAAAGAAATACTATGTTAGGAAGATTAATATCACCCCAAAGTATATGTACGTGCCATATTAAGATAATTAAGTTAATGAGCAAAAAACATTTAAGAGAACATTTTGGTATTCATGTGATTAAAAAATGATATGTGGTATAGGGTGGTGGCAATAAATTTATCAGAAAGGATGTGGTTGAGAATTGGGAAGACAATAAGAGGGAATGTCAGATGTTAATCCAAGATGTGTGGAGGAATCGTAGCACCTTTCACAGCACGAAGTAGACAAGGCAAAGAACCGATCTGAAAGTAAGATAAGGAGTTCTGGTCAAAACAATGTATACTGAGCTGAGATATTTAGTAGGCATTTGGGATAGTAAGATTTTTTTTTTTAGCTTGGTAGAGAAGTACAAGGTAAATTGATAGATTGAAGAACCATTTATATCTGTGTGGATCTATGGAAATCAAAACTATTTCATCTGATTATAATATTTTGGACACCCTAAAGTATGTGTGTGGGGGGTTGTTTGTTTTCTTTATTAATATAGTTTAGCATCATGTGTTCTATCAGTTTTTGTTGATATTTCCCCTAGTCAGTAGATAGTTGAAGATTACTTTAATAGCAAAATAATAACCCTTGCAGTTATTATGCAGTAATATTTGCAGTAAACTTTTAAAAAAATCCTATAAGGAAAGATACAGGAAAAAAAAGCCTAAAAGGATATTTAATTCAATATTATGTTCCTAGAATCTAGTGATTGGAAAATTATATATATATATATACATACACACATATAATATATATAACTTATATAACTAATATATATATATAACTATTCTTTAAGAGAATAAATGTTGCTATTTCAATAATAGGTTTTTTTTTTAATTTGGAGATCTTCTTTCTTTTCATTGTGTTATTTTTTATTTATGTAATATTGACCTGTAACACTATATATATGATATAGTGGTATAAGTTCACACCTCTTCAGAAGTATATTTCCTCACCAGATACACCGCCAAAACACCTATAATACTCCATCTTTCTAAAGGCTTTACCCATTTAAATTTATAGCTATTTTATTTGTTTGAACAAATGCTAGATTCTGGCTTGGTAGATGTTTGACTTGACAGAGTGCCACAAATATCCTTATAAAAGTGTGATGTAGATATAAAATGAAGTAACTTACAAAATTTGAGTATTTTATTGAATATTTAAAGCAGACCCAGAATAGTGAAAACAGTGCAGGTAACGTCACAATAGCATGTGACATCATGCTAGTAAGTGACAAGTATAACTTAAAATCACATCATCACAAATGACTGAACAATTTCTAATGTATTTGTAAAAAGCTTTCAAAACTAAGTGGTCTCGAAGCAGTGCCCTTCAAAAATCCTTTGAAAAATACATTTTTTTTTTTCTTTTTAAGGATACATATTCCTACGGTTTAGGAATAATGGGTAAAGAGATTTTTTAAAAATGTTTTGCTAAATAAAGGGGGAAGTTTTTCATGGGCCATACACCCAAAATTAGTTTTTTAATGCAGTTTGCAGGAATTTAATGGCATAGAAATTTTCATTATCTTGTGTTTAGTCAACTGGGTGAAGGTTTTTGTTAAGTAAGTGAAATCCATATTATTTCATCCAGTGTGTCCTTGATTTAAAGTCACTGATATAAAGCTGTGTTAACATTGCTAACACTAAGTAAACAAGATCAAGTAAAGAAGAAATGTAAAAATAAAGGATTGTCAAGAAGGGTACCTATAGAGAAATAAGTAGTCTCCAAGCAGTTGGTCTCTCTAATCAAAATATTGCAAGCTCCAGAGCACCTGTCTTCATGGTCTTCCATAAAAGAATGAGGCAAGCAAACAAAGGTTTGTGTGGGTGGCCTTCTACTCACTGTTCATCTCTTTTGTTTGCATATACTTGCTGGTTCTGTTTGTGTTTCTGCTGGAAGAGTGATGGTCATAGGCCCTTGACCTCTGCAGTTTTGGATCTCACTGCACTCTCTTTTTTTGCCAATTAAATTTAGATCTTGTTCCCTGATGAGATTATCTTAGTATTATTAAATAGAAATAGGATACTACCATTATAAAATGGAGACAGGCCTGTGTAACACTCAGGTTGGACAGACCATATTGGGCACAGTTGGACCTATTGTATGTTCTGTATTAACAGAAACACAATAATGCCCTACTCTGAAAAGTAGCTATAATAGAGATAGTGACGTATCTTTAAGAAGCACTAACGGTTTTCCTAAACCCTCAAAATCTTAATGAAGAAACCAGAAAATACTACAGTTGGTCATCAAAGAAGATTCAGTCTTTTTATAAAACATTTTTGTAACGATAAATGTATGCTGCTGTACCATAGTTATAGTTTATTTTATTTGGTAATGACTCAACAATCCTTGATTTCTCCCAAGAAATAGTATTGTTACTGAATGGTAAGTGGGATAAAAACATTAGTCTTTATGCATTTGCTCAGCATACATTTGACCTCAAGGATTATTTCAGAAGAATTGGATTTACTTAAATAAAAACTAAGTAAGTGTTATATAAAGAACCCTTATATTTTATACCTTTTAATTAAAATATTCATTACAAAGTTTAAATCTGAGTTTGTAGCCCAAATATATGAGACATTCTCAAAAGCCAACTGTTTAAAAAATAAATTGTATTTGGCAGTCTTACAGAAGGACTCCTAAACCAAAACATATGTGAAAGGTGTTGGAGATTTCTAAATTCCAGTTCAGTTCAGAAACATTTTCTTTGCCAGCCATTGAGCTGGAAGTTGAGTTATCATCACCAAATAAGGCGTTGTGCTTTGTCTCAGAAAGAAGCTTACCATTCAGTAGGCTGCAGAGACATCCAAATGAAGGCTGTCAACATACTTTGTCAAAGGGAGGTACAAAGTTTCAAAGTCTATGTCCCCACACAGTTGTTAACGTAGAAAACAAACATACTAAACATAAGCTCAAGTAGACTTTATATTTTATTTAAATCTCCCTTTTGATTACTTTTTTGCAACATAAGGAATGCTGTCCCTGCAGTTGTATGATATTGGACTACTTCTGTCCTGATTAAAGAGACTCTTCTAAGCATTTGTAAACTTACTGGATCTACCTGAGGCTTGTTGTACATTTTTAAAATGAACTTGAAAATGAAAGAGCAGAAGATACGGTATTCACCCTGGGGAACCTGTCGAGTATTTTAAAATCAACCAAAACCTTTTAAGAGAAGCATACCAACACTTAGAAATATGCTTGTTATAAACGGCACAATGTGATTGCTAAACCAACAGACAATTGATTATAAGCGGCACAATGTGATTGCTAAACCAACAGACAATTGAGAACAAAACTAAGTATGTATATCTGTTTACTTAGATAAGCCATTATAATGTCTCATATCATTAAAATATATTTATTTTCATATACAGAAAGAAAGGAGGGGAGAGGATATCATTTTGAGTTTTCACTGACAATTATTACTCTTGGATTTATGGTCTACTAGCTAAAATTTGATGGATATCTGTTTCAAGAACTTTTACACAAAAGTTTCAAATGATGAAAAATATGAAAGACAAAAAGCTGAAAACTGTAAAACTCTTATAAAGTCTGTGAAGGATTCAAATAATGTAACTCTTAAAAAGCCAAAACTTTATCTTCTTTCACTACCATTCACTTCTATATGTCTATATGCCTCTGAACTGTGGTTCAGATAAATTAAAATTTAAATTGAGTGGGAAGATTGTTTCCACCCTCTATCAAGATTCTAAAATAAATAGACTAGGAAGACATGAGAGTTACTTATAATTCATGTTTGCTCTAAGTAAAACTGCATCTGGCCTGGCTAAAATGCATTTGATATAATTAAAAATCCCAGTGCTGTGTGAGAGTGAAAAGGATGGTGGTTGATCTATGACTGGCAGTGTCATGAACTTTGATAATTCAACCTGATGTAATTCACACTTGCTCCCATTTATCTTAGTTACTTAAAATTTTCCTTTTTCATTTTGTGCACTCACATTTGAGACTGTATGATTTGTAAGCACCAGTGTTTGATGCTCACGATTTATTTTATATAATGGTTTCTCATCTATAAAAAAAAAAACTTTTTTTTTGAGGACTGAATTCCTTCTCAAACTTCTGTGCTTTTGTTTTTTTGTTTTAATTTGCAATGCAAAACTAATCTCAAATGATCTCAGTAGTAGTATTCTGGCTTCTTGGACATTATAAGCAGATTTTTCAGTTTGGAATATATCTGTACATCTGTATAACTGAACATTTCCTCTAGGGCCTAGTGTCTGGTCATCAGCTAAGCCAGATTAAAACCTTAATCAGTCATTGTTCGTCATGATACAGTTCAGTGGTTCTCAAACTGCTTAAACCTCAGTATCATTGGGAAGATTTACTTAAATTACACATTCTTGAACACCACCCAAAGAAATTGTGATCTGGTGGGGTTACTGTGGTGTCTATTATACATATTCCTGTAAGACTTTCCTGGAAAACTATCTTATATACAGATTTAGATGTTTACACCAGCTAGCGTAGCAAATGCCTAATATTATTTTTCAATATATCAGTTCTGTAAGTTGTGCCCTTTAGACATGAAAAAAGGTGAAATTAAAGCACTTAGATAAAGAAAAAAATTCCCCAGTATCAGGGTCTAATATCTGACAATTGTGGAATTTTTAGGGATAAAGAAAAATTTATCAAGCTGTCTAATTCAGTTTCCTACTGTGTGAACATACAGTATCCCTGGTCATATTTAGAAACACCGTGTTGATTAATGGGTTAACAAATGTATCATGCCAAAAAGACATTGGTAAATATTTGAGCTGGTAAAAATTATTAGTTTGCTTAGCTAGCAAGTGATGAGGGATCTATAGAAAGGGAAGAGTTGGTCATACTATCTAGAATGTAACTTCTGATTGATATAATTATTCATAAGTATCTGTATATGTTTATGTATTCTTGGAACGAGAGAAACCTGATATCTTTTTTAAAAATTATTTATTTATGCATACAAGAACTGAGATACAGGTCAGAGGTGGTGGGGAGGGGATGGAAGGATTTACCAGAGATAGAGTGGGACACAGAACAGGCAGACTGACTGAGAAATACACTACTGAGGGGAGCAGCAGGAGAGGTCTGCTGTGCCAAGTGGGTTACCTCTCTTGTCTAGGGATCAAACTCATGCTGCAGTGGCTGTGGATGCTTCATAGTACAGTGCTTAACCCCTGACATTTTTAAAATTTCAACTCTGACTAACAGTGTCAAAAATTAATGCACAACAAGCAAATATTTAATGACAAGCAATTCTGAGGTATTCTGACTGACTTATCAATGAATCGTGCAATTTAGATATTTGTGTCTTTTTTTCTTCTTTTTGGTGTTTTTTTTTTCCTTTTCCTTTTATTGTAACTGCTGAACATTTATGAAATCATTGTTTTGTTGAGTAATTTGTTGGGTTTAAGTTTATAAATCATATGAACATTTCCTAAAAATTCAAATTTCCTATGATAAAGGGTCTCATGTCACTGATATCAATCCTGTATTACTTGAAGCTTCGATGTCCTGTTCTTGGAAGTCATGATTTGACTCTAATTTAAGCACTTACATATACACACCAACACAAATATATTAAGGCAAAAATAAAAATGGATTGAATTTTTAGGAATTAACTCATAGTTGGAGATGAAGAGAGACTCCCTTTTTCTTATTTGTGACGCTCGGGACTGGGTGACTACTCCCCCTGGCCCCATTATTCAGTGGCATGTGGTTGTAAGAATGAAATAAGAGGGAGGAAAAGGGGCGGAAGAGGAGGATGGGACTAGTGTTGATTTTGCTTCAAATGCTCAACCCCAAGGGCCATAATTTTTATTCTGAAGCATAGGGCGGTAAATGGAGTGACTGTTTACGTTGGTAGCACCTTGAATTTCTGCTGTACTTGTTGGTATGGCAGAAGTGGGGATCCCCTTGAACTTTCTGCTAAAATCATAAATCCAGAGGAGGAATCAAGCCCCATTTTCTTCATTCTAGCTCCTTCAGTAGTACAGACATGTAAGTGGATGTGTTTTACCCAGTAACAGAAGCAGAAATAAAATATGATAGTTTGTAACTTTTTTTCCAAAAAGGAATTCATATCCTCAGTGTTCCTTTGTTTATTAATACTCAAACTCTAAGCCTAAAGTACTCAGTTTTTATTGGCATAAATTCCTTTTCTGACCTACTTTCCCCAACCATTGCAAGACTGCATGTCCTTTGAAAATCTTTGGTTGGTGTGTCAACAGTATTTTGAACACTAGGTAGCATGACAGTGTTGATCTTTTTTGGTGTCCTAATCCTTGCTCCCTCCAGGTCGTCATTTTGCTAGCTCATGATTAATTCACATTCATGTCCCTTTCTCCTATGGGTGTGGGTGTTTTTCATATCATAAGCAGAATGTTTCATCTTT
This sequence comes from Galemys pyrenaicus, assembly GCA_019455555.1. Lineage (NCBI taxonomy): Eukaryota > Metazoa > Chordata > Mammalia > Eulipotyphla > Talpidae > Galemys > Galemys pyrenaicus. Next base: position 4,918,881 of record JAGFMF010012021.1, read on the forward strand.
ATACTTTGGAGAGAATGGACAGAATATAGCAATATTCTAAAATCAGACTCAAGGAGTTTTAAATTCAGATTGTTTAGCAAATTCACTGCTAGACATCTTTATGAAACTGGAACAACAGTAATATTTACTTGCATATCATTGGGTGCTCCCCAAGAAATAATAATTTTAAAACTCAAAAATCTGTTACCAATATTTAATTAAAAGTTCCTTTGCTATTTTATGAAAGACTATGAAAAACTGTTATTTGAATATACTTAATTCAATATCACCCTTCATATGACCCTTCTTAAGAAAAAATATATTCACAAAAGTTTACCTTTTTATATAAATATATGATAATGAGACTGCTAAATAAATGCAAGTCTTGTTAAAACATTGCAGGAGTGATTGAGAAAAATTTATTTTTTAAAAGAAATTAAGGCTGACGTAGAGTCTAAACACAAGCAAATTACCCCAGTTTAAACTGTATTCCAACTGAATATTTCAAAGAAGGGAAGCTATTAACATTATAATCTCCTTTTATTGCTCTCAGTTCCCTTGAGTTTGCATCATGTTGGTTCTACTGCAGTTGTCCAGGCTTGTGATTACGATCAAGGACTCTGGAGTCAGATGGCACAGGGAGTCAGGCCTGATTCTCAGTGGATGCTGCAAATGTGGGCACATTATTCAGAGATCTGTGCCATAGTTTCCTCAACTATTTAAGAATAAAAATAATTATGTATGCTAACCCTCCATTTTAGTTTGTCAAGTATACTGCCCATTTATGCTGGCTTTCCTGAAGTAATTACTACCTCCATCTTTCACACTCAAAACTGTTCCATTTTAAAATAATCAACTATAATCTATTACATGATTATCATGAACAGTAAATTAACTGATCCATATAATGTAAAGGGCTTAGAGAGAATTATTACTTATAAAATTATATTTCCTGTCAATTATAATTTCAATTTAATGAAACAGCCTTGACAGGAAAAATCTGCAAGAGTTGTGCATGCCACGTCCAATGCAAAGTGTAATGTGGTATTATGAACTTCCTAAATTATACCCTCAAAATTTTTGTTTACAAAAAATTTGGTTGTATCTTCTCTTAAATCTAAATACAGAAACAGCATTGTTGTATTAGTGGGTCCATAGTCCAAAAATTCCAAACTATAGCAGTATGATACAAAACTAGAAAATAATTTTATTGGTAGAAAACAAAGTACTGTTAATGGACATCTGTTTTGGTCTTTCAAGCAGATATTTTAGGCAAATAATTGGTTATATATTAGTAACAATATTGCTGGAGTTAATTGGTAGATAAATAGTCTCTCCTTAAAAATAAAAAACAATACAGAATAACATCCGTTTGTCCAATGACTATCATTTTGAAGTTTAGCTGATAAACATCAATATAACTCTACTGATATTAAAACATTGAAAAACTCTTTTGCAGCTTGTCACCTCAGTCCTACTCAAGAATCTTGGTACCCAAGAATCACCTAATATCCAGTAATTAGATTCATTTCTGACTCAGTGGTGCATGCCCAGAACTTGACTTCAACTTAAGATTGTGGCCTTCCTAATGGAAGATAAATGTCCCAATTCTTTAAGAGGCCCTGCTGAATGAATGGCATGACAAAAATTTTCCAATGCATGTTCTGATAAAAAAGTACTAGATCTCCCCTTTGCATGTAAATTCATAAGCTGACTTGTGCAAGTTCATATGCAGCCAGCAAAGAAGGGCATATGGGAACACTTGGAAAAGCTGTCATTTTCTTTGATAGCATTTTTAGAGGGAAGGTATGATTTTCTAGGGTTATAAGAATATTTATTTTATCAATAACCACTTGAAACACATAACTTATTTTCTAGGATGATTTTGTTGTCAAATATATAATGATACTATGTAAATTTGAGTAGTTATTTTTTATTGCACAATAACCTGAGTTTTAACTATGGTGATTATGACAATGAAATTATTTTTTTTATTGTGAAAAGATTTCAGAAAAGAATCTTTTGAAGAAATCTGTGAATAACAACTGACATCAGTTACTGTTCCAAGGAGATAAATATACACTTCACACCAGCAATATCAATAAGGTCAAGGATTAAAATGAACATGTAACAATAAGATGAGGACAGACATATGAGAGAATCTTGACTCTCCACAGGGAGTGCACTCAGAAACCCAGCTGGGCAATGTAATGAAGGGATTCTTCCTTCAACACATTGTGTACGAGTCTTGTAATGCCAACTGATGACGAATGCTTCATCTCAGAACACTGTTGTCAGTGTTTGTGTTAGCAGCCTGAGTGACTCTGTATGAGGGGGAAAAAAAACACAGGTTTTTAGAAAAGGCAAAGGATTTCAGATGTGAATTAAATTAATCTGTGTTTCATTATCACTTGGCATCCTTTGTGGCCATGGAACTATGACTGTTTGTTCTCCTCAATGTGTTCTGATAGCATTACCCATTAAAATGTGCAGTTTTCCCCCTCCTACGGGGCACGAGGAACACTCACCTGATTCTCCTTCCACTACTTTGCCCCTTTGATCTTAGTGATTATTTCAATGGCACTGTGTGTGGTAACTGAATAAATAGCTCCTTGAGAGATAACACTCCTAATCCTGGGAACCTGTGAATGGCACCTTTTATGGCGCTATGACTTTAGAGATTAAGGTGAGTAGATTATCCTGAATTATCTAGGTGAGCCCTACATACAGTCACAAATATTCTTATGAGAACCAGAGAGACTTGTCACAGAAAAAGTGGCAGTGTAACCACAAAAGAGATTGGAGTCGATGAGGTGGTTCCAAGCCAAGGAATGTCAGTAGTCCCCAAAGCTGGAAGATGCAGGAACACATTTATTCACTTGAGTTTCCAGACTGAGGATAGTTCTGTCAACACCTCAATTTCAGCCTTGTGATAGATACTGCTTTTGGATTTCTGGCCTCCAAAACCATAAGAAATAAATTTCTGCTGTTTTAAGTCACAAATTTTGTAGTAATTTGTTATAGAACAAGGAAATTAATATACCCTTATTCAGAGACTGTGTGTACATAGATTTATGTACCCTTTCTCTTTTAAAAAAATTTCAGAAATCAAATATTGAATCAGAAAAGTACAAGAATATAAGTGAGTTATCACATGTGTCAGCACAAGAACACACTTGTGTAACTACTAACCAGTTTGAAAAGTGTATATTGCCCCTTCTATCCTTCTCAGTAACTATCCTTTCCCTTCTCTCTGAAAGTTACTATTCTGACTTATAACACTGAAGATTAATTTTGTCTAAATTTGAATCTTATATAAATGGAATTATATAAAATATTTCATTTCTCACTTAACATATTGTTTAAAGAGACCCACTGACATTGTTACAGGTAGAAGGAATTTTTTTCTTGTGTTTTGGTCAGTAGTAACCATTATAGGAATATATCATAAAGTGTCTATCCATTGTATTGATATACATGTGTGCCATTTTGGTATGGGGCTATCTTGAATAAAAATGCAATGAAGATTCCTGTATATGTTTTCTGATATATATCTAGGATCTGAATGACTGGGTCATTTAAGATGCTTGCATTCATATTGAGCAGAAAAGGGTAAATCGTCTTCCAAAGTGGATATACAAATTTATATTCCCTCCAGCAGTATATGAAAATTCTTATTGTTCTATATCTTTGCCAGATATTAGAAATGACCATCTTTGTTTTTTTTAATTATAACAAAAAATGGTTGCTGTGTAGTAGTATCTCATTGTAGTTTTAATGTGCATTCTCTGAATTCTAATTAATTTATAACTTTTTTCAAATATTAATTTGTCATTTGTGTCTCTTGCAGGGCAGTAACTTTAAAACATTGCTTATTTCATTTTAGTTTATATTTTTCTTATTGATTCTCATGAATATCATCCATTTATGGGTTATATGAATTTACAAACCTCCCATATTTAGCTTAACTTGTTGTACATTTAATGATATTATTATATAAGTGGAAATTCCAAATTTTAATGTATTCCTGCTCATCATTTTTTCATTATGGTTTATATTTATGATACCTTTCTTCTGAAGATAACATCTTATATCATCCTCTGGAGGGTGTGTTGTATAACTTTTTTTATTTTTTTAGTTTTCACAACTTTTATTTACTCTTTACTTATATCTTGGAAATGTTTGGCACATTTTATTTTATCTTAATGTCTAGAATTAAAGACTTGTTCAATTAAGAGATCATAGTGCTTAAATCCTTTTATTTTTTTCCCTTCTTATTCATTTATATTTGACATCATTTGCAATTCCCATGGAATTCCTACCACCAAGTCACCAGTCCCACATCATCACCTCAGTCCCTTGTGTTTAACTTTTTTGATCTACACTAAACTTACTTTCCAGAAACAATATGCAAATTTATAGCAGTATCAGTTGATTTTGAGAATATTTTACCTTCACCTGTAACATTTATTTTTTTATCTTTGAAAATCTGTTATTTTTAATATTTACTTCAATAGTCTGTCTTTTAAAGTATATTATTATGTATATGATATTTTTATCATGCATGAATTAGAAGCTTAGGCTTACTACTTATCTGATTTTAAATTCTAGGTGGTAAATATGTTTATTAGGTGGTATAAAAGAATATCTACAAAATACATATTCTAATATAGTTTTTATGTAGAACAGCAGGAACTGTAGAAGATTAAGCAATTATCCACCCATGAGTAGAAATACTTATAACAAAATTTATAAATTTGCTGCAAAGCGATGTTTTGTATGACAGTCAAAAACTGGATTTAAGAAGCAGTAAAATCTCTTGCATTAATAAATATCTTACTGAGAAATAAAATAAAGGGAAGCATGTTGAAGTGGGTTTGTGAGTGATTTTGTCATCTCCCCATGTAAGAGACTGTGTTCAATTTCAAGAGAGGGATTCTGAAATTAGAAAATGAAAAAAATCTTTAATTCAAATTCTATAACAAAGTCATTATGAGCAGACCCATAATAGATTGAAAAAAGAGAAGAAAATTCTGAAATGAAAGTGACTAATACATTGATTACATAAATGATGTGTAGAAAGATACATTGAATTAAGATAAAATAAAGGAAAGGATGATTCATTATGTGAAGATTTTGAGCTTAGATAAGTTGGCCTGTTTTCTCACTTAACAGAGAAATAGACAGTAGCAATTCTTTGAAAAATAAAACAGTCAATAATTATAAAAGGAATGGGAACTAAAAGTTATATCTTTTTTTCCTTTCAAATACATCAAGACAAAAAGTATTTGGTAGTGACCCATGACCGACTCTGAAGACTTTCTATCGTGTTGCAGAGACATGAATGTGTTAAAGTTATCATTTAATAAATAATGTGTAAATCGCTTGAGTTTACATACAATATGTCCTAGATGAGGATTTTAATCAAGAGAATTTCCTAAGATCAAAAATTAGGGCTTCAAATTCAGTTATGAGACTATAAACAGGTGGCACCAATTTAGTCAAAAATCCAAAAAGAATATGACTTGAAATATTTGTTCTTTTTGTTTTCATGAACTTTAGTTCATCAACTTTCTACTCTTTTTTATTCAGAATATCAAATCAGAGCAAGCTAGAATTATACAAATTATATAAATTTAATTAAATATACATGCTTAACAATTGTTTAAAATTACATAATTACTTCTTAGCCCTAGAAATAGATACATGTACAGCACTGGAAATAATATCAGAAAAGAAGAAAGATAAATTACAGATTAAATGAGGAATTGTTCAGGGTTCAGAGTAGTTTCAGAAAATCTTAAAATGAGAAGATAATAGTACTGGAAAATATTTTCTTAACATTAAGTTTAACCCTCCTGTTTATAGAGGCAAAAATCTGAGGTTGAATGAGATGAGATGCCTAAGAGTAAAAGGTTGATTTTAACAACAGGATTATTGTTGTATGTCTGCTACTGACTCTCTCCTAGTAAATGGCTCTCCAAAATATCATGTTTGTAGCCAGTGGCCCTTAAGCCTGTGTTCTCAGTAAGCCCTATGTAGATTGTTCAGTGTTCAGTGTTGGAAACCATGTGGATTGACTGCATTGTAGATTGTTTGTCCTAAACGTTTCACAAGCAATATGCCAAGTGGATTTGCTCTTACTAATTTTGGAAAAGGTATACACAAATGTCTGTACCAGTGCTATTCAAGTGTAGTCCTCTGTATCTGGCAGAGAATGACAACAGTTGTTACAGTTTCAAAGTGCAGTTAATACAGAAAACCAGAGTACAGCTATTTGCAGAGAACTTTAAAGTCTCTTGGATCTAATCATATGAAATCTGGGCTGAATTGTTTAATTTTCATTTATCTAGAAATTCAGTTTTATCATAGGTTACCAAACAGCTGTCTTTTACAGTTGATCTTTTGAAAAAGATAAGTCTATGCCATTTTCTCCTCACATATGCATTCTGGTGAATAACAAATAGCTAAAATCAAGTAACACTATCTACTGGGACAAATGATTCTTTCCCCAACCCTTTCCCCAAATCAATTTGAAATTGAAGTCCTTTTGAGGGAAATTAAAACATATTTTCACTGATCAGATATCGTTTTCCAGCCATTATAAAGCATTCTGGATAGTTGGAAAATAAATTTGTAGGGGTCCTAGACTTGGGAAACTAATAAATTTCACTGAGTATAATATATGTAAGAATGTTTTACAAAAAAATAAACAAATAACCCCTTCCTCCCCCCCCAAAAAAACTACTTTAAAAACCAGGGACGCTTTCTATCATCTAATCCTGACTCTATCTATAATCTACCATTGACACCCTATCTATAATCTACCATTGACATTTAACTCTATGCATGATTTCTTTTTGTATATAAGACATGAAGTACTATATTTTATATATATATTTCATATACCATACATATATAATATATAATCTCATACTGCAAAGATTAAACACGTAATTAAAATACTTATCTCAATGCCGTAAAATAAGATGTCATTAAGAGAGGTAACTCATTATTTTCCTTTCTCACAAGAGAAAGTGAAGCTTGGTAAAGACTTTATAGAACCTTTAGTATTGTTTACAATTTAAAAACATGGAAAAGTTAACCGGGGAAATAAAGGCAAAGAAGACTAGTAAGATCATAGATGAGAAAGATGAGGTAGCAAGATATTTTTTAAACATTGTGGTAGTTACACTTACAAGTGTAAATATTGAGAAGGAAATACCGGTTATTGAGCTGAGAAGGTAAACAAAAGGTCAGGTCGTGAATTACTTTGCTTAACATACTTGTAGGCATGAAATTTTCCCTTTAGATTGGACATTTATAGCTTGAACCCCTTTCATCTAACATGTAGGGTTACTTGCATGGATTCCAGAGACTCAACCCAGAAATTGCATGCAACATTTTAGGATATGATCATATATGAATATTTTTAGAAAAAGTCAGCTCATCACATTTGGTAGATTCTTGAAGTGCCCCATAGCTTCTCTCAAGCATTGATTTATTTGTTTAGGAAAAACACAGTCACTAAATAGTCTTAAAGTGGGGCAGGAATGCTGTGTGCAGAAGACATAGTATGATTAACTGGGATGGTAGTTAACTCAGCTAGGAGCATGTGAAAATTCCACTTGACCTGTAGAGTCAAGTGTCTGAATCTATCCCTGATTCTTAGCCTACATATTGGACTGCAGTTCCCATGTCTTCCCAATGTTTATTAACTGTTTGAACAAAGGATAAGACTAAAAGCAAAAAGATAAGTCAGAGATGGCATGATGAGTGTGTAGAATTAAAGAGTGATAAATTAGATGAAGAAGAGATGACAACTTTAAGGGGCATTTTAGAGGTAAATCAGCAAGACTTGGCAACTGATTGATTGGCTGAGGGAGGAATTGAGAATGATTTCCTGATTTATAGACTGGAGGATGTATGCCAGTGTCATCCTATGTCTTTCTCTAAAGGCAGTTTGCTTACACTATGTTGTATTATCTTATCATAAATGTACTAGGGATCTCTCCTTCAAGGATGTCGGTTTTTTTAAAAACATTTTTAGGTTTTGTGGTATTCTCCATGGCATTTGGTTTAGTATTATTCAGCTGAGTACTCAGGAAATATATGCTTTTTAAAAATATAAAGATGCCACAGAGTATATAGTGAATTTCCTAGTACATAAATGAATGGTTAGCTTTTGTCTCTGATTTTCAAACATCCTGACAAGTTTTGCCTCACAACAGCTTTCATTTTAAGTGAGGGAGCAGTAGGAATCCAAGAACCTCTCATAATTGGCCAGGAAATAGTGGATTGCTCTGCTTCTTTTTATAAACGGTTGGACAGACAGGGTTCAGGATGGGGTATTCAACAAGAGTAGTTTCTTACTGATCTGATTTTCTTAGAAAGTTCTGCTCCCCAACCATGTAGGGAATGTAACTCCCTGACAAAATAAAACAATTTTTCATAAAAGAGAAACAAATATTTAGAGGAATTTTTCGTGGTGATTGTTACATTTATTGAAAATTACTACAGTTACTAGCACGGTGCACCTATATCCTCAAGTAGACATAGTTTGTGGATGGTCAAGTAGAGTTCAAAGGGTGGTAACCTGGCAGTTTAAGAAGATGGTGTGATAAAGAAAGTGTTTCTAGAGAGATTTAATTTCAGTTTCCACCCACTGGCCATTTTTAATTGTATTGCCTTGAGAAAGATGACTGACTGACCTCTCTGACGAATATTATCATTAGTCCTAAATATATTCTCAACAAGTAACATAGCTAAAACTGCTCAAAACACTTTATTAGTACAATGTAATAACAAACTCGTGATCTAGATGATATCATTACCTCTATTTTACAAAAAAGTAAAATGAGACTCTAAATAATTAAGTAAATTGGTTAGAGAACATAAAAAATTAGTGACAAGGACAGTGACATATCCCTCCTGCCCCACCCACAGGACAAACCATTGTAGACCTTGTAGGATTTCAATGAAGATAGATAACTAGTTATGCAAAATCTTACAAAATAATATTGGGCAAACATTTTATTCAATCTTATCATTATTAGTTTTAATTTGAAACTTATTCAATTAAGTTCTGACGGGAAAACTGTGGAACTCACTACTGGATTACTTAAAAGAAAAATTAGTTTTGAACCTCAAATAATTGGCTTGTCATGAATTTTTTGGTCATATTTGTCTAAAACATAGGGATCCCCTTTATTAAAAATTTGGGAAAAAGTTCTTCTGTTCAGATATTATAGCTGTAATGGGACCTCAGTCACTCTCCCTTATTTCCATCTCACACATTTTTAAGCCTTCCCAAATTTTTTTGTGTGAAGATATGAACTGGGGAAACACTAAATTATCTGATATTCATAAAACTTTGTAAAAAAGAGTAAGTTTCATCTTTTGCATTCTTTGTCGGATGATTTCAAGTAAAAATCACTGTTAAAACTTAACACATCCATATAATCCTAAAAACATCCCACTAATTGTACATTGACCTGGCTTCTACTTCAAATAGCATAATATTTAAAATAAGTTTGAGGGCCTTCCTTATAGGGGTTTAAGTCTCAGTGCTGTTATCACCACGGCCTGTCTTCAATTCCCCTCCAGGAAGCTAATGCACATGGTGCAGCAGACCTCTCCTGCCTTGCCTGCTGTTCTCCGCAGCAGTGTATTTCAGTAGATCTGCCTGTTCTGCTCCCCATTGCATCTCCTTTCACCCTCTGTACCTATGGCCTACACTCCAGTTCTTCTATATACCCATTCATACATAAATACATGCATTCATACATAATATCTTCAAAAAATAAAATAAATTTTATATATAAGCCCAGAAATAATAGTAAGACTTGAAGAAAACAAAATAGGAGCATGACTTAATTTGATAGAGGTTTCATTGGCTAAATGTAAAGGGATACCCTCTTTAGTGAGATGCCAGGTGAGATCTGAGACATAAGATGGAGGTAACCTTGGGAAGATCTAGATTAATTTCATGGTACTACAAGTTTGGTGTTTCAGAAGACAGATCTGAACAGATCCTCTACATAAGTGTTTCTGGAAGTAACGATTGTTATTCCTAGGAATTTTATTTTTAATAAACAATTAGCTTATCATTTATGTATATTACAATTTGAAAACCACTGTTACCTCAGGGAGAAGGAGACTAACTACTCCAGCTAAATGTGAAGTGTGTTCTCATCCTTATGACGGACAGAAGACTGTGGACTTTGGGTCACAAGAGACTACATTTAAAACTCGAGAAAGTTGCTCAAGATTTTATCTGCATTTTTCTATATATTTAATGCAGACAATAGTAGGTCCCAGTTGGTAAGGTTGTTGTGGAAATTAAATTAAAACAGAGTCAACTTTTCTTAGTAATTTGATAGGTATTTGAATTCTCACTAGGTAGTACAGTGTTAATTTAAGAAAACTGACTGAAGATTAAGGGAAGTTGGGAGTGTGTGTGTGTTCTAAATCATTTGCTTTTGTGTTGAAATTTGAGAAATATTTTTGCTGGAATTTTGTAACATCATATCTATTTTTATTGGTACAAAGTTTGTTCTTCAATACAAACAGACATTAATTTAACAGACTTTATTTGGCAGGATTATCTCAGAAAGCAATTGCCTAGTAATGCCCTAAAGCTGTGACAGTGCATACATATCCTGTTTAAAATTAAAACTGTCATCTTGGCATAGAGAATAACAGTTATGAGTGATAGTTACTATGCACCAGGGCTTCACACTTATTATCTCTTTCAATTAGCACAGTCGTGCCATGTGATAGGTATTATTTTTCCATCATTTAGGTGGGGACACTTAGACACTAATAATTTAAGTAACTTGCCGAGAGCCACATAGATAGTCAGACGCATTGCCAAGATTTGAGCATAGAACTCTCTGTCTTGAAAATCCAGACTTTATTCCAGGAACATGCCTTTCAGTAAAAGAAAAAAAAATGTTTAATTTTCTCTATGTCCTAGATTAAAATGATTTTTGGATTTAACTTGTACTAACTTGAATTAATTTACTACTTGAACATTAAAAGATGATGTTTACTTTTGTGTTTATTACTTATGAACAATAAAGCTGGCAATGTTTTAAAATTAGAGGAGTGCAACCTTTATGTCTCTTAGGTGAAATGAAACAAAAGGTAAATCTCTAAATAGAAACCTGTTTATCTGGTCTTGTGGTTTCAAGGCATACAGTGTCTTGTTTGACTTCATCTTGCTAAATCACTTGAATTGTTTAATGTGAAATTCCTCAAATAACACCATCCTACCTGTCTACATATGTCATTTTGCCTAATAAAATATGCTCTGCCTTTTTGAGAGTCAGGAATAAAAATGGCTATAAATCAATGGAACGAAAGTTCCCTTCATATTGAAAAAGTGACCCTGCATACTTAATACCGAGGTCTATCTTTTGGTTTCTAATAGCTTGTCACTTGGTCTTTTAAGTACACCTTTATCTACCAAAAGATTTTACTGTTCCCTGAAAATTAAAACAATTATAGCTAATTTTTACTTCATGAGACAACAGCATTTGAAAAATAAATAATCTTTGAGTCCTATATTATTTTATTCTCCTTGAGGTACATGCAGATTTTATATATGTATGTATGTTTCCAGAGGAAAAGTGTAACAGTGATCTCTGAAAGATTAAGTGATACTACATCCATTCCATCTCAAAATACCATCACGTGAAATTTGGAAAGAAATGGTTTCCAAGTGGAGCATGAAGAAAAGAGAAATGCCTTGAATATACATTGAAAAGCTATTGTGTACATGATGAGTCTTGTGCTTTCAAAGCTGCAGGAAACACGGTTGGCTCCTTTGTGCTTCTCTTGAAAAGAATCAAAGGGTAGCTGTATTACTATGTAAAGGCACACTCCCAATGACTCTGTTTAATTCTCCTCTCCAGCAGCTGAGCACTACAGAGTCACTGACCTTGAATCTTAGACAGTGTCAGGGGAGAGCTATACAAGAAGAAAGGAGAAAAGGGGACTTCACTGAATGACTGACGAATGTGTTTAAAGTGAAATGAACATGTCTCCACTGTCCTCCACATTTCTCCAAACTTGTTTCTTTGTTTTGAAGCCAACTGCAGTAACTTGGCTAAACAGTGAGTCACACTGAATTAAATAATGTTTAGATAAAATAGCTGTCTCTTTAGGAAAACACTCTGTATTTTTGTTCATAATGTTTGGTTATTAAGATTTAAGAATTTTTATGATATACAGTTTATTATATCTTTCCTGTGCTCAAATAAAATAGCTTTAAAAATTCATCTCAAGAAAGTGAGTTTAAAAATTTTGGTTGGTGGTGGAATTGGGTTGTTAAATTCCAAATTCTGTCTTACTGAAATTTGTGGGTGGCCTTCCATCATTCTGAAAGAATCTGGAGATCAAAAAAATTTGGCAGTATATATCTGTTTTCCAGTTAGTAATTATTGGTGCTTCTTTTCTTGTCTAGTTCAACATTTTGTTAGGTGCAGTAAAGCCAGACTCCTGTATGAGAATATATTTAAATCTCAACAAATGTCTGCAGAAAGTTTATACTGTCTGATTCTTGATTTAAAAATAATTATATTTCTTTAAACTACAGACGGTTAAAGTGAGCTATCAGTGTATCAGACCTATTTTTAACTAAATACTGTGAAGAATAATAGTGAATTTTTCCTCAAACTTTAGTCTGTACGTATTTATTTCTATTCAGTTAACTTACAGTTTAGTTACACAATACACAACTACTCTATTCACTTCAATCTCCCATCTGAGTATATCTATGTAAGCACTTTCTCACCTCTGACTTAAAGCAGCTATCCTTGCCTTAAACATTTATCTTTTTTTTTACTATACTATGATCATTACCTAAATATAGTAATACAACTAATATTTGTTTAATGAAGGAATGGTTTTTTAAAGATTTTTTCAGTATTTCCAGAAAGACAATAATTTTTTTAAAAAATTTTATTTATTTATGCATACAAGCACTGGGGTACCGGCCAGAGGTGTGGGGGGTGGGGGTGAGAGGATTCACCACAGAGAGCAGGGAGCAGGACAGGCAGATCAACTGAAATACACTGCTGAGGGGAGCAGCGAGCACAGCAGGAGAGGTCTGCTGTGCCATGTGGGTCCCCTCCCTGGCTGGCAGCAGGGCTCGAACTCGTGCTGCAGTGACTGTGGTTTGCTTCATAGTGCGTTGCTTAACCCACTGCGCCACCAGGGAGGCCCGAAAGACTTAATCATTTGTCTCCAATTTCCCCTTCATTTCCTGAATCATCTTCTGCCCTCCATTCTAGACTATCCACTTTGAGAGGACATATCAAGGTTTTCTTTTTACCTAACCCCAGCTCATATACTATTTACTAAATGATTGAATAAATATATACCCAAGGAATATCTTAATATTCTGTAGAGTCAGCTGTACTATATAAAACAAAAACTTTATGATGTAGAGAAGTGGAGTATGAAGGATCAAAGGACTTAATGGGGGTGCAATGGGGCAACACACTTTGTTCAATGAATGGAATCCTGCTACTCTTACTGTATATAATCAAGTGTGCTGATTCAACGTTCCCACAGGAAGGTCACAATGTATACAAAGGAAGTTCTATTGAAAATATGGAAATCCAATAAATAATATAAATGTTACAGTAGATAAGTTTTAAAAACTTCAGTGAAAATCTTTGTATGATGGTTCTAGTGTGGTCATTTGGGGCTGGAGAGGGGAAGAGGGGTTTGTTGTATTTCCTCTGCTCTGGGATTTTGCTGACATAATGCCAGTTGTCCCATCTTAATCTCTGCCCACTGTACTCACATTGGTCTGCAGTATTGTATCTGTTTTTACATTTCTAGTCTCACCAACTAAGGATTTTTTAGTATTAGTATTTTAGAATATTTCCTCTTATTTTCTGTGAACAGTTTTTAACAATCATCTCAGATTGAATACAATCAGCTTTTAAAACTTAACATCATGAAAAATGTTTTCCGTATCTTTAAATCTCTACAAAAACAATTATGACAGTATAATTTTATACTCAGTAGAGGTATACTAATCTAGACCATTCTCCTGTTGTTATTATATTCCCTTCCATTTATTCATATATTTATGTATAATATATGTATGCATGCATATATTTATTTTCTTTCTGTTATCATGTTTCTATTGTGGTTTTACTAACTACAGAAACATAGTGCTCTCATCTTGGATTTTTTCGAATACCTGTCTCAAAGCATCTTTTCTAGAAGTGTCAAGAGTCCTGGAAAAGAGGGGTCAATGAAGCATTTCCTCCACTGTAGTTCATCTCTTTGTTCACTTCTCAAGTGGACGCTAAAACTGAGGTCTCTCTGACAGTAGGAATGTCATTTCTAGTGCTGTCTCAGCTCATCTATGTTGTCCTTCATAGCTTTACAATAGGTTCAGATTTGATTCTTCTTTCTAGCAGTTACTTCCTTCCAGCTAGGAAACTTTTAAAGTATTTGAGATATCACCTAGTTGTATACTCTCCATGTTCATGTTAAATCTAATAGTATGAAAGCTTATTTTTGACTCATGCTTAAAATCATCGCATAGGTTCACACGTAAGGAACCAAAGAGTGGCATTTACTGTCTTTCCAGCTTGTTTTCATGTCTCCCTAATCAGGTTAGACAAAGGGAAGTCAGAATTAATAATTTTCCAGTTTAGTGAGTCATACAATACAAATGGAATGTGCTTTTGCTAGAAGACAATAAAAGCCTTGCTTTCCAAGTTAACTTAATTTTCCCAGAAAAGATACAGTGGTAATATTGTGGTTATAGTTCTAAGATAGGTTTTTTTAAAAAAAGGCCTTTTGTTTCATGTCAAATACAGAATCACATGAAGGATTAGTTTTACAGATATTCTACAGAAGTAGATAACACTTGTAAACATTGAAAAAGGAATTATTTTCATGGACATTTTTGTGTCTTAGGAAACATTAGAGGTCATTCTGGTTAATAAATAATCTCATTCTTCCATATATTTTGCGGTTGCAAAACTGAGGGTAGGTAGTGAATGGAGATGGGAAGGAAAACCAAATCTTAAGTCAACAAACTATGAAGCTATAATTCCATTCACGCCTAGTCCACTATTTCCAACACTGGACCATATCCCTAAACATGCATTACATTTTAATCAGAATAACCTATTATCATAAACGCTGATTTTTGAGATTTGATAGTATTTTTTTCTTTTTATTGGTTAATATTTATAATCTTTAAATCACCAAGATTAAAAGATCATACAGGTAAGTGTAGCAGGAAAAAGGGAGATTGTGACTGAACAAAAACTGTCTCGTTATTTAGACATAATTTCAGAGCAACAGAAGGGAAGCTACACAAGGAAGGGAAGGAGAAGTGGGTCTGAGCAAGTCATAGTATAGTACCCACTTCCCAAACCATAGCATTTAGACCATGGTCTTCCAGGCAGTTTTTAAGAGAAAAGTACAAAGGGAAGTGAAAAATATCAGAAGACTTAAGACCTGACTTCATCTAGAGGATCAAGGAAGCCTTTATGAAACAGTCCAATTTAAATTATACTGAAACTACTGCTTGAGTTAGAGTTGGAGTCAAAAAAAAAAAAAAAACCATAAAGAATGCTGGCAGCAGGAGGATAACATGCACAAAGACTCAGGTAGAACAGAAGAATGAATCCAAGTCTGAAAATGCCAAAGGCCAGAAGAGTGAGAACACAAAGAAAATAAATAGCAATTGTCAAGATTTTTCCAAGTAAGGTAATCCTGAATCAGGTAATGACAGGTCTCAAAGGCTATGTAAAGAATTTTGGATTTTATTCTAAAAGTAAGGGAAAACCATTTACCACCATTAAGAAGAGGGGACTTCAGAGTAGAGTGACCATATCAATTATCATGCACACCATGAATCTTCTGAGAAGAAAAAGGTGTCCTATTGAGTATTTTGCTTGGAAAATAGCCACAAACTGTGCTCTCTGATTGAGAACCCCCTCTTTTTAAAATGGCTCCTATTTGTTGACCAATCTTCCCTCAGTTGCAACTCCTGGGAGTTGTATTCAGCATTCCCTGACCAAGCTCACTGAATAGAGTTCTTTTTCCTCATTTCTTCTTTCATCCAGTTGGCGTTTTGCTTCCATTTACCGTAGTAGGGAGAAAAACAGGGTGAGGCTGGAAGCGTGGTAATGAAAGGACTCATCAGGGATAGAGAGAATAGAAAAAGCAGATATATTGAAATACATTACTAAGAGAATCAGCAGGTGACAGGAGAGGTCTGCACCTGAAGGGGGATTTTAGGCTTTTTTCACAGGCTTTCTAACTGGAGTCACCAGTTTGCACCAGTTAACTGTAGGGATATCTGGTCTCCAGTGCCGGCCTTGACAAAGAAACATGTCCTGGCCTCTGTTTCTGCATTCCTGGAGCTGCACTGGTTTTTCTGGCCATGGTTGTTGGCCTTGTCCCCAAAGCAACATTATCAATTCCTGTATTAATTCAGACCTCCTAAACCAGCTTAGTTGTTAAACATATTAAATTATAACCCAACACTTAGCCCATCATGCCCATCCACCAAAAACCTTCTATCGGCTGCATGAATCTACATCTGACTCTTAGACCACTCTTTTATGCATCCTTTTTTGGACTTGTAATAGTTTAGTGAGAACAGCACTACTGAAAATTTGATCATTACCAAGTTTGGAGTGTGGTCTCCAACTCCACTACACAAACTGGCAAAGAAAATTTGAGAGATTGAGGCATTTCTTACACTGAACTTGCTATTTTAAAGAATCATGTGCTGGGCAAGAACATGATAGAAACTCAAGAAATAGTGTCGAGTTGTCTATTTGATTTGAAAAGCATTAGGTTTTCCAAATGAGCTCACGCATCATAAGGGACCCCTCCTCCCATGCCCACCTTGCTTTGAATCCTGGATCTCAACTCTTCCATTCATTTTTGTGTGACCTTAATTAGACCATTTAAATTTATTGTCATAGTTTATTTGTGGACAGGAATAATATTAAGGCCTAACACAGAGACTTTGAGTGCAAATTAAATGAAATAGATTTATAAAACACTTGCTGATAAATCCACAAGTGATAGTTATTTGAGGTTTTTTTTATTTTTAGCAAATGTGGTTTTAACAACAAGCCTTCAGAATAAAATGCTGTAGTTTCAGTTTGATGGGTTCATTACTCTTATCTTCTTCTGCCTGTTTTTCCTAAAGGGATAGATGAAGTTAAGTTTCTGACCCAGTTTTAAAATAGTGAGCCTCAAGGAGGAGGATGAGTCATTTAAGCCCACTCTACTTAAAATTCTTCAGAGATAGGACATCCAGGAGAGGAAATTATCCTGTCAATAGCAGTATCTCTGAAGTAAAAGCTATCCTAAGGATTTACTTTGAAACACATAGATGTACATTTTGCCAGAAGGAGAGCTGAGGTTAAATTGAGGAAGATGCCCTGGTGAATTCCCCTGACAGAATATTAGAATGTAAAGTAAGAATTAGAATTATACTAAGGGGTCTGGTTTATTTTTATTTGTGTCCTTTTATTTGAGTAAAGTATCTTAACCTATTGGGATAAAAGTTCAATAAGTAAGCATTATATAAATAATTCAAAAACACATTATGAAATTTAATTATAACTAAGAAGCAAAAACCATACTCCTAATGGACATGCTCCTAGGAATTGATTTTCTGTCTAGCAATCTTTTTTTTATATTTACAGCAGGTCAAATTAACCTAGTGTTCTGAATGAATGAGTTCCCCTGTAATTGTTTAACAGAGATATATGATTCATAAAATCTCTACCCTTCTCTACCAGGGTCAGATTTCTTATTGACTTAGTCACTTCAGGAAATTTAAGATCACTGAATGGCTTAGCAGAAAACAAAAGTTAGTTCGTAATATTAAGCATAAAATATTATTTACAGAAAGGATATATTACTGTATATTATACTATGTTATGAATGCTACAGCAATATATTGACTATATTCAATTAGATTAGAAGCTTATATTACCAACACCAATCAATTGTATTCCCCAGGGAATTCCCACCACCATTCCACCCATGCACCATCACCTCAGTCCCTTGTGCTCTTTTCTGTCCTCATCCCTGTCTTTGCCCGCCCCACCTCCCTACCCCCTCCATGGTCCCTTTGGTTTATCTTTGACCTTTTGGTCTTGTTGAGTTTTTTTTTCTTCTTTTCTTTTTTTGTTTGTTTTTGGTTGTAATTTCCCATTTCCTTGAGCTTACTCTTCTTCTTTTTTGTTGTTGTTGTTGTAGTTGTTGCTCTTTCAAATTCCTCCTAAGAGTGAAGCCATCCAATATTTTTCTCTTGCCTTCTGATTTGTTTCACTGAGTATAATTCCTTCTAGCTCCATTCATGTCTCCATAAATGGCCCTAGTTTCTCAATTTTGATTGCTGAATAATATTCCATTGTGTATATGTACCACATCTTCTTGATCCAGTCATCTACTTTTGGCATTTAGGTTGTTTCCAGGTCTTACCAATTACAAATAATGCTGCAATAAACATAGGGGTACAGGTACTCTTTTGGATCAGTGTATTTGTGTCATTTGGGTAGATCCCTAGGAGTGGGATTGCTGAATCATATGGTAGTTCCATCTCTAGTAGACTGAGGAACCTCCATACAACCTTCCATTGTGGTTGGATTAATTTGCGTTTCCACCAGCAGTGTACTAGGGTTCCTTTTTTTCCACATCCTCACCAGCATTTTTTGTTGTTGGTTTTTTTTACATGTGCCATTCTTACTGATATATTACCAGCATTTATGTTTTAGGGAAACCTATTCTCTCAGCCTTGGTTAAATTTTCAAGGCCTACAATAGTTTCTATTCCATTCCATTACAAGGAAAAGTTCATGTCAATACATGCATTGCAGGTAAACATATTGTGCTGTAAATTATCCCTCCAGGAACATTGGCATGGAAGGCATTACAGTAATTTTCCATCAGAGAAATTATAATAATGAGATTTCAGGATAGAGCATACGGTATTTTTATGAATGCTGTTTCTCAGATTTTCCCAGACACTTGGAGACCTACATCGCCCATTCTGGGGCCACTGCCTTTTGTATTAGCACATACTCTTCAGCCAGAGTGCCTTTTCAATCAATTGAGCATATCCTGAGAAACAAGAAAATCAGCTGTACCTTCAATACTGTAAAAATAATGACCTCATTAAGGTTTAAAGATATGTAGGACAGTGCTACACTTTGACTTGTTTAGATGAGACACAGTAACTGATTTTCTTTTCTCCTTGTAGCCAAATTGTAAAAAACAATCTTTTCTATGTGTCCAAGTTATTGAATCATTCTTTAACTTCATTTGGATCTACAGTAAACCAAACAGTGTATTCTTCATTCTTTCCATAGATAAAATTCCTCAGTGCTTTGAACTCATCTCTTTATTCTAAAAAAAGTTTTGTTTTGCCTTTTTGTTTTTCCCAAGACCCAAAGTTCAATTATGTCTACTAATAACAATTTAAAAGCATTTAAACAAAATAGCCTTGACTTCTAGGCTTCTAAAAGGGCACTTCTAAAGTAAATCTTCCTTGTTTAACTGCTGTCAACTGTCAATGAACTGCAGGTAATTAAATTTGAAGATAGCTGTATGGCTCAGAAAAATAGATAAAATCCTTGGACCAGAAAGGTCTTAAGCAATTAGTTATTTTCCCCTTTGGTATTTGAATTAATGAAAGAAACTGATTACTTTCTAATGAAACAGGTAAAGAAGAGAACCACAATTATTTGTTATTTGCAAGTTAAATCCAGTTGAACCTTTTTCCCCAGCTAAGATCATACTCTTGTTTTCATTTCAATATGTATTAAAAAGAGAAGGGAAAAAGAAAAAAGACAAACTTTAAAACACACTTAAACGATGGGACAGCTTTTATGCATTTCTGCAACAAAAAAATAAAACCTTAATTCAAGGTACCTAAAAATACAAGTTTTCTTCTTGTTTTTTGTCTATGTTTTCTCCCTGTGTAAAAACTTTTCTTATATTTCTGGCTGAAGCTTGATGTCTTGTTCTTTGTCATACATTGTGTTACTCATGTAACTCTTCTCAGGAAAGGACAGGTACGCTTTTAATTACTTGATGTATGTGAACAATTTAAACTTCACAGCACCTCTGTGATAGAGGCACTATTATTACCTTGATTTACAGATGAAATACTAGAGTACAAAGAGGGATTATGGTATTTGCTAAATAAAGATGAAATGAAATGGCAGAGACAATATCAAACTCCAGTACTTGGGTCCCAGAGACCACGAACTCAGTCATATTTTAACAGAAAGGAATCATACAGCCTGATGTCTTTCTTAAGATGAAAACCAAATTATAAAACACCCCGAGTTTTAGGCAAAATCAACACTGTCTATATCTTCAACTTTTACTGGAATCTGTATTTTATGTCATGTTTTGAGCTCTTGATTTTTTTTTTCCTATTTCAGCAATATACCCTGGTCTAACAGGGTTTGACTTTTTTTCCTGAATGATATCCCATCACCATGTCTTGCTCTGCCCATGAAGGAAGCTGTTCTAGTTGCTGGGCCAGTGGTACCACTGCCAATTTGTTCCCTGTCTATGAATGATTTCTAGTGAGGTTCAGTAACTGGGTCAACATGCTGCATCTCAGCTCTCCTGTTGCCAAAGATGTGTCATCTAGTCCATTATTTCAGTGACCTTCCAATGCCTTTTGTTCTTGTCTCCTCTAACGACTTATTCTCAATATTTTTTGAAATATTTCTTCTAACTTAAAGGTTTCTTTCACACAAAGAAAAACCTACATTTTGCTGTCATTTTATAGATAGAATACTTTAAGATAAGAATTTAGTAATTGTGTGGGTCTAATTCCTTAAAATAAAAAGTAAATATGTATTTTACCTAATAGTATCTCTTTGTTATACTTATTAAATATTAATACTATTAGCACTAACTATAATAATTATTAGAATTTAAGGAATAAATTGAAAACACTTTGCCATTCATTTCAAATACCTACCTATGGTAATTAAATTAATTTCCCTGGGAACTCTTTAGAAGCTACTACCAAAGTTGCTTTATATAAAGGAGGAAATTAAAGCAGAGAGAGGTAAAATAACTTGTTAATGTTGTAGGAAGCTTGGAGTCACAAGTTGACTTCATAATCACTATGCTGATCCATGATATTTTCTGATTATTTGCTAGATAATAAAGCTACTTGAAGTAAATTATGGAAGACATTTTGTATTGGTGAACTCAGAAAACAGATCAAATTTGTGACTTCTCTATCTTCACATATTTGTTATAACCCTTGTGCTCACAGAATATATACAGACTTTCCTATATAAATTCTTACAATTTCCAGTTTTGGCTTACAGTGAACAATAGCACTCTCAGAACTTCTAGAAATAGATTTATGATTGAATGACTAAAAATTTAGAAATAGTTCATCATCAAACAATAATTGCCAAAAATAGATCTTTTGTACTTTGTCACTCTCTTAAGTTCATAATCAAAAGAACAAGGATATCCCGAACTATTCAAAGGAAAAGTCTTATATTGTACAAAGAAGCATTTTGACTAGAAAAAAAATTGAACCTGTCATAAAGATTATTGATTTTATTTTTTATGTTTTTATTGTCATGGTGCATTCATGTCTTGAAACTTTTACTATACAGTCACGTACTTAAAGGAAGTTAAATAACAAAAGTAACTGATCATTGATACTAAAAATGTAAAAATTCAGGACATCTGATAATAATTTTTTTCTTTTTTATATATACATGACTATAATGTCATTTAAGTAACACTGCATTTTGAGTGAGATGTAATGAGTAGGTTTAATTTCAAATAATTTGTAGGAAATATATTAAACTGGTTATAATCATGTTGAGAAGTATAATAAATATTTAGAGTAAGAAATTATAATCCTAAATGATGAAGATATTTAGCCCAATAATAGAATGCTAGAAGAGGCTTGAGGACATACGCATGTAATTGTTCTTGGTTTTTGCTCAGTATACCCATTTACTATAGTTTTTGATTCATCTTTTAGCTAGTTTTGAGCTAATGGTAGACAATAACAAATTGAGTTGAGATTGTCACAAACTGTCAATAACTTTGTTATCATGTAGTATATCAAATTTGACATTGCATTTATTACTTTATATATGTTTTGTTTCAGCAGACAATAAAAATATCCATTAACTTAGTTATGATTTAAAATTAATTTATTATTATAAGAGGAAAACGTATCGAATTTTTTGGTTGCTAGTTCTGTAAAACTTTTCATTAAAATGATTAAATCACAGAACCAGTTTCATTTGTGCTGTTCACTATTCCAGAACTTCGAGAAACAAAGACATCTGAGTACTTCAGCCTAACCCACCACCCTTTGGACTACAGGATATTATTGATGGATGAAGATCAGGACCGGATATACGTGGGCAGCAAAGATCACATTCTTTCCTTGAATATTAACAACATAAGTCAGGAACCTTTGAGTGTAAGTTTATCATTGTATTTTTCTTTTTAAAGATTAACTTATTTATGCATTCAAGAACTGGGGTACAGGCCAGAAGTGTGGTGGGGTGAAACGTTTCACCAGAGACAGAATGGAGAACAGAACAGGCAGATTGACTGAAATATACTGCTGAGGGGAACAGTGGGTGAGGTAGAAGAGGTCTACCATGCTGTGTGGGTCACCTCCCTGGCCGGGCATCAAACGCATCCTGCAGTGACTGTGGATGATTCATAGTGCGGTGCTTAACCCCTTGTACCACCAGGGAGGCCCTAGATTATCAATTTTATGAGTGCATGAGGGCAGTGTTTACCTAGGTGCCCTTGTCTTTAAAATTTTAAATATTAATACAATGAAAAACTTATGTATTTCATTACAAAATGAAATGCTGGCCATGTGTCAAGAGCTGAACACTAGTACTTATTTCATGGACTGAAAATGTAATAAATTCACTTTTCCCATCTAGTTTCATAGCTTTTAATAATCTAAAACTTGAAACTAAATGAAAAATTATATATACACTATCCTGTGTATATGTGAGAAAAAGAGAATCATGGCGTAACATGAAAAAATGATCAGATTGAAGAATGAACTATGTTCTTATTCTATATGACCCAAGAAGGTCTTGAAAGGAACAGTTAAGTTACTAAGTATACTCTTTTTTTTTTTTAAAGATTTATTTATTTATGGATACAAGAGCTGGGGTACAGGCCAGAGTCCAGGGCGGTGAGAGGATTCACCAGACAGAGTGGGGAGCAGAACAGGCAGACTGACTGAAACACACTGCTGAGGGGAGCAGCGGGCACAGCAGGAGAGGTCTGCTGCACCATGTGGGTTCCCCCGCTGGCCGGCAGCAGGGATCGAACTCGTGCTGCAGTGGCTGTGGTTTGCTTCATAGTGCGTTGCTTAACCCACTGCGCCACCAGGGAGGCCCCACTAAGTATACTCTTATTTGAACATTATATACAGTTTTTGTCTATTTCACAAGAAGGAAGTTGTGCTTCACTGTAGTAAAATAATAAATAATCATTAATCATTAATTTATCACAGCAAGAAAATAATTTATTATTTTACCTATGAGCAAATGGCTGACAATTAAAAAAAAATGTTCATCACTGGCAGAGCTGACCCAAGGTTGTGATGATTTGGAATGCTAGCACATTACATCAGAGAGGGAATCTCCTGGATTTTATTTATGTTATTTCAGCTTTTGAGTACTTGGGGGCCTGTTTTAATTAAATCTACCAGCCCAGCTATGTAAATTACCAGAAATAATAGTAAACTGATATAGCAATATAAGTGTAAATTCATTGTGATATAAGCAGTTACAAAAAGTCTATCATAAGTCAAAAGGAGAACAATATATATTGTACACATTAATAATGATTTTATTTGATATTATACCAGTATTAAATGGACACATATTATTGAAAGATGTTTGTTAAAGAAAAATTAATGGAAGAAATAACATAATTGTAGAATAAAATAGAGCCATTATTTACTTAATTTTATGAGATGAAAGAAGAACCAGTTTGAAATAGAAGTATAGAAATACCGTAAGTCACTCTGCTGGCATAAAGTAAATGAAGAGGATTGAATTGCCATATATACAAGTGAGATTATGCAACCTTTATTTTCCTTTCTGAGCAGGTTTTCTGGCCAGCATCTGCAAACAAAGTCGACGAGTGCAAAATGGCTGGCAAAGATCCCACAGTGAGTGCTTAAAAATCTCCCAACTTAAATATTTGGTCTTTGAATTCGTGTACCTTGAATGCAGCCAAATGTGAAACAAAGGGTACTGGCATTTCAAATCCTCTGCTAGACACATTTTAAAATGTAAATGTAAAGAGATTGGAGCTCTCAAACACTGTAACTTAGGAATTCCTGACTGGGTAAAAATGTCTTGCCTTGTATTCATTATTGCACACTGACACTTCTCATGATGGATTTCAGTAATAATCCCTGTTCCAAGTGGATTCAACCTGCAGAATTCTCAGCAGGCCACTGAAATAATGATAATGCAAGTTTCTGGAGCAGCTCCCAGATACCATGTGGGCTTTTCCAAAGACTCTTGGCTAATAGGTAGTGGTTAGTCGGCACATTCCAGAGGCATAAATCACCAGTGATGACTGTTATCTTTGTTAATTAAAAATAACCATAGAAACAAAATAAAGGCAGATAGAAATATCAATAAATGTTCAGTGAGCAACACCTATACAGGCTGCATTTTTTAAAGGTGGCATATTCTATAAATAGTCAAGGAATTAAGCCATATTGATTTCTACAATACAAATGACTTGCTACAACTAAGACATCAATTTGTGTGCGTGCTTTTTTTTTTTTAATGAGGTCACTAATGCACAGTCATTTAATATTTATAACAAAGCAAAAATGTCATTTCACCTTTTTATTTCAAATCATGAAAATTAACATGATGGAGACAAGTATCTAAATCACTGCCCTTACATACATAATTTGGTAAAGAGGTTTCTTTATTCTTTTTTTCAATTATTCAATCAACAGATGTGATAGAGCGCCTATTATGTGTCTGGTGTTGTGTTAATTGCTAAAGACAAAAAAGACACAGTTCTGTGACTCTCATCAAACTCAATTATCTGCTGTGCACTGAGGTTTGGCAGTGAGAGTTTCAGAGACATCAAATTAGTTCAAACAACAAAAAAAACCTAATATTTGTGAAAGTAGAAAATGTGCAAATGAAATATTTTTATCTCATTTTGTTTAAGAGTATCATATATAAAGTCTGAAAAGGTCTGGCTTAAGGTAGGCAGGGTCATGAAAGACTATAGAGTAGGATCTCAGTGTCTCATTGTAGGATGTTTTTGGCAAAAGAGCTCAACAGAATGATTCAACTATGACTCAGTTTCATAATTCACCTTATGAGAGGAATTTAAAAACTAGCAGTAGAAGCTTAAAGGAATTTATTTGCTATCCATAGGATCTGCTGGATCACAGTCTAAATGGAGAACTGTGAAAGAAACATTCAAAAAGACACGTTATAATTGACTTCTAGGGAACCAGTTTTTGAATGAAGTATAATGCTGTCGGGAGGCTTTTGTGTCCTCTTAAGCTATTATTTCAGTAATTGTGCATGAATTAAACTTTTTTTTTATTCACTAATGTAGAGATTTTTCTCATTCACATGTATCCAATCATGTTTTACCTTTTGCTACAATAATATCCCATGGCTTATATAATTGCTGATTTAATTGTCCTTTGTTTAAAAAAGATCTTCATTTCCCATTCATATGTACTGCCATGGGCAGAATATATAGCATTTCAATACCTTTGCACATTTTTCTTTCCAAAAATCACTGTTGATTTTTTTAAGAGTCTCAGCTAAGTTATTTTATTTTTGTCCCTTTGGATAGGGCATGATGGATGAATAAAATCATTAATACCTTTGGATTGATTTCTGTAGTTAATTCATTATGCATATATTTAGAAGTTCATTTTAGTTAAATTAAATTACTCTGCTTTTAAATATTATACTAATCATCTACTAAGCAAAAACCCACTTGCCATTTCCCTCTCTGTATTCCCATTCCTCATGCCCCATTTATATCTAAATGTTAATAGTTTATTTGTGCTCTAAATAAATTCAGCTTAAACAATAGCACTGACAAATACGGTGAAGCATAGCCAGTTGAATAGGACTGTAAGGGATCATTGAACAATCAAGTAGAATGATGTACGTATATTTAGACATATAGTATTACATGTGCAGAGTGTCAAACTTAATTCATTAATTATAGTATAGATTAGTCTGTGACCATATTATCCTAAAGCTACTTGAAAATATATTTTCTTTAGGGATAAATTTATCAAAATACCTTGATTGAGTCCACAAACCAAAGAGAAATAGTCACAGAAGAAAAAATATGAGCTTTTTAATTTTTTTTGTTGATTATGCATGATTCAAGTGAGATCCAGTACATATTTTTAAACACATTTAGCTTTAAATTATTTAATTAATACATGTTCAAATCAGAAATCTTTGAAGGACTAGAAAAGCATATAGAAAGCAACAGAAAATAATCTATTATTAATTCTTTCATCCTGGAGTCTTATCCTTGCTGTGCTTCAGTTTTCATCTTTATTATGGGCCTACTTATACTATGTATTTTACTGGGTTTTTAAGGGGATTAATGAACTAATACTTTTAGACAGCAGTAAACACATAGTATACAGTAAACACAGTGCTAATTACAGTTAAGTAAAATAAATAAAATTGTACTACTCAACATATTGACTTAAAATTTTGGGGTATTCTCTTCTGGTATTTTATTATTTGACATATGTATGTATGAAATGGTACTTTATTCTGTATATGTAGCACCCTGATTTTCATTGAACATTCTACCAAGATAGTTTTGAAAGAAAATTAAACAGTTAAAGCATTTGTGATGCTGAAATTCACTATAATTTCATTCTCCAAACCTTTCATGGTTATCTACTATGGTCAAGACTAAGCTCTGGGAGGAATAAATGCCCTGTCTACTTCACAATATTGAACTGACAATGGAATAGAAAATACATGTGAAAGAATCTAACATCTGACACTTCTGTGATCTATTTGCGCCAGACACTATTCCAAGAGCTTTATTAGTATACTGCTCACAACAAATATCACTATCACTGATCACAGATAAAAGGATAGAAACTCAAGAAGGCTAAGTAAATATCTCAAATTCAAACAGCAAGTAAAATATAAATCCAGAGTTTGAACTCAGGTCATCTGGCTCTAAGATTTATATGCTTAAAACCACTGACTGCTGCTCATATGAAAACTATGGCATGATGACAGACCAACTTTAATTGCTTCTCTAGTTTCACCACACAATAATCCTCTATCCCCTGTAGGCATTATTCCCCAAGTAAATCCTGCACTGTCATGCCTCCATTTTTGAATTCACGCTCTGTTTTCTTTTGGAATGCTGTTTCCTTATGCTTTTGCCTGTCAACATCTCTAGCTTATTCTGTAAGTCCCTGCTCAAATGATGCTCCCTTTCACACCTATGCACCCAGTTCAGCATTGTTCTTTCACTCCTTTCCTTCCATAGCACATTTTGAAAAATATAACCCTTTTCTACTATCTACCAATGTCTGATGTATTATTCCCTCCCTTCTCTGAAAGCAGAAATTAAATCTGTTCATTCCATCGTTGCTAGCACCTTGTATAGTGTTTGCATAGAATGAGTTCAGTAAATATTTGGTGGATGGAATTGACAGGATTGCAGTGGTCTAGGTCAGAAATGATGTGGACAGAAACCAAAGCAGCACAATGGAAATAGAAAAGACCCAGAAAATGATTTTCAATAATTAACTAGTTTGTTGTATTCTTATGCATGGGTTGATGGAGAGGCACTCTAAGCATCAGATAATAAGAAAAGTCGTGTCACAGATAATCCGCTCCTTCTTATAGAAAAGCTGGATAATGGAAGGAAGCTTGGTTAAAGTATAAGTTCAGTTACTTATTAAACCTGTAATACTTCATTTAGCTCTTTGAGACTCAATTTTCTCCTCACTAAAATAGAACTAGTGCTTTAATTGAAATTTTGCTAGGGAGATTAAAGACAATGCCAAAGGATTAAAGACTCTGTAAAGATTAATAGCTACTATAAAAATTCCCCTCTGACAACTAGAGTTAAAAGTATAAGATTCAGTGTTAGACACATCTGAGTTTAGAAATTTGCTTTGCCTATTTCTGGCTATGTAATCTCAAGGAAGTTAACTGAAAAGTTATAAACTTCATTTTCCTAAAAGGGGTTAAGTTGTAAATATTTAAATGAATGCAAAATGCCTAAATAGCCTATGTTATGCTCAATGACTGTGAGTTATAAAGGTGAAAAATTAAGCCTCCTGACAAAGAAATTGAAATATATAAAATGATTATTCCAGTGTCTTTCATGTAATAAATACTCGAAAAATAATCACCATAATTTGCACATATTTAGTATGTGAGGAAGTATAAACCTACACATGAAACAAGTATAAACTGTATTTAAAATGTAAGAGGTATTAATGACTTCTTTTTATTTGTAAATAGCAATGACTCATTATAGTAAAACCTACAAAACTCAAGACAGGAAAAACATAACATATTTTTAAGTGGGTTGGATTGAATTCATGCGTTACAGGAAAATATTACATGTATAAACACAGAATGACTAAACTTATGTGGAAAAGAAGTTTCATGGCTCACAGGTTCCTTTAATGTAGACATATTATATATACAACTATACTTTTTCTCCAGTGAAACATCTTATCATTTGCAATTATATAATCAATTTCCAGTTACCTCTATACATAGGTGTCAAGATATAATAAAGTGATGCTTAATATTTAACAAAAATCTTCAATATTCTAAAATAAAAATAAAGTGTATAGTCTGATCTTTAAGGATTAATCTGTTTGACAGAAGAGTTAATGATTGATTATTTGATAATAAAAATCTGTAATAGAAACATCTGTATAAAATTACTACATATGAAAAGCATATATTAGCTGCCAACTAATAATGGACATAAAAGTAGAAAATATGAAATAATATTGACTTTAAACTAAATATAGCTTCTATCTTGGCAAAGTTTGTTTTTAAACTTTTCAAATAGAGCTAATAATAAATGCATATTATACAAATTAGTAAAATACATGGTATCTGAGAGAAAAAATATGCTGTCTGAGCATGGGAAAACCAGTTTCCATCTGATTCTTAATAAAAAAAATAGTGTCTGGTTATAAAGTTAATTTTAATAATATTCCTTGCAAGGAAAATGACTTTGTGAAGGAAGTAACTTTCAACCTGGGCATTAATTAGTGTTTAGTCAGCAAAGGATAGTGAGTCTAGCAAATGTGAACCATGTATTGATTAATTGAGTCATAGAGTTCCGCATTTGATGCTAATCATGTTCAAGTACTTCTGCAAGGTCATAGTCAACTTATAATTGCAATCATTATATTTCACTGAATGAATAAATGCCCTTTCCAGTAATTGGACTCAGCGCAGGTAGAAAAGATTTTAAGGAACAAGGGCCAAGAGATAATGATTGCATCATTTTCCAAAGAGAATGCTCACATTTTGCTTAGGGTTTGATTTTCTTAGCAATTGTGAAAGTAATAGTGTCTGCTATTGTGCACTAATGATATGGACCATGTAAGGGCAGAATTTCATTCAAAACATTTTTTTTTTTTAATAATCCATGCGTACTTATATAATGTTTTGAAGGAAGTTTGAAGAAATTGTTGTACTTTTCAATTTCTTAACTTCCTCATGTACACATGGTAAGTTCATAAAGCTTCAGAATATAAAGGTTTACAACATATTAAATATTAAAATAGATGTATTTTATTATCTAAAACTATCTTTCTCCTGAAATAAATCAGTGGAGTGAATCATTTTGTTCTCTTACTGTCTCTTAACAGCAAAAATGATCAGACAGGAAAAGAAATAATAAAATACAGTCACACTGAGAAATATCACTTAAAGTTGGTACGTTTGCTAACTGCTTATTTACCTATTCTTTCAGCACGGCTGTGGGAACTTCGTTCGCGTGATCCAGCCTTTCAACCGCACTCACCTGTATGTCTGTGGGAGTGGTGCTTTCAGCCCAGTCTGTGCTTATTTGAACAGAGGCCGGAGATCAGAGGTAAGAGTCACAATTTTGCATTCTCAGTTTTAGTGTTAATACAAAGATTTCTTAAAACTCTATTGTAGAGTGAAAACTTAGTATAAAACAGTTTCAGGGGACCTCCCTGGTGGCACAAGTGGTTGAGCACTGCACTGTGGGGCTTCTACAGCCACTGCAGCCCAGCAACTTTGATCCCCCACCAGGGAGGATAACCACATGGTGCCCCAGACCTCTCCTGCCTCGCCTTCTGCTCCCCTCAGTTATGTACTTTAGTCCATCCATCCCATTCTGTTTCTGGTGAATCCTGTCACCCCCACAACTCTGGCCTGTACCCCAGTTCTTCTATGAATAAATAAATCTTTAAAAAACAAAACAATTTCAAGCCCTTCCAAAGACAAAATGTATTATTACATTTGGCTTCTGTCTGCCAAGTTACTTAAAGTGTAGCCTTTGCCCTCAACTAAATATATGTGCATTTCATTAAACAAGCACTATGTAGGTAAGCATAATTAACGTATTTATTATATATAAACATTTTCTGTGTTTATAGTTATTAAATTATATATAAATAATTATATATTTCTGAATGGCAAAGTCATGAAAGATAAAAGGAAAGTAAATGGTGTCACTTCATAATTAACTAGAATTTCAGGCATTTGTGATATTTGCTCCAAGTTATAGAAATATTATAGTATAAAATTGCCTTCTTAAACCTGTTTTAAAAATAATTTATCTTTCAAATTTAGTAAACCTTATGAGACATCCTGTAGTAGATGTTCAAAGTAGGATGTGTGGTGCCTCTGCTGCAATGAACTTTAAATAATTAATTACATAGTTCTTTTTTAATAAACCAACATTGGCATATACTAACTATTCCATTTTTATTGATTATAATGACTTTGGGTTCTGTAAATAAAATCTTTTGTGAAAGTTAAATATAAAGCTAATGAACAGTCAAATATAATTGACTTTTACTAATGATGTTTAAGTTGTATTTATCCAGTTCACAATTATTAACTAAGAAAACCATGCATTAAATTGAAGTTTTTCCTCATTCTTTTAGTCAAATGAGTTTCTTCACTTAACATAAATATTTAAAAACTGTTTATTTCAATTATCTTGCTTTTGTTTCATAATGCAACTTAAATCTAGAAAATCCACTCCTTAAATCTGAATTCAATTTTTATACATCAAAATTATTTTAAAAGATTAAATATTGCTACTGATATACCTTATTAACTATTTTTTCTTTACTGAGAATCAATCTAATATAGTGCTACTATAATTTAAAAATTATTCTCTGTATCCCTCTATTATTAATTTCAGGACATATAATTTGCACATATATATTTCTTTTTGGAATTAAAAATCATTTTTAAAGAGTAATTAAAGCTTAGCCCTGAATTGAAATATTTCCAAGTGGCTCAAGAGGATATGAAATATTTAAATTCTTAACGAAAAAGTAAATCTATGCTTCTTGAAAAAGTACAGTTGGCTGCATTGAGCTTGTCATTACAACCACATGCTTGTGATCAATTGATTAAATAAACTACTGCTCCAGACGTCTGCAATCTGTCAGACACTCCACTGAAGACTGAGCAGTCACTGTACAGGCCAACAATAGCATAGAATTTTTCAGAGCACAGAATTCAAATAAAGTCATTTTCCCATGTACAAATTGGCCACTATGCACTTCAAATCTTAATTGGAAAGTCTGTCCAAAATATAATCTCCTTTGGAAAACCAGTGTGGAATCAACTTTAATTACTTTTCTAAATGTGAATGATTTTAGTCTCACTTCACAATATATATTTCAAAATGAGGCATTTCCATTAATTAATTTCTTTAAGTAATATGTGAACAGATTAAGAGCCAATTTAAGTATGGAAAAGATTATGAGTTTTAAGCTTTATGTAATTTCCTTGATAGTAACCCTAAGTCAAAAGGTTTTACCATAGTATCATTTTAATGTAGCTATAGTTTTTATAAGTCATAAAGATAGAATGCTCAGTGTTATAATTTAATGTATTTATTTTCATTAATTTAAGATAGAAAGGTCAGCTAATGGTGAAGAAAGCTGTATTTTGAGATACTTGTCTTTCTTATCTATCACTAA
This sequence comes from Galemys pyrenaicus, assembly GCA_019455555.1. NCBI lineage: Eukaryota > Metazoa > Chordata > Mammalia > Eulipotyphla > Talpidae > Galemys > Galemys pyrenaicus. The sequence continues at coordinate 4,951,137 of JAGFMF010012021.1, forward strand.
TACTGTGTTTTATAATTACCAAAGGTAGTACTTACTGCTAATACCTTGTATTTGTACCTAAGATAGGGCATTTTCATGTATTTGAAACCAAGTTGAAAATGAGTCCGATTATGTGGCACTCACACATTAATTATTCCATTTTATTTCTGAGACACTATCTACTACCTTTTACCTGGTTGAATATACAATATATATCTTTGACAGTGAGAAGTTGAAGATGTACATGTACGTATGTTTTCACTTTCTTAGCAAAGTAGGTGGCTAGCAACTGAGCTAAGGAGTTAGGATATTTGATGATAGTGAGAGTGGTCTGAAATTATTAATGGGAAAACTAGTTGACAGAAATGTACTAGAAAGTTTACCTACCAGCAAGGAATGCCCATTTTGGGTTGGTGATCACAAGTCTAGGCTATGTTGGATTGCCTTATGCAAAATGCTTAATATTTTGGAGGCAGACATAGAAAATATAAATATTCTTCAGATTATGAATACAATGAAAAGGTCAAGGATTCAAAGAAACAATGTTTTGGGCAAAAAATATTGGAATTAAAAAGCATGGATCTGAAGTGTTGAACAAAGTCAAGAAAAGAGAAGGCTGACGAACATTTTAAAAAGTAGAGAGAATATTTAGATGAGTTTGACAAGTTGTCGCAGGTTGCTTGGATTAGTGGTCATTCAGGTGGACCACATCCCTTCCTGGTGATGACACAATCTAGATTATAACTGTGTGAATACAAGGATATTGTGTGATCAAGGGGCAAGTCATTGGAAAGCAAATTATAGCTAAGCAAATTCATCAGCTCCTGCAGTGTCCTCTCATTTATTTAGTCAAATCTATGTGCCTGGCTCTAGAAGCACAATCAACTTTACTAAATTTTATTGCTTTTCTTCAAGTTATTATTACTTAGTTTACTCATTATTGTAAATGATGACTTTCAGAAAGCTAGGGCTCACCTTGGGAAAATCATATTTTCTGTAGAGTTAATTAATTGAAGAGGACCATTTAGGACCTCTACACACTAGAAAACTGTCAATACTTTTTAAACTCTAGTTCCTTTTGCTTCAGGAATGTCCTGCCAACGCATCAAACTCAATGTGATAGAAATAGACAAGTTTAATTTTCTTTAAGTAGTCAAACTTTAGAATCATCATTGTTTTCTTTACTTCCCAAACTGTTTTCCAACTTGTAATTGTTTGTCAAGCTCTGTTATTTTCACTTTACAAATTTTCTTGTAAAGTGCATCTTTACTGTTCTAACTACTGAGATCCTGGCATGTCAGATTATTATTTTTAAATACTGGACTATTGAAATAGAAAAAAAAATCTTGAATCCAATGACCTTTTTTAACTACCATTCTTTGTCTTCTTTGAATACCAGGTAGGCCCAATATTCTTAAAGCAGTATTATAATCCTTTCATTTCCATCAATCAAAAGTATTAAATCTGTGTTTCCTTCAGGATAATTTTGAAAAACCTTAGCTTAATAATGAAGGTACCCCATCATCTAGTAAAGTGGTAACTTTTCTCTTTGAATTTTAGCAGTAGATTTTACTAACTTTTAGTAAAATATAAATGTATGACAAAATATCTTCTCTCAGTGATGCTATACTGCCCATCATGTTTCAAATTTAACTCATTGGCCCCAATTCAGGAAATTCCCTAGTCTCATTCAATGTTCAATTTTTTCTCTAAGCAATGAATACCATTTTGCATACTCCATGTTTTATAGACTTATTCCCTTATTTTTTAATATTTATTTATTTATGCACACAAAAGTTGGGGTACACGCCAGAGTCGCGGAAGGTGAGAGGATTCACCAGACAGAGTGGGGAGCAGAACAGGCAGAGTGACTGAAATACACTGCTGAGGGGAGCAGCATGCGAGGCAGGTCTGCTCCCCACTCTGAAGGAGAAGGGTGAGAGGGTTCACTAGAGACATTGGGGAGCAGAAGAGGCAAATTTACTGAAATATACTCTTGAGGGGAACAGCAGGTGAGACAGTAGAGATTTGCCGTGTCATATGTGGCTTAGCAACCTGGTCATAGACCAAACTCCACCCATAACAGTGATAATGCTAGGACTTAATCCCTACACCACCAGAGAGGACCCTGCAGACATTTGTATTTTAATATCATTAGGCTTTACATTACTTTAAGGTAAAGACTTTGCCTGTTTTGTTTACTGTATTCCCTATATTTCTAGTGTTTTTTCAGTGCTTGCTGTGTAGTAGATACTCATATACTTGTTAAATAAGTAAAAGTTTTTAATGTGAATTATAAATTATTTTGTTGATTCTGGTATGATTCATATAAGAAATTGTTAATGCAAAATTTTATATTTAAATAATGTCTTCATTAATTTTGAAAGACTCATTTTATGTACATTGTTCCTCTGTGGACTTGGGGTCAATGTCTCACAAAACTAGTTTATATCTAACTGGTTTGCTGATACTAATTTGAGGAGAACTCCTTGGTGAATGTGCCTTATAGGAATTGTAATAGAATTTGACTTGCTGAGGTTAACTATTAATTTAAAGATGTGTTTTTTATATAGGCCAAGAAAGTCTTAATATATTGCATTGGAAAGACATAAGCAACCAAGCAAAATGTTTAGTTTATAATGATGCTTTCTAGGAGGGCCTCCCTGGTGGCGCAGTGGGTTAAGCAATGCACTATAATGATGCTTTCTTTCACTGAAGAACAATTGGTTAACAATAAAGTGAGTTTTATTGTTATTACATTTTCATTTTAAATAAAGGATCAAGTCTTCATGATTGACTCCAAGTGTGAATCTGGAAAAGGACGCTGCTCTTTCAACCCCAATGTGAACACAGTGTCTGTTATGATCAGTAAGTGGAAAATAAAAGAGTGAAGGGAAAATATAAAATTAAAAAATAAATAAATTCATGATATGACATGCCGATTTTGGATAATAGCATTTTGGGTCTGTAAGATATTACAACAAAATTTGTGAATTGAGAAATAGAAAATACTATTTACAAAATAGTATTATGCGTACACCTTTAATGATGTATGTTAAGAAAAATTTTGCTATTTTTTGTAGTTGTTTTTCTAGTATTAAGTATACCCATTTTCTTCATATTTTAGTAAGCCTTTGCAATTTATTACAAATGGGATTTATTTTGAATAAAACAATAACAAAGTGAATGTTAATGATGTACATTCTCTATGAATTGTCTAGAAGTTGTACCACTAAAAAAGAGATGATGGTAAAGACATATTTTTACTTTCTCATTTTCCATAAAAGACATTAGTTAAGAAGCAAATTCAACTACTTGCTGTAACATCCACTGGCATAACAATGTCTTTAATTCTCAGTCACCAATAACTTTCTGTAACTCAACAGACAGTCTATTCTGGTTAATTAAGACACTTCTAGAATGTATCTGACTTGACTGCGGTGGCAGATCTTGAATTTCAGTATGCTGAATATAAGGTAGATGTTTTTCCTGCTTTCCTTTTCTATTTATTGCCTGTGATAAAACTGATTCATTTGACAATAGAACAGGTGGAAAAATAGTTACTGTGTTCAAAATGCTTTCAGTTGATTCATCTAAAGAAACAAATCATCTCTCTTTCTCATATCTGGAAATTACATTAAGATAGGTACATCCAGCATTTCCATTAACTTGGAAGTTATCCCATGAGTCATTTTCACATGGTCATTCAAATCAGGCAGCAAGGAGATGGAAGTAGAACAGGACAAAGAAAATTAGAAACCTTTGAAACTACACTATATCCAGTTATGTCTACTGTGAGTGCTTTTTAAGTTTCTAAATACTATTTACAGAAGTGGTATGATCTTTCTTTCATTAGGAAGTAAATTTTATTTACTTTTAGAAACTGCGTAATAGACATGGAAATTTCACTTATTTCAAGTTAACTGTTATGAAAATAAACTTAAAAGATTTGTTAACTCTCATCCTGGATTTTTTTTTCTCACCACACATTATGTAGAATAAAAAGTGTTCAGACAGGCACTACAAATTTTCTTCTTAAATTGTGATAAATCATTTAATGATTTTGCCCTTAGAGAACTGAATGTATGTTCAAAATGAAATAGATACTGGCCTTCACTTCCAAACTGCTGAAACTTCAGCTCCTTTGCTTATATTCCTATACTACCTTTTAATATTTTGAATATGAATTATATAATTAGAAAATGTCATTAAATACTTTCCTTTCCTTAAAAATGAAATTAAAAAGAGCAAAAGTTTGTATTTATCATTTCTTTATCTTTCTAAAATTATCTCCAATGTTGCATAGTAAATTTGTGTAGTCATCTAATTTTGCTATAGCTTACTTTATCACTTCTATTAACTTTCAGTGCACTAAATAAAACAGATTGATGAAACTACTTCTACCTACTAAAGTGCCAAGATATATGGACATTTAGAAGAGTTCAAAATTTCACAATGTAGTTGTGGCATCTACCCCACTGTACAAGTTTAGTGTTATTTTGCTATTTTCAGTTATCACTTTGGCATAATAAATTCAGATGATACCTCTTAAAGAACCCGTCAATAACCCCATGAAAGTTTTCTGGTCAATGGAAGTATAATTGGAAAAGAAAGTATTTTTAGATTAAGGTTAAAAGGCATACATTTATCTTTGTGTAAACCCTACAAAAAAAATTCTGAAAAATACCCTACCCTCAAACAAAATTCTTTCCAAAGTAACATAATTAAATATTTTTGACACAAAATAAAGCAGAAACTTTATTGTTCCTAACTTGCTATTAAAAATGACTTATAATTTAAGACAGGAAATGAAGCCAATTAAAAATGCAAGTTTTGGACATAGCTTTTAAGACACAATTATAAGGTGGTATGAAGGAGGATTACAATCAGTCCTCTGTACCATATACCATCTTCTGAGTGTCCTTTTTGTTTTTCCTTTCTGGAAACAGAATTGATAACTAATAGCTATATTAATTGAATAATTAAACAGAATTGTTAACTAATAACTATATTGAATAATTAAACAGAATTGATAACTAATAACTAAATTAATCTATTGAATAGCAGGAATCTGTAACTCATTGTTTTGAATGTGATTGGGTATAACAAAATATGCAATCCTTAATATTAAAATTAATAAATATTGGATCTGCAGCAAATTTGGGTAGATATTTCACCAATATCCATAGAATGTAATATATTTATTTTAAATTTTTGATTAAATTAATTTATTCATACATATTTAATATCAATTGTAGTCCCCATGGAATTCCCACCACCATTTCCCCAGTGCAACGTCAGTCCTTTGTACTCTTTTTCCCTCGTCTCAATCCCTCCCCACTGCGACCCTCATGATGCCTTTGAATTGTCTTTGTCTTTTGGTTCTTGTATTTTTTTTTTTTTTGATTGTTGTTCTTTTCCTTGAGCCCTGTTTTTTGTTTGTTTCTTTATATTCCTCCTACTAGTGAAACCATCCAATATTTTTCTCTTGCCTTTTGACTTATTTCACTGAGTATAATTCCTTCTAACTCCATCCATATTTCTACAAATAACTCCAGTTTATTTTTTAATTGCTGAATAGTATTCCATCATGTATATGTACCACATTTTCTTGATCTAGTCATCTATTTTGGGGCATTTGGGTTGTTTACAGGTCTTAGCAATTACATAGGAGTAAGGTACTCTTTTGAAACTGTGTTTTTGTCCTTTGGGTAGATCTCTAAGAGCAGTGTTAGTAGGTCATATGGCAGCTCTATTTTTAGTAGACTTAGGAACCTCCATAAGGCTTTCCACAGTGATTGGATTAACTTGCATTCCCACCAGCAGTGTAGTAAAGTTCCCTTTTCTCCACATCCTTGCCAACATTTGTTGTTGTTGTTTTTTTTTTTGATATGTGCCATTCTTGCTGGTGTGAGGTGGTATCTCAATGTGGTTTTAATTTGTATTTCCCTGATTATGAGGGCTGTTGAGCATTTTCTCACGTGCCTGTTGGCCTTTTGTATGTCTTCTTTGCAATGTGTGTAGAATTTTAATGCTAAGTTACTCAAAACATTTTCATGTACATTTTTGTTATTTTCCTATTATCTGTTCCTATAACTTCAGGTCACTATCTAGTATATAGAGTTGGGTGACACAACTCCAATACCAATGCATTTGCTCATTGGTAGGGTTCAATTTATAACCTGGTGTTCACATATTTAAAAAATCCCTTATACATTCTATTCCGAGAAACTGGTCTTGCTTATTGCCACAAAGCGAGCTTAGTTATTTCATAGTGCACCTGGCCTACCAAAATGACCATGATCTGAAGGTAACCAAGGGATAATTCTAGAATGTCAATCAAAGAACCTACCAATATGGTGGTTCAGTGAGTCAGATAGAATAAATTTTATTCTTTATTGAACATCTATTGTGTTATATTCAAGGTGTTACAGGACAACCCTAATATAAAATGGGTTTGCCTGACTGGGTCCTCACCAGCGCGCTCAAATGACACTTATAAAGCCCCAACTGCAGGCACACACAACAAAGGTTAATAAAGGGTTTTATTTATAAGGGAAGGGAAAATAGCGTAGTGAATAACACAAGGGGAAGAGAGGGCTATAGATTTGTAAATATCGTACCAGTCCCTTGGAGCTGGAACCCAATGGTGCGCTGAGAGCTGGCTCCCCAGGTAAAAAGCAACCCCCCAAGGCCCATGTGTCTGCTTTTATACTCAGCCAGGCTGCTCAGCTCCACCCTCAGGTCCCAGTGATCCACTCTTCGATAATGACCTTATGGGATTTGTAGTTTTTGTATCTTGTAGATTTGGAATGGGGGTCGAAGTCCATAACCTATTTGTGTAATCCATTCAGGAGGATCTTTCCCCCTAACAAAGGGACACATACAGCAATTTAATATTTACTTTCCTTGTAGGATAAAAATTGATATGAATCTTAATACATCAACTAAATGCCTAATTATGCCTACTTAGATTTTGCCACTAGTAATAATTTATTTAATTTTTATATCTTTATTATGATCTCTATAGAACATTCTTAAGGCTCTATAGAAGATTATTAAGTCATATATTACTTATTAATATAATGTTAATATATTATGTGTTGCAATTGAAAAAGTAGCACTTTGTTTACCTTATAAAAACAGTAGTGCTAAAATTCAAAGCATACTTTAAAGATTAAATTATCATTAATCATATTTTGATAATTTTAACATGACTTCATGTCATAAAATAATAACATTTTCAATACATTTAGTAAAAATAATAGAACTATATGTGTATAACGAATTTTTGAGACTATAATATACTTCCCATTTTACAGGATGAGAAACTTGAGATTCAGGGTGCTAAATGGTTTACCCTAATTCCTAGTTTGTTAATGACCAGAGTTAGAAAAAGAGCTAACTGTTGCAGAAATTTTCTTTGTTAAAAGAAGTAATTAGTTAAGCTATTTTCTTGTCTTCCATCTATTTCTGCATTTCCCATGTATACTGTATAAAAATGTATTTAATACAATTAAGTACAGGCAGGAGTTTTTATTTCTATGAAGAACAAAGTGTTTTAGGATTTGATTTAAAAGAATAGTAATCTTGCAGGCACTAATGAAACCAGATTAGGCAATAATGAAAGCAAATTAAATGTCATCCTTCTTTTTAATTTAATGGACAATGAAATCCCACTACCAATTTTATTCTTTAATTTCTGTAAGTGCTTTAGTAAACAAGTTCTCCCTAATTTTCAAAAAGACCTTAAAAAACACTTAAAATTGTGTTGACAGTTTCTTATTTTTCATAGATGAGGAGCTTTTCTCTGGAATGTATATCGATTTCATGGGGACAGATGCTGCTATTTTCCGAAGTTTAACCAAGAGGAATGCAGTCCGAACCGATCAACACAATTCCAAATGGCTAAGTGGTAAAAAAAAAAAAATGTATTTCATGCATTTTTTGAGAATAATGCTTTACACTGTTGAATTCCACAATGATAATTAGGTTAAAATGGTTAAAAATTAAAATGTCAGACCAGGCCATAATGATAATTATGTACTCCATGCTTTTAAGTATGTATACAAATACATAATTGAAACAGTGTGTAATTCATGTCCTTTTATTAACCAATATATTTATAATGTATATGAATAAATAAATGTCACAGTGATATACATCAATCATGTCAATATCCAAGAATCTTCTTTAGTTGCTTAATTCTAAAGTGTTCCAACTATATATGCTATTGATGTCATTTGTTATGCATATATATTTTAGTAATTCCATATATAAAAGTTTTCCTAAACATATGACAGACATAATAAATAAAATATATTCAGGAACTTCTTTTTCTTTTATACTTAGATTCTAACATTATAAAACTGGTGCATTTACTTTTTCATAACTTGACTAGTACTTTAAAAAGTCATAGGTAAATTTGTGATCAGTATTCAACTGTTTCTAATTTCCTTAGATCACATGGAATTCATATTATGAAACGTGCTTATTTGACATTAATATACATTGCCAATAAGTTGCAATTGTTTAGAGAATGAAGAAACTACTGAGATCTTTGTCATTTCACCCTGGGGAAAGTTTCTAGCTGACCTAAATTTGACAATTCACTTAATGTTGCACAGTTAAGTATGAGTCACCACAGCAAAGCTTTTTATTTCACTGATAGGTCAGCACAAGAAAGCATTGATTGTCCATTTACTTCTTCAAATTATTCCTCCAGTACATCTGGAAACAGAGTATTCTAAAAGTTGTTTGTTCCTGAAATAAGGAATTCCTCTATGTCTTCAAATGACTGCATTTTTCCTTGAAATGTTTCTCCTTCATTTCATATGCTGTATTTTAAGAAAAATGTGTTTTTCAGATCTTGACTCCCAACTCCTCATTCTGCTTCAATGAATTTGAGTTTATATGCACTAGATTGAAAACCACAGTTTGAAAAATAAACATTTTTCCTCTTAAAACAGCCATCAGGTTCCATGGGAAATAACTGGTAAAGCTTTTTAATTTTTTAAAACTCATCAGTTCACAAAGAATTTTTGCATTTACTGCACTTCCAGAATGTAGACAGAAAAACAGTTTTAGCTAACATATTGTAGCTATGCTTTTTGGCACTTGACAATCCAAATATGGTATGTTGAGTGAACAATCGCTGCTTTTGGACTTTTTACCTACAAACATTGAATTGTTCTTCTCTACTAAAGATGGAAAAAACGTGTGCCTGTGGTCTACTTGAAAGAACAGTAGGTGAACTTTCATCATGAGTATGAAAAGCCTTTGTATGTTATTCCAGAACCTATGTTTGTGGACGCACACGTCATCCCAGATGGCACCGATCCAAATGATGCTAAGGTGTACTTCTTCTTCAAAGAGAAACTGACTGACAATAGCAGAAGCACAAAACAGATTCATTCCATGATTGCTAGAATATGTCCTGTGAGTATCAGTGTTGTTCTAACATGAAAATTAAGAAATTCAAATTATATGAATGTTTTTCAATAGTTTACCTTTCTGCTTTTATTATATATTGTTACAAAATAATGAAATGTTGAAAGGAATTTTAATTTCATGTTCATTCACAATATATTTATGAGATAAATATAACACAGTTCAGCACAAATCTTAATTCAAGGAAATATTTTGGTTGTGGTTTATGGTTTTGATTAATTTTTGCTTTTCTATTTAATGCAATAGTATTAAAATGAATAATTTCATATTATAGAAACAATAATTCTTTGTAATAAACTATAGCAAAACCTCAGTAAAAGTCAATTATTGAGAAATTGTCTATACTAGTGAAAATTACAGTAAGAACTAAGAAAAGGCTTTAATAAAATAAAATTCTATTTAGACCTAAAAACCAGTTATTTTATGAATACATAACATGTACACATAGCAACAAAGAAGAAAACTTATGGTGTCCCATATAGTTTTATAGGTTTTTCATGATGTATTTCTATCCTTTATCATTTTCTTTAAGGAGATAGTGTTAAAAAATATTTTATTGTTAAATATTGCATTCTTCCACTTATTGTGGGACTTACCTGTTTCTCAATCATTTGGGAAAAGGTAGGAAAGCCATCAGAAGGGGTGAAATGCTTCTGGGCAGGCAAGAAAAAAAAATATATTGTTTGATTCTATTTGTAAATGATCCAAATGCCATTTCCCCTGTCCTGTGAGAAAAATACGTACATTAAAGCATCCAGTTAGAGATAGTGAAGCTTAAATGATAATTCTGAGACAACTAAATGATAATGCTGAGAAATGAGGGATGAAAATAGACCATTTGTTGTAAGTAGGAACCCACACTCCTGACCATAGCAGAATCTGCTTGTGTCTCTGTGTAGTATAACATGTTCATTTCAGAAACAGAGAGTTATCAAGAAAAGGCAAGTAAGTTGTCTATTCTCCATAGCATCTTATGACTTTCTGTCATATATTGTTATAGTTAAAGTTAAGCTTTAGAGTATATATTTAATAAGTTTATTTATGGAAACATTTTCAGCGGATACCATATTATAATATGGCTTTTATAAAATACGGTGGCACATTTAACTTGGCATACAGATGTGGCTAACATTGCTGTAGTGCAGGTCATTGCAAATTCTCACATTGAAAGAATTCAGGTTCAATTTTTAGTACACTGCAATATTTTTTAAACAATCTGAACTGTGTTTATAAACTGGTTTCAGAATGACACTGGTGGGCTGCGTAGCCTTGTCAACAAATGGACTACCTTCTTAAAAGCACGGCTGGTGTGCTCAGTAACAGATGAAGATGGCCCGGAAACATACTTTGATGAATTAGGTACATAATGTAAAGTTAAAACTTTTGTAAAAGAGTTTGTAGATTTATATAATTTATTTAGTTCGTGGAAGAAGTTTATGGAATAAGTCCATGCATGTTTTCAGTATAAGTAGTGTGCCAATGTGAATTAATGATCTGCACATCATTCTCAGATTTCTTTTATTTTTTAATCTGTTTAGCCCAAGTGCACCATAGAAACATTTAGTTCATAAATTCACCATGATATATGAGTGTATGTGTGTGAGAGAGAAATATTTGTAAAATATATAGGTAATGATATGTTTGTGGTTTTCTAAGTGAAAGTATCTCATATTAAAGTTCTAATATTCTGATTTGAAATCAGTTTGCATAAGAAATACAGCATTTATTTTTACTGTTATAGCTAGTGGACAGAAAGAGGTTAGATAGAAAAGTGTCAGAACAGAAATCACCCTTGTGCTCCAGTTGAAGCTCTTCTTGGTGACCCTGTGACTAAGTATTTTCAGCATGTGTGAACAGGCTTCTATCCAGGTCAAGATCTTCCTTTAATCAGGATAAGTTAGTACACAACTATTTAGAGGTGACTTTTTTGCATTAACCCATTAACATCTAAAATGCCAGTTATTCTCAGATTTTGAGACAACTGTTGCAATATGGAAAAAGGTATTTGTTTTAACCATTTAAAACACTGGAATATAGAATTGGTTTTCCAGGACCCATTATGTTGATCATAGAAACAAAAGTATCTATATAATTTGTAACTTAATCTGTTCACTCATTATCCTTCTACCCTCTTTCCCCCTCTCCCACAATCCACAAATTCTTTGCAAGTATGTTTATGTTTAAGTGACTTTGGATGTTCCAGTTTTTCTTTTCTAGGGAGAGCAAAACAGTGTCAACCTTTGTTCACATATGTAAAGGCTGTGGTCATTAATTTATTGCTTAAGGTCCTAAACTTGTAGTGAATTTCCTCATACTTTGAACTCAACAAGATATTTATGCAAAATTGTCACTAAATCCTGGCTTTTCCTGTAATCATACCAGTTTTTTTTTTCTTTGATTTTTGTTGTTGTTTTTTATCAGAAATCTGCTTTTAGGTTCTGTCATGTATTACTGTGCCTTACTATTTAGTCCTCAATTATGTTTTTCTGTACCTTTAACTTGTTGTTGAAGGAATTCATGATTAAATAAAAATGTAACTAACAAATCATAAGCCCAAAAACATTTTATTTTACATAAAGGAAAAAAAAGTCACTGAAAAAGTTATCTCTTTCTCACCATAAGTCAATAATAAATTGATATTCATATTTTTTATTTAAAAGTAGCATGTTATCATTAAAAGATATTTAGAAAATATAGACAAAATAAGAAACAAGAAAATTTCTATATCTCTAATAACCTGAGATATTCTCTGGTAATGTTTTTATTGTATTCTTGTATATAGTTTTAAGTTTTCCTTGACTCTAATCCATATTATGCCTTTTCTACTTAGTATTATTTTATAGGTATGGTTTCTATAAGGTTGCAAAGTATTCATATACCTTTTGTGTATTTTTATAGTCTTTAATTTACTTTTACCATGTGCTTATCATGTACTTGTTTCCAAATCATAATATTGTTGCAAAAATATCTTTCTAAATGATGCTTTTCTTAGTTAAAATTATTTTCTTAGGGTAACTTTAAAAAATTAGTTATTATTTGGGGACTTTGAAAGAATAATATTTTCCTTTTATAGAGGATGTGTTTCTGCTGGAAACTGATAATCCAAGGACAACACTAATATATGGCATTTTTACAACATCAAGGTAATTATTAAACAGTTATTGATTTATGTATTAAGAAATATTTATATAAACAATTATTATAAGCTGAAAAACTTCTCCTTTGACTTTGACTTTTTATTTTGCATAGCATATTTAGGATGTAAATTCTCATTTTATTGTTTTTGCCTGATTACCAAACTATATTTGAGCTGAACTAATGCTTTTGAAGTAGTTTTGTACAAAGTCCTTATGGTTACTTTTTATTTTTCTCAAAGAATTGTAATGCAGAAAGAATATATATAATATATTTTAAGGAAATAATTTGAAGAATCATGATTCAAGTAAACTGTATATTTCTTTAAAAATAGTTTCCTTTCTGAAACAATCTGAGTGGTGACTGTTTAGAAATAAACAAAACACTGAACTAGTTTTTCTATCCTATATGATGAGATTTCATGTTTTTGAATAATTTCTTTTTTCCCTGGGGTATCCAATCTCAATTATCATCTATTTCAGGATATTTACTACATTTTTACCCTTTCTGCACACATTCCTGCTTACATATTTTTTTAAACATTGAAAAGCTTCTATACCTTATTAATCTCTACTGTCTCCATTAATTGTTTTCATGCTTTATGCACCAATCAATAGCTTATTTCAGATCAGTAGAAGTTTTTCAACTTTACAAGGTGTAGCATCACATTCAGTTTTTTCTTGATGAATTATATCAACTTTTAATAAAAAACTTTTTCATGTATTTTAAAAATTGTATTTAAATTAAGAAATAATGGGCCTCCCTGGTGGCCCAAGGGACTGGTTACCACACTATGAAGCATTCACAGCCACTGCAGCATGAGTTCAATCCCTAGCAGGGAGGTGACCCACTTGGCACAGAGGACCTCTCCTGTCTCACCCACTGCTCCCCTCAGTAGTGTGTTTCATTCCATTTGCCTTTTCTGTTCCCCACTCTGTCTCTGGTGAATCCCATCTCCCCCCACACCTCTGGCCTGTACCCCAGTTCTTGTATACATGAACAAATAAATCTCTTAATTAATTGAAAAATAAGAAAATTGACTTTCTGTTTTATTTTACAGCTCTGTTTTTAAAGGATCAGCAGTGTGTGTTTATCATTTATCCGACATCCAAACTGTATTTAATGGACCTTTTGCCCACAAAGAAGGGCCCAATCATCAGCTGATTTCCTATCAGGGTAGAATTCCATATCCTCGTCCTGGAACTGTAAGTATTCACGAAAGTTTCCCTATTATTTTCTTTTTTAAAAAGTGTAATTTGATGACATCTGATTACCATGTTGAAGTTTATTAAATGAAACCATAGACTCAGCGTAGTAGACCTCTCCTGCCTCGCCCACTGCTCCCCTTGGCAGTGTGTTTCAGTCAGTCTGCCTGTTCTGCTCCCCACTCTGTCTGATGAATCTTCTTACCTCCCGCAACTCTGGCCTGTATTCCAGCTTTGTATGCATAAATAAATACATCTTTAAAAAAAAAAAAAGGAAATCATAGGCTCTACTAAAACATTCATTATAATTTTCAAATCATGGATTCCAAATTTGGGATTTTGCTAATATGTGATATAAGTTCTAGCATTCTCTACAAATTTTCCTAAGTTCTATTACTAAATCAATTTTGTTTAGATTTCAAGACAACTGGATATGTTAAGACAGAGATATTTTCCTAATTTTTTGGCATAAAAACTATTTCAGTGGCAGCCTAAGAATATGTTTCACAACTCTTTCTTATATTAAGCAATTTCATGTATTTTAATGATGGAATAACCATGTAAAAATTAATTTAGAGGGTACTCATGGGAATATATTTTAATGTAAGAGATATATTTATAGTTTAAGATTATATGTTATATTTTTATCAAAAAAAGGCAATGGTACAGGTGTACAAATAATTACTATAAAAGTGATGTTATAAAAATAACAAAATTTTTATGCATTAGTATACAAACTAGATTGATTTAGCTGTATGCCACTTAAGCAATTAAAAATTGCCTGAGCAAATTATAAGAAAGTTATGTTGCTCTTGGTTTCTTGGCTAGGTAGCACAAAGATTAATTATTGATATGTATTCATATAAGACATTTAACTTCTAGTTAATGCTGGGGAGTAATAGCTATTGCTATTTATCCATGAAATAATGAAGTCAGTTTTTTAAGGCCATATTAATAATGACTGGTAACCAAGTTCTACCTTAGGAGTCACAATCTCTTTGTAAATGACCTCACCTTGATGTTCAGAATTCAACAGAGAATGAACAAAATTATTTTATATAAAACAAAGAAAAGAAGTCAACACAAAGACCATCCTAGGATGCCTAAATTTGGAGTGTGTTGGATGAGAAGTACTTTTACATAAGAGAAAGGAAGTGAAGGGTGAAACTCAGCAACTTTTAAATGCCAACTCAAGGCTCTCATTATTACATTCAGTGCTTTTCATGCATTTCTCAATGACTCACTGATAACTTATTCAAATATCAGTCATATTTTAGAGAATTACTTACTATTTGATATTGACCAAGTAGTTGTTTCATTCTAATACACACCATTCAGAAGTGACTGTAATTGCATATGTTTTCATCAGCATAATTCTTTTGAAATACATATAAATGGGGTTAGTATTCATTAAATCTCCATTGCCCCCAAATAAAACCTTGCAAGAAAACCTTAAATAAAGGTTTTCTTTATTTAAGAATAAATCAGTAAATCAGATGCAAGGGAGCCTTGCTAATTGATTCAGGGTTCTAGGCCTGAGAGCATCAACAAGTGTGTGCTGGAGCTATCTTGTACCCAGCTCACAAGATCAGATTGCATGTGCCTTGTTTCAATTAAGGATATCAGAGTCATAACTTGAAATGAGTCATGTTGGGAGTATTCACACCACAGAAAATGTTCAGTGCCACAAATTAGGGATTTTTTATTTTTAAGAAACTCCCCATCATCCTTCATCAGACTCTTCACCCAAATGACAACTCCGAAGGACTGTGAGGCTCACAGAAAACCACCTATGTTGAATAGTTATTATTCCACATGAAATGTTGGGGTAGAGACCATTTTTACTAAAACAAAATAAGCCAATGCTGTTAATAGAAAATTCTGCTAACAGTCCTATTTTTCTCTATTTCCAAGCTCCTAAGGAAAAGCATTATTTTTTCCTGTTTGATGATTGTATGGAATAAGCCAGGAAGGACTTAGTGACACACATCTGGAGCAAACTCCATGAAAAAAGGGAGTAGTCAGTATTTGAAACATATTTCTATAATGTGGTTTTGTACATCTGGTGCTGAGACCAGAACAGCTCCTTTAAGTTAAAAAATTGTCAGATGAGTGATCCTTAGGGAATAAAATCAGCAGGGTGGAGGAATGACCTCTGGAACTCCTCCTGGAAAAGCATACCTTCCTGAAGATTTCGTCCCTCCACCCTTCACTGAGCAATGCAGCATGAAGTCAGCTCTCTGACTTAGAATGGCCAGTGTGTGTCTATTCTGTCTTCCCTCAGCTTCCAGGGCTTAAAATCCTGCTCATGTAGCCAGAAGACCTACAGCCAAGTGACCCAAAGCATTCCCTCTTGTCTCGGGTTAAGAATGTTGCCTCTGAAATCCTCCCAAAGATAGATCAACTTTATTTCCCTACACAGTAGTTCAGTTGCCAGGTCAACTTCATAAATATATGACTGGAGTCTTACGGAAGTGACACTGGCAGAAATTTTATACTCTCATTCTGAGGTTCCCTGTAGGTGCTTCTTTTAAAGCAGGGTTGATAGCTGCGTTAGCAAGCTGCCCCAACCAGCAAGTCAGTAGAAAGAAGCTTGCCAATTGTGTCATAATGTTTTTCCATAAGTAATTCAAGTTTGTGGAAGAAACTAGACACCTTTGGTATGTTGCAAAGGGCAGCCAAAAACTGCAGCTTCTCTCTGTGGCTGAGCTAATATATTACATTATTCTTTTGCAACATGTATAAGCTTCACTAGAAACCTGTATGCATATACTATCTTGTTAAAATAGAACCTATTAAAAGTGTTTAGTTTTAGCTTCTATTTATTATTGAAATAGAGCCATCTGATTTGATCGTCATGCTTTAAACATATCTGGTCCCAAGTTCAATAAAATACCATAGAAGAGTCATGAGCCACATTGTCCAAGGTGGGGGAGGAAAGAAAAAAGCACTTTTGTTGACTATGTGCATCTCTTTTAGTTTTGCTTTTTGTTATTTCATTTTTATTTGTTTTTAGCTTGGATTTTTTCAGTTAATATTTTTAATTGTATTTTTGTTGAGGTAAAGTTAGCTGACAACACTGTACGTGATTCAAAAGTACAAATTCATACCTCTTCAGATATATGTTACCACACCACCCCACTACCAAGGCACTCTCTTTACATGCATCTTCATTTGTTCTTACATTGGAAGTATTTTTATTTCATTTCACTGCATTCAGTCAGTAAGTATTGAACATAGAAGGCAAATAGATGTGAAAAGTCAATTACTCATTGCTTCTCATCATTATTCAAAATATGTGACTAAAATAGAAAACAGATATTATTGCAGTTTAGAGGACAGTTGTGGGTCAGTCTTGTTGGGAAGGCATAAAACAAGTATGGGACTGAATTAATGGATGTTGGTAAGTAAAGAAGGGTTTTTCGGGCAAAGTGTACAACATATATCACAAGGTAAAGATGGAAATAAATGAATCCTAGGATCTCTGCATGGACTAGCGGAACTGAAATAGAGGACTCTTGCAGGTAGTAAAGGATAGATGTAAGGAAAAGGATGGCTTCAAAAGCCCAAGCACAAGTCTCACAAGTCTTCATCCGTGTCATTCTTTGAGCTTTAAATATGGGCCTAGACTGCCAAGGATTTAAACATAAGATCAGTTTCTCTCAGACACAAGTCTCACAGACTAATGTTAGAAAATAGTCCAGATTCTGAGATTGTACTAAATCCATCTGTTTATCCTTATACTACTCATATTCAAGTATCAGTTCAAGCCTCCTCCTTCCTCAAGACTCCCATACCCTCACCCCACCTTTCCCACCCTCCTCTAACCATGCCAATCTTTCCTTCTCTAGTTTTGTATTTACTCTTTGCTATCTGTTTCTGGCCTCAAATACTACCTGGTCTCTCCCCCTTATGTTCTATGGTTCAATAATGCCTCAGGAATTACAATTCCCTAAATACCTCAAACTTTGTTTACCTATCTCTAAACTGCTTCACCAACATTATCAACTATAATTGCTCCACTATTCTAAATTTTTTCAGAAAATATTGACTCAAACATATACAGCAGTTGATTATAAGTCAGTCTCTGCTATTTATTTATATTTGTTTTAAATTATTATATATCTTGTTATTTTGCTTGAGTTATGTCCATTTCTTTAGATCAAAAGACTCTGTGAATAAAAACTGGTGATATAATGTATATATGAATTACTATATGAATATGTTAATACTAAAAACTAATATAATGAATGTAAGGATTAGAAGAATATTTAGGTACATTGGAGAATGGCAGATGGTCAGGAATATCTAAGAATAGGAAAAAAATATGTAAGGGTAATAATTGCTGATATTTCTATAATATGGCATTCTTATTTTTCCTAGTAGTTCACCTATATTTTAGTAATTAAATCACTTCAAATGTCTTTACTCAAAAAAAGGAGTACTTATCACCACTTAATAAACTGAAAACCAGAATGGGGGAAGAACAAACACTTAAAAAAGAAAAGTTTAACCAAAATTACGTAATTACTCTATATAGAGTTAAACTTTTCCTCTAAAGAATCAATACATAAGCCTAATTAGGTCAAAGGCATTATTTTATGTTAGTACATAGATGTTATCTTCAGATTTCAGTCTACATAGTTTCATATATTACAAGGTGAAGGACAAATCCTATCTTACTTATACTTGACAGTATTATGCTGAGCAATCTCACAAGTCCAGATAGAGAATCTGCAAAGGGTAATCAAAGTTTATGTCATGAATCAATGGAATTAATTGTCAAACAAATTGTAATTTAGAAAATAAACTCATACTAGGAAATGCTTGTTCTACACAAGTTTATTGTGAATATAAAGAAAAGTACCAAATAGGGACTATTGTGATCAATAAAAAGTAACTGATTGAGTTGATTTGCTACTTATTTGATAACTACAACTTCGGGCTACCAAAACATAATTTTATATGAATTTCAATTATCATTAAATAAAACCCAAAACTACTTATACGTTTAATGAGCTTATCACTCAAGAAAATAAGTGCTAATTAGAAATGATGCAAGTCACCTAGTAACCCATGCTAACTTTGGATCTTTCTAGATCTTACAAATGAATGCCTACAAATACTTAGGGAGATAACTCAGCTTGGCAAACCATAATTAGTGGTGTTTTAAAAGGGCTGGAACCATTTAAATTGCCCATGCATTTGTTCTTCCCATGTTTCCATTCAGTGAACAAAGTGGTTCCCTTTTTCCACTTTCTGTGAAGGATGAGGGTAGAAAATATCCATAATTCTATACTTTTTTGAAGCATGGAATACATCCATCAGCTTAAAACACCCTCAAATGAAATTCTTTGTCCTCATTTGGTCTTCACTGTGGGCAATTTATAAAAATGTATATTTAAATAAAATGCTTCTTTTTAAAAGAAAAACATATGAGCCCCAGATGAAAGTGTAGTTAAGGGGATAATGGAGAAGTTTAGTTTTATCATCTTGTTTTCTCTTAGTGAAGACAGATATTGCTCTTTGTACCTTCTACAAAAAGAATACTGTATTTTATAGTCCTGTATTTTTTTTAATAATGTTAACTGCTCAAAGTTAATCGAAATATGTAAAAAGAATGATACAGTCATTCATGAGTGAGGCTGCATTAGTCATTTGTTGGCTTATTTGCAAATGTGGGTCTGCTTGGCACCACTGACCCAGAGGAATGAGCATTCTTGGCTAGCTCTTGCAAGGATTTAACCCCGAGGTTGCCAAGTTTTGTTTGATCCTGAAAGTTGTCTTTCTTGTTTTTTGTTGATGAACATTAAAATTTCATTAGATTTTATATAAAATTCCACATTTTTGTCTTCTGTTGAAATCAGACATACTCAACTTATATTACTCCAGGGGAGATACTGCCTAGAAATAAGTTTTCATTGTCCCCTGTGAATAGACCTAATTTTCCAGCCCGTTTTGTCCACATTACATCCTACTATTTACCACAGATGCTGTACCTGCTGCTGTTGGTCAGGAAGCTTGTTTCATTGCTTTCCTTTTACCTTGTACCTCTTTAAAGAGGATAAGTGAAAACTAAAGTAGAAATGATATTGTTTCAAGAAAAATAAGACAGAATTTTTGTTTCTGAAAGTAAAGCTATGGGTTACACAAAGCATGTTTGTGTTCAAAGATTACACCCAGCTATTTGCGTATAAATTTTGTGCCTATAACTTAAACACTTGTATCCTGTTAATGAGTGAGTTTGTTTTCCAAGTTTCAGCAGCTACCAGCCTACCCTTGAGTTTGGCCTCAAATGCCCTATAAATGGAATCTTCTCCTCAGAAGCCCTTGTCGTGGTTTCTTTCCAGAACCACTGTAGCTGCCCAGCAGTCCTTTCTCAGATCTCATCATTTCTTTCTGTCTGCCCCTTTAAACTTGATGCTCTGTATCTTTCCTCTCCTGGCCAGAATTGAGGACCTTGTTCCATATAACCCATGCACCAAAATTGAATATCAGCTATAATAAACTCCCTCATTAAATCACAAATGATACACATTATCAAATATCTTTGTTTTTCAACTTTGTTAAAGGTCTGAGGGTGAAACGATGAACAAAATAAACTCAGTTATGGTCAACATATAGTTTAGTTTCTAGGAAGCATACACACAGAAAGACAAACACAACTAATATAGAATATACAGTTATGCAAATAAGGTTGTGAAGAAAAGTAAGGCAGGCTAAGAAGAGAGTATGTACATGGAGCCAATTTCAACGTGTCATGGCCTTTCAGAAAGTAACTTTTGAACTGAGAGCTGAATGAAGCAACAGAAAATACCATAGAGTTGTCTATGGAAAGAATATTCCAGATGAGGAACAGCAAGTGCCAAGTCCTGGAAAGGGAGTATATTTAAGGCTCAGAGAGTGCAGAAAGTACTATGGCACATGAAGATGAAGACCAGATACATACACAGGCCTATAGGCCATGCCAAGCTGTTGTGGTTTTATTCTAAGAGTAAATTGAAGACTTTTCTAGTGGAGAATTATCAGACCAGATTTACCACATCCAGTTCAAGCTCCAGCTTCTAAGAGCTGGAATATCAGAGCGGGGAATCATAAGGAATAAATCTTTTAGCACATTAGATTTGTTATGGTAATCTAATTTATTTTTGCCCTTAATAGCTTTAGATTATATCTACATTTTTTTTTTCTGATAATACCATTCCTGATACAGATAAGAAATAGAACTAGATGAGAATAGTGAAAGTTACATCACATGCAAAGTAGTATCATCTTCTCTTGGAAAACAGTCAGGTAAGATAAGTGTAGTTAGCCTCATTCAAATGTTCATATTATACATCTCATATATTTATTTTCTAGAGATAGTACTATAGATAGTACTGCTGGTTTTTCCACAATAGGTCACAAATATAAAAACTTGAGCTTCTAAGTACTTTGAAAGGTGGAGGCCTTTTGTTTATTAATAACAAATATTTTATTGACTATACATGTATTATATTATATTTGTTTGTTTGTTTGTTTGTTTTAGTGTCCAGGAGGAGCATTTACACCCAACCTACGTACCACCAAGGAATTCCCAGATGATGTTGTCACTTTTATTCGGAACCATCCTCTCATGTACAATTCTATCTACCCAATCCACAGAAGACCCTTGATTGTCCGTATAGGCACCGACTATAAATACACAAAAATAGCTGTGGATAGAGTAAATGCTGCAGATGGTAGATACCATGTTCTTTTTCTCGGAACAGGTAAGTATTTGAGTTCAAATTTTATGTGTAGTAAAAAGAGTTGGGTAATGAGGATCTTGGAATCAGAAACATTTCAATTTTGCTTCTGACACTCTCAATGAGGAATTCAATGTCTTAGTTTCCACATCTTTAGAATGAAATTTAAATAAGTTTTTTCGTAGGGTTGTTGGAAGGAATAAATAGGTTTATCTCTATAAAATGATCCTAGAACAGTTTCTGACACATTTTACTGAAATATAATACTAATGAGTTGAATGAAGGGATGGGAAATTTTACTTTACTTTTTTAAAATAACATTTTGATTAACATTGGTCTACACTGTTGTTTGCATTATGGACGTGTAGGGCCTTCTTCACGTGTTGTTGCCATAGAGCACCCATCACCAAAGCACACATGGCCCACCACCACAGCCTTTTATGCAGGATGGGAAATTTTATACATGAACAAGTATTTTTCTCAAGTAAAATGGAAGTCTGTGTCTTTTTCATAATGCCATCTCTTAGTGACAATGATAATGATACATTTGTATATTTAATATAACATTGGAAAATGAGTTGAGTAAAATACAGGTGAGTGTTTTGAAAATTTTTGTGGCACTATTTTAAATACATTAATAATTTTTAGTTTGTTATTTTACTTTAATAGACATATTGAGTGAAAATACTCTCATTTGTATATGTACCTGATACAAAATGACTAGCCTTCTATATTGTAGAGCAGTGGTTCTGAAAATGTGGTCCTTTGACTAACATAATAAGTATCACCCAAGAACTTATTAGAAATACAAAATAGGGGACTCCAAGTCAGGAACTTTGGAGAGGTTACCCAACCATCTATGTTTGAACAAATCCTCCAGATAACACTTATACATAATAGGCTTTGAGATCCTCTATTCAAACAACAAAAGCTCTAGCTAGCTGGGCAGGCAGTAATTACTATCTTTCAACATCTCTGTAAACTTTATAGGCACTAATGAAATTTCTTTTGTAATATCAGCACTACTCCATGAAATGCAGTCGTTTCTCTGTTAGTTTAATACATAGGTGTAAAAATATATCTGTAAACCTCATTCAGTGGTAGGCAGCAGTAGAATTTCTATTTTGAGCTAAAGAGTGAAATACTCCCAGACTTCATTCAATTTGATTTGCCAAAGTATGATTTTCTTTAAAAGTTCTTATTATATCCTTGTTTATCCTTATACTTAAAACCAAGTTCTAAATAAACACTGCACTCACACAATTTCATTTTGTACAGAGATGAGATTGAGAAACTTCTGATAGATACTATTCAGCATCCTTCCCTCCTATTGGACATAATTGTGTGTTTTCAATGGTATTACCTTTGCCTCATACATGTAGTATTATGCTTCCTTTCCAGAGTAACCATTCCCCACTCTACTTTCAATTTTATCACACCTGGCCATTTCCAGAACCTTTCTTTATCAGTTATATTCTTATTCTCTTTTTTCTTTCATGCTGCACCAAATCCTCTGCTTGAAGCCTTATGCAAGGGTGTGGAGCCAGACCTAAGATTTCACCCGTCGCCATCTCTGTTATACTGTTGATTTTGCAGTTGTCTTTAGTGATCTCATGATACGAAAATTCAATGGCCATGACATGACTAGTGAGATGCCTTCCTTTGCTCTTTGCATCATTTGCCATTGTAGAATCTATCTTTACCTGTTGCTTCAATGTGGGATTATATAAGTCCCCTTTCTCCCAGGCATGTTCTTATATTACTCTTTTTCTTGCCCATTAATGTGGCTATTCCTCTGAAGTTCTTTTATGCATAATCCTCCTCTTTTAACATATTCTTTTATCATCACATTCATTCATTTGGTTTTATTTACCTATTTTGTGCAAACAAATCCCAAATGTATAGAAATGGTTATTGACATTTCTGAGCTCAATATTTGCATTTACTAGTTACTGTTAGGTAATATGAATTGTATGACCCATTAATATTTCAAACCTCATCCTTCAAGTTCAATTTACTCATTTCTGGGACTCTAGTCAATTTTTAATACAGTCTCCTATAAATGTATTCTTAAACTGTGGTTTCTCTCAAGGGTCCATTTCTCCCTGTTATATAACTCTCCTTTAAGTATATCACAGTACCTGGTATCTTCAAAAAATATTTGTCAAAATGAATTGAAAATCATCATGAATTTTCCCATCGATTTTATGTTATGAAATAAATTCATAAATGACAACAAAAGCTAATCTTCAAGTACATGTAACCTGTGTTCTCCAAAGATATAATTTCTATAAAAATGACTACCAAGAGTTGTTTTATAGCCTTAGCTCTGATATCCAAAGTGTAGTCCACCTTTGGAAAGACAAAATCTTTTCCTAAAGTAAAGCAGCCATTTAAATTAACTTCTCCCTAATGTCTCTTATTACTCAGAAAAAGGTAACTTTCTTTTTTTCCTTTAGAGTCCTGTCCTTAAAGGTAAATTTTGAGTTTTTTCATGAAAGTCTATAAAATATTTAGATTTCATTGAGGGAGTTTTCCAAACTTTATAAACTGTGCAACATAGAAAACAGTAAGACAAGTTTTGCACAAATTCTTTGACTTTTCTTACCACATGACTATCTGGCACCTCTTCATAGACTTTGTATGTTGGTACTTAAACACTTGTGTCATTTTCAAAAACAGTATTTAATCATATGTTTCAAATTGCAGAGGAAAGCTTCACTAATGATTGCTTACCAACCACATGAGTCTCTTGTAGACTCTGTAGGAAAGTGCAGCTATGACAATGCCTTTGCCAAAAGCATCTCTCTGAAGAGATGGTAACTGACTTAACCATTGAACCTTATCCTTATGGTCATAGCAGTCCACATTATAATTTTAAAAAAGTGATTTCAATTTACCTGACACTCCAATAACCAGCATGTTGGACTAAAATATTTTCTGTCCAAATAGTTCTTGGATTGCTGGTGGAATTTCCTCAAAAGAGTTCTCTGTGTTTGTTTTATGCTAAAGGTAAATAGTCTTTTCTGAAATGAACTTGTGAGAATCATAAGGTATACTGTTCCCAGGATTTTTTAACTTTGTGTATCTGAATCTTAGGAAGGATATGTCTTGGGTATTGCCAAGTGCCCAAGTATCAGAAAGCCCTTCACAGTTTTAAATAAATAATGTTCCTGCTGTTGCCACAATGAGGCAAGTTTCCGTCATGGTTTCCCTTTTCTCTGTACCATCATGGGAAATTTAATGAAGACATTTTGTAAAGGAAGATATCACAGAAAAAACTTACATGGCAGTTTATTGGAATGCAGACAGGATGTCATGAAACTGTATTTACTTTGAAAATTATGGAAGATTTTGTACTTCTAATAATCCCCATGATAGCTGTGAGTTTAATCCTTGGTATCTTTTACAATTAGCCCATTATAAAAACTACTCTTGCTGAGCTTGAAAAGCTAATAACCTGGCACCCAGGGGCTGGCAGTCTGTGAAATTGCCTCTTTATGTTTTTTTTTGTGTTACCAGATGCCAAGATAGACGATAGGTGGCTGAGTGGGCGGCTGGGTGGGTGGACAGATTGATAGTGTAAAGAAAATAAAGTAGAGAAGAAAAAATAAAGGAGGTAAGTGAAAGGGAAAAGGAAATCAAGAGACAAATGAATTTTGTCCTCTCATCTTTTGTTTCTAACCCTTTATCATTGTCTAGTGCAGGGATCAACAAACTACAACCTAGAACAAATCAAAACAATTACATATAGGGTCCATAAGCTTAAGAATGTTGTTTACCATTGCTAAACATTGAAAAAATAAAAAGTCTACTTCATAAACAGTGAAAATTATGATTTTTAGATTTTAATGTCCATAAATAAAGCTTTATTAAACTATGGCTACATCCATTATTAACATTTTGTCTGTGCTGCTTCTGTCCTGCATGGCAGAGTTGAGTAATTGCCACAGAGACCGCTTGCCCCACAAAACCTAAAATATTTATTATTTGGTCTTTTACTGGAAGTTTGCTGATCCATGTTTTTTTCATTTAATTTTATGTATAATTTTACAAAAATTAATACTTTATAAAGGAGCTGTTTTCTAATATGTAAATATGGGATAGAATTCAAGTTTACTGACTTATTTTCCCATTATTCCTACTACCACCCCCTCCAAAAAAAGAGATAAACTTGGAAATATATTTTTTAAAATCCATGCTTTGTTTCATTCTGTAGTATTTATAGATATTTTGTAATATATTTATGGGGTTTGCTTGTTTTCATTGTTACTATTAGAGTTGTGAGTATTTTTGTGTTTCTTTTTTTAAAATATTTTAAGGGCTGTAAAACAGGAGGCAAGTGCTCTCATAGGATTAACATTTCTATTTTAACTATTGCTAAAACCCAGGCATTTGTTCTAAGCCAACTGTATTACACAGTGAAGGGATTTTTGCTTGTTTTCATCTTGCTTTGAGAGTTATGAAAATATTTAGGTGTCTGGGTCAGGTTTCAACATATTCTGTCAAATTTATATTTTAGCACTGTACATGATTCAGAATGACATGTGGTTTCTGATGAAAGAGTGAGAATGTTCTTGTGAATGAATGTTAGACGTTTAGGATGATTTAATACCATTATGATTTTTTAATGTAAGGCTGATACATGTAATGTTCTGCCAAAAATTTTATATAATATGTACTGTTTCATGCTTCTTATTAGCTTCCGTTTAACTGGACAAGTACTGAATTAGAAAGTTGGCTCCAGTAGGTTTGAAAATGTGGGGTTTTGAAGTGTGTGCCACATATGTGGCTAAATCCTTAATATGTTTGCCTTCCAGAGTTGAGGGATAACTGCCTTCATAGTAACCAGCCAGTTCTGGCAGTTGCATCTCTTGGAATGGCACACTTAGTGAACTACAGAGCCAGGCATTTTGATGTTTGAAGAATTCCCTAAGATACTTCATGTAAAATTTGATAGCTGGAGCATTGTTTTTGAGTTCAGAAAAGACTGTGAATTGGATACTGTGCATGGTAGTCAGACTAGGGATAAGATTTAGACTTCTCCACTCAGAAGTAAGAAACAAATTCCTTTATAAGTCACTCATTTTTAATAATTCTATGGTTCACTGCTTTCTGGAACAGAATCTGGAAACTTCTTAGAATTTAACAAGGATTCTGCAGGCATTTTCACAGTAGGAAATACTAATGGAACAGTGCAATGATCACTAAATTGAAAAGAGAAAGATGACAAATCACAGTAGGATGACAGCTTGATCCTACAGAAGAGTGGGAAAGAGGAATATATGAAGGGGAGAAAGGGAAGATAGTCCACACAATAATTGTTAATCCAGAGACAAATATTCTCATTTAAATTTTACCTTAAAAAGATAATTTATTACAAATAAATGTGACTAATTGCTGAAAAACATTTTATAGAGTTTTTTTTTCCTTTAGTTTACTCTATAGAGATACATTCTTTTAAAGATGGCATTAAATCTCACATAACAATTATGTTAATTTTAATATTCTGTGGCATGAGAAATTTAGTGTTTGAAAGATTCACTCCTTTTTGTCACTCTTGAGGAGTCCAGGTCTTTCTGATTGTAATCCCCCTAAAATAAATTTTAGTGATATTGGTTTGCCTAAATTATCCATTTATCACTTAAATTATCCACTTATTACTTAACATTCTTCTCAAAACACAGACTTTTTTAAGTTTCTTAAACTTTATTGCTATTGTAATGATGCTAGTTAAATTTATTTATAATGCTTACACTTTGACAGATATGTTATTGAATCTACTCCAAAACTTACAGCTACCTTTAAGAGGATTTGTGAGGATATGGACTCCATGGGGGTTAAGATTATTTGTCTGATTTACTCATTTCTGTGAGTAATACTTAGAATAATGCTTAATCACTCAAAATTATCACTCAGTAGATATTTGAATAAATAAATAAATGATTTCCACTTATCCTCCATATGTTTTGTCTGAAAGTCACATAAGTCAAAATCACATAAGTATTTAGTATGTGATACAACCAAAATAAACACCTGATTTCATATCCAGGGCATTTATCTTCTCCACATTACTACACCATTTATCATCACCACTTGGCATTATTTTCCTCTTAGGATATTAAGGTGATTTCATCTTTATTTTCTCATTTTACTATGAGTTAACCTCACATAATTCAGGATGGTATTGCTGATGTGTCGACATCCAGCATTAGCATCGGTATAGCTGTGAGTGCCATCACTCACGTTCACATCCACCTGCCATCATCAAGCTTTCATGTGAACAAGACACATCTTACTAGGTGACAGAGAAGACTTTGAACAGAGTGGAATTTTGTGTAAATTAGTGTTGATAGAATTTAACCTAGAAATCTTACATATTTTGAAGGGACGGGATAGGATGCAGAAATGGAGTAGGGCATCTCCTTAATTTTTGATGTATCACTAAATCTTTGCACATTTCAGTATTTGTTTTAAAGTGTAGTTTATATCTGTGTTCGAAATAGCTTGCATGCTCAAGTGTGTATACATATTATATATGCATACATGCATAAGTCATAATACATAAAGCATATACATGCATATATACATGAAGTATTAAAATGGATTCTGCATATTTGATATAGAAAGTGGAGAATTTCAGAATGCCATGCAAGGAAATAATGCCTCTCAGCAGGTGGAGAGATGGGAGTGATTTGCTCTGCAGCACTAACTCTTTTAAAGACTGACATTTTCAAAATGACTGGAAAAAAAATCTACATCCAAACCTCGTTCTGTATGTTGCCTTCATTTAACCCCCTATCCAGATGAATGTAAGAAAAATTTCATCCTAAAGACATTAACTATGAAATCTTTTATTTGTATGTTGAGAAGAAATAACCAGTCTGTGTTCTTGTTCTTGATGTGCTGCCAAGTTTCCCTGAGGCTGACTTGGCAGCCTTTGTCACAGGAGAAGAATTCACAGACTGCTACTCAGCCAGACCAGGCCTTCTGTATGTGACTATGCAGAGAAGGTCTACAGCTAGCTGTCAGGATTTTGTGGAAAGTCAACTCTGAAAACATTTATTTGAAATGGGAAGAAATTAAATTGTTTAAAAAAAAAGAAATGTCTCATTTTAGAATATAAAATGTAGCATAAATTGGAAAAACATTTGAAAATGGGATTTTCGAGCTGAGCCTGTGGTCACATATTTCACTTACTTGAACTCCTAGCTCATTGAGGCCACATTAGTTTCTAACGACATAGGTCTCGCCATCAACCATTCAAAGCATAAGTGTTTCTTCAAGGTTAACAGAGTCCTTCCCTTTAAATGTGCTAAAATGGAGTCTCCTATAATGTAGCAAAATCATATTGCTGACATACCATCCTCTTTCCATTAATCTGTTGGTTAAAAGTGAGTCACCCATTTCATCTGCACACAGATGGAAAGTTATACAATAGTGTGACTTATCACAGGCTTCCTTAGACTGGGTAAACCACTTCTTTTATACATTCAGTAGATGGTTTTGGCAATGATGTGAATAGAGACAGAAAAGAAGGTCAGTTAGGAGACTTTTTATATGCTATCAGTAAGAAATGATGAAAAGCTAAATTAAGCAAGAGTTACAAGTTGGAGGTGGAGAGGGATTATCAGATAATAAATAAGAGGTCCAGGAGATAATAATTAGTCAGGGGAAAGGACTTCTTCCATGGCACATCTGTCCTTTTCAATCATATGTTGTGCATCAGACATTGAATTTATCACCTAAAATATATTGCCTCATTAAAACCTCACAACAGCACAGTGGGATAGAATCATTACCCCCTTATAATGGTGTAAACTGAGACTTTGAGAGGTTAAGTGACTTCTTAGGGCTATGATTAATTAAACTCAAACCCAGTTTTGAGCGAAAGATTTGGTGTACCATAAAAGTGGGAAAGTCAAAGAGGGTGTTACAGAAGATGCACTTGAACAGAGATGGTTGTGCTAGAGATGTAGATAGGGGAGTCCTTAACACGTAGGTGTTAACTGAATTCATGACAATCGTTAAGGTCATTCTAGGAAACTATGAAGACAATAAGTTAATACTGGGACGCTCAGTAGGAAAATAAAGAATATTCATGAAGGAGTGATCATAAAATTACAGGAGAATAGAGGATTATCCTGCTGTTTTTAAGAAAAAATGATGACAGAAAAGAACAATGGTCAAGGTCATCACATATGGCACAGTTCTTTCCAAGTGTCCTTGTTATAGCATAATCTGCTGTGCTCATTATCCTGTGTTTTTACAGACCTGTAGTGTTTAAGCGAATAAAATTCCAGTGGAAAGAAAGAGATGTGAACAGGAGGATGTAGAACTAGGGTAACAGGGGCAAGCAAATGGTAGATTAAGAAATGACCAAATGAAGAGGGGCGGAAGCCAGAAACAAAAAGAGATGATGCAGACCATTTCACATGCGATAAAACTATGAAAACTAATGCAGAATAGCTTATCTTCTGATAAAAATGGTTCAGGAAAATGGGTTAGTGACCATAAAATTCTTTAATACCAGATTAGTAATTCTGCAAAACAACTAAGGAGTCCAATGAAAGAATTAGTCCCAATTTTGCATTTTTGGAAACTTAGATGTACTACTGGTGTAAGAGCAAAAAAAACGTATAAGCACTTACACCTGCATTACTCACAGTAAGACTATTTGTTTTCATGTTTCAATAAGATCTATAAAGTAGTAAGGGATAATAAAATATGATTTATAAATTTTAGGTTTTTTAAAAACACTGAAATATTAATTTATTTCTGAAGCATTGAGTGTTCTTTAGTTGTATCACCAAGAAATAAATCTAATAATCCATGTGTTGATGGATTATAACTTTGAGGTTTGATATTTTAACCTCATAGAATTGACTTATAGAGCTAGAATAAACTAACATATTCAAATTATGTGACTACATTAGTTGAATAAATAAGTCAAATTTTTGAATGGCACATTTTGCTGTTTTCTGAGGTTTTAATGAACATCAATTAAATAAAAACTTATAATTTAGTTGCTCCATATATAACTGCCAAATCAGTAAAATCATTAGTCTTAAAATGTGTCTTTCAACTTTGTCCCAGAAATTTATATTTTAAGAACCTGTCTAAATGCTTAATTACAAGCTTAACACATACATAGATAGAACCATGTCTGTGTTTACCTATAAAATTCTAGACTGGCATATGGCAATGTGATATGACAAATTAAAATTTCCATAAATTTTCTTCAAAATGGCTAATTCTAATTTTGATTTGATATTTTTTGAACCTTATTAATACAGAAAAAAATTCAAATTTGTAAGTTTTTTTTCCATGAATTCTCGTGACACTCAGGGAACATGTTTTCCTATAAAACAACTGTTTAAAACTTCTCTCTGCCATTTATCAGATACAGACATTGGACAAATCAGATGAAATCTCTAAGCCTTCTTTCCTTAATTCTTAACACACTTATTGGTTTTATTTTAAATATTAAATGAGATAACGTATGCAAAACTGAGGTTGCTGCCAAGAAATGATAAGCATTCAACAGTACATATGTTTCTATATAATAGCTATATATTTGTTGAGACAATTTATTAAAATCAGCCATATGTTTATGACTATAATCAGATAAGTATATGTATACATTTATAAATATTTAGAAATTTCTATTATGAGTCCTGATACTCTCTTCACTAGATATAAGCAGTGAACAAAACACACAAATGTCTCTCCTTTCATATATTTTATATGCTTATAGGAGGAAACAGCAATGAAAATATCTGCATAGTTATTTTATAGTATTACTTAAATTTGAGCACATACTATATTAGAAAAATAGAAAGCTAAAACACTTTAATGAAAAATCATAAATTGAATCTGTTGGTAATGTATGGGAGGTATTTCATTTGTTTGGAAATTATAGATGAAAGTAAAATGTTGGTACATAAGAATAGCTATTACCTTATATCCATTGCAGCTCCATGTTTTACCTTTATTTTACTGTCTGTAGACTAAGTGGGTATTTTTTTCTAATTTTATAGATCACAAACAAATATATCTGTGTGTGCCTGTTATTATTAAATATTTATTCATATAAGAGCTGGGGTGCAGACCAGAGGGTGGTGGTGACAGGAGTCACCAGAGACAGAGTGGGGAGCAGCCCAGGCAGATCCACCAAAGTACATTCCTGAGAGGAGCAATAAGCGAGGCAGGAGAGGTCTGCTGTGCCATGTGGGTCACCTCTCTGGCCGGGGTTGGAACTCCTGCTGCAGTGGCTGCAGATAGCTTCATAGTGCTATTCTTAACCCCTTGTACCACCAGGGAGGCCCAATATGTGCTTCACTTTTTAATATCTAACTTTTATTATAATATTCTTATGGAGTCTCTCAGGGTAATTTTAGCACATTATAAAGTCCATCAATTTTGTATGTTAGTAGGAAATATGTTATTTTAGCTGAATTTAGGAAGGAAGAAAATTCAAAATTCAAAAAGTTATATAAAAAACTAATTCAGTAAATTCTTGACAATTACAAGTACCATCTCTCTAATTCTCCAGGGAGGACTGGCTTCAACTTGTTTTTGTGCCCATTCCTGTTCAATCACTTGGGCAAATGACTGGCCAAAGTCATGTGCATCTCCCTAGAGTTGAAAGAGAGTTGTACCAATCTTTACCATGTAGACTGGGAATGAGATAGGTGTTCTTTCCAAAGATGCCCAGGGTATTTTAGAAAAAAAAAAAAAAAGAAAGAAAGAAAATTATTCTAGATAGGGCTAAGTAACACATATCCACCCCAAAAGACGTAATTATTATTTACATTTTACACACATATAAACAGGCTTAAGAAAAGAAGGAAGATATTCTGCTTCTTTGTAACTGTATCTTAGGTGGGTTGCTTTTCCCAAGGAAATAAAAAGCAGTATCTTAATTTTGCAGAATAAAAAGAATTTATAGTTGTGAATACATTCAAGGAATGCCATTCTCACCACCCCTAGAAAGAAGACATTTGATAGCTATGTTATCATCTTCAAACTAAAGGGTACAAAGATAGCTTTATGTAGATGTAAGTAATTGGGTGTTTTATGGACATTCTGGAATGCATGCATATCTCTCAAGGACTAACAGCTTAATGGGAATACACTACTGAAAAATTCATAAATTCTAGACTGAGCTCAAGTGCTATCACTATTTATTTTTGCAATCCAGACTGGTTATAGTGTCTGATTTATTGAAGGTACTCAATAATTTTATGTTGAATCAATGAGTGAAAACAGATAAAAGACAAATCAACTTTACTTATGTAATTAGTACTGAATGATATAGCTGAGAATACCACAGAAGTATTTCCTATTATGGAACTGAAAGATTTGCGAGTGTGTTGAAAGAACACTATGACTATTGGTGTCTACCCTAATTGCATTTTGAGAGAAACTATCCCATAAACACATGCTTGTTTTGGGAGTAGCCATGAGAGGCTCCACACATACTGACTTGGTCCAGATACCACAGATGTTTGCAACAACACTTAAGCATTTGATAGCTGATTTTTCCACTAAATATTAGTTTATGATGTACTTTAGAGGTGATTACATTGAACTAAATTAAATCTATCTGCTAGTAACTTGAACTGGAGGTTGTGGAAAAATGTCAGTAAATGTATAACAATAGCAGAAATTCAGAGTGGCGCCTTGTAAATGGTGTCAACTAGAGTTGTGATTTTTATTTTTTCTTAGAACGAAAGCATTAGAAATCTTAAGTTGTTAATCAACTATTGGAACCATCCATTAAATAGTGAGATCTCCTTTGTGGTAAAATAGCTGCATAATTGTGTGCAGTTCTGACCACCACATTTTGAATACCATAATGCCAAACTGCAAGGTATCATAAAACCTGAACTAACCATGGTTTAATGTGATGATTAGCAATGCCACAGGAGTTAAAGTTATCCTATTCATACTTGACTACAAGTTACTTGAATAATTTGCAGTAATATATTTTTATCATAGAACCAGCCACATAGTGTGGTATTTATCTAGTGAAAATATTTGTTTCTCTATGAGGATCTACTTTTCCATTTTTTTAAGTTGATTTTCAGGTTGAAATTTTAACAACACTTACTTATATTTGTGTATATTTTTGCAAGAATTTCAAATAAGTTAACATTCAGTTTTATTGCAGAAAAATAATTTGTGCCTTTGATGATTTTAAAATAAAGTATAAACTACTCATTATTAGCAAAATAAATAATTAAAATAAGAAGGTACACAATAATTTAAAGTGATAGTCTAGCTTTTATAACAAATGAGTCAAAACCAAGTTTTGCATCATCTTTTTATTTCCAATTTTTTTGGATTTTTTGGTCACACATCCTATAATTTTTGTGTGATTTTTTTTAAGTTACACATCCTATAGTTGGGGTAACATTAGTTAATAACATTGCATATGATTTAGGGCTATAGATGCATACCTGTTCATATGTATATTACTACACCACACTTACAACCAAAGCTCCGATAATCCTTATAACTATTATTTTTATATTATTTTAGAAATGAAATGAAAAAATCATGTTCATTGTGGGGTTTTTCAGAAGAAATAATAATATATGCTAAATACTACTTTTACAGAAAGTTAACACATTTGGTAAAAAAGAAGGTAATTTTCTCATTTGAGAAAGTTTAGCTAATTATTTTCAGAGCTAACAGTTTTATAATTGGAAAGCCCTGTAAATAAGATTATCTTTCAATCAATTTTATTTGAAGCTTTGGTTATACACAGATTTTATAGTTTCTAATGTCAATGATCCTTACAAACTGTAGTAGAGACCCATAAACACTATTATGATTTCTTTAAAATATATATATATGACCTTTATGACAGCATAATCTAAAAACAAAGATGTTTTTACAGTCTGTTGTTCACAAACACACACAGAAAGAACAAGAGAGGAGAGAGAAGGAGACAGAGAGAAAGAGAGATTCCCTAGCAGTTATAACATCAAGACTTTCATACATACTAGGTTTTTTTGGTGTATCTATTAACCCTAGAAGTTTGTATTGCTCATTGTAATTAATTGCTAGTAGAAATTGTAGAACTACTCTAAAAGTCATTTTTTTCTTTTCAGTTGTGACATGGATCTGAGTAGCATCACAATATGTTTTAACTTCCAATTTAAATTTAGAATACTATTTTCCAAGAAAATAGCTCAAATTGTTATAGGACTGAGTCTAAAGAAGCCATTCAGTGAAATAGAGAAATATCAAACCTTTTTAATAAACTACAGAGTAATAGTTTGAGATTTCTTTTTTTTTTTCTTTAATACACTGATGAGGGGAGCAGCAGGCCAGGAAGGAGAGGTCTGCTGTGCCATATGGATCACCTCCCTGGCCGGGG
Source organism: Galemys pyrenaicus (assembly GCA_019455555.1). Classification (NCBI taxonomy): domain Eukaryota; kingdom Metazoa; phylum Chordata; class Mammalia; order Eulipotyphla; family Talpidae; genus Galemys; species Galemys pyrenaicus. Next base: position 4,986,023 of record JAGFMF010012021.1, read on the forward strand.
ATCAAACTCTTGCTGCAGTGGCTACGGTTTGCTTCATAGTGCGTTGCTTAACTCACTGCGTCACCAGGGAGGCCCCTAGTTTGAGATTTCTAAGAGCATGCACATATATTTGCAAATCACACACAAATGTGCTATAACACTGCATTGCAGACTCACAACTAGTTTCTTTTAGGCCTGAAATTAATGTGATTGGTAAAGTGACATAACTGTATGCTTGACAATTGCTTATGTAACATATAAAAGTGTTTTTAAAATGTCAACATAAAAGAATATTTTGTGTGTATTACAATTATTTGGGCATTTCTGTTTTAGACAACCTCTAATTGGGAAACATGAGTAAAATTTTTATTTGCTTCAATCTATTGGACTCATGTAATTTCAAGTTTCCCCCTAAATTTAATAATACCCAAAGAAATATTCCAATATTATGAAGAAAATTGTGAAAATAGAATTACACTATGAATAGGCTTCTGCCCCTGAAATAAAGCTACAGTTTTGCTACTGCTTTAAAAATCCTTTGAATCATGAGTGAAACATTTTACTGTTAAGCTCTCTCACAGCTACAGATCAAATGTCAGTTTCTAGTTTGAGTGGTTTAGAATGCAATTATTACAAAAATTCATTCATAAGTAACCTTTTGTCTTAGATAATCAAGACACTATGTGCCAGTGTTTACAAAAATATGATAGTTTCACATTATAATTTTGGTTTGGAGAAGTAATATTCTTAAGGGCCAGTTAATTATTAATATTTCAGGAATACATTTTTGGTTCAAAAACAATTTTCCTTCTTAAGATATTGAGACATTTTTTACCTTATCATCACTGAGACAACCTAGGTAAAAGATTTCTAGCCAATAGGATGAGTTGCCCCAAGTCCTGTTTGAACAGGTGAACTGAATCATATTCTGAAGAGTCCTGTCCAAATGATTTGGCCCACCACACTGACCATGAAGTGCCATAATAGACAAAAAGCATTAAATCCTGACTAATAACTTTCTCACAATTCCCTGGAGCAAGAAGATGGAGATCCAGCATACACTGCTGGAATGTAAGCTGTCTGCTCATGCCTGGGCATAACCCAATGCAAAACAAGCTACCACACTTCTCTTCCCCATCTCATGGAACTGCCCTTCTCTTCTTAACTCCCTTCAAGAAGACAGGCTTGATTTTCCTTTCCAGCACTGGTTCCCTCATGCAGGAGTCTCTCTATTATAATAAAGTTTTGCTTGTTTCAGCTATACCTAGCACTCTCTGGTGAATTCTTTCCCTAATAGGCAAAGGACCTACTCTTTCATTGAGGCCTGTAACACCAAATATGTGTAAAATACAAGGTGTTCATATTAGTTTCTTTTGAATTAAACATAATCTCAATTTAAATGTATAAGATTTAGAATAAAGCAACATACTAGTAATAACCTTTTGTTGACATTCTAACATTAAAGCCAGGTCCAGTGTATATCTTTCCTTTAAAAGGTAAGTATTGTAACATTTTGTTGTTTCTTTCTTTGATTTAGATCGGGGTACTGTGCAGAAGGTGGTTGTTCTTCCTGCTAACAGCTCTTCCAGTGGTGAGCTCATTCTGGAGGAGCTGGAAGTCTTTAAGGTTTGAACATCTTTTCAATTTGTCTCAGACTATGCATGATGAATGGAATTTGTTAATCTTGCAACCACTTGGGAGGAAAAGATACTTGATAAAATATCAAATATATGTTATAAATTTTTAAGGGTAGAAAACATCTTTATCATTTTATCTATGAGAAATATAGAACACATTTTTTATAAAGATTTTTTTTTACATTTCAAGTTATCTTAACATAAAAAGATGAGGTTTTTTTTTTTTTCAGTTATCACAACTTGAGTAATATTGGACATCATTATTTTTTTAAAAATGGGTTTTTGTGGTCAAGGTCTAGATTTGCCATGAAAGTGCTTTTATCATTTGTTTCACAAGTCACTGAAACCCAAATGTTTTCCTACTATGGATAGTTAGATAAACTTTCTCATATTTTTTAGCCAGGGATTTCAAGAAAAGCTGCTTTGTTTCCTCTTATTTTATTGGTTTTAATTCAATTGTTCCTCTAGTTAAATAAAACAAATGTTGTCTCTTTACCACTCTGAAACTTCGTGTTCTGTCTGGACTTGAGATTTCATTGTATTATCTCTTTGTCCTTGATTTTTGGTAATAAAAAAAGAAAAAAGTACAAGGAAAAAAAAAGAGGTATTTCAATCCTAAATGATCTCAACTGCTCAGAGAAGTGTGCCTATTCTTTATTTATCCATGAGCTTGGGTCACAGTTTTGTCTATCCTGCACACCCTTCTCGTAAGAGGTAGGTCATTGTAATTCAAGTGGTGCTTATTATCAGCATTTGGAAAGATGGTTAAGCATAGTCAGAGAAGTGGCTAAGACTGCAAAGAAACTTTGGCATGGATCCTATTGCAGACTCCTATTTCTAACTCAAACATTTAAGAAACAATGACCACAGACAACAAAAGACCAGAGTCAGCCTATACCAGTAAAAACAGCACTTCTGAATCCCCAGGAAAAGACTATTACTAGTTCAGTAAGCAGCTTTGTTTGGTGGATACAGAATGTATTGATTATATATAATATACATGCCCAGAGTCACCAAAATATTGAATTGAATTTATAAAAAGTACTCAAAATGCAATGTGGTTAGATTATATTAATAAATTTTAAATATGAAGAGATATTTAAAAAATCAAATAGAAGATCTGAGGAACTACTAAATTTCCTTTAGTACATTTACAGTTTTTAATGCTAGACTACTTGCTTTGAAATAGGTTCTTCATTACACTAACATTGTATTCATAACATGTTAACTGTGCATATTCAAGTGTCTTTCTGTGACTTCCTTCTTAAAGAATTTGAATGTTTCACTAGATTAACCAAAATTGCATTATATATAAAATATATTTCCTCATTCAATTCAATATGAACAACTTGACTGACCAAAAGAAGAAAGATTATCTTACTCTAGAGTTTTCTTCTAGATAACAAAATTGCCATGTTGCAGCACTTCCCTTTTAATTTTATCATTTTTTTGATAATAAGAAAACATTGAGTTTGACACAAACCCAAACATCTATGTTATAAAAAGTTCTTAAAGAAATGTGTTATTTTGCTCATATGTTAGCTACTTATGGTTTGTTATGTGAGTTTTTCCGGTGTTACCATCATGAATAAATTCCCAGTTAAATAGAGTCAGTCAAAATGCATGTGGGGACATCATTCCAAAAAAGACACTGAAAATGTTGGTGTTTTTTTATGGATGTATGTGCCAGTGATTGATAATGGCTAAATCAAGAGATGCAGTTACCAAATATACTTACTATCTTCAACATAGTGTTTGTGTCACATTTTCTGAGGTGAGGTAAAATAATTGGGTATATATGCTATATTATGATGGCACATAGGAAATAACACATTTAAATTGAAAAAAAAAATCCATAGCTAAGTGTCACACTGATATTCTACAGAGAATGTAATTTGTTAAAAACGGGCTCTTTGTTTTAAGAGTGCATAATTATAATCTCTTTTAATCCTCTGTGAATAATGGTTTCTGAAAATATTTCCAGCTTTCCTAAACTTAACTTGAATTGAAGGTATAGCTATTAGTAGTTGCCTAAGAGGATCTAAGTTAAAATACTTGTGTATTTGTGTGTGTGCGTTTCTGAGTGATATTCAAAACTTACTGCAATTGATATCACTATCTACTAAGTGTCTGTAAATACGAAACAACACCAGAATATAAAATAACTGTGGATACAGTTGATTTTGAAAGCTTGCTGTCACTTTAATTATTCAGTAAAACTTCATGATTTTTTTCAGATTATCCCAAGTCTAAAGATTAATTTTTAATCTTTAAAAGAACTAATAATGTTTAAGAAGTTGTGAATAGAATGACTTTCAAAAAGAATTACTATTTCAGAGTCACTAAGTCACACTTATTAAAAGAGGAACTTTTCAGACGATACATCTTTGTTTGCAACAAAGAGAATTAATAATGTGTCTTTCTGAAGCAACATTTGGCAGATGAGTAATAGTGAATTATTCATTCACTATTATATATCTCATTATATAGGTGAATAAAAGTGTTTTATACAGAGCACTATGTTATAGAAAAATAAAATGGGATAGCATTTCACAGCCTTCCCACCTGAATACCCAAGTCCAGAGTTATTTGACTTCACCATGCCAAAATATACTTTTGTCAATTCTCTAAAAATTTTTTTTTTAATTTTTACTCTCTTTTTTGATAGATGTGTTATAATTCCAACTATTTAGTTTAGGCATATATTTATGTAACAAACCCTTCCTTGACCCAACAGAGAAAAGTAACTTTTTAGACAAATATTATAAAATTTTGCAAGTATGAATCCATATAGTGAGAAATCATGATTTCATGAATTTTAAAAGAAAATGTTTTACATGCTGAATTTTTAAGGGCTATGTTCAACTAACATGTTTTTCCAATCTTTCAGAATCATGCTCCCATAACAACAATGAAAATTTCATCCAAAAAGGTAAAAAGAGCCCCATTTTATTGACTTTGCCACTTAAATAATTGTGTTATATGAAAAATATAATTTCTGAAAAAATAATTTAGTATTTGCATAATAATACTGTTTATACCCAAAATTACTTTTAATTTTAATGTAGCATTTACTAGCTACTAGTGTAAAAACAAAATAGGTGATTTTTGCATCAAGTCTGTCAGAGCAGAGCATATTACAGCAAGATATTCCAACATTTGTATATCCTATATTTTCAAATATTACAGCATGTGAAGTCAGCCAAAATAAAAATAATCTTTCTGAAGGAGGAATTTAGCATAATGTTTAGGCTATTATAACATCACATTCTCAGGAGCTTGGAATGAGTAATCAGTCCTCTTTTGAAATCCTGCTCTTGTCACATGTTTGAAATGTGCAATGCATTCTTTATGCTTATTTCTAAAAAAGTGCTTTTTTTTTGAGCTTATCCATGTTATAAAAAAAAAAAATCTGACTGTCTTAAATGTAAGCCATACCAGAAATCAGAATTTGGGGAAGAAATGATTGATTTTGATTATCAGAAATGTTGAATCTGCTAATCTGTGCTTGCACATACAAATAAACAATGATCAGGAAAGGAAAAGCCTAATTCCAGTCTCTAATGGTGCAAAATTTGTACCTCTCCAGCCCCCAGACGCATTTTCTCTAAACAAAACTTCTGAGAATTGGATGATTATAGCCAAAATGAAGTAGGCTTCAAAGTAGAACTGACATATATCTGAATCCCAATCAGACCATAAATTATGAACAAACCATTTAACTTCAGTGACCTAAGTTTTTGCATCTGTAAGGTAATGCTTTTCTCACAAATGAGTTAATTTTATATAGGTTGCCTACAATAAAGTGGGTCCTTGAGAAATACTGTTTGTAAGAGCCTAAGATTTATTTTTCTTGGAATATGGAATAAAGGTTTTATGTGTTAGCACAACGGGTGACATAACTTTAGTGTTCTTCACCATATTTGGTCTATTACAGATGAAGTATTCCAAAGTCAGTCTTGCACTCTTTTCACTTGACTAAATTTTATGAAGGAAAATAAATAGGGTATAATGGAACTAAAGACCTCATCTGTAAAAATGTTTGGATGGTACATAATGAACATTTTCCCAAGTAACAAGAAACTATTTGTCATTTTCCCCAATGTCCTAGGGAGCTGATCCCAAGTCAGAATTGTCTTTGAAGTCAGCAGGGAAGCCCTTTGTTTACAGTAGTTTAATGGAAAGAAAAAATTTCCAATCAAAATTCAAAATGGACACAAAGCCATTTCTATGGCATAATAGTCTTATACACAATGACAAGTTTCAACTTGTAATTCAACTTGTGAACTTCTAGCTTACAAACAGTCCATGAAACTGTAATATAAACACGCATCTACACCCAGAAAAATTGAGTATCAAGTATTTTTCAATATATAATGTATACAATCTAAATTGTTTAAGCCAATTAGATTCACGGCAAAGTAATTTTATTTCTTTTGAGTTTTTTTTTTTTTATTCGTGGCATGCTGCATTTTTTTTCCTGTGTGAAATTGCCAGTGTTACTTTATATATATTTAGTTACCTTGTATTTAGTGCCTAACTTAGGCACTAAATTTTAATACCCCATATTTATTCTCTTTTATTTTCTAAATTATTCATGTATTCCATATAGCAGAAAATAGTTGAATTAAAAGATAATTTCTAGAATGAGACTATATTATTTTCTCTAGTAAATCATTTTCCTAAAACATTTAATAAAGCTGTTCTATTCACTATATTATTAACGTACTCAATAAAAAATCCCAAATCTACCTACAGAAATTATTGTCAAAACAAGGAGTGTTTTTTAATAGTTTGGATATTTCAACTAGTGATCAATTATTTTCATCACAATTTGTGAAAAATTAATTGAATCAAACAATTATTTTACATTGACATGATACAATGTGGTGTGATTCAAATGACTGATTAATATTTATAACTTATTAGTTAGTAGTTTGTTAATTGACAATTACGGCTACTATGAGCATTCATTCAGTGCTTATTAGTTTGAAATTATTCTAAAGTTATATGTGGAATTAGCTCTTACTTCATTTAGTTCTTGCAAAGATTCTATAAGTTAGTTGCTGTATTATCCCAGCTTATCACGAGGGAACTAGGATTTTGAAAAGTTACAAGGGGTTGTTGACTCAGGATTTTAATCCAAGCAGTCTCCCTCCAGAGCCTGGTGAACCTATGATGCCCCACTGATTTAATGTTTGAGCTGTATGTGTATATAAATATGTATAGATGTGCTGATGCATGTGTGTATGTGCATGAATACAAATTCCAGCTTAGAGATTCTAAACTAACTTGAATTCATAGTATCAGTATTTTGTAAAACAAGAAATATCAATTAAAATTTATATTTTTAGCCCCTAAGAACCCTTTTATGTGCAATTAAAGGAAGTAGAGAAGTAGCCTAAGACTCTTGACACTGTATTTGCATTTAGAGTGATGAACAATGGGGAATCATACAGGAACTTTAGCTATCTTTAAATAAATTGTGCATTGTTTTAATAAATAATATATCACTTCCAGAGGCACATGGAATTCAAAAAATTACCTAATACCTGCTGTCTGCTTTTTTGCCTTACTTAAAATTTCCCTTTATTTTAAACTTGACATTTTCAAATTTACAAGGTATCGGGTTGCCAGACTTGAAGAATAAGAAAGTTGTCTTGTGCTTTGCTAAGAGACAGCATTCGAAGAAAGAAAGAAAACATCATAATTTAAATCTGCAATATATTAGCTCAAATCTGAGAGAACAATGATTCCCAATGTCTAAAGCACATTACCAACTTTGAGCTTTTTTTTAAACAGGAAAGTGGTAATGTTATAGGCATATTAATGTAGGAAAATTCTATTTATTTTGGCTTTATACATTTCAGTACTTTGCTTCTCGTTTTTAGTCTATTTCAGAATGAGTCCAAGAGTTTGTGGGTATGTATTATAATGGGTTCCTGCTGAAAGTCTTCTTTTAACTTCCACATCTGAAATAAATCATCATGATTCCTCTAATAGCAACAGTTGTATGTGAGCTCTAATGAGGGGGTTTCCCAAGTGTCGCTGCATCGCTGCCACATCTATGGCACAGCCTGTGCTGACTGCTGCCTGGCCAGGGACCCTTACTGCGCCTGGGACGGCCATTCCTGCTCCAGGTTCTACCCAACAGGGAAGCGGTGAGTACTAAACATTAGTTGAAAATAAAATTGATGTCACCACATCTTCAGAATCAGTTCTGTTGTGGTAGTGGAAAAGATGGCACTAAAAGTCATAGTAGTTACACTTAGCACTTAGTGGCATATAGTATTTGATTGAAGAAAATGGCTCTGCTTTATAACTTGAGATATTTCCAGATATGTTAGAGCACATTTATTTGCAAAAAGTCATTTCTTTTTATAGTTCTTAGACAGCACAATTGCCCTCACCTCCTGCAATTGATCAAGTATTTCAAATAGTATTTTAACTACTTACCTAACTTTTATATTTCATTGTAGATGATACAGAGTATCCTAAAATCCCATCTTCTTAGGGTTTCCATGTTCTGCTTAATTATCCTGTAATACAATCCTTGTCCTATCCTAGTTCAGGTAACAGAAGCATTGGCCCAGGTTGAGTACTCTTATTTGTTTTTAAATCTTTATAAACATGATTTATCCTTTGGAGTGGTAAGTGAATGATTGCTGATTAAAGTAAGAGAGAAGGGTGGTCTGAGCCAGCGTGCCTTTCATCACAACAAAGAAAACTACTTCGAACCAAGTTGGAATAAGCCATCCATAGAAAAATTGCCTGTAGAACAAAGAAAATGCAGAATTCAGAGTTAACCAAGGCAATAGCAATTTCCAGTTATACCTAGATATGAATCATAATGGGTCACAGGACCAGAACCCCTAAAAATTAAGTTTAGCTGGAGAGAACAACTAGGTTCAGCCATGAACACCAATGATCTTTCAAGTAAAACCATGGGGGAAGATGGTATTTTATAGTTTGTTTAAACTCTGGTATAGATATAAGCCTTTACTATATTGACAAATAACCCTAAGTATTTGTGCATATCAAAATTATTTTTATCCTTTTATCTATTGGTTCAACATATATGTATCATAGGAAATGATTTATCAGGCAGTCTTCTAGAGCTGTAAATCAGTAACTCCTAAAAGATAAAAGTTCCTGCCTTTAGTTACAATAAATTCTAGAAGGCAAAGGCAGATAATAAATAAATAAGGAAACCCTCTAGTATATCAAATAATGATAAGGTCAGTTTATTTTAAAAGATAAAAAAAGTGAGTTAGGGGTTGTGGGAAACAGGGGCTATAATGTTAAATGGATGTTAAGAGAGGCCTTCCAGAAGATGTAAAATTTGAATAAGGACTTGAATGTGATAAAGAGTGGCACTTAAGCACTATTGAGGAAAATTGCATTCTAAAGAGAGGGACCAGAAATCCTTGTAATTGGAGTGTGCTGAGATTGTTTAAGAAACACTATCAAAATTAATGGGCCTGTACTGGAATGAGAAAAGTGAAAAGGTAGGGATAAGCATGTTCAGAATGCCAGGTGACATAGGACTTAAAAGTCATTGAAGGACTTTTGTTTAAAGTGGAAACCATCTGAGAGTGTTTGAAACATGATTGATGCCATTTAACTTTTGATTGAAAAATATCACTCTGGTTGGATTTAGTTGTGATTCCAGCCCTGGGTTAGGAAGAAAAGGGGTGGGGAAATAGGAGAGAGTCAGAGCCAGAAATTGCAAGACATTTGTAGTGGCAGGAAGGGGCGGCACAGGAGCAAGGTTTGGGATGGTTCTGGGCAGACGGGTCAGGGAAGGAGAGTCTTGGAGCCCTTGGTGGCTTTTCATGCTTTATTTAGTAGAGGTGGCCAGGTACATGGCAGGCATGGTTGCCAGGGGACCGGGAGGCTGGCAGGCCTCCCAGCCCCCAGCGTATCTCACCCTCTTGTCTGCTTTCTTCTCTCTCTGCTGCTTGTCAGTACTGTCGGTCCTGTTGGTCGGTCCTGGCGTCCTCATGACGCCGCCCATTTAAGCCCGTGTCCCAACTCAGGTGTGCCCACTTGCACATGCCCAGCCTGGAATGCTCGCAGCACGGCAGGTGTCCATCATCACAGTGGTGAGAGGGTGTAAATACTTGATCATTCTCTGACCCTACAACATTCTACTGTAATGCTTTAGTTGAGATGTATGGTTTCTTGCACAGGGATGATAGAGGTGCAGGAAGAAAGTGGTCTGATTCTGGATAGAGCTAGAGAGCGTACTGCTATATTAGATGTGGAATGTTAGAGAAATAGGGGGCTGAAAATGAACCAAGTTAGAAATGAGCACTAGGAAATACATGGATTCCATTCCTGAGGAAGAGAAGACTGTGAAAGGAACAGGTTCATGAAAAGAAAAAGCACATTAGTTAATGGTGCCCATAAGACAGTCAAATGGAGATATTGCACGAGTAATTAGAAATAAGAATGTGGAGTTAAGAGGGGCATCTGGACTGGATAATATAAAATTCTTCTGTATTTAAAAACATGAGATATGAAGAGATTTCCCACTTTTCAAATCAGGAGACATTAGTGTCTGTTTAAAAACTGTTCCTCTATGTATTTTTAAGATTAAATCAGGTCTCTGGATTTTTTTATTTTAATTTATAGATATTATTTCCAGACCTCATTAACCTTCAATATTCTGTCTTTTCACTGGACTGGTGGTCTGAACCTGGGCAAAAAGTGTGAAGGAAAATAATTACAAATATAATTTTAAAAAAAATCTTTGTTACCACTGTTACTATTTTTGACCATAGTTGTTTTTGTGAGATAATACTTTTTTTTTGTAAGTAGTTCTAAAAATTTATTGTTCTAACACTTGGGATATAAACTTCAGTCTGCAGTGCTGAGGAAAGCTGAAGCACAATGCTGTCTTAGAAAGTGGTCTTAGAACTTAGAAAGTTGGCCAAGAAGCACTTTTATTTAACACTAATATGTCTCAAGTAAAATCTATACTATGTACACTGAAGAGTGTACATAATGTAAAATTTATAAAATCCATGTACACTGCCATGGCATATTTGAGATTTTTCTTTTACATTTTAGAACTTTTTGTTGAAATGATTTGATTCATTTGTTCTCTTGGTCCCTAACTGCTTATAACCCCCTTCTAACCCCAAAATTTGTACTAAAAAGCAGTCTATCTTGTTATCCTAACACTGCAACTCATGGTCTTAGTTATGTTCTTATAATAAACAAAGAATGGAAACTTACATTTATTACTGTTACAATCTTATGCCTGGTATTAAATGATATATAATAGGTTGAGAATGTAAGTAGCAACAACTTAAAAAGATATCTTAATGATATCTACCAGTGTCTTGATTCCATCAAAACAGTAAAAAAAAAGTGACCTAACCATACTCATCTTTAACTACCCTTTATATTTCTCAAAACTATGTCCAAACTTAGTTACACATATATTTGTAGTGACTGCAAAATGTTTCCTGAATAAATTAACTTTTTTCTGCATTCCCATATGTACCATATTTTTATCTTTAGAGAATAAACAGTAATGATGAAAATAATCAGTTGGAATGTTTTCCACATTCATTTCCTTTAATAGTGTTCATTATCTGGTTTTATTCTGCTTGACTAGTTGGATCATCAAAATCACTTAGAGAAACTCATAGGCATAAATACAGAAACTTGTCCTTTGTATAGAAACAGAAAAGTAAAATTACATTTGAAAATCAGTTATTTGATGCAATAAAATCAGTTATTTGATGCAAATATCATTGACTTTGTAGTTTCTCTTTTAAAAAAAATTGCTTGTAGTAAGCAATATAAACATTATCTTCTACTTTGCCTTCAAGTATAAATATTTGTGCATTTGTGCCAAACATTGCAATTTAATCTCAAACATTATTTATTCTGGATTCAGGCATGAAGTTAAAAACTTTAAGACAAGATAATCAGTTAAACCTTCTAAATATCTGTTTCCTATACAAGAAGAAAATGACTTTGCTTTTTAGATGAATGAATAGCCTATAATGCTTTCCCAGTGCTATACAAATGTCTTACAGAAGATTGCCCTGCTGATCTCATCATCTAAGCCAAGCTATACTAATGTTTCTCTGTATGTGACTGTCTGGGAATCTATGTGATACTGTAATTAAGATTGTTCAGCTTGAGGGTTCATGTACATGACAGTACATTTAACCATTGTGAGTGTTATTACTTCGCTATTGTAGATGTCTGAAATTGACCCTTTCAGCCACTAGAATTCACACATAGTGCTCATATGATATGTACTCAAAACTTGAATGGTAGTAAATAAAGCTGTGACTTCAAAATATAGCAAATGCAATGCAGTTAATGCAATTCTCATATATAGGACCTAATGTAGAGTACAGTGTCAATGTCATATACTGAAACAGGAGTGACTACTTTGTATGTATGTGGTTGTATGTATATATAATTGAATAAAATCATGATTTTTTTCAGAGAAAAGAACACAAATTTTATATTGGTATTTATATAAATAGATGTATATAACCCATTGAGTACATTAACTGCAAACTGCTTGCTAACTTAATTTTTTCATTATTAAACACTAAGATTAGTTTTGATATACAAATTTGATAATCCCTGTGTGATTTTAATTTTTCTTAATGGATATTTCTATTTACACTTAAGGGTAAAAAAATTTTAAAAGACCGTTAACAACCTAATTAAGTGATATGCTTATCCGTAGATATACTTTTCAGCATTGATAGTAAATAATTTTCCACTTTTTTCCCAGTATTTAAAGGTAGTTCCTTTCTTTCACTCTTATGCAATAGTCATATTCACCATTTGTGGCTCTATTTGATTTGTTGTATTTTGTAATACCACTGAATATAATATATATGCACATATGTAGTAAATCTAAGACTCAAAATTAAATAATCACTATACAAATAATTTAAAGCACATTTAAATAATAACCAGCTTAACTAAGTTTTGAATGCTTAAACTGGTAATATGTGAAAACTAAATACATGAGTGAAACTTGATTCAATCCTGATTAAAATTTTTTTTAAAATTAATGTCCAATAGTGCTAGGTAATTATTATTATCTTTAGTATGGCAATGATATTGTTGTCCCACAGGGGAATTACTAATTCTCAAAAAGATTTTAGTGAACTATTTAAGGTTGAATTATAAATTCAAATTATAAATTATATCAAACTTTTTTCTGAAGGGAATCTGTATTGCGTACATTCTGAATATGCATTATACCTGTGTATGAGTGAAAAAATACTGCAAAATAGAATTCATCAACCTAGATATACTAATGTTTGTTGTACTTATATGTCACTTTTCTGAAGATGACATTTTCAAAATAACAAGATTAAGGAAAATAATTATTCTAGTAAATGAACAATTTTGTTTATATTGTTTCTATTTTCTTTAACTTATTATGTACAGTTTTAACATATAAGAAATGCCAGAAAATACTGACATAAAAAAGTATTTTAAAAAAAAAAGTGTATTAGAAGAAAGATGCAAGCCAGTGTATACTATGGAGGTTATCATTTTAGAAAATGTTGGTTAAATGTCTTTAAAAATTTACAGTGGTAATTAGGGAAAGTAACAGGAAATTCACATAATAGGAGATTCATAGTCATTCTGGCATTAGTGGTACTTGGAGAGAGACTGAATGTATTCAAAATGAAAGGCAATGCTAAATGCACACCTTACCACTGAAGCATTGAGCTAGAAATCTGAGATAGCAGTGTTAGAGAAACAGACCTCTTTTTTTAAAATAATGGCTCAGGCAATCACACTGTGAAGTTAAAAATGCAATCTTTTAAATGTAATTAATAATGTTAATTCTAAGTCAGTTTTATAAATTTTTGCACATATAGGAGAAGTCGAAGACAAGATGTGAAACATGGAAACCCACTGACTCAATGCAGAGGATTTAATCTAAAAGGTATCAAAATTGAGTAATGATCAAATTGATAAAAAGTCGCCATGCTCCACATCACATTTTAGTTGTAATATATATTGTAATATATTTTAGGTCTTCAATTTTATGGAAATATTTACTCTAAAAATTCTTAGTATTCAGATATGATAATTAAAAATTAAATGTTATTTTTATGTTTACTAAGATTAGGTAAATCAAGTGTCTGAGAACACAGATATCTTGGGTATGTTTGTTAGTAGGTCTTTTAATTTAATGGTAATGACAGATATTCTTAGCTATTATGATTCTTCTAAATCAAAAGGCATTTTAGTTCTTTCTACCTTTTTTCCTATATTCTTATTGAGGTTACTTTGATTTTAGTACTGTATATGATTCAGAGCTTTAAGTCCATACCTCTTCAGATGGGTATTATCATATCACACCCACTACCAAATACCCTTAATCCTCTACCCATAATCCACTGGGCCTACTAAAGAACAAATGAATAGCACCTCATTTGTTTGAAAGTGTGCATTTCTGTGACATTAAGTGCATTCACATTGTTGTGCAATTAGCACCAACATCCATCTCCAGAATCGTTTAATCTACACAGTGTGAAGTTTCATACTCATTTAGTAATTACTTCCTAGTACTCCCAGCTCCTGGCAACTATCAATCTACTTTTTGTCTCTGTTGTCAACTATTCCAAGTACCTCATATAAATGGAATCATATAATATTTGTCCAATTATAACTGGCTTATTTCACAACATAATATGTTCTTTAGGGATCATTCATATGATGTGTCAGAATTTCCTTGTTGTTTAAAGTTGCTTAATATTCCATTGTAGGTATGGGCCACTTTTTGTTTATCCGCTCATCCATTACTGGACTCTTGGTCCCACTCTCTCATTGTCAATAATGTTGCTATGAGCTTGTTGTGGTTTTGCAACTAAAAACAATCTATATACATTTCTTAGTATTGCTTTGTGTCTTACAATTAATCTAACCCTTCTTAACCTTACATGAAAAATCCATGTTATTGTACTTTTCCCACCAGTACTCCACCCTCCCATACACTCCAACCTTTTTCCAACCAGAAATATCTTTTGGGTCCCAAGGGTGCTACAGATGTACTAATGTTAAAAATTAGTACTGATGCTTTTATTTCTAACCATTTTGAATCTAAACTTTTCTTTAGTAAACAATAACATTCTTGTTACTAACTACAAGTGTAACAGGGTGGTCCCCAGGAAAAGAGGAGATTCCAGGTTTCCTGTTCCACCCAAGGGAGGAAATAAATCCAGATCACCATTTCTCTGTTTACTGAATATTTCATGATATGTGTTTCAGTTCCCATTCATAGCAGTATTGTTCAAAGTGCAAAGAGTACTGGCAATGGAAATAATGATGACTTTGTGTCAGAACCTGAACTAAGTGCTTTTTTTTTATGGATAACCTCACTTCATGTTCAAAATGACTATTACCCCGACTTCATGAATGAGGATTTTGTCCAAATCTAAACTATCAGATGTTTATATGAGAACTTGTATAAAAATATCATAATCCATTTTTTAAAGTCAAAACTGAGGCACACAGAGGTCAGATAATTTGTCTAAGGTTGTGCAGCAGTATTGGTGAAGTCAAGAATCAGGTACATCTGATTCCAAGCACTGTTCTCAACAACTACTTTCCACTCAACAACTACATTCCACTATGACCGCACTTTGCATTCCCCCTCCTCCCACTCTGAATCTCATTTATACCACAGGGTATGGAGTGGGATAATATTGCCTGCTGCTTAGTAACTCTTTAATAAGATATGTCTCCTCATAGAGCTCAGCCTCATTTTCTCCACTGAGAAAACCTAATTCACAACGATTTGTAATAATTAAATGTTCAAAGTGGCAGTAATTGGATTTCTTGGAAAAGAACTATTCTTGAAGAAATTTGAATCCCCTTTGTTTTCCTCTTCTTCTCTTTAGACTAAACAAAACAGGTAAATAATGTATAATAGTCCAATTGTTAAGTGAATAAGACTTCCTTTTGGGGACTGCCAAGGTTGATCAGAATTTTATAGAGAAATAAATGTACATTTCATATAGGAGAATTTATTCTAAACATCATTTCTTCTCTCTCTCTTCTCTCCCTCTTCCTTATTTTTGCTTTTCAGCATACAGAAATGCAGCTGAAATTGTTCAGTATGGAGTAAAAAATAACACCACTTTCCTTGAGTGTGCCCCCAAGTCTCCGCAGGCATCTATCAAGTGGCTGTTACAGAAAGACAAAGACAGGAGGAAAGAGGTGAGTAATGCTGCACAGCAGCAATCAATCAGGGCTTCGGAAAGAGCATTAAATCAACATCCTTCAGTGAGGTTCAGATCAAACAAAAAAGAAAAGGCATATGAACATCCTTTTATGTCTTTGGGATGACAAGTGCCACCTTCTTTAAAATCCTTTGTCTGCACAGTTGATGGATTAATTAGAAATCCTCTCTGCCTGCTCACCTCCATAACATGAGGATTGAAACAAGAGCTTGGGCACGCAGAGGGGGTATTGATGTGAGGAAGCATTTGTAAAGGAAACAAGATGTGTGCAAGTCCAGAAGCCAAGTTCTCACACAACAGCACCTTTGTGTGATTCACAAGATAAAAGGGGGATTGAAAATAAAGTTCAATTTTCTTTAGCAAGAAATTGCTCTATAACCTATGTGGTAAAAAGCATTTTTCTGCTATGTGGTAATGTTTCCATTGCTTTATTACTCATACTCTCAGGTTTTGTTTAAGAACTATATGGAGTCATTGTTTATGGAATCATTTGCCTCTAGTTAGTGATATAGATTTAAAAAATAGATTTGCAAATAAAAGAGTACTTATTTTACCTTTTCATTTATTGGAAAGTGCTGTTTTAAAAGACCAAAATCATGAAACAACATAGAGTAAAATATTATAAATGATGAATTCCATAAATATTGATGTTACATTGTCCTGACAAATGAGAAGAAATATATAGAGAGCTTTATGATAGTCTAAAATGTGATGCTGTTAACAGTACATCAAAAAAATTTGTTGGAGCAAAATGGAAAATGCAGCCTGCTACATTTGTGTGTATAATGTTATGGGCAGTTATGATACTACAAGTTAAGTTAAAATGGTTTCTGCAAAATGGATACATCACAACTATAGAGCACAGATACCACATCAGAGATACTGAAATAGATATTGAGTCCATGTGAGAAAATACTTTCCAACTCTAAGACCTGCCTTTCCAAAGATGTTAAGAGCTGTTAGGGAACTTGTGTGTCCCCTGTCATAGAAATATTAAATTATAGACCGATGAACACTTGCTTAACAAGAGATTTAACTACCTGGAGGAAAGATGAGCTGGATGGACTTCAAGGTGCCTTATCCCAGAATTCTGTGATAAAATTTTTCATTAGTAAAAATGGCCATATAGTGAAATCTGTTTTCTTCACTACAAAATCTGTCCTAAAATAAGTTTTGCAATTTCTACAGCTTAATTAATTTTAAATTCTTATGAATGAATCTGGACAGTAACTGCCTTGCAAATAACCTGAGGAAGAAGTCCTAATGTGTGATGATTATACAGAAATGAATTTCTTAGGATACAGCATGACAAACAATTATGAACAATCCTTCTTGCAAAAGTCTGTATATTGGCATGTAAATTGAAAATCTAAAACTCGATCAGGAGTTACCTAACATGGATAGAATAAGATAAAATGAATATAATCACTGTTGTTTAAATTTTTACTAAATGAGTATATGCAGTCTTAAATACATGCCATAGAAATTAATACATGGAATTTAAAATGCAATGTCTTAAATACCATTATTACTTCAGTTTTAAAATAAGAAATTTATTAAAGATTTCATTTATCTCTGTTGTGATATTTCAATGTTTTATTTCATGAATGTGGAGACCCAAATATTAGTTTCTTGATTTTTCTTCCAATCTTAAAAGCTAATGTTATAATTTAATAGTAAAAACCTAAGAAAAAAATTTAAACTTTATGAAAATATTAACTCTAATATAAACTAAATATATTCTTCCTCTCTGCTTCAGTCCTTATTCCTGCTTCTTAAAGTATAAGGATACCAAGAATTATGTATACCTTCTATCTTTTTTATCTCTATCATTATCCCCCCTTGTCCCCTTGCTCCCTTTCTCTCTCTCTCTCTCTCTCTCTCTCTCTCTCTCTTTCTGTCTCACATACACACACCACATGCACACAGTCTCATATACGTACCTTTCGAGCTCCTTTTTCTTGGCTGCATAGAATTTCATTGTAGAAATATAACTTAAGGATTTTGTGCTTTTTCTTATTGCTGTATTTCCAACTTATGTTTATAGAGATAAAGTAGATTTACATCTTTGTATTTGTTCTAGAGTTTATAATTTCAAACCTCTACTAGTGCATACTTTCACACCTTGCATATCAACTGTGCCCCAGCAATCTTCATCATGTTTCACTGAGCTCCTTCCTTCCCCCACTTTCGTCCTACCACCCTCCCCTTCTGAGTGCATCAGTTTTTGTTTCTTTTTTTAAAATTTATTCATGCACACAAGCATTGGGGTACAGGCCAGAGGTGTGGGGGTAGGAGTGTGAGTGAATTTACCAGAGACAGAGTGGGGAACAGAACAGGCAGATAGACTGCTGAGGGGAGCAGAGGGAGAAGCAGGAGAGGTCCATCTTGCCATGTGGGTCACCTCCCCAGCTGGCAGCAGGGATTGAACCTGTACTTTAGTGTCTTTGGTTTGCTTCATAGTGCATTGCTCAACCCACAGCAGGGAGGACCCTTGGTGCATCAGTTTTGCAGTCAAACGTTAAGAATTTATTTTTGGTTTGGGATTGAGTGATATTTTGTTACCTTTTTCCATATTCCACATATAAGTGGTATTATCTAGTGTTAATCTTAGCATTATCTTTTCTGGTTCCATCGTGTTGCTGCAAATGACAGGAGTTTATCCTTTTTAATAACTGAGTAGTATTCCATTGTGTATATATATACACATATATTGTGTGTATATATACACATATACACATAGATATTGTGTATATATACATATATAGTGTATATATATATACACAAATATCCATTTATATATATATACACACACAATGGAATACTATTCAACTATTATACTACATATATATATATATATGCGCCACATTTTTCTGATCTGTAACCCTGTCCTTGGGCATATAGGTTGTCTCTATAATTTAGTTATTATACATAATGCTGCAATGAGTATAGGAGTACATATATCCCTTTGAATTTGTGTTTATATCTTCTTAGGGTAGATACTATGAGTAGAATTGCTGAGTCATATGATAGATTCATTTTAACATTTTTGAGAAACATCCTTAATTTTTTTAAAGCTATCTCCTGAGAAGCTCTTTTTTCCCCTTCTTATATTAAAACATGATGTAAATGAATATTGGTATATTTTTGAGAGCATATCTTCTCTTTAAATTCCCAGAAAAATAAATTCCTGGAAATATGTTTTCCGAACCAAATATTATACATGCATTAAATGGATATTAACTTGGCTTCTAAAATGTTTTCCAAATTTTCTGCAAATGGGAAGGGTTTCTCTTCATTTCTGAAGGCATTTTTACATTATTAAAACTTTCTTTTAGGCATATTAAAACTTTAAATATTAAATTAACATCTAAACATCATTTTATAGAGAGATAGGTAATTAGTCCTACTTTCTCTATTTCCCTTCTATTTTCTGTATGTCTATGCTATGCTTTACCTTTTTGTGTGTGCTAGTTTTCTTTTTTATTTAAAAAATGTATATCTATACTCTGGTTTCTCTTCAGATCGTATAAATCTTTCGCCTTTTTTAAAAAAATGTATATCTGATTTAGATTTAATTAATAGCAAAAATGCATTTATTCAGAAATTTACCGTTTAGAAAAACATTGCACGTGCTTTCCTTTATTTTCACTTATCATTTTTTTTTTTTTGGTTCTCAGTGAAAGGGCATGCCAGAATATACAAGTCGAGGAAATCCTTACCACTTAGGATTTTATTTGTGTATTGGCAAGTCCATAGTTAACAAAAGTCTGTATATTTACATGTAAATCTAAAACTCAGACAGGAACTACCTAACATGGATAAAATGTTTGTCTTTTATTCAGTAGGAAGAGGTATTTAAAACAGTTCCCTGATACCCAGCAAATGATCGTTTTTTCTAATATAATCTGCAAAATAGATATTAATCTCATAGCTCTCTACTACCTTTATTTGTAAAGTAAAAAAACTTAAAAGACAACAACATTCCAACTTATTTTTACTCATTCTTTATTGTAAGATAATTGGAAAAACCGCATGACGATGCTTAAAACTCTGCCTCTTATATAATTTTTAGTCAGGATGTTATTTATTCATTGAAAAAGACAAAACTCAATCCTTTAATTGTAGCTTTATGTTTTTACAAACAAATGAGTAAATGTGCATACAATAGGCAGGAATTCCTGGTTTAATATATATTCTAAATTATCTGTGAATTTCATTTTTTGTATTGACTGTGTGTGTGATTCACATTCCCAAAACAACCAAAACTGTATGCTTATATGTGGAGTCATTTCTTTTAACCAAAGGAAATGCGTTTGCAGCTATATTTAGTAATATGAGTAATAACTTACCGTCTCTTTAATAGATTTAGTACCACTGATACAAGATTTCCTTGGGGCAGAGAAAGGGGCGGAATGTGTGTCCCTACAAAAGAGACTAGTACTTAATGCTTTTGCTAAGTTTGTGAAACTCAGTTATATATGTGTGTGTGTGTGTGTGTGTGTATTTATGGTCATAAATTTTTAGAAACTGTGGAATCGGGTTTTAGAAATTTGATGTGTTTCTTAGGTCAAGCTGAATGAACGGATCATAGCCACTTCACAAGGACTCCTGATTCGCTCTGTTCAGGATTCTGACCAAGGACTGTATCACTGCATTGCAACAGAAAACAGCTTCAAGCAAACCATAGCCAAGATCAACTTTAAAGTTTTAGATTCCGAGATGGTAGCGGTTGTGACAGACAAATGGTCCCCATGGACCTGGGCCAGCTCAGTGAGAGCTTTACCCTTCCACCCGAAGGACATTATGGGGGCATTCAGCCACTCGGAAATGCAGATGATTAATCAGTATTGCAAAGACACAAGACAGCAACATCAACAAGGAGAAGATTCCCAAAAGATGAGAGGGGACTATGGCAAGTTAAAAGCACTCATCAATAGCCGGAAAAGTCGAAACAGAAGAAATCAGTTGCCAGAGTCATAATGTTTTCTCACCTGGGTCTTAGTCTTACCGTAGCAAATAGTCTGTCTTTAATTATCAATGTAGAATCTTAGGTTTTACCCATGGAAACATCCTGAGAATGGTGGTCACTCACTCTTAAGGTGAATGTTATATGAACTGAAATAAGCATGCATTTCCTTGTATGATATTGACTAGCACTAGACATGTCATGGTTCTCATGGTGCATATAAATATTTAACTTAATCCAGATTTTATTTATAGCTTTATTTACCACTTCTTGAAAGTCAATACAGTGGCTATAAAACTAAAATTTTTATATCCCTTAATTAAGCAAGGGCCATAACCCTGGATCTTCCTTCCTTGTTTTGGGGGCTTAAACTTCTTATTATCAGCAGTTTTATATGTGAGAAGGTTTACAACTTTTACATAGTAAGAATTGTATAAATGCATGTGATAGAGTAGCTGTAAGAGAGAATGTAGAATAGATAAGTAACAGGGAAGAAGGTATCTAAAGTTTTTTCAAAACCTAAATGATTCACAAAAAGAAAATAAGTTTGTTTCCAGTGAAATATATAATTATTTTAAGGTTTTAAAATACTGTCAGTTGCTGATATCTATCATTATGTTTTGTTCTCTAGTTTTAAGAAATAAAATGAATGGCCCTCACCCTAAATACCTTGATTGGAACTATGTCAGTGAAGCATTTAAGTTTATATTCTTACGTTATCACCTTCCAAACAAAAGTGCTTTCTTTTCTTGGAAGTTATTTAAGTTATTTTAGACTCAGAGAATATAATCTTAAGCTGTTTGAAGACTGTGTTTGTTCTGATTTCTTGTTCTGTGTGGCAAATTAAACAATATATGAAGAGAAAATTTCTGAAGTATCAAACTTGTATATGAAGGGTGAAATAAATTGGAAAAATATAGAAAATGCAATTTTATTGAGAAGTTTATAAAAATTATGGTTATTTTTAACTTTAGTAATTAATTTCAGTGATTATCACATTTTTATTTTTTTATATACCAAACTCACATAGCATACTCATTTTTAAAAGTCACCATTTCAATTTTTATGATCTTTTGTTTGTTCTGAAGAGGTTCTCAATATGTTGAGACATGAAAAAATTAACATAAAAACAAATAGACATATGTTTTCAAAGAAGAATATTGGTCAATTATGTACAATGACATTTAAATACAAATATGTTAAGTTTTGTGATGAGTAAAATAATTTTCTAATTTTATGGTTGGATTTTTTACTAATAATTTGGCATTGAGTTTTTTGTATCAAATAACAATTAGATGAGAAAATATGAAAAATTTCCTATATTGTCTTATTTCTCAAAACCACAATATTTGCTCTTTCATATTGACTTTTAAAAACATTTTTATATTCCAAGTGCAAACAAATTATATCATATATTAATAAACCATGAAGAAGGCAATCAAGGTAGATATTTAATTTTTAAAACACTACACTCAAGAACTAGGATTATTGTCAAAATGAATGTAATAACCATGATTCAGAATACAAGAATATGACTTACTATTTAAGTGGCAGTAAATCTTCAATGTTTAAGAGGAGACTTCCATGAGGTAAAAAATAGTCTTAAAACACACAACATAAAATTCATTTTTTAAAATTACTTTTAAAAGCTGTTGTTCAAAGAATGTATAATCTTAAACTAATTCTTAAAATAGTTTATTATAAAAATGGTTTAGTTGTTTTAAGGTTATAATTTGAATTTTTACTCCTCTATATGCACAAATAGAAATGTTACAGTAATAAGTCAAGATCATCTTCAGTATTTATGGTCAATCTAGTCAATGAAGAAAGTTAACAGTTAAATTGTTTTAGTGTCTAAAAAGGGGGTACCACATAGTTCCCCTGCCTTGTGTAAACCCAAACTGATAAACTATAAGAGTGTTTAGTTGTGAAATATTATTTGTGCTATTTAATACCTTCTACTTTGAATATTATTAAATTGTATATACTTTTATTACTTTTAAAAATCATAGAAATCCTTCTTGAAATCACTGCCAAGTATAAAGAAAGTTTTCTTTCTCAAATCCATTAACAGATGAATGTTGGTGGTTGGTTGGTTTGCTTTTGTGTAGTTTGACTATTCTATGACTTAATATGTTTTTTCCAGTTGTATTGTACATAAAATTTCCTAGAAATGCACTTTTTTTCAAAGTGTAGGTTTGTGAATAGATTTTAGCATGATGAAACTGTCCTTACAGTGAATGTTCACTCTGTAAGAAAACAAATGTAGTTAGTACACTAATATTTAATTGGATTTTAAAGAATCACTTGCCTGGTAAAATAAAACATACTGAATTCCTCACGAATGCCTTTACTTTTTCTTAATGATGGGTTTGTAAATGCTTTTTGAAATGATAGAACCTACTTAATTTTACATTTTTTTCTCTTACGTTTTATTTACATATTCATTTTTCTGAAAGTAATGCATCTGAAAATTTCAAAATTCAAAACCTCCAGAAGGATATCAATGAAAACCTCTCCTGTTGCCACTATCCTTGTTTATCCAAGTCCTAACCCCAGAAGCATCCACTGTTGTCAGCTTCTATGTTTATTTCCATGTTTTGTACACACACATGCAAATCCATACTGTTTTCTCTCTTAAAGGCAGTTATCTGTAGAATTATTCAGACTATGTTGTGTCTACAGTGGTTAAAAAAAATGTAAAAAAAAAAAAAAAGCATAGTGTATAGTTTAGGAATGCCTGGACTTAGGACACATAATGCCTGGATTTGAATCCAAGCTTTTATCTTTGGAATTTGGAATTGAATCTCTTCCTACCTTAATACTTTGTCCAACTTCATATTGGTAAAATATTAGAACATAAAATATCATAACATTAGTGATAAATAAGTGTCTTATTTTTTTTTTATTTAAAAAGTGACACCTTGCTAGAACAAGAAGGACTCTCAGTTGTGTTCTTTGTCAAGTTAAATATCAATTATCCAACTTGAAGAACTTGTAGTCATGGATCAGGTAATACCTTTGCAGGTAAAAAAAAAAAAAGCCTCTATAAAAATGACGGGAAGAAAGCCACAGGTTAACTAATAATTCTACTAAGTGATTTGAGTGACAAAAGTATTAGAGATTACTTCTGTTTCTGTTTACTTGTGGTCTTTTAATATAAAGTAATGTGATGAGAAAAAAAAAGAAATATCAAAAACTTGAAATTATCTCAACAAATTTTCCAATCTGATTCACTGTTCATTAATTGCCTCTGTTTCTCAGTATCTCCTCACTTAAATTTCCATTTAATATAATTTAAAATATTTTCAGTGATTTCCTTATAATTTAAATGCATTTCGATGCTATACTGACTACTAACGTCAAAAAATTAAAATAGATTCTTATATCTGTTCTTCTAACCAAAGTCAAGAGAGACCTTGAAGCTTTATTTTGCAGCATAGTTAAGCTTGTAAGTAACTTAAGTCTAGACAAAGAAATAATCAGACTGAGCAGTAATGTTCACTTAGCCAGAGTATTGAGAATTTTATTGAATTTTATTTATGATGACAACTTTGTAGAAAACCATTACAGAATTTGTTTTTCTTAAGAATTTATCCCACCCTTCTTTTATGCAGTGATCTTTTGGAAAATAATACAAATCCCCTTGCCAAATGAAACCAATTTTAACAAGTATATGTATGTATCATTGTGTGAATTTCATTATCAATACATTGCTTTTCCTAAAGGGATTCTGATATATATTCCTATTTTAATGACTGCAATATTACTTTCATCATCCACAGTAAATAAGAATTCAAAGAACTAGCTCTAAGAAAATGCCATCTTCTTTGTGGTGACTAATGTATTTGTATGTTCACCTCATAAAATAGTACTTCCCACACAGTTTGAATTCTGTATTTCTCAGGGCTATTATGTTGCCATGGTTGAGTGTTTCTTACATAAAGTGCTATTAAAGAATGACATTATAACAAACACATTAGAACTGTTCATCCTATGTAAGGTTACCACTCAATCCCCAAGCATAAAAGCAGGATGAATTGTATTCGTTAAGTGTTTTGTTTTTTCTGAATTATTCATACAAAAAAGTCATGCAAACATTTTAAAAAATGAAAAATAATGATTTATGCATGGTAAAATGGATATATAATGTGATTATTAAGAAAAATAGAGGGAATTCATTATTATTATTATTTCAAAATTAATCTCAAGTTCTACTTCAAGTTCCCATTCCAACCTCTCCACTTATATATGACATAGCCTGGGATAGCAACATCTTTCTTGATGAATTTTTGCTTTCTCTAATATTGGAGTCATATAATATCTATTACATATAGTAATTGTGAGAACTCAGTGAGTTAATACATGTGAGAAATCCTACAGTAAGTGATATATAGTAAAAGCTCAGTAATATATGCTACTATTCTTTTCATCAGGAAAACAAAATCATTTTTTTCAAGTATCTGAGCATTTGTGCCTTTTCTACCTCAAATTTAATCTAAATGGGCCAACTGGTATTTTATGTTGTTTATTGGCAACTTTTTTTAAACTGCCATCAGTTCACAGGTGTTAACCTGAGTTGTTTCTTGTCACTGATGCAGAGCCCTCCCAGAGCAAATGAGGTTTCCTCTCTGTCCAAATACACTTCAGGGAACAGGAATTTTTCTGCTATTCTTCCACCATTCTGGGAGACAAGCAGTACATTACATGTACTGGATGACGGTTTTCCTCTGCACATTACACAGGTACACTAAATGTTTCTAGAAAGATGAGCTCTGTATTAACTCATTAAAATGACTTCATCAGACTCTGACCTTAAACATGGAGGTAAATCAGGTTCCTTCTCAGGAACAAACTATTTATAGTTACTTGTGGTTAAAATATTTATGAAAGATAGGTTTGAGGAAGAGAAAGAAGGAATAAACTGATTAATTTCTTTACCTCTTCCTATTAATTAAACCATTCTGGGAGACGAGCAGGTCAGTCCCATCTAAAACAACATGTGTGTATGCACGTGTGTGTGTGTGTTTTCCTAGTTCCTTCAGGATCTTGTACCTTCTCAAGACACAAAGACAAAAACTGAAACTGAGGTAGAAATATAGGATCTACACCCTTTACATGCTATCGCCACTTCCCCCAATTCACTGTTAACCTGTGTGGCCTTAGACAGTAAGTGTTGCCATTAAATATCTCTCATGGGCTTGAGCAATAGATTTCATTCTTTAGCAGTCAAATACCCCCAAGAGAATTCTGAAAAGCTATGTAGGCCCAAACATATATATGTTAATATCCAAATATTTATTCAAAGTCTAAATAGTTGCATAGGATATTTCCAGTATGACATAAATTTTGACATTTTACAATGAAACAACTATTTTCTAAAATGAAAGCAATAGACTCAAAGGATTTGGTTCCCACCATCATATTTTTAGATAATGAAGAATAAATTCTTAAGAGAAATTCTACATTGTCCCTACTTATTCATGTGTCTAGTCTACTTGCTCCACAAAAATGGAATATTAAGTTTTATATTTTAAATTTGTTGGTTACTCTCACACATTTCTGCAACAAAAATATGTATATTAGGGCCTCCCTTGCAGCACAAGGTTTTGAGTGCCACACTGTGGAGCTTCCACAGTCACTGCAGCATAGTTAGATGCCTGCCCAGGGAGGTGACCCACATGGCTCAGGAGACCTCTCTCTTGCCTCCCACTGCTCTTCTCAGCAGTGTACTTCAGTCCATTTGCCTATTCTGCGACTCACTTTGTCTCTGGTGAATTCTCTCACCCCCCGTGCCTCTGGCCTGTACCCCAGCTCTTGTGTGCATAAATAAATAAAATCTTTTTTTTAAAAAGTATATTCTTATTTAAAATATCCTGTGATTCTATAATTAATATTTTAGATAAAACTAAAATTATAAATTATCATAATTTGAATATAGATCATGAACATACACAAAAATTTTAAAATCATTAAACATAAGTAAAATACTGAAAATGCATATATGATGAGATCTATGGTGCTTCTTTTCCTTCTATTAATTAAACCACCTGTGAATGAATCTTATCTGAGTAGATGAAACAAGGTTCAACAAAATACTATTTCTAATTTTTCATTTTAGATATGAACACATGAGCAAAGTGCTTACATAATATGAGAAGGAATTAGTTTTACTATACTGTTCTGCTCAAATATTTAAATATTCTTTGAAGAATATGACTCACATCATTATTGTTAAAAGTTAGTGTAAATAAGTTGGAAATTTTGGGTTTTTTTGTAATTTTACAAAAAGAAATATTGGAGACTCATCATCTTAATTTTTGTGACAATACTTCTAATTATAGAAATCCATATTATGGAAAATCCAATTATGCATTTTCTGGTTCATTGAGGCCACCGCCATGATTTTCCAAGGCAACTCTGCAGTAGACTCCCAGCAACCACTTACTGAATGATTGGGAAGCAACTTAACCTCTCTGTGCTCTGGGTTTCTCACCTGAAAACTGAAGGTAATAATATATTATACCTCATACTGTTCCTGTGAAGATTAGTATCATATTTTTATATAAAGTGTTTATAAAAATCCTGCCACATGGTTAAGATATTAGAAATTGTACTATTATTACATGCTGCTATAAACCCCTCCTCTTTTCCCTGCAGCTAAAACATGCAAAAAAAATAATTCAGAATGAGATTTATTACTTTAGGAGAAAGTGGCTTGGTTTTCAATATTGAAATGCAAGCAGTCTGATAAAAATCCAAGGACCATTAAAGACAATGTTGTTAGGACACTTTAAGACAAGCTGGGGTCACTTGGACAGTGGCTGTAAATAACCAAGGAAGCAAACAGCCTCTGTGGATGAAAGTCCACAATAAATAACCCTATTGAAGATTCAATGGGATATGATTAAGAGACCAACTATTTGCAAAGGCCAGCTGCTTTAATTGCCCTGTTACTTAATCCTGATTTTATTTACTGGGGATATGATGCACTTTATCCTGCATTTAGAAACAAGCAGTCTGAGTGAATGAGGACCACTAAGAGAATGAAGTGTGTGGTGAAATATTCTTTTTCAGAAGAGTGAAATTGCAATACGGGAACTCAAATCTTTAGGGCACTGAGGTCAGCAGTGAAACAATGATTCTGGTTTTGTTATGAATCCTCACAATGAACTTCCAGCCATTATACTGGATGACAGTTTTCCTCTGCACATTACACAGGTACACTAAATGTTTCTAGAAAGATGAGCTCTGTATTAACTCATTAAAATGACTTCATCAGACTCTGACCTTGAACATGGAGGTAAATCAGGTTCCTTCTCAGGAACAAACTATTTATAGTTACTTGTGGTTAAAATATTTATGAAAGATAGGTTTGAGGAAGAGAAAGAAGGAATAAACTGATTAATTTCTTTTTTTTTTTGCTGCAATATATATATTTTAATTCAAAGTGAATCAATAGTAATACACCATAAATTCTTATTTTGACACTCACCAAAATAGTCACCTGGAAAACCCGCTTTTTGTGACAAAGTACAGAAGGCTTGGTCACATTTAAATCACTGAGAACTAGAGAGAAATACTATCGCAAACTGTAATAGACATTACATCCATACCTCTTCCTATTAACCTGGAATCACCCACCACTCACACCAAAACCACAAAAATGAAACATTTACAGCCAGCGAACAGCAGGGGGAGTCCTTAACATGTTCTGAATTTGTTAGGACTAATTTCCTTTTTTAATTTGTCAGAAATCAATAAAATCTTTTTTTTTCTGGGTTCCTCAAAGTGCTTTTATTTTAAAAAAAGAGCACAGACTGTATTTTCCCAAATTTGTTTCTCTGCCCATACTTTTTTTTTTTAAAATAGAATTCACCCTTGTTCTTTCTTTACTTTTGACACTTTGCA
Source organism: Galemys pyrenaicus (assembly GCA_019455555.1). NCBI lineage: Eukaryota > Metazoa > Chordata > Mammalia > Eulipotyphla > Talpidae > Galemys > Galemys pyrenaicus. The sequence goes on from JAGFMF010012021.1 coordinate 5,014,771, forward strand.
GCTATAGGGTGAAGTCCTAATTTCAGTCATTTTTTATTCCTAGTTTCTAGGACATTGATGAATATATACCAGATGCTTAATAAAATGTGATGCCTTCTTTTTTTGATAGCATTGAGTAAATCCTTTTAAATTCTAATTTCAAACTAATAAGGCATCATTAATATTTAGCACTGTAACACAATTTAAGAACATTAAGTTATTTGTTTGAAAATTGAAAGATTTATGGTTATGAAAAGTAGAATACTCACTAAAAGTTATCAACAAACATCTAATAAATCTCAATTCTCCAAGGGAAAGTTAACACAAATATAAAATATTTGTTAATTAATATGACATTCAGACAAGAGAAATAATTCACTGTATATTACAAGGGCAACAAGAAAATATGATTAAAATATCTATTTTGATCTATTAGTATTCTACTAACTATGTGCATCCTGTTTGTCCAGGAGTTCACCTAACTACCACAACAATAGTTACTTGATAAGCTTTGTTATATAGACTTTATAGATGGGAAAAAAATAAATCAGTGCTCATAAATTGCTAGATTAAGATTGAGAACTATATCCACTATTTGACTTATACCTCCCAAGAAAAGTTGAGAGAATGAAGGCTTCAGAACAGTAATGAGGGATGGTTTCATGCTGCAGGAAGGGCTCAGATGGACAGTGATGTATAAAATTCATAGAGATTAATGTGGAAGAAGAATATTTCTGTAGGTTTAGAGAAAGGAAAGTCAGTGAAGATGTGAGAAAACGCATTGTTAGATTCTGAGAGTTGAAGTTATAGAATAACAGAAATCAAGTGGATGAGCAAATGGAGTAAATAATAAAATAAATACGGTCTCCTATTTGTTTTTGAGAAGGGTATATTTAAGAAGGGAGAGATGAAAGCTAGATATTTACTTTGGTAAATGCAATGGTTGTTTCTCAAAAGAATTCAAAGTGAGAAGATTCCATTAGGAGTCAATAGGGTTAAAGTGGTAGAAGAATAGTAAACACCTGTCTTTTCTCAGTAACTCAGTGGTCTCAATGAAACAATGTATATGTCGAATATACATGTGTGTATCTCAAACATAAAAGACTGTTGATTTTAGATTTTGTTTAATTGGGTAATTATTGAATGATTGTAATATTGCCAATCCAGTGTTTTAGGTTTTTATAAAAGAATAATTAATAACAACAACACAATAATAGTAACATAATATAGCTAACTTTAATGGGATGCTTACTAATTGCCAGGCATTTGTGCTTATATTCATTATCTTGTTTAATTCTCATCTTCAAGCCTAGGAACTAGGTATTATTATTAACTTTTTTCAGATGATAACACCAAGGCATCATAACATTAAGAAATTTAACATTGATAACAGATTTAGTAAGTACAGTGTCTAAACTATGATGCTTTATTACATTATAATGAGTCATCCATAGCACTCAGACTGAGGTGATATTTAAAATAACTTTTGTGAGAAATATTGAAGTATTATCTATAAATGAAAACTTCCAACTTGGCATTCTTATTTATAAATGTTTATCTTTTCAGAGATTATTTCATCACATCATATTAGAATCTCTAATAACTAGCAATTGTACCAACAGTAATTAAAAGTCACAGGATTTCACTTTTCTCACAGAAAAAAAATAAAACAAAGATTAAGGTTGTATAAAAGATTTCCCATGTGGAGAAATATTTACAGTGTCTGTGCACAATTTGGTTGGGAAACTCTTTCTTACAAATTTAATAAATGTAGGGTATAAGAATCAAAAAAAAAATCTAAGGCAAAGGGAATATGTTCAAGACACACTGAAACAGCTGGTCTCAGAGAACAAAGTGTTTTTAGTTAAATTCTAATCTCTTTCAGATCAAGGTATTTTGAGGTAAAAAAGTGTGAGGACAGATAGTAAGACCAGGGTGGTCCCAAGAATTGTCACACACAACCATTTTACAGATGATATAAATTGAGACCCATAAAGAGGTCACACATACGGTAACTAAACCAGTCTCCTATTTTTTAGTGCACTACTTTTACAATCTACATAAGTCACCTCAAAGATAAAGTTATTAGTGCAGAAAAGTATACACGAGACCAAAAAATTATTCTTTTCAGCTGTTAGCATGAAATAAGTAAGACCTCAAGTTTCTGTGATTCCACTTTATGGCCTGGCTGCTGTTCAATTACACTGTCTAACTAGGCCAGATATTTTTGGTCAGACTCATTTGGCTTTGCTGAGTTACACATGGCCTCAGTATAAACTGGGGCCAAAATGAAGAGAGAATTTACTTTTCTTTAAACCAGCTTCTACTTGGTGAAAAAATGAAAAGCTTAACCATCAGGATCACAAAGAAAAACTTTCTCCAATTTTCTCAACAGTAGTTGAGAAATATCTTGTCAGCATTACTATCTTTTTATTATTATTATTTTTAATTGAGGTAGCTTTGGTTTACGACACTGTATGTGATTCAAAAGCATAAGATCATATGTCTTGAGATGTATGTCACCATACCCACTACCAAGGCACCCACAGTGTTCCACTACAGGGGTACAACATAGAAAAATCATCTGAACAAAAGTCATTAAAAGGTCTATTGTCCTCTTTGCACAGAAGTCAGTGTATTATGACCTGACAGCTGAATGGGTGTACCTAGCTCTACGTCATAACTCCCTCCCAAGTCCCTTCCTTTGTCTGCTTCCCCATGCCTCTATCTTCTTAGTTACACTGCTTCTCAAACTATAACGTATATATGAATCACCTCCAAACCTTATTAAAAGGTAAAATTTTCATTAAAAAATCTAGGATTGCTCTAGATGTTCTGAATTTTAACAAGTTCCTGGGAGATGACTATGTGTAAGTTTACAGATTACACTGAGTTTCAAAACTAGTTTTCTCTGATCATTGATGGTTGAGAGAATAAAAGGGGACTTTGGAAGAAGATAAAGTTATTTTTTCTACTTTTTTAGTCATTCTTCATGGTAAGATGACATAGTGTTCATTAGAAAGGATATTTAATTGCAACAGCTGAAGTAGATTCTAAGAATACATAGTCTATCCTTACATTTAATATCTGTCTATTGGAATAATGGATTGACTATTTCTCTAAAAATAATTTTGTTTACTTTTTGTAGCATTAACTTATTAAATTAATTAAATTTTACATGTGCTTACTTAAAAAAAGATAAAAGTATATTCACAAAGAATTTACCTGAATTAGACTAGGATGAAGAACTGTGAGACACAGCACAAAACTTTCACTATCTTCAGAAGGGAAAAAATGTTTTATGTGTAACCTTCCCATTTCCATGGCATAAATACTATCAGTATGGCTTTTTTTTTTTTAAGATTTATTTATTTATGCACACAAGAGCTGGGGTAGAGGCCAGAGTTGTGGGAGGTGACAGGATTCACCAGACCAGACAGAGTGGGGAGCAGAACAGGCAGACTGACTGAAACACACTGCTGAGGGCAGCAGTAGGCAAGGCAGGAGAGGTCTGCTATGCCATGTGGGTCCCCTCCCTGGCCGGAGGCAGGGATCGAACTTGTGCTGCAGTGATCGAACTTGTGCTGCAGTGGCTGCCGTTTGCTTCATAGTGCGTTGCTTAACCCACTGCGCCACCAGGGAGGTCCCAGTATAGCTTTTAATATGAGGTTACTGGATACAGAACTAAGAAGGATTTGCACAATGGCAAATTTATTATAAGAAACATTGAGACTCTTTACAAAGAGACTACAAGGAAGAGTAATAAAACTCCAGAAAACTTTAAAAGGAGAAAGACTGTTGATGATCCCATTACCTTTTTTTATGATTATTTTTTATTGAAGTGATACTAGTTTACAATATTGTATGTGATTCAAAGGCACAGGACCACACCTCCTCAGCAGCGTGACCTAATACCACGATCCCCATCCACCATCAAGGCACCCCGAGTCTTACCATACACTTTAGAAATATATTATAAGTTTGCATCTATAGTAAGTCTTCTATTGCATTTATCTTTGCCTCATATTTAATTTGGGTTTGTTCACCAGACATTAGACCATAAGTCAGTGTCCTAAGTGATGGTCCTCTATATTTATAGGGAATGATATTTTAAAATAGATGTTGAATCGAAAAGGAAGGAAGGATAAACACTGAATACACTGAAATCATTTTTAAAGAAAAAATATTAATTACATTCATAATCTTAAGAAATAAGACATAGGCCTTCCTGGTGGCCTCAGGGTTAAGTATCAGCACTATCATAGCTCTGACCTGAGTTCGAACGTGGCCAGGAAGCTAATCCACATATGGCGCATCAGACCTCTCCTGTCTCACCTGCTGCTCCCCTCAGCAGTGTATTTCAGTAAAGATCCTCCTGTTCTGCTCCCCACACTGTCTCTGGTGAATCGGTTCACCCTCCTGCCCCTGCACCTCTGACCTGCACCCGAGTTTTTCTATAAAAATAATAAGTTTTTTTAAAAAAGAAAGAAGACAGAAATAATCTTTGTGGTAATTGTGATATTCTGTTTATAACAGACAAACACACAAACACACTCACATATATTTAGTCATTTCAGTGACCAAATTTATTCCTCATATATATTTGGTTTTCACCCATAGTGCCTGATTCACAGCTCCTCAAAGTCTTGGAATTTCCTGAGTTTTGAGTGATAAAGGTGTCTTTTCTTATATTAATGAGGTGACATTTTGGAAAGCACTAAATGATGGGGCTGCTTGCCAGGAATGCCAACCATGTGATTAGAGGATTGAAACTTACAGTCCTGTCCTCAGACCTCTTGGGCAGTAACAGGGGCTGGAAATTTAAATGTCCAATGGCCAATGACTTAATCAGTTACACTTAGATAATGAAGAGCTTCTGGGCTGATGAAAAAGTGGACATGTAGGGATATTGGCATATCTAGAGATAGCCTACAAATGCTACACCCTTTATTCATGCCTTATCCTAAGCATCTCTTCCATTTGGCTCTTCCTGAATGAAATCATTTGTCATAAACTGACCATCTAGCAAATGGGTTTCCTGAGGTCCCTAGAAGTTAATCTAAACCTGAGGAAGGTGTCTTAAGTACAGCCTGGGCTTCTCGCTGATATCTGAATTGGGAGATCTTGGGAGATTGAATCCTTAACCTGTGGAGTCTAATGCAATCTCTGGGTAAATAATGTCAAAACTGAATTGAATTGAGTTGAATTCTTGGTTACACTACTGTTATCTGAGTATTTGTGTAGGGAGGCATACACAACATCATGTTGGTATTGGTCTCAAAATACTTAAATAATGACCATCTATCATTTTTAAGAACAGATGGTACTTTCTAAATTATGAGTATTATAAGCAAGGTTTTTTATTGCTGACACTAAAGTACAGGTAGCCCTCCTTATCTGTGGACTTGGGACCTACGGGTAGGTATCTTCAAATTCAACCGACCATGTATAAAAATGTATGTACTATGCTGATTGGTTGTATCTGTATGGAACATGTACAGATTTTTTCCTTGTCAGGATGGGAGTATCCTTGAGTCAATACACCATGACTATAGACGGAGGACTGCAGTTTTCTCTAAAGTTGTGAAATAGTTGTGAAACAGCCTTCCAGATTTAAGTTGAAAGAAAAGTAAACACTAGAATTCTGAGAGAGGCATGATTCTATGGTAAGGACCTGCTTATAAATGGAGATTAAATCTAATTAAAGAAGCAGAAAACAGAGAAACCATGCAACTTGTATTAGGAGAAAAGCTGATGGAGTTGTGTGAGCATTTCTCTTCGCATAATTTAATTTCATGGACAATTAAAACAAAGAATCAAGTGACTATCAAGAAGTATTGAAAACAGTGGTGTTTAACTCTGTTTAACTAAAATTCACATTCATACCTGAAAATGTGGAGTGTAACTAGAAAGCTGTGAGTAGAACAATTTTTAAATGAAAAGACAAAATTATACATGACAATTTCCTAAACTGGATGGCTCATTGTATTATAGGCTTGTTAATGGTCAGTCCTCAGGTTTTCAACCTGCTACACATACACACACACAGACACACACACACACACACACCAAATGCCGCATCATTTCAAGTGGCTTATTGAGAATGTTGAAATACAGAAGCAAGAAATGTAAAAGGCAAAATCATGGTCTAAAAAGTCTACATGATAATATAAATGATAGTTTTATCACAACATCTAAGCACCAATATAATAAGCAAATATCATTATTTTAGAATGATAAATTAAAACTTCAAATGACCTATTTGCTTTCATATTCTGCATCTCATTGACCACCACAGTACACAAATGAGAAGTAGTACATTGTGTTGTTTACAAATAAGATTATTTACACAGCTCTCATGACTGCACCACACTATACTCACAAAAATACAGATTCATATGGCCAGCACTGCTTCTCCAATAACAATTACCCAGAGGTTGAGGCTTAGATCTTTCTTCAGATAAGAAACTAAAATATTTTCTTAACTAATGGATAGATAATGATGCTATCAATTGCATCACTTCTGCAAATTCATCTTCAGACCACTGTATTCAGATTACCTTCAAATGTGCATTTAAGTATCAGATACCACCTAAATGTCACAGGGAGAAAAATTAGACTAATCTTGGCAGTCTGAAAGAACGATGTTGTCAAAGGTCATCACAAGTCTGACAAAAACAGTCTTCATTAACAGTGTCTGTCAGCACTTCCATTTGGAAGTAATTTGGATGTTTGCAGTGACCCTGTCAATTCCTATTGGCTGGGCAGTGACCTTGACCAGGGTGAAACCTGTTCAGTGTAGCTCATACAATGCACTAAAGGTGGAATCTGCGAAGACAGATGGCGATGGGGTCAGAGAAGAGGAACTTGTCCATCTCTGCTACTGGAGATGAAGCCATTCAACAATATAGTTAACTGACACGGGACCTGTGGTTTGCATATGACACAAGAGAATTGAGTTCCCCTATTTTTAAAGAATTGCTACTGTCCTGTGATCTTAGAGTTGATGAGGTTGATGAATAACTGGGGAAGAAAGCATAACTGTTGTGGTTTAGCAACAGACTAGATATTTCATAATTTGTCTTTCACAATAGTAGACTATGTCTTCTTTGTGGATAAATTCCTGATCAGAAACTCTGACATTTTTCTGCATTATTACAAAATTGTTTAATAATAGTAATTACCTTAGTCATCTGATGGAAACAGCCTTTTCCTTTAATTCCCTCATGTAACCACACAGAATCACCCACAGTATTAATATGAATTATAACCATGATAATAAGGAATATTATTTCCTAAGTGCCAGACTAATAAGACTACAAAAACAGTTATAGCCTGGAAATCATTAACATTTGATAAAATAATCTGATAATGTGATAAAATAACATTTGATAAAATAATTTGCTTTTATAGTTTCATTAGCAAATTTTTACACAAAAACTAGGAATGGATAGGTTATTAAATGACATAGCATATTTTAATTCTGGGCTCTAAGTCTCTGTCATACAAAAAACACGAGATATATTGATGGGCTAGAACCTAGTGGAAAATATATTGTCAAACTAGCAGGAAATGATGAATCAATAATAAAATATAGCTTTCAGTTATTTGTCAGATGTTCGACAATCTTGAAGATACTCTCTTGGACTAAAGATCTTTTCCCATTGACTGCCTGAACTCAGACTTTTTCCCAAATTTCTATCACTTGCTTTGCAAGTGCCACGTTCTCGGACCTAACAATAGAAGAGGAAAATAAAAGGGGGAATCCAGGTATTCAAACTCAACAGAATACAAAGGAAAAATAATGTGAATTTATCTCATAGAAGAATACGATAGATGGTATATTTAAATTGGTCCCCTGCCTTATGAACACTCAATGTCCATGTCTAGCATTTAGATTTGTGCCCTGGAGATGATTAGTAAAAACCTACTGAATTCTGCCTAGTAATTGGTTTTCAACATTTTCCCTCATTTATCCTAGTTTAAATAGTAGCTTGCTACGAGGTATAATAGTATCTTACCTAGACACCAACATGCAGACATTTATGGTTTAGTTATCAATTTATTTTTGCCTTTGGTTATTTTATTCATACCAGGTAACATCATCCAAATGACTTTTAGGATAATGCACCATTTTCACTGAAATAATTTGCCTAAATGAATTTGAGGTACCTACCATTAGGGTGGAGCAGCTCTTATAAAAATTTCCTCAACCTAGCTTATTCCAACTAAATTTGTACTACCTGTTTTAATGTGCTTATTATCATGACCTGTAGAGGCTGCATTAAACAATTAAGAGAGGGACCACAGTGTGTCATTTACCATAACAGAATCTGTGGATTCAGTCACCTAAAAGTGCCTAAGGCTACAGGATTGAAAGGATTGGAATATAACCTGCTAAATCAAATGTTGTGGGGCCCAAATGAGAGCATATTAATTTGTGACACCACTGTTTTCAGTCCCATTTTAATTAGTGATACAACATAGTATAAGCCACATTGTTAATGAAATCATGCAAGACAGATTCTGCCTTTCCTTCAAAAAGATTTCAATAGAGCTAAAGATTAAAAAAAAAAAAGTCAGTTGAGCAGAAGAAGCAAAGACATTAATCTTCTTTATCTTGCTTAGGCATGGTTTATCTCCTGAAGAAGACTTGAAATCTGTGATTGCTACAGGCTTTCTAATTTTTTTTACAGACTAAAAGAAATTGCCATTTTGAAGTGCTAATACCACTGTAAACATAATTCATTTTATTGAGTTTTTATGGTTCCATTGGAGAAAGGGCTGTGCAGCTGTTGTTTGCTAAATTGTCATTTGTTGGGTTAAAAGTTCGTCCTACTCATTCAGAGTATGGTCACTGCTCAGGAATCAGATGACCACACCAGAGCCACATACTACATGGATCATATGATTTGTTTTGGATCAGTTTCCTTCCAGATGCTAAAATCTGGTGTATTTATTAAGAATTGGCTGAAGCCCTGATTCACTCTGGAGTTCAACTGAAACAGACTAATTGAATGGGACCCATCCCAACACATATGTCTCCTCCAAGCTGAAAGTGATTTAAGGTTTTATGGCACTAAGTGGCCATTGGGTAGATTTGTACTCATTCTCAGCAGCTAACAAGCAAAAGTGCTTCCACTCTACAGAAATGTTGAGGTGAATATTTCCCAGATGGCTTTCCAGACAGAGGCTTTTGCACAAAAGAAGAAACGAACACTGCTACAAAGTCAAAGAGCAGCTCATATTTAAGCATTTTGATGGACAAATTCAGGGGCATTTTCAAACTCTACAGGGTGCTTTTAGAATATGTTTGGAATGTAAATACATGTTAGCATCACCTAGCTGACACCTGGCTTAAAGCTGACCTTTCATAGAATGCTCATGTTTTAAAGCAAAAAAGAATCTTAGTGATCATTGGGGTCAGACTGTTCCTTTAGAGGAAAGAGATCTGGAAGCAAGTTAAGTAGTGCATTCATATAACTTGATGTCTACTCTAGCCTACACATTCTCTCACATTCCAGGGGGCACCCTAAGTTCTGATGGATGAGCTCCATTCAGCAGCAAGCACTTATCAGTGATAATTTCTCTCTAACTTTTATATTCAGTTTTCTCCTTTTCATGTTATATTGCTTTGTTGGGCATTTACTCCTGGTCTCTCACTTCTTTCTTTCTTTGTTCTTATTTTAAATATATTTCTTAATTATAGTCCTAAGTTTTAATCATAGCACTAAAAAAATAGCCTACGAAAACAAAATTCTTAGTAATCCTCAACATGATTTCTGATTTTTCTTATTTTGACTGTTTATTGTCCACAACATTTATCTTAAAAATGTATGACATAATAATGTTTGTGATTTCACTGTTATATATTTAATTTTACTTTCTATGTTTTTATTGTTCAGAAGCTAAGACCTCACATCATTTGGAATTCTTCACAGTACCTAGTTCAATGATTATCTATCAGATAATTTCAACAGGTTGGTTTTCTAGCTAGATCTTTTAAATCAGTGGCTTTGATTTTAAAAATGTGTTCATTCAATAAGATGACTGCTAGCAACAAGTTTAGGGGGAAAAACACTTTGAAAGCATAGATTTATCTAGGCAGCTAGAATAGGGACCTGACTACCCCATTTCATAAGATGAGCTAATTCTGATATCACCGTAGGCTTAACTTCCTACCCACTTGACATATTGTCAAGTGATTTAACTTCCCTACCCACTTGACATATTGTCTCAAATCATTAACTACATATTTTCTTTCACACATACACACACTACAGCTGGAGTATACAATACAAAAGAAATAAGAAGTTCATTTTAATCATGAAAGTTTTATTACTTAATCTTCAGTTATATATGTTCAGAATTTGTGTTGTAGCTACCTCTAAATAAGTGTTAGAAATATCATGCTAGAATACAGAAATATGTTGTCACCTAATCACTAACCTTAAAGGAATTCATAAATTAAGGAAGTGAGAGTAACTTGGGATAATCAAAATCCTGTGTAAGAGCAGCAGAAAATGTTCACAGTAAGACACAGATAAGGAAATGTGTCATATGGAGTGGAAATTTGATTAACAGAAGTTATGATGGCCTGGAAGAGAGTGACACAGAGACCAGTGGGAAGAGGGCACAGAGTTCATTGACAAAAGGTATAGTGCTCATACTGATGGAATGACTGATAAATGCCAGTGATGCAAAATGTTAAATAGTCATTGCTTATGAAGACCCAGAATTGTGCTAAAACAGAAGTCATTTTTTATATTGGGGAAAATCAATATTTTAATAAGAAATATTGATACAAATAAGAAACACTTTGTGTGTGGTGGGGAGGGAATGGAATGAGGACAGAAAGAGCACAAGGGACTGAAGTGGTGGTGAAATGGTGGTGGGAATTCCCCAGGGACCACAATTGATGTCAAATATACATAAATAAAGGGAAAAAAAGAGAACCCCGTCCTCTTTCCTTTATTATTTTTAAATGTTAAATATGTCAGAGGTAAAGATAAAGGATATGAAATCATAAAAGTATCAGAAGTAAATATGAAATCATTTTGAGACTAACAGAAAGATTAACACAACTACACAAAAATAAAATGTAACTGTAGGGCACAAACATTTAAAAAGTCAGTTTTCAAAATTCACATCATTCCCTTTTGCTTCTATGAAAGACATGTATTAGTACCGGTCATTACAGGTAATTTCCAAGGGAAATCTGAAGAAAATTTTTTTGCTTTTATAATAAAAGGTAAAAGGCAAAAGTGACATCAGCGTTTGTGTAGTTCCTGCATTCCAGGGGCAACAAACACTTGAAGGAGTGAGCATGGCACTGCTCTGGGAACTCCTTTATACAGACTGTGTGCTTATTGTATCATTCTTGCTTTTTCTATTTGTATTATTTTATATTTTATGTGTTATTTGGCATGATTTGGTAGGTTTTTCTCTTAGTCTTGGAATGCTCAAAAATTTTTCCATGTAAATTAATAGTGATTGCTTCTTTATATGATTTCTGTTTATAAAAGTTTTCATAGAAATGTTCTACTTCTGAGTAATGGGGAAATCTGTAACTATTTTTCTTCAATATGAATGTTATAGCCCAATCTTCTCACTGATATGTTCTGTATGTTTCCATCTCTAATCTATTCCTTGTCATCATCCTTATTCCTTCCTCTCTTATCCATGGCTTGAAGCCCATACTTTACTCTATAGCCTTTTTGTTTTCCAGTCCTAATCATGAAATTTTTCTTTCATTTATTTTCTATGTAATTATTACTTCTCTGTCTTTTCTGCTTTGTTGATAAACTAGGAATATCAGTATCAAATCCAGAGAGATTTATAAACAAATAAAATTAATGTGAAGAAATATTTTATATAGTTGATTAAGAACTACAAAAATATAAATTCATATTTTGTTATATTTTACATGATATAATGTTTTATTATGATTACTTTTATGTATTAGTTGTGTTATTTTCACCATTATATGATTGATACTAATATTTGGATATGAAGTTATTAATGGTTCTATGAAAAATTTTTAAATTATGACATTAAACCATAAATGATAGTCCTTAATGTATATGTACTGCATTAAAAGAAATGCTCAATGAAAGAGCACTCCTCTCTTATCTTGGTACACTCCAATCCACCACCAACACCTATAAAAGGAGGCTATTAGGTCATCATAAACAATATTCATATCATAAATGTTCTAAGAGATCTATAAACCTCTCAGAAACTATTAATCACATTCTCTTTGACTTATTTCTATGGCAACCTTTGTATCACTGATTGTCCAGTAGTTATATGTTCATTTATATAATTTTTCTTCTATAATATGATGCCTCTTTGATAGAAGAGATCAGTTTTTCATCCCCATGTCCCCATTCTCTTCCACAATGCTCTAAGCACATGGTTTGTTTAAATTATTTTATATTTGCAAGAACGAAAAGGCTTGAGAAATAAATTTAACGATGGGAATATATGTGTGTGTTGTTATATAATTTTTTCACAATAATATTTGTAGTAAAATTAGTCATAACAAGATACCCAAAGATACTACATTACCATTAGGTATAGAATTTAAAAGGACAAAAAACCCTGCATATTATCTACTAAATATAGTTCTGTCAATATCTATTCATAGTACCATGGTTACTACCACCTACTGGCTAATGTTCAGCCATATTCAACAAATTATTATATTCTTGATGATGCTTCTATTTTCTGCCTTGTAGGGTATTAAATTAGCTGACATTGACTTTCACGATTAGGAACATATTATAACTTCAGACCAACAAATGTTTGCCTTTACTTCTTTGCTTTCTTGTTTTTAAAATAAAGAAAAACAATGTGCTAAGATGTTCTTATAAGAAAATGAAATTGTTTTCTTCAAAGTAGGAGTCATCTCGAATCTCAATCTTTTGGTTTTCAAATTATTGGTGAACTTGTAATATTACAAAACATTTTAGATAAAACACTAAGACAGGTAAAAATAGTTGTATGCTTATGTATACAATTGATTAAAATGTATTTGTTAATAAAACATACATTTATAATTTATGTCTTTATATGTAAATATATGCCATAGGTTATATATCCTAATGATAAATTAGTAAATAACATTTATTTGAAGAAGAAAGCATAAATGGTGGATATAGAATACGCTATGCTAACAAGCACATTCATTTAGACTAACATAAGAAGTTGCCCCTTAATGATAAATTAATAACTAATTAAACACTGTATTATATGCATTAAAGCAAGATATTGGCAAAGTAGTCCTTAAGCACAGTTTAATGTGCCATTTTTTCCATTTAATTCTTGTTTTAGGTTTTGTTCAAAAGTTTAAGTGCATTACATTCCTGGGTTCACCTTGTCCCTGGCTTATGGTTATATCTGGTCCCAAAAAGGTACTGGCAAGAGATGAGCGGTTCAGAGCGTTTATTTCCCATGATGGCTACCATTCTGGGATAATTTTTGATTATGTCTGCACTTTTTTTTTTTAATATCCTAACTTCTGTCAGAGAGCTTTATTTCCATGGTTACATCTCCTATCAAGTTCTGAAAACACCACAGGGCTTCTAGTTTAAAGATGGTGAGATGAACATACACACCAACATTTCTGGCTCCTATTCAAAACTGAAATTGTTTTGCTTTCCAAGCATCTCTCCACCTCCCAGGTTCACAGTGAATTGGGGAGATTTTAAGGCCCCTGGGAAACCAGGGCTTTACCTTTGTGATCACTGTAGTTGAGGTACAGCTTGTCTCTGGTGCTGTGATAGTGCAAATAGTAAAACTTTCACTGCTGCTAAACTGGGGTGAGATGCCAGTGGAAAAGGATGTTCTAACTAATGGGATGTCTCTAGCACTTAAGAGGAATGAATTAAAATGTCCTTAACTGAGTGACCATTGTGGATCATTTCTGAAAAATGATAAATATGTTCTGAAGGTGATATGTCATTGATTAAAGGCAACATGTGAGAGTCAGAGAATCTCTGACATTTTTATGAAAATTTAACTACCTGCAGCCAGGGGAAGAGAGAGGTGAGGACCAAGTTCTCACTTTATTTAAGACTCACTCTATTTAAGAGGTCAAATTCTTAGTTTGGAAAAATCTTCTATAGTACTTCTATATTATGGTGGAATCACATAAGAGTCTCTACTGCTGTACCTTGAACTCCCAGATTACCAGGAAACTGCTGAGCCTAAAGGCCATTCCCACTTATCAAAAGATAATGGCTGTTCCCTTTGCTTCAGATCATGCAGAGCCTGAAACGAGACACAGGTGCTTCACGAAACTACTTACCATTAGCTACTATAACTTTCTTCCCTCTACGTTATCACACCAAGGGTCAAACCCCAGCCCAACTCAGCTGGATTGTGTGGGGCCTGTTGGGGGAGGAAAGTAAGTCCTCAACAACCCACAAGAGCTCTAAAAAAAAATTCTGATTCTTAAAAATCTGGGCCACAGACCCCAGATGTGGGTTGTCCCTCAAGGGGGTGCAGCCTAGACCAGGTGACACATCAAATGTTGGAATTCTTGAAGAAAGCTGAGGACTGTTAACCCAGCACCTCTCTCCAAACCTTTCTGGCAGTTAAGAAAGTAAGTGTGACCTTCCAAAAGAGCATCTGGGTTGCTGTTTTGCAGCCACTCCCAGGCCCTACTTAGGTTCATCTTCAGTTCTCGTAAAGATCATTTTGTAGCCTTTGATAGACTTTTACAGGCTTTTAACGCTGAATCAGGGAACAAACCAGCTTTCTCAGAATTTTTCTGGTTTTCTCCTCTCTGTGTTGTCTTTGAAGTCATAGCCATGTAGCGCCTCAGGGTGATGCCACTCTTGTACCTCTTCGCCCTTCTGCATGTGTCCCTACTTACATATGCACTGCCATGCTCTCTCGCCCAGGTGTCCAGAATGATAGGGTCCCTGCAAGACTGCAGGTGTGGGTGGTAGATGCTAATGGCAGGAGAGCAGAAAAAGCCTGATTTTTAACTCATTTATCCTACAGTAGCACATTACAATGTTCATTCTAATTATACTACATGAGAAATGAAAAAACTTTTGGATTATGTTTTGATCAGGGATTATCTGACTTCCATTTTTTGGGATAAATCACTATTAAAACATACCTGCACATATGTGTTACATTTTATGCTGGCAATTTAACACAACTTCTCCTCTAGCTTCCCTGCACCATACCTCTACCATCCTTTCACCACCCTCCTCCCTGGACACACTCAACCCTTGCAACAGCCAGAGGCCAGGGGATGTAGCTTTCAAGAAATACTTACCAGGAGGTTCTAATTTAGGTTCCACTAATCAGGAGCACCTGTTTGAGGTTTGGGAACCATAAAAAGCTGAGGCCATTTGGTTGCCCCAGTAGTTAGACGAGTGGGCTTGGGCAGAGACATTGCGAGGACCTCTGGGCATTTTCCTGTGACTCATCTGCCTCAGTTTGCACAGTATAATCTAGTCCGGTGGTTTTCCAAACATCATCAGCACCCTGTGGGATTCTGCGAAAATGCGAGTTCTTGGATCTACTCCCGCCCTACACATTCAGATGTTTCGGGGTAAGTGATCTCCTGCGTCTCCTTGCTGATTCTATCCAGTAGTTTCCTCCTTATTCATGAGGGATACATTCCAAGCCCCCCACAGAGGACACCTGAAACCTCAGGTAGTGTCAAACCCCTTACTTAATGCCAATTTCTATGCAAACATACCAGTGATAAAATTTAATTTATAAATCAAGCACCTCTGTGATTAACGACGACAATGAAACAAAAATTATAGCAATATACTGCAAAGTTAGGTGACTGTGGTCTCCCTCTCTAAAAATATCTAATTGTATGTAATATTTTTGGACCCCGGTTGACTACGTGTCCCTGAAACCTTGGAAAGTGAAACTGCTGATAAGGAGGGAAGTGCTGTGGCTCAAATTTGAGAAATGCTAAAGAAATGCAACAGAAAATGATCGCATTTTCAAACTGGGTTGTTTTTCAGAATTACCAAGAGTGATTTTGAAAAGCACAGATTCTTGGGTCTTGTCATATACCCCACAGAAATAAGATTCTCAGGGAAGGGGCCTGAGACTGTGCTCACCCCAAGCCGGGGTGATTCTGATTGCTGGGCCTGGTGGAGAATCGGTCAAGTATTGCTCTGTGGTACTCTCGTTTCTGGTTTAAAACCACACTCCCTTTTCCTCCTAGTTGCAAAGAAGGTAAAACAATGATAGTTTAATGAAATTGTTGTATCTTTTGTGGACAAGTGTCCTCATTTAGCATAAAATGCCTTTTTAAAACATTTACATTCTACAGTTTTGTGTTTCTAAGTATTAAGCAAGGATGATTTACATCACAATCACTGAGTGTCTTGAAATTGTAACTACCTGGGCCCAT
Source organism: Galemys pyrenaicus (assembly GCA_019455555.1). Classification (NCBI taxonomy): domain Eukaryota; kingdom Metazoa; phylum Chordata; class Mammalia; order Eulipotyphla; family Talpidae; genus Galemys; species Galemys pyrenaicus. The sequence goes on from JAGFMF010012021.1 coordinate 5,031,149, forward strand.
TCACACTTAATTGGATCTCTGTGCTTGGGACATATTTAACAAACACATCAGCAAATGCTAGTTTGGGAACCACAAACAAGTTTTCCCTACACTGTACTACCCTTCCTCAAATGTATAGGGGTGTGCCTTCTCAAAGGGCACTGAATGTGCCTCCAGCATCCTGTGTTAGCTCTCGCTGGCTTGTTTATGAGGAGACTAAGGTATGGAAATAGATTACCCCTACTTTCTCCTTCTTTTCTAAAATGCTATGATGAAATTGTGTTTTTTATGAGCCTGTGCACCTAGGTGCTTCCAAGGTCATAAAAGATGCCTCTTGTTTAATCAAGTTATCTAGTGTATTGACTGCAGGAAAATATTTCAATTTTATCATCATTATTGGCATAAAACAAAGGGGAAATAGAAAGGAGTACTGTAAATATTGTGTTGCTATTTTGACCCATTTCTTACAAACTTGTTTCCTTTTTACTCAAAGTAGTCAAAACAATGATTATATTCAAACATGTTAAAATATTTAGTATTTTAAATATTCTCTTAATTTTTTATTCTCAAAAGAAAATATTAAATATCCATATATTCCATTTGATCTTAATCAGAAATATTCTTTATTAAGCAATAACTATATTCATACTCTATTAATGGTAAATGTGTTTTAATGTTCAGGTTTTTTGTTGCTATTAAGTAAAAATGTGTTTTAGCCTATAAGTTATTACAAATAATGCATATACTTAGAGTGAAACTAGACCATGTTGAGAAGCTTCTAGTACCATGTCTTACATTGGTATTTAGTAAATATTCTGGTATATAGTGAGGCACCTCACAAATTATTTGACATAAATGATTTTGAAAAATGCTTTTTGCATGATCTGAATAATCAACAGTAAAGTTTTCTATTGGATTGGAGGTATTTCATTTTTCCTATTATAATTTTAATGTTTCTTAAAAATATTTTTCAATGCCCTGAAATGCTACAAATATTCTGGGTAATTAAGTTCTTAAGGACTGTGAGAATTTATTACTTTTGTAATGAAATTTTAGTGGGTGCAGAGAACATCTTTTTGAAGAAAAGTATGTCAGGAAATGTTTTGGTGACAATAAAATCTAGCCATCATTCAAAACTGAGTAAAAGTTCTCAAGATGTTTGGTGACTTAATCTGAAATCAGTGCATGAATGGTGTTGGTTTGTGGGCTTTTCCTGTCAGTTTTTACAATCTTCTCAAAAGCTGCTATAATAACTATCTTATTTCTGGAATATTCTGGTTTGTAAAAGGGGCTCAGTTAATGACCAGAGAAGGGCAAAGCACAAGTTGTGGTCCACTAAGCTCACGTCTGCTTCAGGACCACATTCAGGATTCAACAAAGAGCTGGGTATATTTATATGTAAAGAGAAGTTTGCTCTTTAACATCAAATTTTCCTTATTTATGTTTATAGTTTTGAATTTATATTCATAATCTGTGGTATCTGATAGTAGTTTATATTGTTTTTTGACCTTTTGAATAGATTTCATTTTCTTACCTCTAAAAATAATATTGGTACAATAAAATGTATATATGGTCTATACAAAACATGCCAGACTAATTTCAAAGCATGCACTTTTAATATTGTTCAATATTAAAATTCCTTTCCACCCATAAGACTATTTACCAGCTGGCCTAAGAATTGTTAATGTGCTAAAGAAAAGTAATATTAAGTATTTGACATTGTGGGATTCATATTTTTTTCAAATATTCTGACCTAGATTATAGTTGGTGTGATTAACCATCCATGTTAAGAAATAGTAGATTTTATATTTATTGTGACTCTTGAAATTATTTCTGTGCACTTGAGAAACATATTAGGCTTGAATATAAAATCAATTTTTTCTTGATATTTTGCTGAAAGTAAAAAGCTTTGAAAGAACAATGATATTACTTTAAAAAGTAGCGATTTGCATTAGATGTACTTGATTCTAAGTTTGAGTTATGAGTCAACCAACCAGTCCTAAGTACTAGGTTTTGTCATAAGTTGCAGACTCACTTCAGACACGAACCAGATATAGCACCTAATGATTATGACAAGCTTTTTCTAAATCATGACCACTAGTGAAACATGTTATTGTATATTTTCTTGTTGCACATATGTCATTCTAAAAGCATTTGTTCCCTCACTTAATTGAATGAATTTTTAAAAGAGAATTAGAAAGTAGAGTATTTTGAACACTTCAAAGCTGTGTTTACTACTTAATCTATAATAAAAAGTAAGCATCATAGTTTAGTAAACTTTATTTCCATTTTGTTGTATTTGCACTAAACAGGCATGAAACCAAAGACTCCACACATCTAAATTAGTGAAAAATAAAATAAAAAGAGTTAGTTACTCCAGCAAAAACAAATCATTCAAAATTCTCATTTCCAAAATTTTTGCTCTTAGACTAGTGACTCTCAAAGTCTGATCTCTGGACTGATGGTAGCGTCCCCTTACTACTTGTAAATAAAGCAGACTTTATTACTGCCAACATGTATTGAATCAGAACCTCAGAATCCCCTCAATCTGAGTTTTGACAAGCTCCCCCCACCACCATGTAATTTTGATGTGTACTAATGTTTGAAGCAAATATCTGGACTATGGAACATAAATTCACATAGTTAAAATAGATAGGTCTGAATCTCTGGGTAGACTCTTTATTCCTCACTGGATCTCAATCCTACCTACAGCTCTTACTTGGGAAAATTTTCAAGACTCACAACTAAGATTAGTTGTTATAATCTCTGCCTTAGCATTGGCATTGTAAAAGCTCTCTGGTAGTTCTAGTAAAAGGCAGGATTCTGAGATACTGATAGGAGTTTGTGTACTTGTTCTTTGGTCAATCACTTGCTGAGTCTTCAGTATATTCTAGTATGTGTTATTCCTCTCGCCCTTTTCTGTTGGCTCTATATCCCTGCTTTTCCCTATTAGTCCCATTAGCTGAAGTTGCACAGTCAAAGGGAGACAGATCAACTGTTTTTTCTGAGTTGCTTCCATTTGGAGAACTTTTATATTCAATTTAAAAGCCAGCCTATGTTCCTTTAAATTACTAAACAGACTACTACCACCGAACTCCTTGTGTTTCATCTTTCCCATATCAATCCATCCCCCACATTGTAGTCACTGTTACTTTGCTAAAATGCAAAATTGATATCTAAACATACTTGGAAGTGTCTTGTATAATCTGTGCTTCATCTATCCTTTGTTCTCCCAAATTTCTTCTATGCTAGTGCTGCACTGAATGTTTAGTATGTTAGTTTAAACCCAGAATGTTTCTCTCTCGTCCTGTTGCAGAACATACAATTGTCTCTCTACTACGAAACACTGCTCCCTGGTAGATAGTCACCTCACCATTCATTCACCCATGTCTTTGATATGATTGCTTCCAAGAAAACTTAATTGATCATCCTAGCTTCAGAGATACCTTGGAAACTTCAGAGATACCTCTGGGATACCTTGGAATCATCCTTATGAGACTTTTATACAAGCTTACTTATCTGTATTGGAAAATTAAAGATAGTATTCCTATGTTTATTGGTAATTTTTCATTTCTATATCTAGACAAGAGATAACACACATTTTCAGTAAATCTTTATTGCATAAAAAGATGATTTTAATACAGGAACTATCATAAAATTGCAAATTGAAAGTTAAGAAGTCGGGGGAAAAAAAAACAGGAGTAAAAATTATACATTAATGATGCTAGGCAATATATAGGTGTTCCAGGTAAATGTCCTTTTCACACCTTAGATCCTTACCTTACATCTTATGTGAAATAACTCTTTCGGCAGAACATTTTCAAATATGTGGACTTATTGAAGGAAATTCATTTCCCTTAATTTGTCACCATTCCCGCTACTATGATCCTTAAGCACTAGATTCATACATTTTTAATAGGTATTTCATATAAAATTATCCTCCGGTGAAATAAGTTTTGGAAGCTATGCTGTATTCAGTTTTGTTCAATGCAGTCACATTCAGAATCACTGGCAATCCCCAAAAGAGAAAAATAAGAAGCATATCTTTGGAATTTTCTTGAGTAACATCTTACGGAATTGTCAGTTCATCTAAACAGTTTGAGAAACAGTAGTTTACAAGTATTTGTAAATCTTCCAAGAAAGTTAAGGGGGAAAAAGTTAAGGGTGTCAGAGATTTCCTCTGTCTCTCAGGAAACCAACCGATCAGAATTATTCCGTGAATTGTATGAAATTTGTCAAAAAAAATCTATATAAAAAGTGACAAATTTTTTTAAGACTATTTAAAAAATTAAGTGTACACGGTATGTAATATGATATAGGCATTGCTCTTTACACATTCTTGTTGAACATACTGTTCACTGAGGGGTATCAGTGTTCTGATTAAAGACTAATATATAACAGTTCAAAGAGAAAGTATAGCGATATTGGTTTCAATAAACGCTATATATACATACACACAAAGGAAGACATTAAATGGTTTTCCTGAACAACATATATTGGGTACTTCATGAAATAAGACAGAGTGGGAAAAAGAGAGGCTCTCTTCTTTGGGTTCAAAAACTGGAAATATTGTCCAGAGACTGCAATCAGCCTTCCTTCTTCTTTGTGAAAAAGTTTGCTTAAGAATGAAGTTAATTACTTAGGGAACAGAAAAAGAAGCCAGAAGAGAAACTGAGTCTGACTCCTTTGTTTGAGGACATTTTATCCAGCGTTTCTAAGTGTACTTAGAGGGCAAACTCAGAATTGCACAAGTTCTGCCTCCTAGCAGTAGGCAGGGAGTAAACTGTTGGACTGCTGCAAACTGGCTACAAGAAGAGAAGAAATAAAAGGGAAGTACTTAAAAAAAAAAAAAAAAGCTTGTTTTAAAGGTACTAATTGTGTCTGCATCCCTCTAGGTATATGAGGGAGCTGAAGCCTTCTTTATTAAATGAATATAGCAAATGTACGAATACATTCTGTAACAGGACTTAACAAAAGTCCTTAAAATTCTAGGAGGAGTATAGAGAATGCTATTTACTTCCAATCTGTTTGACAAAAACTTACCCTGTTTTCCAAATATTTATCTTCTATATTACTATGTTCACTAGAAAAATTATGAAAAATAGTGAGTTTGAGTTTGTACCAAGTAAAAGGAGTTAAATATTTTTAGATTAAATATTGATAATAAACATTTTTATTAATGTCTCATATTCTCATATTCAAAGAACAATGAGTTCTTTGTTGAGGATGTAAAAAAATTCTCCCTGATAAATATTGCAATTTAGTGAATGCTTTCTCAACATAGTTTTAATTTTTTTTTTACATTGTGCTTTTTCAGTACCAAATGAGTGCTTAATTTGTGTTAAATACTAGTGATATCTAGTGCTAGCGATACACAAATGAACTTCATTGACATATGGAACTTACATGTAAGAAAACTAATTAGATATTTTCACTTTTAAATAAACTTAATAAGGAGCACAATTTTACAGCAATTTTTTTAATCCTAAATTCTTTTCCCCAAGTTATTACAAGTGCTATGCAAATAGAAGCCTGAGTTGATTACCTGGATATTCATTATTTGAGTTTTCCCACAGTAAAACATACTGTGCAGAGAAGAAACAGCCATTACATGATTGAAAATCCACTTAAAGCTTTGATTCCATTAGCCCCTCTTCAAACAATTCTTAACAGGAGTACACAGAGTCACCATAACAGCAACACCTTAGGCCAACTAAGCTTTTAATTATAATATTACATGATAAGTCGTGATATTCTCAACATCTCATACAACGATTCAAGTAAAATAGGAAGTTATTGACTATATGATTTAATGCAATGATGAAAATAATGTTGGAAAACACTATGATCAATTTCCATAAGATGAAATTCTGGAGAATAAGAAATCTAACAAATAAAGAAAACTATAAGAATAAAATTATTCAAAAGTGAATTGAGAGGTGTTTGAGGAATTTGATAAGCCATCAAATATATTTTTAGAAATAACTAAGAGCACTCCATAAAAGCCAAATAGAAAGGCAGTCATATTTTATCACATTTTTTGAAAAATGCTATCCCAAAGGCATCAGCTTGCTTTATTTTCAACAGAGAGCACAACTGAAATTATAATCTAAATTTTGTTAAACATGTTTTTATAATTTTAAATTTAATTTATCAAAAAAAATCCAGTCAACCTGGTTTATCATTATTTCTTATGAATGCTTTTTTCTGTTATAAAGGGATTCACTTTAAAGTCTTTTATCAATTTTTCTCAGATGATACAGAGATCTTGCCCGGGCATTCTCCTAGCTTGCACATATATCATACCAAGGGGGTCCTAATTTCTCAGTAACTGAGTTCCTGATTCTGATTTTGGCAGTTACAGTATGATTAGGGTCTCTAAGAGATTGTTAATTACTGAAGGTTTCATCTTTAATAGGATAGTATCAATAATTAGCTCCAAGTACTTGGCTCTTAAAACCAGTGTAAGGAAAACAATGACCTTTTGTGGTAGACTGAACAATGACTCTCTAAAGATATCTATGTTCTAATCTCTGGAACCAGCTTGCTTTTCATAGTTCAAGAAACTTTGCAGATGTGATTACATTATGGATCTTAAAATTACTGAGAGTATCCTGGATTATATAGGTGGTACAATGCAATCACAGAGTCTTTGAAGGGGGTGGCGGTGGGGTTAGAACATACATAGAAAATGTGAGGCTGGAGGCTGAGATGAGAGAGAAGGGGTTGAGCATTAGATTTAGAAGACAGAGAAAGAGGCCAGCAGACAAGGTATGTAGATGGCCTCCAGAGGCTGGAAAAAGCAAGAAAACAGAATCTCACCTAGAACTTGATTAACTGCAATGCTATGGACCCATTTTAGATTTCTGATCCTCAGAATTGTCAGAGAATGTATTTGTTTTTGCTTTAACCACTTATTTGGTGGTAATTTACTAAAACAACAAAAAGAAATAAAAATAATTTCCTCTGGAATTTTCATGCTTTCTGCTTTACTGAAAACTCAAAAGAAAATTTAGTCTCTCCCAAATTCCTTTTCAGGAGGAGCTTGGCAAGGAACAGAGAACATAAAAATAGCTTTCCTTTTCTAATCATGTTTTTCATGATGAGTTCAAAATCTTTTCCTTCATGAGCTCTTAAATCATTTTCTTTCCTGTTATATTAGGCTTCTTTTATTTACAGTTACCATAGTTCTGAAGGTGCAGTGGGATAAAAGGAAAATCAAGGGAAAAATGCAGTTATGCAGCAATGAATGGTCATCCTATTTATATTTCCACCACATTATTTGGTCCTCACTTCATTTTACTTTTGAATTACAATGAAATACTTATGTCCCCTCTACATCCTTCCTTCTTCTACCAGAGGGTAAGAGAAGCAGCTTCTTTGACTCTACTCCCCGTAGCATATTCATCATCATTGCTGGCAATGTCATGCTCATCATTACCATCTTTGTTGTAACTTAAAGTAGCTAATATTTCCATTCTACTTTCAGTGTGTTTAGTATATTGTAATACTACATGTGCTAACTCATCTGCAATGATGATAGGATGACACAAAATTGTTGATCATATAGAAACAAAGTAACATGATTGCAGCCACACAACAGGAAGCATAAGGGCTGGAATTCAATTTCAGAAAGTCTAGCTCTTTATCACTATTATCTCCCCAATAGAACTCTTCACAGAGAAGTTAAAATTATTCATTTGAAAAGCAAATGTCCATGAGCTCCACACACTTTAATTTAATGTAGAATTCTAAGCATTAGTGGGGAAAAAGAGCTTAGAAAATAAACCATAATTTCAAGATCATAATTTGTGTTCTCTCAAGCCTCTACAGCAAACAATAAAACAATTTATTCACAATAATTTTATCCTTGATATTTCATGACCTAAATTCATCAGAATTCATTTTGGGATATCAGTGTTAATGGAAAGAATATATATTTTCTTTTTCCCAAGTTTTTTAAGATTATATGTATATGTATAAATTTGGCATATATTTGTCTGATTTGAAGGTATCCAGTATAATGATTTGGCTTACCTATATTGTACAGTGATTATCACAATATGTTTAACATTCATCTCACACTGATAGATGAAATCTATCATCCTTGTGATAATAATTCTTTGGATTTAGTCTCTTAACTATTAGATATGGCAACAACAGTATTGGCTATATTCATAAGGTATATTATATATATAATACTTATTTGTCTTATAACTGACAATTTGTACCTTTTGACGACCTTCATCCAGTCTTCCCCCTCTCATTTCTCTCCTCTGATAACCACATTCTGACTTTTTTTTTCAACTTGATTTTGTTTTTATATTCCATGTATAATGGAGATTATATAGTATTTGTCTTTCTCTGTCTGACTTATTTCATTTCGCATAATACCCTCAAGGTTATTGTTATCATAATATGGTCTGATTTCCTTTTTTATGACTAAGTAATATTTCATTTAAAGACTAAAATATTTTGATAGCTATAGGTAAGCAAATATACCACAACTATTTTATTATAGATTATTTTGATGTTTTGACTATTATAAATAACACTGCTGTGAACACTGAAGGGCAGATATATTTTTGAGTTTGTGTTTTGTTTTCTTTGGATATATTCCCAGATGTGGAGTTGCTTAATCAATGTTTGAGGGACTTCCATACTGTCTGTATTAATTTATAATCCCAGCAGCGTAATAAAGTATTCTCTTTTCTACAAATCCTCCCCAGAAGTTATCTCTTTTCTTTTGAAGTGGTAAACTAATAGGTATGAGGTGATATCTCCTTTGGTTTTGATTTGCATTTTCCTGATGATTAGTGATATTGAGGAACATTTCATGGACTTCTTGGTCATTCATGTATCTTCTTTGAAAAATTACACATTTCATGGACTTCTTGGTCATTCATGTATCTTCTTTGAAAAATTACTTTCAGATCTTTGCCCATTTTAAAAATTAGATTATTTGTGTGTTTGTTTAGTTTGCTATTGAGTATGTTATTTTTATTTTTAGGATATTAGCCCCATATCAGGTAGTCAGCAAATATTTTTCCCATTCTTTAGATTGCCTTTTAATTTTGTTGATGATTTCTTTTGCTGTGCCAAAGCATTTTCATTTGATGAATTCCACTTGTTTGATTGTGTTACTTGTGCTTAAGCTATCATATCCAAATAATCATTGTCAAGATTTATATTAAGGATTTTTTACTGTATGCTTTCTTCTAGGATTTTTAATGACTTCTGATCTGATATTTAACTCTTTAATCCATTTCAAATTAATTTTTGTGAACGCTGTATGATAGAGATCTAAATTCATAATTTTACATGTGAATATCCAAGCTCCTTATACCATTTTTTTTCTTTATTGAAATACAGTGGTTCACAATTCTGTAAATGATTAAGGGAAATAGGTTCATAACTACTCAGATGTATGTTGCCCTACCTCTCCAATTACCAAATCCTCCCAAGGTTAGAACCACTTATTGAAAAAGTGTAGTACCCTTGTCAAATATTAGTAGCCCATAAATGCCTGAGTTTATTTTTGGGATCTACATTCTGTTTCTGTTTTATGTCTGTCTCTTTTTATGCCAATACCTTATAGTTTTGACAAAAAAACTTCATAATATAAGTTGAAATCAGGAAATGTGGTACTTTCATTTTTTTCTATTTTCTCATGATTGCTTTGTTAAGGTTTTTTATGGATCTCTATGCATTTTAACATTTTTTTGAACATTTGTAAAAAAAAAATACCATTAGAATCTTGATAGGAATGCACTGAATATATAAATGATTTGGTAGTATGAAAGTTTTAACATTAATTCTTATAATTCATGAACATGAATACTTTTCTATTGTTTGTCTCTTCCTTTTCTTTGTTGTAGTTTTCAATGTAGAGATCTTTCACCAACCTGGTTAAATATGTTCCTAAGTATTCAATTAGATTTCATGCTGTTGCAAATGAGATAATTACTTCATTTCTTTGTGAGATAATTTTTTATTGTATAGAAATAGTATTGAAATTTGGGTGTTAACTTTTTACCCTCTAACTTTACTGAATTTAGTTAGATATACTATTTTTTAAATAATCCTTAGAATTTTTTATATGTAAAATTGTCTTCTGCCAATAGAGACTATTTTACTCCTTCATTTCTAACTCTTATGCCTTTTATAGCCTGATTGCCTGACTTTATAGCCTGACTAGGACGTCCAGTTTTTTTGAATAGGAGTATGGTAAATTAAACTCCCTTGTCTTTTCCTGATTTTGGAGAAAGTCTTTCAAACTTTTACTATTGAATATGGTGTTAGCTGTAGGCTTGTCACTTATGGTATTTATTATATTTATATATGTCTCTTCCCTATTTAAGAGTTTTTATCATAGACAATGGTAAATTTTCTAAGATTTTTTCTGTGGTTATTGAGCTGATCGTGTGTTTCTGTTCCTTCTATTTATACACTATATCAAGCAACTTGTTTGTGTATGTTGAGCCACCTTTGTGTCCCAGGAATAAATGACACTTGATCATGGTAAATGATCATTCAACGTGATGATGAGTTCACTTCAGTACTATTTTAGTGAGAATATTTGCAGCTATTCACCAGGGATAATGACTTGTAGTTTTCTTGTAGTGTCCTTTGCTGGCTTTGGTAGGAAGTCAATGATGCCTCCTAAAATGGGTTTTGAATTGTCCTCTCCTATGTTTAGGGAAATTTTGAGTAGAATTTGTGTTTGGTAAATTTCACCAATGAAGTCCTCTGGCTCTATACTTATCTGGGAAATTTTTGTTTACTGATTCAGTCTGCTTACTAGTACATGTTCTGCTCAGATTTTGTATATTATCTTAATTCAATCTTGGTAGGTTGTGTGTTTCTAAGATCTTTTTTTATTTTTCTGGTTGTCCAGTTTATTAATGTATAATAAAGTTATTTCTGGAGTATCAGTTGTAATGTATCCTTTTTCATTTGGTTCAGGTCCTCTTTTTTATCTCAATTAATCTAGCTAAAGGTTTGACAATATATCTAGTTGGGACCCTTCTATTGTCTTGATTTCCGAATAGGCATGCTCATTCGGTAGTGCTACTCTCATACTTTACCTTAAGAATATTCTGAATTTTAGTACCTTGTGAATTTTTTCTTAAGGGCTATCTTTTTAAATTTTTGTTTCTCCACCATATTTCTTGTGTCTCTTGTCCTATCACCTCCCCCTTCCCTCTGTACCACAGAGCCATCAGGATGTTTGTTGATGCCCAGCAGTTTCTGAAAGCATTTTGCATTGTCAAATTATCTGTTATATAGATGCCCAATACTGTTTTTGTTGTTCTGACTTACTTTGCTTCTTATAACTTTTTTTCATATTCCCTATGTTTTGTTGAAAATACAGGTATTTCACCCTTTTTAATATTCCACAGTATATATGTACCACAAGTTTTTGATCTGTTAGTCTATACAAGGAGATTTAGGCTACTTTTATGTCTTAGCAATTGTAAATTATGTTACTGTAAATATTGTTGAAGATAGGGGATTTCTTGTTGATGTTTTCATAATGTGAATGTATGCCTAAGAATGGAATGGCTGAGTTGGATAGTGTTTCTATTAATTTTTTTAAAATGTATTTATACATACAAGAACTGGGGTACAGGCTGGAGAGGATTTACCGGAGACAGAGTAGGGAACAGAACAGGCAGATTGACTGAAATACACTGCTGAGGGGAGCAGCGGGCAAGACAGGAATCTGCTGCACCATATGGGACAGCTCCCTGTCCAGTGATCCAGCTCGTACTGCAGTGGCTGTGGATAGCTTCATCATGCTGTGCACTAACCCCTCGTGCCACCAGGGAGGCCCACTATTAAATTTTTAAGAGAGAGATATATAAATTGCTTTCCATAGTGGTTTCATCAATTCACATTCCCACCAACAGTGTAACAAGGTTCTTTTTCTCTATCCTCTCCAGCACTTGTTTTTTCATATGTGCCTTTCTCATGAGTGTGACATGGCAATTCATTATAGCTTTAATCAGCAGCTCTCATATTAGGAGTTATGAGACTCATTTTTCATGTTTTTTAGCCTTCTGGATATCCTATATAGCACATTTTCTATCTGTATCTGTTGTCCATTTGTTAAATGGATCATTTTTTCTGTTGAATTGTGAGTATATATATATATATATATATATATAGTTCATGTCTTGCTTATCAGTTTTATGTTGTAAAATATTTTCCCCATTCAATAGGGTATCTATTTAATTGTCTTATACTTTCTTTGAACATAAGGTAATCTCAATTGTTTGGTTTTTTTTAAATTACCTTGCCTTAAGGATTGAATCATATAAAATTCTTCATTATCCATACCATGGAATATGTCTCCAGTGTTGTCGGTATGTAACTTATTGTCATAGGTCTTCCATCTAAGTGTTTAATTCATTTGCCATTTGGAATTAATTTTGTGCGTGGTGTTAACAAGTAATACAATTTCATTCTTTCAAGTGTGCCTTTCCAATTTTCCCAGAACCAATTATTAAAGATCATCCTTTCCCCATTTTATGATCATGGATGTTTTATTCATAAATTAGGTGCTAGTAAATGTGTGGATTTATTTCTAAATTTTGATTCTGTTCCACTGGTCCTTGTGCCTATAGCATATTGTTTTTTAATAATATAGCTTTGTAGTAAATTTTAAAGTGAGGAAACATGATACTTCCATTTCTCTCTTTCTTAAGTTTGCTTTTGCAATTCAGTTCTTCTTGAGGTGCATTAAATTTCAATATTTGTTGTTCAGCTTCTTTGATAAATATTGTTGACCTTTTGATTGGGATTGTATAAAGCTATTTTATCATTTTATACAAGTTAGTCATTTTAATTATACTAATTCTCCCCATCCATGAGCCTGGATATCCTCCCATTTTCTTGTATCGCTATCCAACTCCTTTAATAAGATAGTATATTTTTCATTTTATAGGTATTTATACAATGAGACACCATTGTTAGGTATTCATTTTTGAAGTAATTATAAATTTCTCTTTTGTTTTTTTTTGTATATAAAAAGAAAACCTATGGATTTTTTTAATGCTGAATTTGTAGCCTGTACTTTATTAATTTTGGTTCCTAATAGATTTTATGGTTTTTAGTGTCTTCTTACTATAATATCTTTTTTTTTTTGCGATTGGACTTTTATTATTTTTTTTAATTATATTTGACATCATTTGTAGTCCCCAGGGAGTACCCACCACCATTTCACCCATGCACCATCACCTCAGTCCCTTGTGCACCCTC